>OZ010791.1:607892376-608608376 GCA_963932465.1 Maratus speciosus | reverse complement strand
GAAAGGAGATGATGGGAGATCATTGACAAGATTAGCAGAATTTTTAGAAATAAAATATGCTTCATGAAAATCCAAGTGAGAGGGAGAGGCAGGGGAAGAAATAATTTTGGCCATGGGGAAAATGAAACAATATCTGGAAGACCAACAGTGAGAAGCAATCGAAGATTTAGAGATTTCTTAATTTGCAATATACCTCTGATGCTCACCTAATCTGAATTTTAAAGCTCTCTTTGTTTGACCAATATAACCTAAATTGCAAGAGCAAGGAATAAAATAAACACCCCACCGGTTCTCAGTAGGAATAGGATCTTTTAGAGAAGAGAATTTAATTTTATTCATAGGTTTGAAGATAACTTTAAAATTAAAACGAGAAAGGATTTTAGCAATTTTAAAACAGAGAAGGGAATAAAAGGGCAGAACTATTATAGAGTTAAAATTAGGAGGATTATTTGAATCAGAAAACTGACGTTTAGGCTTATTAAATTTATACAAAGCTTTATCAATCAAAGAGGGATTATAACCACGAGCAAGGGCAAGAGATTTGAGATAATTAATTTCATTATTCAGAGTAGAAGAGTCAGAACAAATGCGTAACGCCCTAAAAACAAAAGTATAAAAGGACGCCACTTTTTGTTGAGGAGGATTATTTAAAAAAGCATGAGGAACTTAATTCCGTTCCTAACCTTCTTATTAGTAAGGCTGATAAAGGCGGTCAAACAGTTCTTCTCAATAAATCTGATTATATTTCCCACGTTGAATTTATGTTAAACTCTGGTCCATATTCCAAATTAAAGAAGGATCCTTCTACTAAGCATTTATCTGATATCAAGCATGTCATTAAAAATTCTGTCTTTCTTAATGATAACACCAAACGTTTGGTCACCCCTTCTATCGCTAATTGTGCTCGTTTCTATGCTCTTCCTAAGGTCCATAAACCTACTCTTTCCTTTCGCCCTATCGTTTCCAATATTAGTACTGCTTCTTATAAACTTGCCAAGTTCCTTTCTAAGTTACTCGCTCCTTTATCTTCCACTAACTTTCACACTGTGAAAAACTCTTTTGACTTTGTAGATAAAATTAAACGCCTTTCTCCTTGCAATTATATAATGGTTTCCTTAGATGTTAAATCCATTTTCACTAACGTGCCTGTTCAAGGGGCAATTGATTGGTTGGAAAGAAGGTTGCGCGAATTTCATTACTCTTCCATGGAGATTGATGAAATCCTGCATTTAGTTAGTATTTGTGTCAGGCAAACTGCTTTTCAGTTTAATAATTCTTTCTATTCTCAAACGGAGGGTTTGGCCATGGGTAATCCACTGTCTCTTCTTTTATGTGATAATTTATATGCATTTTATTGAAGAAAAACTCTTCAGTTTATATAAATTTCCTTTCTGGTTTAGGTATGTTGATGATACTTTCATTTTAATTCCCTCTGACCTGGATCTTTCTAATCTCCTTTCTCTTGTTAATTCTGTTGATCCTTGTATTTAATTTACTCTCGAAGTCGAAGAGAACAATTCTCTTCTTTTTCTTGACGTCTTGGTTTCGAAACACCCAGATCGGTTCTCTACCTCCGTTTATAGAAAACCTTTCGCTGTATCTCTTCCTCCTCATGCTTTTTCAAATCATCCTCCTCAACAAAAAGTGGCGTCCTTTTATAATTTTGTTTTTACGGCGTTACGCATTTGTTCTGACTTTTCTACTCTGAATAATGAAATTAATTATCTCAAATCTCTTGCCCTTGTTCGTGGTTATAATCCCTCTTTGATTGATAAAGCTTTGTATAAATTTAATAAGCCTAAACGTCCTTTTTCTGATTCAAATAATCTTCCTAATTTTAACTCTATAATAGTTCTGCACTTTTATTCTCTTCTCAGTTTTAAAATTGCTAAAATCCTTTCTCGTTTTAATTTTAAAGTTATCTTCAAACATATGAATAAAATTAAATTCTCTTCTCTAAAAGATCCTACTCCTACTGAGAACCGGTGGGGTGTTTATTTTATTCCTTGCTCTTGCAATTTAGGTTATATTGGTCAAACAAAGAGAGCTTTAAAATTCAGATTAGGCGAGCATCAGAGGTATATTGCAAATCAAGAAATCTCTAAATCTTCGATTGCTTCTCACTGTTGGTCTTCCAGTCATTGTTTCAATTTCTCCATGGCGAAAATTATTTCTTCCCCCGCCTCTCCCTCTCACTTGGATTTTCATGAAGCATATTTTATTTCTAAAAATTCTGCTAATCTTGTCAATGATCTCCCATCATCTCCTTTCCTATCCCCAGCGTGGAAATTACTTTTGTAATTCTTTTCCCTCTTCTCTTGTTTCTATTCTCTTTATTTTGTAAAAAAAAAAGGATCTTTTCATTTTTTCTTGTTTTTCTTTTATATTTCTTTATTTATTATTATTATTATTTATATTTTTTAATTTACTTCTTTTATTTTATTTTAATTTTGTTTATTTCTTTTATTTCCATTTTTCCCTATCAATTTCTCTTCTATTGTTTTGGCAACACTTTTCTCTTCTGTATGTTCCCCTTTCAGCTAGCGCCATCTGTCGCATTCTTTGCAACATTCTTTGCCTTTCAGTTCATTTTTGACCTTGTCCGCTTATGGACACGTGTTTACTGTAGCTGATGACGGGCCGTTATATTTTTAGCTCGAAACGCGTCCTATGTTTTGCTTTTATTTTATGGTGATTTTTTACAAAGTTTTATTATTTTAATTTAAATTACCTAGTTGGTTTTTAAGAAATCAACACACCATACTCATTTTAGCTTTTAACTGACTAGGATTAGGACATATTCATTTTTTTTTCATTCATGAAATACCCTTGAAATTTACCAATGTGGGTGGAAATAACAGTATATTTTTAACACATTATTGGTTTTCTTCAGAAAACATTAAGAAGCTTGAATTTTTTAAAGGACCTTTCTTTTTCTTGTTTCTTTCTTTCTTTGGAAATTCCTATGAATCCCATTCTTTTCTCAAACAATAAAGCACTCCTCAAAAATATCGTTATACAGAAATTAGAATTGCAGCTTCTTTGAAAGAAAGAAAAAGTTCCAACACTTTAAAGGGATCCGCATAACGTTGTCAATTTCAGTTGTAGAGATTCAACAAAAGGTACACGAAATGGCATCGTCCCCACCTCAACCCATTAGTGTCAAAAATTATGGCGCCATATGCCTATTGACAGGATATAATCCTATTTTGCTCACTAACTGCCGAAACGTCATTGAGGTTTACCATTGACACCTGAAAAGTATTTTCGTTTGCTTGTCTGTCTGTTCCGCGAAAACTGCCGATAAAAACATTGGATTTATATCTTGGGGGAGCGACCGTCCCGATCGACCCCCCCCCCCCCGTGGATGCGCACCTAGGGGAATCTCCTCCTGGTGCTACTTGTGCGTTTTTTCCGCGGACCTATGACGAAATTAGCGTATTTTTTTCGCGATTCTTTGACGAAATTCGCATTTTTTGTGCGATTCTTTCGCGAAATTATCGTTTTTTTCGCAATTGTTTGGCGAAATTAGCGTTTTTTTCTGCGTTCCTTTGGCGAAATTTGCGTTTTTTCTGCGATCCTTTGACGAAATTCGCGTTTTTTTTTCGTGGTCCTTTACGAAATTCACGTTTTTTTTTGTGGTTCTTTGATGAAATGTCCGATTTTTTCGCGAAATTCACGTTTTCCCGCGCTTCTTTAATGAAATTCACGTTTATGCTCGATCCTTTGACGAAATTCGAGTTTTTTGGCGTGATCCTTTGACGAAATTCGCGTTTTTTTTTATTTGCGAACGGTTGACGAAATTAATTTTTTTCGGCGACCATTTGTCGAAATTCGCGATAATCGGTGGATTTATATTCTTTTATCCAAAGGGGGGGGGCGATCGGGGCGATCTCTTTCCCCTTCCTTGGATCCGTGCCAGTGAAGAGGTATACACACCACTTAGATGACACATTTTGACTTTCTAGTTTGTTAAAGGCCCGTCAGATTTCTGAGGGGGATCCTTTTTCAGAGATTATCCTCTTTCAGAAATCTGATATTAAAAAATGGATGTGATGGTTATGTTTTTCAGCTTTCGATAATTGGTTCTTATGTATTTTTTAGTGCTGAATCCAAAAATGATCTTCATTTTTTACCATGTCATCACGTTAGGATTTTCCATAAATCGTAATTTTTTAAAAAGTCTTACATCAAAATCAATTATCAAAAGTTTAAAAAGATAATCATCGCAGGGTTGTGTTATTAACGTTGTTTACCAAAACTAAAAGAACAAAAAATAAGATAAATAATTACCATAGAATAAGAGTAAACAGAAAAAGAAAAAAAAAGACATTTAATAAATAAATTCTGTTACAACGTTTTTAATTTTACGACCTAATAAGTAACAATAAACGATATTTTGCAGAGAGGGCGGATTATAAAATAAGAGTGCTGGATAACCGAGTGTTTCGGTTAATCAGATGTCGGATAATCAAGAGTCTGTAATATTTTTAAATCGCATTAATTTCATATTCATTTAATAATTAACTGCAAGGAAGGATTTGAGCAACAGAAAGTATGACTACGTTGATTATATGTTACTTGGTATCCCCCCCCCCCCCAAAAAAAAACGATTCTCTGGATCCGCCCCTGCAGCCAAGGAATTATTTTACCAGCCAGTAAAATGCAACGTACAGTTGAAAAGTTTTATGACAAAATCACACAACTCAAGAATAGTTGGTTACTATTACAATAATGCATTTTCATATTCCCCCCCCCCTATAAAATTAAGAAATATAAACAAGAGATGATAGTAGTTTTCGGCATATCTCTGTAGTTTGCAATTTTCAAAGACTACCTAAAAATTCACTAACCAGTGGCGAGTAAAATGATGCATTTTCCCACCCCTGCAAATTACTGTTTAAAAAATGTAAACAAAACAGTGACCAGAAATCCTCAAAATTCTAAAATCTGCACAAACTCAGGATTTAAGCTATGCAGATTTGAGGGAGTCAACTGTATGTGTAAAAGAGTTAATAGACTATTTTGATGTAAAGAACAAATTAAAGAAAAAAAGAGAAAATTTTTGTTTGATCAAAAATGAAAATGACATCGATAAATCCCCTTCCCCCAAGAGATAACCCAACTTGCAGGAATCTACACTTAGCCTGAAATCGAACCGAACTGCAAACATATAACCTCATAATTTGGTTGTTATAGGTTCTAACCTTCATCAAATCAGAGAAATATTTAATTTAGTTTTAAATAAAAATTCCTGTTTTAAGTTTGTGGGGGGAAAAAAAATAAAAGACCTTTTCAACGTTTATGAAGATAGAATAGAATAGAATACAAATTAAAATTGAGAATGCTTTCAGCAAAATGTTACAAATGCAGCACAGTAACACCCAGAAGGAAAAAAAAAGGGTATTTTAACTGATTTTATACAATAAAAGACAAAATTTAGATGTTAAAGAATAATTAGAAAACTTAATTACGTATTGCAGCAAAATTACTAGGAGATGATATGACAAACAAAAATGATATGATTGGCAATGAGATGAAAAATTGCGGTAATGTACATATATGTCTATTAAATATGCAATTTTTCACACTGCTAACAAGGCGTATAACCAACAGAGTGAAAAATGTCCAACTAATGAAAGAAACAGAACTTTTATATGTAAATGGTTTTTTAATAAAAGTTTCAAGTGCACGTTTTGGTTTTAACAATTTTAATAGCAAATTTGTGATGGTGGTGGGAGGGGGGAGAAGGGGGTAAGCGCATATCTGCAGACATTATTTTGAGTTTTTAAATGCATTACAGTTTTCTAACCGATTACAACAGCATTTTTTTTTTTCAAAAATTTGAATTATAATCTCATATAATTTCAGTAATTATTATAATAATTACACGATACCTATAAATTTCCTCTGTATTATGTGTGATAATAAAAGTTGGATCTTTTTTTTTTTTAACTATAAACAAACATGGGTCAATCCAGGCAAAATTTGGGCACACTTCACAAAATTCCATTTCATATACCGTATTTTATGGAAGAAACGCCGCATCCATCGGAACGCTATTTTTGTCCACAGCGTCACATTGACCTAACTTTAATCAAAGTTTTCTGAGCAGTGTAGGATGCCTCGTTTTTAATATCTTAAGATGTCTGAAGTTTTATTTAAAATATTTAAATCCAATTTTAAGTATTTTTATGAATTTTTAAATTAAGGAAACTCAGTTGGTATTTAAAAAAATCATAAACGCCGCACATGGCGTAAACGCCGCCCTTGGAAAAAAATTAACTTTTAAACTCGTAAATGCCGCGGCGTTTCTTCCATAAAATACGGTACTAGACATTATTGTTATTTTGTTACATTTTAAAATGTATAATTAGTAAACAAAACAAGTTCATCCAAAAGAAAAACTTTAATAGAAGGGCTTAAAGAAGTTATTATCAATTAACAATTGCTCCCAAAAATATCTTTTATACTTTTCACAAAATGGGTCCCAAGAAAAAATCCTGCATCGACCACTGACATGAATGGGGAATTTTCAGTGCAGTTGAAAATTTGTATGAAAAAATTTGTGCAGCAGCAGAAACAGTTAAATATTATTACTACAATACAGTCTCACATTTTTCTTTCTATTTAACTAAGAAATACATAACATTTAGTAACATGGTTAGAAATTAGGAACTTTAAGGGCAATTTTTTTTCTAGGTATCAAACTGCATTTCATGCTTTCAATTTTATATATCATATTTTCTTATTTTATTTTCGCAACCTTGTTAACAATAATAACATTTCTATTTTTATGCATTAAAGTGTTTAATATGTACAGCCCACTCCCTGCCTTTACCTCTGTGTTAATCACTAAAACAAAATAAAAATTGGCTTTCTATAAAAGTATGAAATTTGATAAAACAACAATATTTGGATTCTAGAAAAATGTTAGCTTATTCTTTTTCTAAAGCATACAAAACAGATTATCAAGCAATATGTCCATTGAAAGAAAATATGAAATTTTAGATACAACCAGGGATAAGCCTAGTTTTTAAAAAATCCTGCGACTGACAATATACATCAGAGAATTAAAAAAATAACAAATAAAAGAACCTTTGGATAAAAATCATGGTGCAGCATTTAAAAATATTCCCAAATCCATTTATTTTGAGGGGGGGGGGGGCGGTAGCACTAAAATTTTAAAACATTCTTGATACAGTATCTTATTTTATCAAAAACAGGTACTCTTGAAGTGAATGTGGCAGGCCCATTAGTAAAATAGTGCTATTAGTTAAATTATGCTAAGGTGCCAACGATAGCGTTTGTAAACAAAAATTAAAGTGAAAGAAAACTAGGCGTCGAATTTGACGACTATGCATAATTTTGTGGTCGTGAAATCCAATAATTTAGTTGCATTTGACGGATAACGACAGCTAAAATCTAACCCTGTATTAGTACCATGCGATAGAAAATGCATTATCAATAAAATTTTATACACAGAAAAAAAAAAAAAAATTAACTTGAGATTTGTGGTACGACAGTCATTTTAACGATAATATAAAGTAAAAATTTGTTAAAAATCTGCCAACACTGAATCTATATAAAAATATTTCATGCATTATGGAACTTGAAAAATAAGAACAAAAATAACACATGAAAATAAATCACAACTTAGCGAACTTTGACGTCTTGTTCTTGCAAACAATATCACCGTATCTTCTTAACATTTTGTAGAATTTCAATGATCTTCAAAAAATAATTTAATAATAATAAATACGAAGAAATATTCGAAAAGGGAACGCAGAACATTTGCACACGTGAGAATAATGACAACATCAAAAGAAGAAGACGCCAAGCAGAATAGGGTTACAGTAAACAGAAATCACGATGATAAAAATCGCCAACGCGATGATTTAGTTTGTATGTTATCCGCTGGGGCACTATTTTCAGGCGAAGTCGCGGCTCTGTATAAAATCTCCTTACCCTGTGGTTCCTCTAAAGCAGGTGCAGTTCTGACAAGCGTCTAGCTCCTGCATTTTGGCTAGGATTTCAAAAAAACGGATCGTTCAGCGCGCATACGTATTGTGATTTACTGTAAAAGAAATGTATCGCATACTCGCCAGCAACCTCCCGCTTTTTTTAAAACGAAAAAACACATCTTCAACCAGAAAATTTATTAAATTAAAAGTTCCCAGCTTCTAAGTAGTAATTTCAAGTTAAATAGCTCCGCCCCGAATAACACCTTAAAATGAATTTCAATAATTTTAATATACATTTTTGTAAATATTTATATGTAGTACCCAACGCAAACTTTCGGCATTTGTATAGAATATACGGGAACATATGGGGAATTATTTGCAAGAAAATGGTAGTTTTCGGATAAAATTAAGATATGATTTTTATTATTTTTTTAATTTTTATTTCGCTATTTCACACAGTTTTTATAAACAGAAAATTATACAAAAAATACCAGTTATGCATTTTTGGTATCTATATATCCTCAGTTAATGGCATGAAAGTCCGTGCAGCAATTTTTGAAAAAATCAGTCTTTTAAAAAATCGAAAAAACATTTTTATCTCATTGAATATCAATATTTATAGGGTAATAATAGGAGGAATATATTGTCAGATATGTAGCCATATCTGGGGAAAAAATCAGGAAATTTGATTGAAAGGCATGTTTCCAATGCTTATCCGGATATGCCTTTGAGGAAAAACATTCAGTGACTTTCGAATAACTGGACACTATTTGTAGAGCACTAGTGTTGCTTAAGTATGAGGAAAAGTAAAATCTATCTGTTTCATGAATCCTAAAGTGACAAATACAGTTTCAAACTTAAAATAAAAGTTATAAAATAAAGTTTCAAACTGGCGTCTCAAATGTAAATGAACTTAGGTCTTGAAACTAAAGCAGTTTGAACAAAATGCTGAAGATTGCAATAAGTATGTATCTTATAATATAATAACGATAACCGCCCCATCTCAGAGGATCACTGAAGTATATTCTTAATGAAGCAAAAGGCTGTGAACGTGATCTTCGAAATATGCCTTTAGAGGAAAAATTAAACTATTAAAAATATAAGCTGAAAAATGAAGAGTTAACTGCTGTTGAAACAGCTATTGTTTTACTCAATTAAGTTCACTATTCTCCATTGCATGATTGAAATCTCATTGAATAATGTAAGATTTGCATGATTAAGAAGTATTATTAAATAATGTAAGATTTAATGTGTGATTTTTAAAATACTGAAGTCAGACATATTATACAGAAAAGTTTTATTTAAAATATTCTGAGTATTACCAGAGAACTAGCAAGTTACATTTACAGCTTTCAAAACAAAATAGTGTACCTACACTATTTATTTACATAAGGAGTCTAGAAATTGAACTTAGTTTCTAGTTTCTCTAAAGCAGGTGCAGTTCTGACAAGCGTCTGGTTCCTGCACTTTGGCTACGATTTCAAAAAACTGATCGTTCAGCGCGCATACGTATTGTGATTTACTGTAAAAGAAATGTATCGCATACTTGCCAACCTGATTCAATACAAAATAGTGTACCTACACTATTTATTTACATAAGGAGTCTAAAAATTGAACTTAGTTCCTCTAAAGCAGGTGCAGTTCTGACAAGCGTCTAGCTCCTGCACTTTGGCTACGATTTCAAAAAACGGATCGTTCAGCGCGCATACGTATTGTGATTTACTGTAAAAGAAATGTATCGCATACTTGCTGTTGTGAAGAGAATCGATTAAATCTGTTAAATCGATTTCTTCACAACATTCTTATTTGAGTTCATCTCCATTTTTGTTATTCCTCCATGGTTTCTGAATCATGTGTTTTCCTCCATGGTTTCCGAAGTCTATCAGTTTTCAATGTTAATCTAAGTTACTCTTCTGCTCTGCTAAAATTTATCATTTGCTCATATCGATTCTAAAATATCATGTTAATCGATATTCATTTTACCATTTTGAAGCAATGTTTTATTTTATTTAATATTCATTTAATTTCAATAGTTAAGTCTTAGTTCATATACTTCTACTTCAACTCCCAGTCATATATTTTTACCGCCCTTTCCTCTCATTGGTTGGGTGAAGCCTCTCAAAGAATTTTCCACATTATTCTAGAAGCTTCCAACCAACCAGCGTCTGTTTGATTCGACCGTTTGCCAGTTTGGCAGATTCATCGCCTTGTTCAATAAGGCTTGTTCTATTATGTGTTACTTTTTGTTGGCGAATTTGTGATGTGCCTGTTGGCGTGTGTTGTAGTGTGTGGTAACCCACACCACACGGTTGTTGCAAAAAATTTGATTCAGTAGAACCTAGAACGGTAGTATTGGAGTTGGTACCGAGTTAGAAGTACAAGAAATGTGAGATCGTGTCATCCAGTTGTGCCACTTTTGGTGGTTCACTCAGAATCAGAATTAGTGGCTTGAAGAGTCATTCTATTCAACGAGGCGAGTGGTCTTCAACATGTCCTGCAGATAAGCCTTTTTTCCATTTTCTTTTACCTTGCTTTACTAAGTTTATTTAGAGAGATAAATTCTATTATTTAATGTATCAAAAAAAAAAAAGAATTTAACTTCTGAATGGTATGCCAAGTAATATATTGAGATAAAACTTTTTTTCTTGATCATGCACAAGGGAAAGTTTCTCTGAAGGAGAATGTTTGTGAGTGGTCAACGAGATTTTAATTTGAAATGTATTTGTGTACACAGTTAATAAACTGGTGTTTTTTTCATTTAAAAAAAAAAGAGTCTACGCTCATTTTAGTTCATGGTCACGTGGAACCTCAGTTGAAGTAAAATTTTGTTTTCGTGACCAATTTATTCCAGGAAAAACAAAGGTATATTTACCTTGATATTTTCAGTCTAATTCCCACATTTTTGCTATTCAACTTTATATATAATTACCTTTAGATTATTCAGTTTGCCACATGTCACATGGCTAAAATAACCACATAAGTTACAACATGTGATGCCGAATCCCTCTTCACCTGAGGTCTTTTTTTTTCTTATGTGTTTGAGTGTAGATAGTTGAGAATAAATACATATAACATGCAATTTCTCATGAAACAACTACAGTAATTAAATATTTGCTTATCAAGAACAATTATATTTCTTTTACAATGATGAAATGACAGAAAATGATTGATTTAATGTATAAATTGAGGAATGAAATTGGAATTTTTTTTTTTGAAATATTGTATTGGAAACTACTTAATATTTTCAAAATATGAGAAAATAATCATTTCTGTGACCTTTATTATCATTTTTGCTTCCTATGTGTTTAAAATAATTCCATCAAAACCTTTACATAATTGAAGTGTTATATAATGAAATTTGAGGTAACTCTTCACGTATAATTATAATTCAATATATTGAGGTATACTTAAAATCTGACTCAATAATCATGTTTGAAAGTAACAAATGCAGGACTTTTATTCAATTTTTTTACTTATGATGCTCAATATATATTTTTGTATTAAACCAATTGCCTTGAAGTATTGATATATTTGTGTATTAAGTATATATATATAATATAGAAAACTTAGCAATGCAGTACTTTTCAAATATTCCTGACTAAAGTATATATAATTTCAAATAACTTATTAAAATGGCTAGCAAACATATAAATATTCAGATTCAACAATTCAGTGGGGATCCCACTCTTGTCAAATTTTTTTTTGATCAAATCAAAGAAGTAAAATCAATTTATAATCTGTCAGAAACAGAGACTTTAGCTTTATTTAAAAGCAAATTGGTAGGTCCAGCTTTGCAATTTTACTTAGATTCATCTTACATTAACTGTAAAAATGATATTGAGGCTATACGAAAAGAATTTGAAAAATTCTTTAGTAAGAAAAGTACACCTACTGATCTTAATAGTCTCAAACTTGAGGAAAATGAATCCCTAAACAATTTTTCATTTCGTCTTGACAAAGCGCTGCATCAAAAGTATCCAAAATTGGATCAGGCAGCTATTTCTGAACTTAAAAAAGACTTATTTGTTAGTGCCTTACCAAAAAAAATAAAAATAAAGATATTAGAGTATGAATTATCATCATTTGATGAAATTCTAAAAAAAGCTGAGCAACTTAAGAGAATATTTGATGAAAATGAATCACCAGTTGCCAAAATCGGTGAAAACTTTCATGTAGATAAAGAAAACACACCAAAACTTCCTAAATTTAAAAGACAAAAGAACTTTAATCCCAAAAAGGATAATCAAAGATTTCAACATAAAAGGCGAGACGACTCATATGATTCATTCAAAAGTAATAATCATTTCAACAGACAAAACCGTGAGGTCAAAATATGTAACTTTTGTTCTAGGCGTGGCCATCTTATGCCCCAATGTTATCAATTTTTGGAAGTAATTGGCAAAAGAGATGACAAACATAAGCCTAAAAATCAGGGAAAAAGTTCAAAATTTCAAGAAAATTTAAACGAGAAATGAGGTTGAATACATCTGGCGGTTTAGCCTCGTCTCCTGAATTAAAGCCAGAAACCTCAAATCCTCCTCGTCAAAAAACAAGAATCTTTCTTAACAAGAGTTTAAATACTTCATTATCATTCACACCTAATAAAGTTTCTTCTAAATCTGTGGTGGACTTGCATAGTAATGAAAATAGTGTACAAAAAGATGTTGATCATAGGATCTTTTCAGCTTTTGAAAAATCAGTACAGTTACCTTGTATTAGTATAAACTTTCAACAAATTTCCCAAAACGCTTTAATTGATACCGGTTCTAGTTTGTCGTTTATAGACGAAGAATTCTTTCACTTCTTAAAACAGCAAGTTCCCTATAAGTTTCTTTCAAGAAAGGTGTCAATAAAAACCATCAATTCCATAGTTAAATTTTCTGGATGTATCCAAATTAACATAAGAATTCATGGTAATCATTTTTCACATAATCTTTACATTACTGACATAAGCAACAATAAATTTACAGTAATATTAGGCTTTGACTTTCTTTCAAAGTTTTCAATCACAATAGCTCCAAGCTTTAATGCTATTCTTTACAAAGATAAGAAAATTCCTTTTGTTAATGATAACGAAGAAAATAATCTCATAAACACAATTAGTTCTAATGAACAATTAACAAACTGGTTTAAATTAGATCTGACAAATTATAATAACTTAAATCCTACTATTAATGAATCTTGTCAACCTGAAGTATCTAATAATCAAATGTACAATAATAATGGTGTAACACAAAATCAAATTGGAGTAAATGAATCAAATCATACTCCTATGGTACATACAGTTGTCAGTAATCATCAGTCTATAAATGAAGCTAAACCATGTGATATAAATAATGTAGAAGGTAATAAAATTCTAAATTCAAGTACAATTACAATTCCTCCTAAAGAATGCTTGTATGTTAAAGTAAAATATAAAAATATGCCTGACAATTTTTTCCTTTTTACACCTTCTTATGAAGATCCTAAATTACATTTTGTTGACAGTATTCATTCGCTGGAACATATCAAACAAAACATGTTCCTTATTATAATTGAAAATAATTCCAAGGAATTTGTCCATATTAACAAAAATGCAATTCTTGGTTATTATACCAATTTAACAGAAAATGATATCCAAGAGTACAAATTTGATTCTGACTCTCATGAACTATGCAATGTAATTGTACCATCAGAAGATGTGATTAGACTTAGGAAAGAACAATTAATTAAAGAGGACTTTAAGTTAACTCATCTGCCTTCTGATCAAAGAGAGAATTTATTAAGAACACTTCTACAAAATTCACAAGTGTTCTCGAAGAATTTAAAAACTCTTGGTCATACAGACTTAGTAACCCCAGAAATAAAATTTTTGAATTCTCATCCCATTAAGGCTTTGCCATTTCCTGTACCACAAGCATTAGAAGCTGAGGCAAAATCACAATTATCAGAAATGATAAATGCTAATATTATTAACCGTGCTAACTCTTCATGGGCATGTCCAATGTTACTGGTTAAGAAAAAAAGGACAGATCCTAGTCAAAAACAAAAGTACAGACTTGCTCTCGACCTAAGATTACTTAACGCAATAATCATTCCAGCTTCTTATCCTTTACCTAAAATTAACAACTTAATCTCCCAATTATCAAAGTATAAATTTTTCTCTACATTAGACATGCCAAATGCATATTGGCAGATTGCATTGCCTAGGGAACTCCAAGATAAACTTTCTTTTATCACTCCTTGGGGTACCTTTACTTATAACAGACTTGTATTTGGTTTAAAAACAGCTGCATCTACATTTCAACAACTAGTGGATCAAATCATACAATTAACCGAATGTGACAACATATTTTCTTATCAAGATGACATGGTCATAGGTGCTAATTCATTTAAACAAATGTTGGAAACTTTAGAGAAGTTGTTTTCAGTTCTTGCAAAGCATAATATAACTCTTTCTCCTGAAAAATGCCAATTTCACACCAATTCCATCAATTTCTTAGGATTTCACATACAAAATGGAACCATTTCTCCAATAGACTCAAACATAAAAAAAATAACAGGTTTTCCTATTCCTAAAACAAAGAAACAAGTAAAATCATTCTTAGGACTTGCATCATTTTATAGAAACCTTATTCCTCAATTTGCTGAAATAGCAGCTCCTTTAATTGCACTAACTTCTCCAAAAATTAAATTCAAGTGGACTTCTGTACATGATCAATCCTTTGCAAAATTGCAAAAACATTTCTTTAATCAACCATTCCTACATTTACCGAATTGGGACAAACCTTTCTATATCAATACGGATGCTTCTATCAATGCCATATCAGCTATTTTAATGCAATTTGATGGTGATAAGCTATATCCCATCTCTTATTTTTCAAAGTCATTAACTCAATCCGAAAAAAGATATCCACCTTTGAAATTTGAATTATATGCCATTTTCAAAGGCATAACTGCATTTAAGCATCATATTTACAACAGGGAATTCTTCGTATTGTCAGATTCAAAGCCTCTTGAAAAGTACAAAAAGTCAAATTCACCTGCAGACATAATCACAAGATGGCTCATGGAACTGTCAGAGTTCCAATATAAATTCGAACACATCCCTGGTAAATTAAACATATTAGCCGACTACCTTAGTAGACTACAAGAAGACCCACCTCATCAAGACCTGTCCACTAACCCTGAACTAGTAGAATCTCAAGACATTCTTCCAATCTTTAACAATAATCTTGATCTTGACAAAAATTTACCTCCTATGTTACAATCTGAAAGTGTAAATGAGGGAAACCCGTCAAAACCTAATGTTGTGGATTCAGATATTGATAACTATCAACATGAAAAAATTAACAACATTAATATGAGTGATATTTCTTGCAATGACATTTCAGATCAAAATTTAAGAGAAGAACAAAATAAAGATAAAGCATTAAGAGAAATTATTGAGGAGATAAAAGAAAATAAAATACAAGATAAAAATAAAGCATATTATATAAACCCTAAAAATAATTTACTATGCTTTAATAGAGCCTCTCACATCTTAGAAAATGCTTTACATAGAGCTGTAGTTCCTACATCCTTAATCCCTAAAGTGATCAAGATTGCACATATAACTCATACAGGTCATAACAAAACCCTGCACAACATTCGAAAAAGATTCACATGGAAGAATATGATCGCTGATGTCATAAATTTTGTAAACAGTTGTGAGACATGTAAAAAGTTAAAAAATCAGAATCCTCCTAAAACTCCATTCTTACCTGCTCCTGTTCCTACAGAACCAGCTCAGAAAATCTCTATGGATTTGCTTGGTCCTTTAAAAAATCATTCATTCATCTTAACTGTTATAGACCATTTTTCGCGACACCTTGAATTATATAATTTAAATCAAATTACAGCATCAGCTATAACAAAAGCTTTTCTTTCTTACATTTCCACTCATGGAAAACCAAATATTGTCCTCACAGACAAAGGCTCACAATTTACAAGTGATTTATTCCATTCTGTTTGTGAAAAAATCAAGATTTATGTCAAGCATACAACCATTTGCAACCCACAAGCTAATGGATTGAGTGAACGCATAAACACTCAAATAAAAACTGCCATAAATACAATGTTAACTGAAGGTTATGATGTTTATACAGCAATGAAGATTCATCAATCAATTTACAACTCAACTACTCATCCTGCAACTCAATTCACCCCAAACTTTGTCCATTTTGCTCGAGAACTTAACGACATCTACTCAAATTATAAAAATCAATCTGAATGGAAGATTTTAGACACTGCACATGACATTTTCGAGTTAACAAAAATTTTAGACGAAATTTATACCACAACATTTCTGAATAATGAAAAGAACAGACAAAAAGTGTACAAGAAATCTCGTGAAGAAAGAACATTTCAAAAACTCCAAGTGAATGACAAAGTGTTAGTAAAATTCCCTAAAGTGTTTAAAAAAGAAAATCAAGGTCCTTTCATTGTGCAAAAAATTATTTCCCCTGCTATTGTACAAGTTAAGTCAATGGAAAATGAGAATGCATCACCATTCTATATCCACCAAAATAAGCTAATTCGATTAGATGAAAGAAAAGAACATCTAATCCAACAACCTTCGAACAGTGTACCTAGTACAAGTGCTCAAAGTGCCAATGATTGTGTGAACAGTGCCAACAACTCTGAAAACAGTCCTCAAATAACAAGAGTTGTCAGACCAACTCGCAACAAGAAAAAGTTAGATCCCAACTTTGAATATTACTAAAAAATTTTTTTCCTCCATTGTCAGCTATGTCTTATTCACCGACTCAAGCATTCTGGATCCAGATGGATGGCGCCCCACCTGTATTTGGATTGACGTGAGACTCTCCATGGAAGCTGCCTGGTAACTGACCTTCTGCTGGCGGAAAACTCTTAGCTGCCCTGTAGTCTCCTGTGGAATGATGGACCTGATATAGAAGACAATCATGCAACTCCTAAATTCAGTTTAAGATAAGTTTCCTTTTAATGTTCACATAAGCTAAGTGTTTTTTTTCAATATGTTAAACTTGCAAAATCTATTATGATCTAAAATAATTATGTTAATCATGCTATGTAATCTATCATCATGAGTATTATCAACCTTTATTGTTGGCAACTTCATTATTTAAAAAAAAAAAAAAAAAAAAAAAAAAAAAAAAAAAGTGTTCTGGAAAATAGTTTTGACCTTTTTTATATAATACCAATTTGTGACAACTTCAGCTACTGGCACTTTAGATCTTGACTTTTCTAAATATTTTTGTGATGCTGTGCAAAACCCATCACATCCCTTTTTTTCTACGACTATACAATTTCTTCCCTTCGACATTGTGTTGCAGTTCAAAATTATTGCCCTGTATGCTTCACATGTCACTGTACCAGAAGCTACCTCTTTTTGTTGGTCTGTACCAACAGTTTTTCTTCAAAACAAAATTTTACTGAAAGTCGACTCGACTCCTTGCACTGGTTAATAAACCAATGTGGAGGAGTAGGGCTTGTTTGGGTTGCACTGAACAAGTCCTTTCACAGCCCTTTTCCCCTCTAGGACTGAGACCATAAGTCAAAGTCAGCCCTCTTTCATTTTTTTTTACTCTGAAAGTTTTGGGTATGTGAGAGTGTTTGTTACCGGATGGGCAGACACGACTCCTCATCCCCGTGCGGATGCACAAAACCACCTTTTTCAATTTTTCATGTGTTCATTCACATTCTTCTTTTTACAATGTCTGCGATTGGATGGGCAGACAAAATCTTAGATGCTGTGTGAATACAAAAAAAAAAAAAAAAAAAAAAAAAAAAAAAACTAAGTCATATCATTTGTGTAAATAATTTTTCTTAACTGTTTTGTTTAAATTTATCCATTTATGTGTAAAAAAATTAGAAATGTGTAATTTTGTTATTTCATTAGCTATATTAATTGCTCACTCTTTATATACCGATTAAGAGTAAATTGAAAGGTATAAATATGTTAAAAAAAATAAATAAAAGTGAGATAAAAATTACTAGTATATGTTGATGAAGCAGTAAAGATTTAAGTTTGCTTTTTCTATAAAAAGAAATTATGGAGTACACGTTTAATCAACATTTAGACAAATCTTACTCGTTTTTGTAGAACCAAGTTGTTTTCTACACGGATTGTATTAGTAATAATCTTAGGCAAGTTAAAAAAAAAAAGAAAGTCACAATTTTTTTTTTTTTGCTTTGTAAATTTGCTGATTTGATCAGTTACTTATACTGTGTCTTTATATTTCAGTGTTTCTAACATGTGTTGGACAGAATGATGGTATTCTCCAGATGTAACTCATCAAGTGAACTAATTAATTGTAACTCATATAAGAGGAGCACCATAAATAAGATTGTTGACACAGAAGTTGTGACTGTAAATTCATTTATATTTGTAATGACCACAGAAGTGTAAGTAAATTGTATATAAATCCCTGTGCATGATCCTCTGCAAATTGGTAGGTTAATTTTTTCTTTGCTTCATGTTTTTTCATTCATATTTCTTGTTATGTTGTATTCAGATTTGGTTTTTATTCAAAAAAAAAAAAAAAATTTCTCTTTTCTCCTTCTGAAATTTAGCAATTAATGCTCCATTTCATTCAGTTCGTGCATTCAAATTTTTTTTTCTCTGACAGCAAGGAATATGTTGTGAAGAGAATCGATTAAATCTGTTAAATCGATTTCTTCACAACATTCTTATTTGAGTTCATCTCCATTTTTGTTATTCCTCCATGGTTTCTGAATCATGTGTTTTCCTCCATGGTTTCCGAAGTCTATCAGTTTTCAATGTTAATCTAAGTTACTCTTCTGCTCTGCTAAAATTTATCATTTGTTCATATCGATTCTAAAATATCATGTTAATCGATATTCATTTTACCATTTTGAAGCAATGTTTTATTTTATTTAATATTCATTTAATTTCAATAGTTAAGTCTTAGTTCATATACTTCTACTTCAACTCCCAGTCATATATTTTTACCGCCCTTTCCTCTCATTGGTTGGGTGAAGCCTCTCAAAGAATTTTCCACATTATTCTAGAAGCTTCCAACCAACCAGCGTCTGTTTGATTCGACCGTTTGCCAGTTTGGCAGATTCATCGCCTTGTTCAATAAGGCTTGTTCTATTATGTGTTACTTTTTGTTGGCGAATTTGTGATGTGCCTGTTGGCGTGTGTTGTAGTGTGTGGTAACCCACACCACACGGTTGTTGCAAAAAATTTGATTCAGTAGAACCTAGAACGGTAGTATTGGAGTTGGTACCGAGTTAGAAGTACAAGAAATGTGAGATCGTGTCATCCAGTTGTGCCACTTTTGGTGGTTCACTCAGAATCAGAATTAGTGGCTTGAAGAGTCATTCTATTCAACGAGGCGAGTGGTCTTCAACATGTCCTGCAGATAAGCCTTTTTTCCATTTTCTTTTACCTTGCTTTACTAAGTTTATTTAGAGAGATAAATTCTATTATTTAATGTATCAAAAAAAAAAAAAGAATTTAACTTCTGAATGGTATGCCAAGTAATATATTGAGATAAAACTTTTTTTCTTGATCATGCACAAGGGAAAGTTTCTCTGAAGGAGAATGTTTGTGAGTGGTCAACGAGATTTTAATTTGAAATGTATTTGTGTACACAGTTAATAAACTGGTGTTTTTTTCATTTAAAAAAAAAGAGTCTACGCTCATTTTAGTTCATGGTCACGTGGAACCTCAGTTGAAGTAAAATTTTGTTTTCGTGACCAATTTATTCCAGGAAAAACAAAGGTATATTTACCTTGATATTTTCAGTCTAATTCCCACATTTTTGCTATTCAACTTTATATATAATTACCTTTAGATTATTCAGTTTGCCACATGTCACATGGCTAAAATAACCACATTAAGTTACAACACTTGCCAGCCTGATTCAATACAAAATAGTGTACCTATACTATTTATTTACATAAGGAGTCTAAAAATTGAACTTAGTTCCTCTAAAGCAGGTGTAGTTCTGACAAGCGTCTAGGTCCTGCACTTTGGTTACGATTTCAAAAAACGGATCGTTCAGCGCGCATACGTATTGTGATTTACTGTAAAAGAAATGTATGTAATAGAGTCGTTTGATTATAACCACGTAGGTGTCATGTTGTAATGGGTTAGAGCATCCATCTACTAAACCCAAGTTTGGGCGTTGTGTCCTCGTTGTTTTGGACATTTTAAGAATTTAGTTTCAATTTTTATTGGTTTGTTATCAGTTATGCTGACTTTTTTTGATCGATTTTTGTTAATGAAAATAATTTTTAATATTCCATTTTATTTATTTATGTATTTATTTTTATTAATTTACTATCAGTTAATAAAATATTATCATTTTTTTAAATCAATTCTTGCTAATGAAAATAATTTTTAATATTTAATTATATTTATTTATACAGTTATTTTTATTAATTTATTAGTAGTTAATAAAATACTATCATTTTTTAATTCAATTCTTATTGAAACTAAGTTTAATATTTAATATCACCTAAGGCTATATTTTAATAATTAAAATTAAAGATATAACATCGGTTATACCTTTATACTGTTAGTAAAATTAATGGAATAATTCAAAGTTACAACATAGAAATATTTTTATGCAATTTTAACCAATGCTATTATTGCATTAAATTACATCTTTTATTTTAATTATTAAAAAACAGTCCTTAGGTGATACTAAATTTAGTTTCAATAAGAAGAATTGCTTTAAAAATTTATAATATTTTATTAACTGCTAATAAATTAATAAAAATAACTGTATAAATAATAAAATTAAATATCAAAAATTAGTTTCATTAACAAGAATTGATTTAAAAAATGATAATATTTTATTAACGGATAGTAAATTAATAAAAATAAATGCATAAATAAATAAAATAAAATATTAAAAATTAGTTTCATTAACAAGGATCGATAAAAAAAAAATAAGCGTAACTGATAATAAATTAATAAAAATAGAAACTAAATTCTTAAAATGTCTAAAACAACGAGGATAAAACACCCAAACTTGGGTTTAGTAGATGGACTCTCTAACCCACTACACCATCTACGTGATTATAATTAACACTAGAACGGCGGGAAATTTTGCTCAAGTTTTATAAAAAATATTTCACATCAGAATTTTTATTTAGAACTATTTAACTTATTTATTTAAGTTATTTTTGGGCAACATATATTAATCTTATATTATAAAAAAAAATTCTGGTTCGAATCGAAATGTTTTCATTCGGCAAGGGTCAAAATGACCCCTCGCCGCCGTTCTAGTGTTAAACAACATATAATTACAATCATTTCTCTCACAGCAAATCACAATATGTATGCGTCCAGAACGATTCGTTTTTTAAAATCGTAGCCAAAGTGCACGGGTAGACGCTCGTCAGAACTGAACTGAACCGGCTTTAGAGGAACAGAGTTCAATTTCTAGACTCCTTATGTAAATAAATAGTGTAGGTACACTATTTCTATTGAACACTGCGAATGTAACTTGCTAGTTCTCCGTTAATACTAAGAATATTTTAAATAAAAGTTTTCTGTATAATATTTCTGACTCCAGTATTTTAAAATATCACACATTAAATCTTATGTTTTATATAAAACGGGTATGTTCTTATTGAAGCAAAAGGCTGTGAATGTGATAGTTGAAATATGCCTTTTTGAGGAAAAATTAAACTATTGAAAATATAAGCTGAAAAATGAAGAGTTAACTGCTGTCGTAAGCAGCTATTGTTTTACTCAATTAAGAACGCTATTCTTCATTGCATGATAATGAAATCTTATTGAATAATGTAAGATTTGCATGATTATGAAATCTTATTAAATAATGTAAGATTTAACGTGTGATTATTAAAATACTGAAGGCAGAAATATTCTCCAGAAGTCTTTTATTTAAAATATTCTTAGTATTAGCAGGTATCAAGAATTAGCAAGTTACATTCTTCTATAGAAAATAGTGTGCCTTCACTATTTATTTACATCCGGAATCTGGAAATTGAACATAGTGTAGTGCCTCTAAACCGGGTACAGTTCTGCAGAGACCTAGATCGTCTTTCTTGATCTTGACATTGAAAGCGGGCAATTGCAGTTTTCACAGCCACGACCAAACTCGATTCTCCGTATTAGGAAGGGGAAGAACTCGTCGAGTTTAGCCGTGACACAGCACAATAGCTCTGAACGCTACGATCGATGCGAAAAAGTAATATCTATCTATTTCATTTTTCTAAAGTTAACCTTCATGGAAAAAAATAAAATAAAATTTCAAACCGGTGTCTCAAATGTAACTTCGGTCTTGAAAACTAAAGCAGTTTGAACAAAACTCTAAAGATTTTAATAACTATGTATCTCACAATAAAATAAAGATAACCGCTCGATCTTAGAGAATCACTGAAGTATCCCAACAAAGAAAGAAACAGTGGGCCATCAGCTGGAAAAAAGATGGCAGCTGGCAATGCCATCAGCGTAAAGTGCAACGGTGCCATTACTTAAATCAATACAAAAGTGTCCGTGCGGAATGCAGCTGGCCCATCAGTGATGGCCAACAGCAGGCCAGCGTTAATATGCCATCACACTACTTCAATCCGGAGCTTTTCCTGGCGTGGTGGGCCAGATCATGAGATAAAAAGGAGGCCGCTCAGAATTTTATCTGATGATTTCCAACAGAAAAGGTGACTGAAGCTGTCCAGCAGTGGTAGACCATTAGACAGCACTTCTCCATCATTACCAGTACGTATCTTGCAGCTGGCCAGCAATTCTCTCTTTGCTGGCATGTTCTTTTTGAAGGAAAAGGCCGCGAATGTGATTGGTCGAAATGTGCATTTTTGAGGGAAAATCAAACTACTGAAAATATAAGTTGAAAAATGAAGATTTAGCTGCTGTCGTAAGCAGCTACTGCTGCCAGTCCAACTAGCACAAAGATATCGGCCAATATCAACAGAAAGTAAATGTATATTTTTTATTAATTTTAACCCTTTGAGGGACAAGCAATTGCGTTTGTGAAATGCTGAATTCCCACCGGAAATTTAAAAAACATTTATTTCAAAATAAGGAAAAGCAATTTTACGATTTTTTTACACCAAAGTTAAATAAGTAAAATTTCATAATATTTTTCTGGTGGAAATCTTCATTAATCGTAGGTGGGATAAAATATATCCCACCGCCCCTCAAGGGGTTAAGTCATAAATATGTGTACATTTCTTCAAAAATTGGTGGACTACATTAGAGTTAACACGCACATAAATTAGCCATATAAGCTTATTATTCTTAATATATATATAAATAATAATTTTTATTATTACTTAGATGAATAATGTCTAATTAAAAAACTAATGACCTAATCTTGAAACAAAACTTGTATTCCTCAAATAATAAAAAGTAAAATTATTTTAAAAATCTGAAATTCGAAACCATTTTAAAAAGATAAACTTAGTATCTATTAAAAATTACACAAATTGATCTCTTTTTTATGTAAAAACATTATTATGTATAAAAAAGCACCTGTCGCTTTTTTTTTTTTTTTTTTAAACTAATAGTTATATTCTAACATCGTTATAGGCACTACATTACTTTTTTAAGGGGTCTCAGGACTTTTAAAGCTTCAAAATTTTTGAAACATTATTTTCATTTGATGTTAAACTCCTATCATTTCTGAACATTTTGACATAATTGTTTCCTTGAAATTTCCATTAGAATAGAATTTATGGTTTTTAGAATTATACCTAGCAATAGCTGAAGCGGAGTTTCCGAAACTTTGAAGCCATTTTTCTCCAACTGACGTATTTGGGCATAATGCGCAGGCTATCTCCAAAACTTCTTAATGTGATTTCATAAATTTTTTGAAACATATGTTTCATGTTAGTCTGCATAAACTGAACCTAAAATTTCTTTTTTATTGTTAAAAAAAATATATTTTTTAGGTGATTATACTGTTGAAATTTTCAAAATTTTGTATTAGCTGAATACAATTTTGTATTAAAAATATAAAAATGCTTTAAACGCAAATTTATTTAGGTTCAGTGTATTTATTAGAATCTGAAGTATAAGCAGGCACCAAAACTTTCATTTTAGTTGAAAAATTTATTTTGTAATCCTGAGCGTAAGCTGTTATACCAATATTCTACTCGTCAAATGTCTGACAGTTTGAAGCCCCCTATAACTGCTAATGCTGCATCTTGCCATTTTTTAAATACATGAAATGAAAGAACATACTTATATATTTTATTCCAATAAAAATTGTGTTTTAAAATCATATACGTTTTAAGATATTAAATGTTGAAAATTGTCTTTTTTTTTTTTTTTTTTTTTTTTTTTTTTTTTTTTTTTCCAATTTTAAAAGTCCTGAGACTCTTTAAATAGAAATAATTCAAGAGTAATAATACCAGATTTTATTACTAAGCTTTTATTTAGCACTATCAATAGATTTAATATGAAATGCTTTCTTGGAAAAAATTTCTATAGCAATCTCTGTAAATTTCTATATAAATTGTACTACAGAAAATTTTCCATACCAATCTCAATAGATTTCTATGTAATTTTTTTCAAATGCTTTTATATATATATTTATATATATAATTAACTGTAGATTCCTAAAGAAAATTTTTATATAATGCAAATTTCATGGCAGACATCTCCATCAATACTCTTCGTTGAAAACTATAGAAATGGGCGGTCCTTCAGAACTTTCCTACTAACTTCGTCAGATATGCTAAATGTCAACAGATGTCTTGAAACGTCTGAAAAATGATATTGTTTTTACGAATGTCGAGAAATATCTCTGAATCGTGGAATACTAATATCATTTTTACAACACTGGCCAATGTAATTCAAATAATTAAAAGTTAGGCATTAGAAACTCTAGTTTTCTAATAATGGTGAAATTATTAAATTTTATTGTTTTGAATAATATTCATGTATTATAATGTTAAAATTAATGCAAAAAACTCGTTTGGATGTTTTCTTTAAATAAATAATTTCAAGATACATCTGTGAATATTAGCACATATTGTAAATTTGACGTCTGGCATTCAGCGATTTTTGAAATATTGATCGGGATATTGGCCGATATCCAGAGCCTGATTATCCACGGGGCAAATTCCTACCACTAAAAATAAACAGAAAATTTTGCCTCATTCATGGCAGATATTTTACATGAACACGGCGTTTAGATAAGGCGAACTTTTCTTTAAAAATTTATTGGTGTAAGTGTGCCCCGTTGGTAATCAGGCCCTGCCGGTATCTTTTCACTCCCTCGGAATGAATAGCATAAGATTTAATGTGTGATTTTTAAAATACTGAAGTCAGAAATATTATATAGAAAACCGTTAATTTAATTATTGATATCTCTTGTTAGAAAATGCTACTGTTAAAATTCAGAAATCAACTTCGCCGAGCCAATTAAATTCGTTTATTCTATCTTAACAAGCTCCTCCTCTTTTCCCCTGCTTCTATCAGTAGACCATCCAAGTCTTAATACTAGTGTCTAAACCGCGCTCCTCACAACGGCTCAGGAACTACTTGCGAATACGCCCGGAGTCCGCCATCTTGTTTTTATTTTGGCGTGAAAAACCCGTTTTCGCGCCAATCAATTTTCGCCAAAGAGCAATTTATAGCGACTTTAGGCTTAAAAAACTTTTAAAAATTCAGAGATTAAACACTTAAAGAAAAGCAAAAAAAAAAAAAAAAAAAAAAAGAAAGAAAGAAATTTGTAACAGAAAGCAGTAATTTTCATAATTTTTTTTCTCTTGCTTTTCTTTAAGTGTTTAATGTCTGAATTTTCAGGTTTTCAAGCCTAAAATCGCTATAAATTACCCTTTTAAAGCAGTAGATTAAACCAAATATTCAATTTTAAATAAAAAACAATGCAAATTTAACAGAAAACAGCACTTGATTCGTTATTTCTAATAAAAATAGGGGACCATTTCCGGGCGATTAATCAAAATTTATAATACACAAAATAATAATTTTTTCTTGATTAAAAAAACATGGGACAAAATGATATTCAAATGTAAAATATTCTTGATTAAATATACGAAAAAATGAGATTATAAATTTCTTGATTAAAAAAATATGGGACAAAATGATACGCAAATGTAAATTTATCTTGATTAAATAAACGAAAAAATGAGATTAAAAATTTCTAGATTAAATAAAAAGCACAATAAACCACACAATATTTAAAGATTATACACAAAATAAACTCAATTTTATCTTTACACAAAACATTCATCGCTTTTTTCTATATTACAATCATCCCACTTTATTTCCCTTATAATTTCCACCAATTTATTGGAAACATGGATTTTTTTATCATAACACGCTCTATCAAAAAGAAACATTAATCAAATAATAATCAAAGCAAAAAAACAAAATGGAAAAATACAACCTGACCACGTGTAGCAAAAGATAGCAAACGCACGTCCACACTGTCCAGCTTCCAAAATCAAAGTGGCGCGACCAGAATCTTCGCGGGAGTGACGTAGAAAATCTAGGGTTGCCAGAAACTGGAAACGGCGAAAGTCCAACGGGAGAAAATCATCGCCAGTAAAAAATCGCCAAAAAAAGCGCCAAATTTTCCGGGCGTATCCGCAAGTAGTCACAAAGGCTCATATCACAAATGCACCCGCGAAATTCCCTATGCTACTGAGAAAGTCGCTATTTAAAGGGAAAATATGGTTTTTCTTTTTTATCTGCGGAAACGAGTTAAATTCAGATGCTTTTTTTTTTTTTTTTCCGTGTGTGTGTGTGTGTGTGTGTGTGTGTGTGTGTGTTCTTATTGTATTGGGTAGCAAAATAATTTTAAATAGATTTGATAGAACTGAGATTAAATTTTTACTGATTCTGAATAAAATAAATAGATGAATGTAGAGGAATATTTTTGGATAAAAATGTTATCTTTTAGATGTTATGAATACGACTTTTGTTAATTTTGTTATTTTTTTACTTATCAAACCTCAGGTTGTTTCAGTATTTAAAGGAAAGAATAAATAGTATAGGAATATTAGTTTTTAAAATGGTTTTCTTAGATAAAGGTAAGCAGTCAGATCTTAAATAGAGATCAGAGAATAAGCGACTAACGAGTTGAGTATAATAGATTTAAAAACTTTAGTAACTTTAAGTGTAGATCGACCGAAATATTCGTTATGTTTTGACATAATTTCCAAAATCTGATTTTCGCCAAACATTCGTTTTCGAGGGAAATGCTGCTGAAAATTCGGCCGAAACTATCTGCTTTTCAAAAATTTCGTTTGTTTCTTCGGAAATTTTCTACATTACTCATTGATTTGAGCTGTATCGGCTTAAATGAGACACTCTTCATTTATTGCTAAGAACTTCACTGTTTATAATTATCAGTCATCAGGGACTGCAGATGTGAGTGCAAAGTATTACGCAAGAAATCCATATATGACTAAACTTTGAACATGCTTTCCACGTGCTCATTAAAAGCTACAAACTTAACAGTAATTATTTATTTATTCTTTTTATTGAACAGCAAATGTTACCGATTATTTTCTTTAAATAAAGAATTTAAAAAAATCTATCGGGTTTTCTTTCTGTCATGTTATCGATTTGCATATATTTCATTTAATTTGGCCACTATAACGCAAACAAAATATTTACATAAATTTTACTTATGATTTTTGGATAGCTTGACACAAAAGACAAGTGAATTGATTGAAATAAAACATTTCAATGTATGATATAGGCTCAGTGAAAATTTTATATATTTAACAGTGTACTGGAAAATTTAAAAATATCGTTTGGTGTGAAAATATAGTTAAAAAGACAAACCTAAAATAATTTTTATCGAATTTTAAAACAAACCTTTTAAAGTCCTATAAATTCGCCACTCAAATTTTCATATCATCTCATTTAAAACCAATATTTTGAATTTATCAGAATGAAAAAGCATTAGTGTATAAATTGTATATGTATCAATTGATGTTTAAAATACAGTTTGCACTTGTGAATATAAATAGAAACAAGTTGGAAAATGCTTGTCAAACGTGGCAAATGAGGTGCGTTCGTACTATAACTAGTTTTATAATTATTTTTTGCACCCGATATTGTACTGAATAAGTATTTGTTTGCACTTCATAAGTGCATAGTCTGTAACATCATTAAAATGCACTTGCAATATTTTTTTCCCATTCCCCTTAATGTAATGGGAAACTTTTGACTGTCCCTGTAATTAAATTACACATCCAATTTTCATAAAATTTGAAACGGCTCGACAAAATTTTGCAGCAATTATATATTTAAAATTTCAGCCCATTCGGAAGGCTGTAACATCATTGAAATGCACTTGCAATAATTTTTCCCATTGGCCGTAATGTAAAGAAAAACTTTTGACTGTCCCTGTAATTAAACTATACATCCGATTTTCATAAAATTTGAAATGGCTCAACAAAATGTCGCAATAATTATATATTTAAAATTTCAGCCCATTCGGAAGGCTGTAACATCATTGAAATGCACTTGCAATAATTTTTCCCATTGGCCGTAATGTAAAGAAAAACTTTTGACTGTCCCTGTAATTAAACTATACATCCGATTTTCATAAAATTTGAAATGGCTCAACAAAATGTCGCAATAATTATATATTTAAAATTTCAGCCCATTCGGAAGGCTGTAACATCATTGAAATGCACTTGCAATAATTTTTCCCATTGGCCGTAATGTAAAGATAAACTTTTGACTGTCCCTGTAATTAAACTATACATCCGATTTTCATAAAATTTGAAATGGCTCGACAAAATTTTGCAACAATTATATATTTAAAATTTCAGCCCATTCGGTTGGGTAGTTTTTGCTCTGTTACATGCGGACGGACGGACAGACGGACAGACGGACTGAACGACGACTATAGGTGCTACGTATTTATATAATTACGAACGCACCTCAAAAGAAAATGATGATATATTTTTCTTTTTATTAATAGATTAGCGTTGCAAAAATTTTTATTTCATTATTTTTAATACCTATATTTAAAATTTTTAGAGCCATAAGGTAAAGTGCTGTGTCACAAACGTTTAACCCGTTGAGGGTTTTTGTACTCATAATAAAAATTGTAAATGAAAAATCCATGTATCCCAATTTTGCGTTCTTGTATCTTTACAAGAGGAAATTAGTTGGATTCGGGAAAATTTTCGACTTCCGGTTTTCGATGGATTTATACGTTATAGAAAATCCTGAACGCGATTTAATGTTTTTTAGAAAATGTCTGTCTGTCACTCTGTCTGTGAGTCTGTCTGTAGGTGGCAAAAATTTTGTGGGCGCTCTATCTCAATAACTAACAAACGAAATTTCACAAACATATAGATTCAGTTAGACCTTGATATAGCTAGCTTGATTAGTTTTTGGTGTATATCACCCAACAGGTGGAGCTGCTGTGCTGCTTTCTGTACGATTTCTGAGTAATTAATAGCTCTATCTCAAGAACTAATGCACGAATTTTCATCAAATTTCATATTCAGTTAGACGTTGATGTAAGCTGTTACTGATTAGCTTTTGGTGTAAATCGCACAACAGGTGGCGCTGCTATGCTGAATTTTTTACGATTTTTTGCAAAAGCTATATCTCAAAAACTAATGTACGCAATTTTATTAAACTTAGTATTCTGTTACATTTTCACGTAAATAGATCCTTATTAGACTTGGGTGTATATTGAACAACAAGTGTTGATTATAATACTTTGGGTTAGAAATTTGGTTGCGGACATCTAAGAGGTCGGGTTCCGAAATTCAATGATTTGTTTGAAACAATGCAATCCTTATATCTCCTTATTAAATACGTCCAATTCAACGATTCCCATTTAATTTTAGCACTGTGATAGCGAATTTTGAATTATTAACATGTATGAGATAGAATAAAGTTTTGGAATTAGCACATCAGTCTAGTTATATTCTTACAAAAATAAAGTGATCATCTAACTAGGAAATGAAGCAGTTTTTAAAAAAGTGTATTTATCCATGCTTTTATTTAGGATATTGTATCTCGCATCTATACTTAAAAGGCAGATTTTTTTTAAATGTATTCTAGTATTTACTTTCATAAAATAATAGCGAGTTTTTTTCTTTTCTAAAAGACAGAAATTTTATAAAATGTTACCTCTTTCATTATGTTCAAATTGTCTGTAATATTGTTTTAATTTCTCTTTATTGAACATTAATAAATAAAAAATCCCGTCTCCAGATAAAATCAATCCAAAAGAAAAAAACTAGTATGTTGTTGCCGTCACATAACTTTCTTCTGTATAAATCACGTCAATTAAATCATTTAAGTAGTACAAGAGATTACATCAATTTAGCACCAATTCATATCAAAGTATACCTGAATTTGAAGTTTGACGAAAATACGTGCATTAGTTATTGAGATAGAGCTATAGGGGAAATTCTGAAAAATGCAGCATGGCAGTGTCACCTGTTGAGCGATTTGCACCAAAACACAGACAGCACTCATTCATATCAAGGTGTACCGGAATCTTAAGTTTGTTGAAAATCCAAACATTGGTTATTGAGATAGAGCTATAGGGAAAATTCCGAAAAATGCAGCATAGCAGCGCCACCTATTGAGCGATTTGCACCAAAACACAAACAGCACTAATTCATATCAAGGTATACCGGAATCTGAAGTTTGTTGAAAATCCAAGCGTTAGGTCTAGAGATAGAGCTATTGCGGGAATCACAAAAAATGCAGTATAGCAGCGCTACCTGTTCAGAGATTTACACCAAAAGATGCAAAACGTCAATTCATCTCAAGGACTAACTGAATCTGAAGTTTGATGAAAATCCGTGCATTATTTCTTGAGATAAAGCTATTACGAAACTCGTGTAAATGCTGCAAAATGCAGTATAGCAGCGCCATCTGTTGGACGATTTGCACCAAAACGTTACCAGCACCAATTCATATCAAGGAATAACTTAATCTGAAGTTTGAAGAAAATCCGTGCGTTCGTTCTTGAGATAGAGCGCTCGCAAAATTTGTGTCCCATACAGACTGAGAGACATTTTGTAAAAACATATTTTTCGGGATCTCTCTGACCTCTAAAACGTGTATATCCGTCGAAAACCGGAAATCGAAAATTTTTACGAATTCAATACTTTCTTTTTGTAAAGATAGAAGAAAGTCATAAACTGATTTTATTCAGATTAAAAAAAAAATAATAATAATAATAATACAATAATAAATAATAATAATCAAGCAATTTAAATCCGGCTTTAAATAAAGCTCATTTAACTTGTACATGAATGGTATTTGTTATCTGTTTTATTATTATTAATTTTTTTTTCTAAAAACTATGAAGACAGAATATGCAACGCTCCGCTTTTAAGCTGAAAGTAAACAAAGCATCCTATGAGGCAACGCGCCGTGCTAGGGAATTTCGCGGGTGCATTTGTGATATGAGCCGTTGTGAGGGGCGCGATTTAGACGCTGGAGGTCTTAGTTTGCTCTCCTGCCATTTTTCACCAGTTCTGATTCCGGGGTTGTGCGGAGATGTCCACGGGGGCCTCGGTTTAAAGTGTGTTCGAAGTCGAAGTCCGGTCGCTCACTTTTCGCCCACCCTAAGTTGTGAACGGTGCTCCTAGTGTGCGGTGAATCTTGGGTATTTCGAAGGGTCTTTTTTAAGCCCGTATTACAGAGAGTACCTGTGAAACCGTGGTAGCTTTGTCTCACGTTGACTCGTGAACAGAGCGTGGGAGTTGCTGTTCACTGATCCTTTCATTATTTTTATTTTAATTAATTTTTCAATTCTGACAGTTAATTTTTATCTCTCTTTCTTTTTTTTAAATCTGAACTCAGGAACTTAAGTCGTCCCCCCCCCCTTATATATATATATATATATATTTTTTTTTTGCACTGCTGTTTAAGGAATCCCACCTTGTCAATTACAAAGCTGGTATGTCTCCGGAGATGTGGGACATAGGTCCCAGGCTCCTCGGCTCAAAAATCTTCGTATCGTCGTGCTGAAAAATTTGTATCTAGCACTTCACATTCATGAAAAACAGTGCTCCACTGTTTATTCACATTAAGAATCTTGAAATTGAACATTCGTGTACAATACATGATTGTTGAATATAACAGACAGTGTAAATTCCATTTTCACTCTGTGAAGAAAATTATTATTATTATTATTATTTTTTTTTTTTTGCGTTCATTAATCAAAGATTTATTCAAATATATCTTTTCTTTATTATGTTTGGTAGAAATTTTAAGCCAGGTAAGAAATTTAAAACTTGTAATAAATTTAAAGTAAAAAAATTTAAATCTTACTGTCTTAAAAATGGTCTGTAATGCTGTACTTGCACAAAACTGTAAAGAAATGTATTTTGTATTAATTTTAAATTATAAATAAATGTACATTTCCCCAAAAATTGAAGCACAAGTTAACACGCACATAAATGAGCCATTTAAGATTTTTATTCTTATTGTAGTCTATCACAATAATTATTATTGCTTACATGAATGTAAAAACATTATGTATGAAACACATCTTTAGATTTTGTTATATTTTAACAGCGTTATAGAATTTACATTACTTTTTATTAACTCATTACCCGCTGGTGTTGCTTTTACGCAACAGTAAAATTACATGCAAATGCTTAAATTTACTATCGATCTACCACTATTTTTGAATAAAAATTTTTACCTTATTAAATAACAGAAACTTTGATCTAAAGAAAGCGAAGATTTTCTTTCAAAATTTGTGGTGGCAAACGTTTTCTACAAAAAAAGTTGAAGATCCCTATGTTTTAGTTTAAGCGGTTAATGGGTTAAAAATACAAATAATACTACAAGAGTAATTGCAGACTTCCTCGTAAAATTTTTTATTTATCAATGTTTAATGGTTCTTAATAGAAAGTGCTTCCAAAGAAATTTTTCTATTGGAATCTCTATAATTTTTTTATTTAAATAGTTCAACAGAAGATTTTGTATAGCAATCTTTAGATTTTTTAAATAAAAAATTTCAAAAGATTTTTTTATCTATATAAATATGTATAGATTACTACAGAAAATTTTTATATAGCTATCTTCTTTGCGTGGAAATTTCACGGCTGACTTCTCCACGAATGCTCTTCGACGCGAACTATACAAATAGGCTGTGCTTCAGAACTTTCCCTTCACTTCGATCAAGAATACGAAGTTTGTCAAACATGTTGAATGTCGATAGATGTCTTGAAATGTCCAAAAAAAAAAAAAAAAAATTAATGTTTTTCCCAGGTAGCACAAAGCTATCGGCCAATATCAAAATGAAATATTAGCCAGCTTCAAAACGTAATATTGGCCAATATCAAAATGTAATATTGACATCCCTACAAAGATATTCCAAGAATATTTTTTTTGGAATTTGGCAATGTTGGCCAATATTTCCCACCGTCTCTGAATATAAGTTTTTCACGTTAGGTGACATCTTTTTCTGTCATTGCTGGATATCATTATTTGACATTGAGCGATACATTTTTTGAAAAGAATAACATTTTTAATTAATTAAAAAATTTCGATTTTTCACCCCAAGCAACTGCGCGATTTGCAGATGTCGTGAACATAAACCTGTCACTGAGATAGGAGAATTATGCTCAAGGAAATTCTGGGTTTATTTTGCAATAAAGCAGAAGATGTCAGTCCTACAGGAAAAATTTAGTAGATTTTTCTGTTAGTAATGAAAAAAAGTCTGTCAAAATTATTTTTTTTTCTTGTACTACTCTCAATCACAATCGACTTATTTTTTTTACTTACTTTTGACAATGATTTGTTTAAATATCGTTTTCATTATGTCTGAATTATGTACGAAATTATTTTAAAGTTGGTAAGAAATTTAGAGCAAGTAAGAAATTTTAAAGCTTGCTGTCTTAAAAATTATGTATTTCACTTGCACAAAACTGTAAGGAAAGCTTTTAACGACCCTGTTATTTTGAATTTTTCAAGAAATTAAATATATATATCTATATTTATTGATTTTAAGTCATAAATATGTGTGCATTTCTTCAAAAATTGATGGACTATATACAAGTTACCACGCACATAAATGTACCATATAAGTTTATTATTCTTATTGTATACATATATATAATAATTAAATTTCCGTGAATAATGTATAATTAAAAACTGTAACCACCTACATTTGAAACTAAACTTGTATTCTTTCAATAATAAAAAAAATAAAATTATTTTAAAAGTCCGAAATACAAAGGCATTTTAAAAAGATAAACTAGCATCCATTGAAAAAGTACATGTAAATTCTTTTTTTTTTTTTTTTTTTTTTTTTTTTTTTTTTTTTTTTTTAAGATAAGCTAGCATCCATTAAAAAATTACATGTAGGGGAGGTGGGGATGAATGGGACATTTTTACAAAAATGTTTATTTTTAATAATTTTTTTAAGTTATTATCAATATTATATATCACATTTTATACATTAGATATTTGACTACATCTATGCACCATATTTAGTCCAGATTATTGTTATACAGTAAAATATTATAAAATTTAAAAAAACGTTACTCCCTGTCCCAATCATCCCTATAGCAGGGATGAATGGGACACTAATAGGGATGGATGGGACATCAATATTTTTCTCCCTTTATTCAATGTTACCCAGTTAAAATGTATAGCTATAAACTTATGTGTATTTATATTTGTAATATATGATCTTATATTATGGCTATTATATCTCAGCGTTGCTGATCACTTCTTTTACTGCAATTTTAACTTGTGTAATGCAAACTTCGACTGTCTATCTGTTCCCCTTTCCCACTTACGAGACATTTTTTAAATGAAATGAAAGTGAAAAAGTTTTTAAAATACGGCATTGCCAATATTTTTCATTCACAACTTATTAATGAATATTAATTCAATATATCCTAGATATCATGCACAAATGCAGGGGTCGTACTTGGCCTGAAATTTCACGACCGGAAAATTCTTCGGTACCAGTACTTTCTTATGGAAAAATCTCTTCTTAAATAAGACGAAATTTCGCGCATTTAACCTAGATTTATTTTTCGATAAACAAATAGTGGTATTTATCCTGGAAAATTCCCTTAAGCGTACGACCCCTGCAAATGAAATTATGTTAAAGGAGGTACGAGTGGTAATTTATTTAAGCACAAGTGTCAAATTCAATAAAATTTACCCTATCTGACTAATAAACATATACTACATTTAACAATTTTATCTATTTTGATAATGTTTCAATAGCAATTTTTTGAAAAACTATTTAACCTTTATTACAATACAATAATTAAGATTCAATATATTTTTTTAATAATAAACAACCTATATAGTACGAGTACAGTTTAATACTAATAATTAACATATATCATTAATTTATAAACCTATATAATATTTTTTAGTTAATAAATAAATGTTTTAACAACTCTATGGATGAAAAAGACTGTCCCATTCATCCCCATTTAAATTGTCCCAATCATCCCTATGATACATGGATTCAATTGTCCGCTATTTTGCCTCAGACATTATTTTGTCACATTGGTTAATATGCACTCATTTTAATTAGCAATATTGAACCTTCAAATAAATAATTACAGCATATCTTATTTGTTTATATTGTATAAAATATTTGACAACTTCAAATTTTTAAAGAAGTTACTTTTAAGCAGAGTTTCAAAAAATGCAACTTTGCAAAAAAATGGAAAGAGCCATGTGGTTTTGCTTTTGGTTCTAAAGCACACTATGATATATGTGAGAATAGAAATCAACTAAAAAAAACGTTTATTGCATGAAATATTGAGAATGTCCCATCCATCCCTTGTCACATTCATCCCTCGTCTCCCCTACGTTGATTTTTTTTTTAAATGTAAAAACGTTATTATGTATAAAGGCATCTTTCGTTCTTTATAAAACTAACAATTGTTATATTTTAACTTTGTTATAGGCTTTATGTTACTTTTTTAAATAGAAATAATTCTAGAGTAATAATTAGAGATTTCTTTATTAAATTTTTATTTAGCACTGTCAATAAATTTTAATATGAAATGCTTCTTCAGAAAAAATTTTATTGCAATCTCAACAAATTTTTATGTAAATTCTACGAAAGAAAATTTTCTATATTACTATGATTTTCTGATTTCTATGTAAATTTTTTCAAATGCTTTTATATATATATAAATATTTACAGATTCCTAATGAAAATTTTTATATAATGCAAATTTCAAGGCAGACCTCCATCAAATACTGTTCGACGAAAGCTACAGAGATGGGCGGTCCTTCAGAACTTCGCGTTCTCTTTGGTCAAGAATACAAATGTGTCGGATGTATTGACCTTCTCGCTGCGTGATTGTTTTTATCAAAATAGCTTCAAAAAGTGCGTATTTAACACTTTCGCGACGATCGTCTTTTAAGAATTTTTATTCTTTTGTCACCGGTTTTTCAAAACAAAAATTTTTCTCTAATTTAATCGGGAAAATGCTCCGATTAAATAAGGCAAAATTTGCAATGAAAAAAATAACTGGTAGGAGTAATCAAGGAGAGTTAATTAGACGGTAAAAATGCATCACCGAGGAAATCTCGGGTTGCGCAAATTTTGTTACTTTTACGTTGTCCGAGGAAATCACGGGTTGCGCAGCTAGAGGGTTAAATGTCGACAGACATGTTGAAATTTCTGAAAAATGATATTGTTTTTACGAATGTCTATAGATATCTCTGAATGTTGGAAAATCAAATATTAAAAAGACGGCAAACTTATTAAATTTTATTATTTAGAATGCTATTTCTGTATTACAATGTCATAAGTGTTGCAAAACACTCGTTTGGATGCTTTCTTTTAAAAACTAATTTTTAGTTATTTTATAACGCCGCTCTCTTATTATAACTAATTACTCTTAACTAAGGAAGAAAGCATAACTATAATATTACTTATAGTTTATTATATACAGCAGCTGCTCAACACAGCTTTCAGAACAAGTAACATTTTACAACTGCGCGGAATATTCTGGTAACATGCGATACCTTACAATTCCAGACTGTCCGTGTATGGTGCTGCCATCTATTAATACAGATCGCTACTATTATTGAGATATGACACCCCTCCCCTCATAGTTCAAACGAACTACAGGCAATCTTGTTCTATGACTTCTTCGAACTGGAGCACTTTTCTGACAGTCCTCGTCATTGTTTTTAGTCAAATTTTCTTTTACAGTTTTATTTGGCGTAACATCATTTTTATTACTCTCAACTGTACCTCTTACAATATCATGCGAAGGCTGAGATTGGCTTGGTTCTATATTATTATCATTATTAAACTGTTCTTTTATTTTTCCATTAATTTCCGAAAAACGGTTTTGGTTAACCCTTTCATACCTATCATAATTACTGTAATTTTTACCACTATGTCCCATATTTTCAACTTTGTCTGACATTAGTTTATCATTTCGATTTATCTCTACAACTCTCTCTGGTATTTCATCACTTATCTCTTTATTTCGTCTCAACTGATCAACAACGTGACGTTTACACATTACTCCGTCACATCCATTTACTAAAACCCATCTACTCCCCAATAATTTCATAATTTTTCCTTTTACCCATTTCTCCCCTTTTCCAAAATTTTTAACAAAAACTAAATCATGAAGCTTATATTTGTGCAGGGGTTGCTGTATTTTAGGTTTTGATGGTAATACCAGGTGAAGGGCTGTTCGAACTGGCCTTCCAAACATTAATTCAGCAGGAGTTTTACCAGTCACTGAATGAGGAGTGGAATGATTTTCTAAAAAAATCGTGAAATTGACAATGTTATGTCACTTTTATCCAGCTTTTTAATGCAATTTTTCACAGTTTGCACATACTTTCCGCTTGTCCATTCGAAGATGGGTGATAAGGTGGAACAGGCGTATGCTTAATTCCATTATTTTTAAGAAATTCCTCAAATTCATCACTTGTAAACGCGGGACCATTATCACTGACCAATTCAACAGGTAATCCAAATGTGGCAAAAATTCTCCTTAATACCTTAATTGTAGTTTTACTATCAGATCTGGTTACTACTTCTACCTCCAACCATTTAGTATAAGAATCGACTACTATTAAGAACATTTTACCTTCAAAAGGACCGGCATGATCTATATGGATCCTTTCCCAGGGCAGTTCAGATTTCCATTTCAAGGGTTCCATTTTGGGACAATCCCTCGCAAACATCTGACATCTATTACAAGAATTTACCATTTGTTCAATTTCTTTATCCATATTTGGCCACCAAACTACCCCCTAGCTTTCGCTTTCATGCTCGATATACCCTGATGAACGGAATGCAGTAATTTTAATATATATTCACGACCTTCCTCTAGAATGATCACTCTATGTCCCCACAATAGACAATTTTCTAAACTGGAAATTTCCTCCCTTCTACGAAAATATGGTTTATATTCTTCTTCTTTCACCTTTCGCGGCCACCCATGTAACACCCACTCTAAAATTTGTTTAGTTACAGGATTTTCAGTTGTCCACTTTGCAATAGTTCTAGAAGTAATAGGCCAATTATCATTATTTGAAACAAACATTATTTCCGCAGCGTTACTCACTATATTTACAGTTTCTGGGAGAGGTAATCTACTTAATGCATCCGCATTTTTATTATTTTTACCTTCGCGATACTCAATTGTATAATCATAACCAGCTAACATTAACGACCATCTCAGCATTCTAGGTGATAATGTATCAGGTACTTTTTTACAGGATCAAATAATCTAATTAAAGTTTTATGATCTGTTATAATTTTAAATTTTTTTCCAGTTAAATATTGGTGAAATTTAGTGACACCAAACATTATAGATAAAGCTTCTTTATCAATCATAGCATAATTTCTTTCAGTTTTGTTTAAAGTTCTCGAAACATAAGCAATAGGTTTCTCTTTACCCTCAACAATGTGGCTTAAAACTGACCCTATACCATATTCAGAAGCATCACAGTTTAAAACTATATCTTTGTTTACATCATATAATTCTAAAACAGGAGATGTACATAATAATTGTTTCACTTTTTGAAACGCTATTTCATGCTTTTCTGACCATGTCCAGTTTACATTATTATCTAATAATCTATGTAAGGGTTCTAAGACATCTGAAATATTAGGCAGGAAGTTTCTATAATAAGAAATTAAGCCTAAAAATGAACGCAATTGTGACACATTATTTGGAATAGGAGCATTCAAACTAGCGTTAACTTTTTTTGGAATAGGTCTAATTCCTTCCTGAGAAATTTTATGACCTAAATATGAAACTTCCGAAACCATAAATTTTAATTTTTCCTTATTTAATCTTATACCATGCTCAGAAAAGCATTTCAGAACATTTTCAACTCTTTCAGAATGTTCTGATTCATTACTAGCACTAATGATACCATCATCATCTAAAAATACACCAACATATTCAAATTTTTTTAAAAATATGTTCAATTTTTCTTTGAAACATACCAGGAGCACATTTTACCCCAAATGCTAATCGTAACACATTAAACAAACCTTTATGAGTATTTATAGTCAAAATTTTGCTACTTTCTTTATCTACAGGTTGTTGTAAATATGCATCTTTTAAATCAAAAACAGTAAAAAATTTACCACCTGATAATTTAGAAAATAATTCTTCCATTCTAGGAAGAGGATAGTTATCATTTTCAGTATTTGTATTAACTGTTGCTCTATAATCACCACATATTCTAACAGAACCATTAGGCTTAGGAACAATTACTATAGGACTAGCCCATTCTGAATGATCAACAGATTTTAATATACCCTCATTAGTTCATCGTTCCAATTCAACATCAGTAGCTTTCCTTAAAGCAAAAGGAACAGGTCGAGACTTAAGAAAAACTGGTTTTGCATCTTTTTTCAATTTTATTGACGCGGGAGGACCCTGGATTGTTCCGATCCCGTGAGCAAAAACATTAGGAATATTTCTAATTAAATCATCTTTCGAAATGCTTTTAATCATATTTACATTAGGCCAAAATAATTTTGATGCTTTTAACCAAGTTTTTCCGATTAGACTCGGACCCTCCTCTTTAATTACCAATATTCTTAAATCAGGTATAGAATATTCATCAACAACAGCATTTACTTTTAATTCCCCCAAAACAGTTAAAGAGTCTTTAGTATAAGTTTGTAGCTTAATATTAGATTTAATTAAAGGCAGCTTACCTGAGAACAATTTATGAGCAACACTTTTACTTACGATCGTATGAGCCGCACCGCTATCAATTTCAAATTGTATATTTACACCATTTATTTTAACAGATTTTACCCACGACAGATTATTGTAATTGTCGTTCATAAAATTTAAACAGTATTCTTCCTGAAAAGTTTTAATTTTTCTGTTCTTAAAAGGTTTCTCACTTTTCATTCCAAATTTTCGATTTCTGCATCAAACTTTAAGATGACCTAATCGATGGCAAAAATGACATTCTGCAGATTTAAAAGGGCATAACTTGGGGTTATGATTTTTAGAACATCTAAAACACGGTTTCTCAGGCGCGAATCTATCTTCTTTAGGCTTAGGTGCATGAGTATACTTATCAACTTTCGATTTCTCTCCTTTAGAAACACGCACTTGATTGACAGTCGTATTATCTTCAATGTGTAGGGATTTTACTCCAGCCTCAGCCTTCTCGAAAGACTCAGCTATTTCTATCGCTGTTTGGAACGTTAAGTCTCTAGAATCCAGTAATTTTTGCTGTATCTTTTCATCTTGAATCCCAAACACCAACTGATCACGGAGGCGGTCATTCAGCATATTTCCGAAATTACAATGTTCGGATAAACGACGTAAATCTCGTACGAATTCGGCTATATTTTCTCCTTGCTTCCTTAGTCGTTTCTGGAACTTAAATCGTTCCACAATTTCATTCGGGCGTGGTGAAAAATGATCTTTAGCTTTCTTTAACCCCTTCGCGACGGGAGCCTTTTACGAAATGTTTATGACTTTGCTACCGGTTTTAAAAAACAGAAGTTTGTGCCTATTCAAATAGGGAAAATGCTCGGATTAAATAAGGCAAATTTTACAGTAAAATTTTACTGGTGAGGATAAACGAGGATTCTTAGGCCTATTTCCGGCACGTATACGTGTCGCTCGTCCCCAAGGGGTTAAAAGATCCTCGTAACCGATTTCTTTCAGCGTATTCGGGCCAATAATATCTCGTAAAATAGCAAACGTAGATGTTCACACAGAACTTAATAATATGTTCTTTTTCAATTCATCATTTTTTATGCTATTTGCTGAGAAATAAAAATCAATTTTCTCGACGTAAATAGTCCAAGGAACATCTGCATTATATTCTTCCAAGCGTCCCAGAGAAATTATTTCTTTATCTGCCATTTTCCGTGCCGCTTTTTCTTTTTCTCTTTCGGAATTTTTTTTTTTTCACAACATTTCACTTTGGGTTAAATTCCCATTTTCGTCGCCACTTTTATAACGCCGAGCTCCTTATTATAAATAATTACTCTTAACTAAGGAAGAAAGCATAACTATAATATTACTTATAGTTTATTATATACAGCAGCTGCTCAACACAGCTTTCAGAACAAGTAACATTTTACAATTGCCCGGAATATTCTGGTAACATGCGATACCTTACAATTCCAGACTGTCCGTGTATGGTGCTGCCATCTATTAATACAGATCGCTACTATTATTGAGATATGACAAGTTATATCTGTGAATATCGGCAGATATTGTAAATTTCACGTACGACATTCAGGGACTTTTGAAATATTGGCCAATATTGGGCGGGACATTGGCCGATATCTTTTTTAACGGTGTATATGCATTTCTCTATAGTATTTTGTAACTCTACGATTTAATTTGTCCATTTTCATAATTTAAATTTGTGGCAGTATATGATCAATTAAAGATATCATCTAATTTTCTTTATTTGTCCCAAGTTATTATTAAATCTATATTCTCAGCAATATCGCTTAGACTAATCCCTCTGAGGGCTGTCCTAGTAAAGTCGTCTAATTACAAAGTAAGATGAAACTTCCCTTGCGTAAAATCTTCTGAGGATTATATGCTGACCATATCTTCTAATCGCAGTTTCTTCGGGAGCATAAGGGGAAGGCAAAATGTCCGTCCATTTTTCCTAAGAGAAACGTTATTTCTGCAAAGAATTATAGAAAATATAAATAAATGAATATAAAAATTATACAACAAATGAATATTTAATTGTTATAATCATTGTTTTACTTGCTTCTTTAATATCTTAAAGAAAAAGAAAACTTTAATTTGTAAACATTGCAAATAATGGTATAGTATAGATTGCAATAATATTTGAGGCTGCTTAGCATACCTATTAACCATGACATGGGAACAGAATACCCGGGTTTTAGATGGCAAATAGGTGGTGCGATCTTGTAGATGAGACATGGGTAATTTAGCAGGGTGGATGACAAAGAAATGGGTCATCTCATGGAAGCTGCATATGGGAAGAGAATTTTGGGACCGAAATGCGAGAAAAATATTGTGATTTTGAGGTTGTTTACTTGCCCTCCGTGGGGGTCTTTCTAAAGGAACCTAATCCGTCAACTTGTGCCTAGGTGATTGACAGGAATTGGCAGTTAGTTAAACTATCTAATACAATAAATAGAAGAAAGAGAATTAAAAATGTAAATTAATTAAATATTTAATCCTAATAAAAATATTATGGTAGTACGTAAATGGACAAAACACCCATTACCTCGGGTTGTGAAATAATAATTAACACTCACGTTCAGTTAGAATAAAGTGACTAAACATACTCGAAATTCTAGAATATTTTCAAGTTTAGGGACTAGTTGACGCAGTTTTTAAATTAAATCACTAGTTTTAAAATGCAAGTTTTTGATCTTCTTGATAACATTTATGCTATCTTAAAAAACTACAGTAGAATGGTTTCGCATAACAAAATGTTTGTTTTTTTAATGTCATTTTCAGTTAAGGTGGTCCGGGGGTCAAAATTTTCTTTTCTTTATTTAACCCTTTATGCACTGAGTTATGAATTCATGAAAATTTTATCTTCTAAAGCATTTTTCGCGAATCTTTGAAACTACATTAGAAGATTTACATAATCATTTAATAAATTTTAGAAGGATTGAAGGATTTAGAAGGATTAATAAAATTTGAATTTATAAGGATTTTGTGCAGTATTTATAAACCCACTCAAATCTTTTATTTTAAATATTTTTCTTAGTATTTTGTAGAATTAGGAAATGTACAAATATAATTTTCTCACAATAGAAATACTTCCGAATTGAAAAATGCCCCCTCCCCCTCCAACGCCAAAAATGCTGAAAAGATGCAAAGGCAAAAGAAACCATCCTTTTAAAAATATTTTTGTTTTGTGTGACCGATAATGCTTTTGGAACAAGATAAAGTATAATAATAATACTATAACTCATTCTAAACTGTATTACAACTAATCGATGTATTAAATCCATTTTATAACAAGTTATTTTAATGGTACTTACAAGTACCGTCAGTTGATAACGTGTTAAAGGCACTTTTAATGATTTTTTTTAATGAAATGTGTTTTTGTATAAAAATTACTTTTCAGATAAAAAATGTTTGAAAACTTTGAATTTTTTTGTACAAATTTAAATTTACGAAATTTTTGAATTCTAATGTATTAATTTTAGATTTTATGAAAATTATGTTATAAATAGAATTGCGTAATATTTTTTTTATGAAGATTTAATGTATGTATAACAAGATCTAATGATTTTGTTTTCATCTAATCAAGACAAGTCGTTTTTTGTCCAATATGAAATACATGTTTAACTCGTTTAGCACGATTACATATTCTTTCAACTTTGTCACACTAACATACATTCAATACGAAACATGCAATCGAAAACCTACAGGGTATCCCAGCTAAAATGTTACAAACTTCGAGGGGAGGTAAGATACACCTAGACGACTCGGAATCGCATAGGAATGCCAGGTCGGAAACACCTTTCTCACGCAGTAGAGTGTTTTGAATAGGCACAGGTATTTCGAGCGTGCTTGTTTCGAAGCTTCATTTTACATTTCGCATTTTTTAGACATAAAACAGAAGGAAAGGAAATGAGACAAAATAGGAGAAAAAAGATGTTTATTACTCGCTTTTCATAAACATAAAAACAAAAGAGAAATACAACTCATATCAAACGAGGTGTTTGAATTGACGACCCCCGCATGTGATGCGGGGGTCGTTGTATGGAACTTCGTTGCAAGGACGTGTAATGGAATGCATGCAATGGAACGTATGGAACGTATGCAAACTTCGTTGTATGGAAGTTTGAACATACGTAAACATTCAAGACGTGGCTTGGATTTTTCCCGGCATCCGCAACGATGCGTGCTATAAGGTCCTCGGCGCTGTCAACGGGGAATTCGTAGACAAGGGATTTCACATAGCCCTAGAAGAAGTAATCCCTACACGATAGGTCTGGTGATAGGGCTGGCCAATTCACTGGACCACCACGGCCAATCCATCATTGGTCAAATATTGCATACAGCTGGTTACGTATAGAAAGACTGAAATGGGTGGGAACTCCATCCTTTTCGTTTTCGTCAACTGTACATGATTTGAATGATGAAAGGCTATAAAAATATAACTCTCTTATTATTAATGTTGTCATTATTTTCCCTTTGGCGACTGTACATATTTTGAAGAATGAAAGGCAAATTAAAATTTTGTTTGTCTTTTTTTTTTCTTTTGTCGACTGCATATGTTTAGAAGAGTGAAAAGCAAATAAAAGTATAACTCTCTTATTATTAGCTATGTGACAAGACATGTTTTAGAAAATTGATTACAAATTCACATAAAATAGTTTACTTAAACGTTTTATAACCAATTTTATCTAAGTTCATAAAATTCCTTTATGGAGGTAATAATGATAAAAACCTCTATTTTAGAGAAACATTATTGGATGTTTAAAGTCATTCTTCTCGTTCAGTTTTGAAAGAATTCAAACAAAACAGGCTATTTTACGTTATTTTACATCCATTTCTCTTCAATGAGCTTTTAATATATCATTCAAGATAAAAGGAGAAATTTCTTTTTAAATTGGAAAAAAAATTGAAAGCTTTCTATTCCAGTAATAACTCTTTATCAATGAATATTTTTAGAACAACTTTTATTAACAAGATACTTTATAAGACGTTTTAAGGTTATTATGGATGTCTTTGAAATTGCAATTTTTCTACTAAGTCGAAACATATTTGCCCATCTATAAGACTGCATCAGATTACTCGTGTTAAATTATTCAAATAACGTAGTTTAAATTTTAATTCAGAAATAAATAAGTGAATTTTTAAACTACATTAACGATAACAGCTTTTGAAAGTTGAGGTTTTCAAAACTGTAACACCCACGTCAGATTGTCTTACCGCAATGCAGTTATAACACAATTATCGATTATAACTTAATATATGAAATGCATGGTTTTAACCCTTAAATGCATGAATTATTCTTTCAGAATTCTGTTTTTTATTCTCATATTAAGGATTATAGACCAGAAATTTTAAGATACCTAGATTTTTATTTAGTATCACATTTTTGTAATTATTACAGGATTAATATTTCTATATAAATATAGTGGTTGCTAAGAGCATAATTCATTTATTAAAAGTTGCATAAAAAGTGATGCAGATCTGCATCACTAAACATTTAAGTGTTAAAACGTGGCGATTGACCAAATTCAATATTCATGGGAAAACATTTAATCGCATCGTCATTTTAAAAATACAAAGTTTTTTTTATGTACGGTGATTAATTATATCGACTGAGGTTTTCAAAATTTATGTCAGGATTATTTCATTAATTTTAAATGCTACCTTACTTCGAACAGTTTTGCTAGTTAATATACCGGGTGTCCCAAAAAGGACTGACTGATTTTAAAATTCAATAACTTGCAAACGGTGACAGATATTTAAAAAATTCTTGCAGGACGGTTATGCATAAGGTCAAAAGTTTTATTACAGTGATTTTCAATTTTAGTTCGATTTACAAACAATAGATGGCGCTGTAAGCACTAGTCGCTAAATACAGGCTCGATTTTGGGCCCTTTATCTTGTTCCATGCAGAAAAAGGAGATGGAAATGTATTATCCGGGCCACGAAGTACCAAAAATCGAGCCTGATTTTAGCGACTATTGCTTACAGCGCCATCTATTGTTTGTAAATCGAACTAAAATTGAAAATCACTGTAATAAAACTTTTGACCTTATGCATAACCCTCCTTCAAGAATTTTTTTAATAACTGTCACCGTTTGCAAGTTATTGAATTTTAAAATTAGTCAGTCCTTTTTGGGACACCCGGTATGAAATGCATCGTTTTAAAACGTAGTGATTGACATAATTCAATATTCATGGGAAAACATTTAATTGGAACCAGACATTTTTTAAAGTACAAAGTTTATTTACTTATATATGGTAATTAATTATATCAACTGAGGTTTTCAAAACTGATGTCTGGACTATTTTATTAATATTATTTTAAATCTTACCTTATTTCGAACAGTTTTGCTAGTTGATATATGAAGTACACGGTTTTAAAACGTGGTGATTGACATAATTCGATATTCATTGGAAAACATTTAATTGCATCCAGACATCGTTCTAAAAATTCAAAATTTATTTATTTATATACGGTAATTAATTATATCGAAAAAGGTTTTCAAAATTGATGTCAGAACTATTTCATTAACATAATTGTAAATCCTACCTTATTTCGAACAGTTTTACAATATGCACTACTAAGAAATGAAAGTGCGTTTTAATATTTTGGGACGCCCTGTATGTAATACTCTTAATACATATGCTAGAATGGTAACTTGTTCAGATTTTATCAAGTAACAAATTTGTAAAGATGATTGATTCTTTTTCATCTTTATTGAAAAACTTTTAACTTCATCATTTTAAGGTTACGAAATTTGAGTATGAATTTAATGGTAATAAAATCGGCATTTTTAAGAAAAACTAATTTTACCAAGCAATTCATTCTTTTAGTTTTGTTTTGAAAAATTTGGGACAATTCAGCCATCTTACTTTGTACGTCCATTAGTCTTCAAACTTTTAAAATATCAATCGAGATAAGTAGAGGCAATTTCGTTAATCTCGCGGGAACTTGGAAACCTTCTTTTCCTGTAACATTTCTCTATAAAAGGATATTTTGAAAGCATTTTCGAAGTTTAAGACCATTTTGAATGTTTCTAAAACTACAATGGTGTCTTTTTAAAGCAATTTATCGAATATTGCTAGAGTGAAATTAGTGCAATTAACGCAGTTTAATGCAAAAATGAATGTAACTTTTAAAACTAGAATTAAAATAATAATTCGTATCGTATGAAACTGTGTTAATTTGTAAAAATATCACATTTTATTGCAAAAGTATACAAGTTAATTTTTGGATTGCATTAAAGATAATAATAAATTTTGAAAAGTAATTTGTTAAAAATGTATTGCACAGGTGCACTAATGTTTGTCATTCTGTGACATGCAATAATAAATAGAATTTTTCATTACAGCCTTGTGTACGTGATCAGTTCAAAAACCCTTAACCCTTTCAGGGGCAAGTAATTGTGTTTCTGTTATGTCGAATTCACACTGGAGTCTTCAAATGTATTGCAAATTTAGGAAATTCAATTTTACGACTATTTTCCATCAAAGTAATAAAAGTAAAATTTAATAAAAAAATTCTGATGCAAATCTTTATTAATCGTAAGTGGGATATAATATATCCTATCGCCCATCAAGGGATTAACGGGTTAAAAGTTTGTGACTTAGCACTTTATCTTAAGGCTCTAAGAATTTTAAATATGGATCTGAAAAATAATGTTCACAAATTTTCAGTGTTGTTACGCTATTAATTAATATATACCGGATGAGCCAAAAGTTCGTTAAACTTTAAAAACTCATAAAAAAGGAAGAAATTATGATAAACGAGTGCGGTTTGCAAGAAAGGGATCACAAGGTAGTCGGGTGTTTTTAGCAGAAAAAAAAATGCAATTTAACAAATTACAACGACCATTTGGAAAATGATTTTTTTTCAAAGACTAAAATTTAAGACATAAAAAATCGCACGGAGTTGATCATGCATTACGTACGCCATGAATTAAACATTAATACTGTTATTACATGTAAAAATTGTAAGCTACAATAATCGCCTGAGACTCGTCAGATTTCCTGAAACTTACGTATTATCTACTTAAAACTTACGTATTATCCAAGCATTTCATTGGCTGTTCGGGAAAAGGCTTTTCCATCGTCAGATTTCCAAGAAATTTGACGACCCATTTTAAATGAAATTTCAATCTTAAACTTCTAAACATCCCACAATATTACTTTTTACACCGTCGTATAGAGAAAAAAAATGTACTTTTAAATGCAATTTATTTGAAAGCTGTATCTCAATTTGTTTCTGAGTTATTAATTTTTTTTTGTAGTTTTTATTACTTTTTTCTCATAGTGGCAACAGAAGTATCCATCTCTGTTGAAAGTAAAGGAAAACTACAGATTACTGTTTAGACCAATCAGAAAACGAATAAAATGCGGATTAAACCAATAAAACGCTTGAGATATGCTTTTGATTTCCTACAATGACGAGGACAATATAACCATTTTTCCAAATGGTTAAAAAAAAAAAAAAAAAAAAAAAAAAAAAAAAAAAAATTAGTTAAAAAATCATATGTAGAGGGCACTGACGACACGAAACACAATTAACAGGACAACAATACGCTCTATTATTAATAGCAGAAGTGGGTATTAACACATTGTTTCAGATTGCCTTCCCTCATAGCATGCATGGTCACGGTGACGTCGTTGTGACGTCACTGTAAGTCACTGTGGTCACGTCACATCTGTGACCAAAATGCCACCCCTCAGTGATGTCACATTGTGACTGAGATGTGAACTTCTTAGAAAACTTTAAAAAATTACGAAAATTCTTCAAAACATGTTATTTACTGTAAAATTATGTTTTCCTGGCAATTAAAAAAAAATTGTGAGGTCACTGTTATATCACTGCTATGTAACGTACGTCACGTCACATATGTGACAAAAAAACCACCATATTGTAAGTCACAGTGTGACAAAAATATGAACTTCAAAAATCTTTGAAAATGAAGAGAAATATTTTAAACAGTCACGAGTTACATGGCATAAGGAATAAAATATATTAGTGGATAGCAAATGGTAAATTCTCTCACTAAAGGGGAGAGGGGGGGGGGCATAATAAATAAAGTGCACGATACAATCATTAATAAACTAAATTTTCAGGCTATATTTTATCAATTTGATATCTAAGATAGTGAATGTATACTTTTTCATGATTTAAATTTTATCTAGCATTTGGATAATATAATTAGAATTAGGAATATTAAATTTATACACTTTACATATTTAGTTTGCTGGGAGGAAATTTATTTATTTATTTATTTTTTTACCGACCAGGATTATTCGAAACACTTCTGTGGTTTCAAAATAAAAATTTTCTATTACAGTTAAATCTGCACCTTTTAATGAGCACATAGAAAGAGTCTTCAGAGTTTAGTCATCTATGCATTTATTGCTTTAGAATATTTTTATAATTTGTATTCAAGTCATAAATTTTACTTCTTTCAGACTTTTTAAATAAAATTAGCATTTTCCGAAAATAAAAGAAATATACAAAATTTGTGCAAAACAAACTTTACTTTAAAAAAAAAAAGAAAAGAAAAGAAAAAAAAAAAAGGGGGGGGGCTCGTTATTACCATTAAATTTATTTTTACACCTTTTGAAAATTTAAACAATGGTATATCTAATAAACTCTAATTATGAATATTATTATTATAATTATTTAGAAAAAATGAACTTTACAATACATTTTAACTTGTATTATTTGGTACGGATAAAAAGAAAAGGTTAAATACATTGGACATTTCTTCAAATACAAAATTATAATTAACCATACTTTCAGAAAATTACTGCGCATTCAAGTTTCATATCTCTTGCATGCAAAAACAAATAATCTGTACCAGACCATCTGCTTGAAAATCGTCTGCCCACAAAAAAATAAACATGAGAAGACGCGGGAAATAAATAGTTCACTGTTTTTAGAACATCACCTTCACCACGTCTACAACACTTTAAGATAAGGAAATGACCATTTTTGGATACACGGAGACGGATATTAATAGAACGTATATGTAAGTTTTATTTAATTTAAATATTTTATTCCTGATTTGTACATATGAGTTAAATAGTTTTATGTTATATTTGTAAGAGACTGATCTTTAAACTGTTAGAAGCGATATTTTAAAATTCGATAACTGTAAAGAAAAATATCTTAATCTGCCATCGCTTGAAAAAAAAACTGCGCAGAGACTGTGCATGCCTACATTCATACTGGAATTAATATAAACATTAATTTACTCTTACTTGAGATTGAAAATGTATGGAACGACAATGATTTGGAATTATTTTATCGGCTTCTTACTATTTTTTGATTACTAACACTTATAGTTATTATTATTTTGGGGTTAAATATGATGTTCGATTATCATAAGATTACGAAACTGTTTCAGATTAGAAATTAACATTATACTGGGAAAATGTATCTTTACATATTACAGTAGTGAAACATTTGAAAGAATTTTCTTTTAGTGCTAATAATATTTTAAATTATCTTTCAAAATCCTAAATCTTCAAACCAATGTTTTCAGATTTAACATTTGCCGAAATTATAAAATAATAGGAATTCCTTATACCATATCGAAATATTTTTGAGATATTGTTAAATCTAATAAGGCATTTAATTTATCTATTGAGTTTGCTGTTGTTTAATAGTACAATTATAAATCCTAATTATTATTTTTAGTATTTTTCAAATTGGTATATTTATTTTTTTAAATTGTATGTAAGCATTTTTTCTTTTCTGTTTGTGATTTTAATCAAACATTTAATTATAGACATTCTGAATCGGTTATTAAATTTTCTTCTATTGTAAATTCATTTTCTACGTTTATGATACGCGTAATTATTGGCACAAAAAAGTAAAATATGATACTTAAGCATTGAAACAAAGTGTTTTTCATGCCTGATGGGAAGTTATAGATTAAACTGCTTTAGTATATATTTTTAAAAGTTCATATAATACAGGATACATATTATAGGACACAAGTTGAAAAGTGCTTATGACTTCGGTTTGTCTGTCCGTCTAGCAGTCTGTCCGCACTCTAACTCTCGAAAATATACTCGGATTGCCCTGAAATTTTTGGATGTTATTGACGTTTACCATAGCACGGTACCTATTTGTAATGAAGTTTGTAGCATGCTTTGTTCATTTACAGGGACAGCCAAAAGTTTTCCGTTACATTACAGCCTATGGAAAAAAATCGTTTCAAATGATTTTTTATGATTTTACGCACGCTTTCAAACAGAATAAAATTTATATGCATTTATGAAGTGCACTAAAATATGCATTCTGTTGACTATGCGATGTAAAGAATAGTTATTGTTCATTTACAGGGCTAAAAAAGGAATTCAAATACATAATGATATAGGGGTGGAGGGAATTGTTTGCGGCATACTTTAATTATGTTAATCTATTTCATATATAATGAAATTGATATATGTCGCTGAGGTTTACATACTATAAATTATTTCATGTATAATACGAATAATACGTATATAGCATTTACAGGGACACACAAAATATTTCAGATACTATATTGTATCCGAAGTACTGTTCATTAGCGATGATTGCTGGAAATGTATTTTTAATTATGATATGCGCTTTTATGATTCACTATATTTATGCATAGTATATGGTGTATATAAATGCTATAATTCCTATACAAGGCTACACAAAAGTATTCGTAAGGATTACTGGGTATGGGCGCAAGTTGCTTAAAGGTGGTTTTTAAATGAGTTATGCTCTTTTTTGCTGAACTGCATTTAATTTACCAAGAAATGTTTGTAGAATATAGATAAAACGATATACAGGATCACGTAAAGAATTGGATACATGACCGTCTATAAATTATAATTTCTGGAAATGTGATTTCAGCAGTTTTAAGAGTGTCTTAGTTTGAATTAAATTTTAACTAAATAGTGGCGTGTAATAAAGATTCTAGGTAAACTACAGGGTTGTACAAAAGTATTCAAGTATGTTTCCATACATTAGTATAAATTGCTGAAAAAGAATTTCAACCTGTTAGGCGTTTTCTTGCTAAACTAAATTTTCCCATTATATAGTATTTATGTACTTAAAAAAATGGGAAGTCAAAATTGAGTAAAAAGTACTCAAATTTAAATGCGTCACATACTCAAAATAGCTCCGATCCAAATGTTCTCAAAGTTGAGAAACACATGTACTCATTTTTTATTCATTGGTTGTGATCAAATATGAATCATTATGTACTGCCCCCCTCCCCCCCCCCAAAAAAAAGAAAAACCTAAAATTTAAAGTAAAAATGTACTGACATTTATTTCCCGTTCAAAGTTCTTAACAAGAAATGTTTAATTGATTACTTATTAAGAAAAATAGCAAAATTCTTAACAAGATACTCAAATCGAATATTTTTATGACAAGAGCATTATTTCCAAGCACTTTTAAATTATTTTTTAAATGCTGTGCATAATTTAATATTTACATTAATAAACATCATTTATGCCGCCATAAATGAAATGAACCATTACAGGGTACAAAACTATTCGTTTGTTTGGGTTTGATAACATGTGATGTTTCAAAATAGAGAAAGCATGGGTTCATTTTTGATCCAAAAATATTCAATTCGATATGAGTACGTCGGTTTACTTATTTTTGAGTACTTCATTTTTCTCAGTGTATCAACCTACAGATCAAATACAGGGTTGTTCAAAAGAATTGGAAAACATATTTGGCTATGGACGGTAACTGCTGAAATCAATTTTTCAAATGTTTACTTAGTTATCTTATTTACGTCATTTCCCTAATTTACGATGTCTTGTTAAAGCATTCAGAAAGTGTTGGAAAGTATTTTATAATCTATGATTAGCGCATGATTTTTCTTACTCGTTTTTTTTCTATTTCCCAGATCAGTCTTTTCCTATAAAACATACCAAATCTATTTAGCTCATATTCACAAAGTACAATATACACGGGAATAAAAAATTTAAATAAATATCGCTTATCATGCCGCTCTATAAATAATAGTTGTATTAATATCCGTGAGTCTCCATGTTCGTATTTAATAAAGCAATGACAAATCACAACTAATTAAAAAATTTACACATTCTAAATATCAAGCTTGAACTCAATATCAAGCATAGAACTTAATATCAAGCATAGAACTGAATAAAAAAATATGTCAGTTGATAAGCATTGTTTTTTAAGTGGAAAAATTTAAAATGATTTAGAAGAATAGGACTCCAAAATAGCGATATTTTGCTAAAAAGTACGGTAAAAAGATAAGATTTTATATTTACAGCAAAAGGTTATTTCAAAATTCATCGCTGTATTAATACTTAGAAATTTTTCCAGAGAGAATCCTTCGCCTTATATACAATATTTCAAATGAAAATCAAATATCAAATTAATTGCTTAAAAGGCGCAAATAGTGAAAAAGATTCCAAGCCGGGACTCGAACCCGGGTCATCAGTATAGCACACTGATATTCTACCGACTAAACCACATGGAACGACGCCCAGTCTGTAAAATTTCTCACTATTACAGGTTGGCAAGGCTACAAACGCAGCACAAGATGGAATATTTATCGTGAGCCACCGACATGCGGTAAACACGAAACTTAATGAAATCCAGCATCGAAACTATATTAATATTTGGAATTTTTTCCAGGGAGAAACATTCGCCTTCCATACAACATTTCAAATTAAAATTGCCTTTTAAGCAATTAATTTGAAATTTGATTTTCATTTGAAATATTGTATGCAAGGCGAATGGTTCTCTCTGGAAAAATTTCCAAGTATTAATATAATTTCAATCGATACTGGATTTAATTAAGTTTCGTGTTTGCATCATGTTGGTGGCTCACGCTAAATATTCCATCTTGTGCTGAGTTTGTAGCCTCGCCATCATGTAATAGTGAGAAATTTTCCAGCCTGGGTATCGTTCCATGTGATTTAGTCGGTAGAATGTCAGTGCGCTGTACTAATGGCCCGGGTTCGAGTCCCAGCATGGAATCTTTTTCACTATTTGCGTCTTTTAAGCAATTAATTTGAAATTTGATTTTCATTTGAAATCACAGTGTTTATGACAAGTTCGTCACAAATGACCCATATTTCACAAATTGGTCACAGTGTGACGTCAAAGCATTGTCGCTTTCGTCACAGGTTCGTCACAAAGTTAATGCCAAAATAGTCACAAATGACACACTTTTCACAAATTTGTCACACCGTGACTTCACAGAGTGGTCACAATGTGACGTCACAAACGACCTCTAAAACGGCCATAACGACCTCGCATTCTAGTCACTGTGACGTCACATCGACGTCACGTGACGTCACATCGACGGTCACAAAATCACAGTGTGACTTCACAACGACGTCGCCGTGACGTCACCATGCCTTACGGGCTTGACTGCTGTACAGAACATAGGTGAAAACATTTTTTTTTTTTTTTTTTTTAAAACTGTAATACATTTACCGGGTGATCTAATAGTTCGTTAAAACTTTAAAAACTCATAAAAAATGAAGAAATTATGATAAAGGAGTGTGGTTTGCAAGAAAAGGTTCCCAAGGTAGTCGGATTTTTTTTAGCAGCCAAAAAAAAAAATTGTTAAAAAATCACATGTAGTGGGCGCTGACGACCCGAAACACAATGAACAGGACAACAATACGCTCTATGCATTTGTTCTTCCAATAACAAATGTTCAACATGACCTCCAGAACATTCTACGACACAAATGTTGTCCTGTTCATTGTGTTTCGGGTTGTCAGTGCCCTCTACATGTGATTTTTTAACTATTTTTTTTTTTTTTTTTTGCTGCTGAAAGTAATCCGACTATCTTGTGAGCCCTTTCTTGCAAACCGCACTCCTTTATCGTAATTTCTTTCTTTTTTATGTCTTTTTAAAGTTTTAACGACCTTTTGGCTCACCCGGCATATTTCATCATTTTATTTTTGCACTATTATATTTATAATCGCATGTAAAAAAAAAAAAAAAAAAATATATATATATATATATATATATATATATATATATATATATATATATATGTTTAACATAAGATGTATAAAAATTTATTCACTAATGCTTTTTCATTCACATCTCTCATAAAATCAAAATATGAGCTTTTAAAGGTATGATATAAAAATTTAAATGACGCCTTGATGTGGTTTTAAACGTTTGTTTTAAAATTCAATTTAAATTATTTTTGGTTTGGCTAAAATATATTTACACATCTAAACAATACTTTTAATTTTTCACTACACTGTTAAACAATATAACTTTCACTGAACCTGTATTATACATTGAAATGTATTTATTTCAATAAATTGATTTATCTGTTGTGCCACGCTATCCAAAATCGTAAGTAAAATTTAGGTAAATGGTTTCTTTGCGTCATACAATCGTTTTGCACACATTTCGCTTAGTTAGGATACAATGACGCAAAGAAACCATTTTAGTAAATAACATTTATATTACTCTAGTAAATAACATTTATATTACTCTAGTAAATAACATTTATAGTATTCTAGTAAATAACATTTAAGAAGAATTTGATACAAAAACTTTTCAGTGCACTAGAGTGTCCAGAAAAGATTTTCGTACATCACAAAAATATCGTTTCTTCTATTTATATTTTTAAGTATTGATGGTGTATGGGTACTGTATGATAATCTTGGTGCTTAGTTAACTCCTTGAGGGGCGGTGGGATATATTATATCCCACCTAAGATTAATGAAGATTTGTACCAGAAATTTTTTATTAAAATTTACTTTTCTAACTTTGGTGGAAAAAAAATCCTAAAACTGCTTTTTCTTATTTTGCAATAAATTTTTTTGAAGATTCCTGTGTGAATTCGACGTTACAGAAGCACAATTACAGCACAATTACTTGCTCCTGAAAGGGTTAAGCGTTTCAAGTACTCGTCGATTTTTTTTTTTTTTTTTTTCTAAGTTAAAAGTAGAGATGGGTGGAATGAATGATTTTACTCTCGAATGAATCATTCGAGCATGCGCAAAAGCCTAGTTTCCAACCTCTGTATACATTTCTAATGAATTACCAACAGAAATTTTGTAAACAGACAGGGGCGCCATTTCAGAACTTTCTTGGGGGGGGGGGGGCAAACATTTTTTGAGGGATGCTAAGGGTAGGATCCAGGGGGTCTCCCCCCCCGTATGGGAAACGTTTACTGCTTATGCTTACAATAACAGTAAAAACTTCGAATACGGAAACTCAAAACCAATGAAGTATTTCGTTTAGACAGGTTTCCGTCTTAGAAAGTAAAATTTTAATATATTGGACATGATTTTTTTTTCTTTTTAGACAGAATTCTATTATAGACAGGTTTCATTTTTACAGGTATCCTCACTGAGTGTTAAACCATCTGCTCTATAGTATAGCTCTGAAAAGAGATGTATTAGAGTAAAACTTGTGAAAACGAGACCTGTCTATAACAGATTTCTCTCTAGAAAGAGAAAAAATCAAATTTCGTTGAAAAAACCTCATACAATTATACTTGCTAAGACGGAAACCTGTTTAAATAGAGCTTTTTTTCTAGTTCCTAAGGAAGTTTTACTTACAGGGACGCCATTTCATGAGTTTCCTGACGAAGGACAAGGAAAATTTTTCTTTGAGGAACAGGGAACGTGGAAAATTTCGCAACTTGCAGAACTGCACAAATCACACAGAAAAAAAAAATCCCGCACAATAAAAACTCTACGTGATTTTGTCTCCAGAACTCCTTTCACAAGAATGTGATTATTCCACAATTTTTTTTTTTCCCGAGAGTCCGCGATTTTTCTTTCTTTCAAAATCCGCAAAATCAATGGGTCGCAGAAAAAAATCGCGAATCTTGGAAATTTTGAAAAAAAAAAAGTCTCCAAATGGTCGTTTTAAAAATTGCTAATTTCTTCAAACGACCGTGGAAAATAACGCTAATTTCATCAGAGATCACAAAAAGAAATACAGATTTCGTCAAATGATTGCAGAAACAAAAATCTCGAATTTCGTAAAAGGATTGCGAAAAAAATCGCGAATTTCGTCAAAAGATTGCGCAAAAAAATCACGAAAATTCAGTCGAACAATCGCGCAATAAAATCGAGGAGAAATTCGTCAAACGATCGCGTAATAAGATCCAAAATTTTGTCTAACTCTCGCGCAAAAAAATCACAAATATTATTAGTCGGTGGCAGAAACAAAATCACGAATTTCAATAAAGGATAGTGATAAGGAATCGTGAATTTTGTCAAAAAAAAATCGCGAAAACAAATATCGAATTTTGTCAGTGGGTCGCGGTTAAATATTGTGAATTTCGGCAAGTGCTCGCGCGAAAAAAATCCATTTCGTATAACGCTTGCAGAAAAAAAATCGTGAATTCCGTGAATCGATCCCGGAAAAAATTGCAAATTTCGTCAGATGATCGCGGAAAAAAAATCATGAAATTCAATCAGTCATGAGATAATCAGCCAACGAACGTCACGAATAGGTCACGAAATTTGCAAATTTTGTGATCTGTAAGTATAAGAAAATTTTCGTTAGTGATTTTCTGCAAGTGAAGGTAAAGCGTTAATTTTTTCGGATTGTGTTTTCCCTGTTATGAGATGGTTTCATGTTAATCCGATTTTTCAAAGAAATTCTGAATATTTTTCAGATAAAAAAACTACATATTTGAACATTAATAAATACTATGTATATATCTTCATTTTTCTACAGAAAACGTAAAATTTATAATTAATATTCACATAAAAAACACAAGAAATGCACAAGAATTACTTTCATGTGCATACATACAATTTGAAATTAGTTAAAATACATTAGAAAAGCCCAGAACGTTTTCAGTCATCACAAAAGACCGTCATCAGTGGGATTTAAATGTTATTTTTTCTTTGCTCTTATTCGAGAATTGGCTAGAAGAAAATCATTGTGATTGTTGTGTCAATGATTTTGACGAGTTTTCCCATGATCAATTTGCACACAGCTGAGAAGCAACTGATAAAAAAAATTCTCACATGTATTTTTAAAATTAACCAAAGTACTCATTAAATATATATGTCTCACCTTGAGGAAGTTCGAATAGTAAGGTTTTAGGAAATTTTTTTGATAATTATTAATTTCTATGCATAAGCATTTATTTAATGCATATGCTTTTATTGCAATAACATCTGATAAGTTATTTTAGAGTTTGAGCAATTTTCTAATGTTTCTCTGAGTCTGACATGCAACGAATATTCGGTATCTATTCGATATTCGGCCACACTACCGAATATTCGGTTAGGCCAAATATCAAACTATTCGGTTTGCCTAATACTTAAAAACTTTTTTAAAATATTTTTTTAAAACGTTACACAACTTCTACTTTTAACTGTCAATTAATAAAGATATTCAGAATAATTAGAATTTTTTTAAAAAAGGGAATGATTTTATATTATTTATTTGTTGTTTTAAAAATGTCACTTAAAAAAATTATACATTAGTGACATGTCATCTGTTGCAAATGTAGAAATTCAAGTTACTGAGCATTGTCTATTGTCTGGTAAATAATCCGTTTCTTGCTTTTTCACAAACAGGGTGTTTCTAAACAAAATGGAAGAAAATTTCAGCGATAATAATAAGCATCAAAACAGGCAATTTTTTCTCAGTAAATCAGGATCGCAATTCGCTTATTCAGTCAGAAATACAATGTGTCCCCAAGTCAAACTTTAATTTTCTTTTGTTACTTTAACAATAATGAAGGTATTGTAACTATATTATCAACAGAGTTACTTTAATTTCTGTGAAATATGATAACATGATGAGAAGTGCTGAAAATAGCAACCATTCATATCTAAACAGCACTGAGCTAGACATTATTTTATTAAGAATGCAGCTAACAATACTTATACTGTACCACAGGCCAAAATCCGGTCTCGTCCAAGGATATCATCACATTCTATACAAGCAAATTTATGTGATGCAAATTTCGCTAAAATATCTTTAAAAAAAAAAAAAAAAAAAAAAAAAAATTTCTGCTACGACTTGTACACCTTTCATTTTTGATGAAAGAAGTGGAATGATATGTTGCTTCTTGTTCAATATGAGAGAATTCTTTTCATTTGTTTGAATTAATTGAAGAAGGCATGTAATTTAAATTTTGTTATTTAAAAATTTCTTAACCCATATTCTTCTTAACCCTTTCCGACGCGGTGTCATTAAAAAAGGACCCCTAATTTTAATGCCAAAACTGACAAACGGCACCAAGAATATTTAACTAAAATTTTCCTATTATAATTTACATGAAAATAAGCAAATTCGTATTTTCTAATAAATTCGTTTATAAATTGCGGGGTCAGTCCATTATTTCATCAGTTTATAAACAGAATTACTCCGCGCCAGTAAGGGTTAAATAATAACTCAAAGCATACTTTTTTTAGTACAAAATTTACTTATAAAAATAGTCTTGTTTGTCAAAATGGAAGTATCTGTGCTAAATATTAAAAAAAAAATTGTTTAAAATTTAACTTTTTAACGTTAAACACTGAGATATAAAGGTATTTGACCAGCCGAATATTCGGTATTCGGACGAATAGATACGATTCGGCTAGTCTAATTTTCGGTATTCAGTCTAACAGTTACTATTCGGCTGGCCGAATATTCGGTATTCGATTTACCTGCAGGTCAAATATTCGGCATTCGGTACTCGGTCAAAATAACTATTCGGTGCACTCCTACATTTGATCGTTGATAAATTTTCTGAAATATCAAATTCCTTGGAGGGGCTATTGCCCCCCCCAGCCCCCCTCAAATGGCCCCCCTGTAAACAGAAAGGAAGCAAAAGCATACTGTTCGTTTTCGAAAGCCGAACCTAGCACTCTAGGACGATTATACTATCCAAAGGGGGTGTTAGGCTGAGATGGGCATTTTCCGAAGTTCTCGTCTGCGTTGTCACTAAGAATGGCTTACTTGTTTGTTATTTTTTTACTTCCGATCAAAGTTTAAAATTCTATTAATATTTCATTTTAATTCAAATTAAAACTTCTATATTTAGTGTTCAAATGGCTAGTTCGAGTAGAAAAAAATCTTTCAGGAGTGGTAGTAAGAAAATTATATACAGTGAGCAAAAAAAGTATTTACACACCAAGTAAATTTGTTGTAGCATATGTATAAATAAATAAAAAGCAACTAAGAATTAAAAATACCAACACTCTTACAAAACAAATAAACATATTTAATATCTGACTTAATAATTATATTTAAAATATGAAAACATAAAAAAGTAGCATTTGTACTGCCAAAAAATATTTGCACACTAGCAATAAAAATAGAACCAGAGGAATTATTTATAAGTTAAAAACAGTGCTGATATTTAGTATGCATGCCCTTTGCTTCAATTACAGCTTGTAATCGTCTGGGCATTGATTCTATTAATTTGTGACATGTTTCACTGCTGATTTGTAGCCATTCTTCCCTAAGAGCTATCTTAAGTTCTGATTTGTTAGAAATTTTCTTTTTACTTATTTTCACATCCAAAATATGCCATAAATTTTCAATCGGATTGAGGTCTGGTGATTGTGCTGGCGTTTTCAATTGATTTTTTACTTTATAAAGCAACCATAACCTCGTAATATATGCAGTGTATTTCGGATCGTTATCCTGTTGGAAATAATATGAATTAGGAATTCCTAATTTCAGAGCACTATTAGATAAATTATCTCGCAATATATTAATACATTGTTTAGCATTCATATTGCCTTCAATAAAGGTAATTTCGCCAACTCCGTTAAAAGACATGCATCCCCAAATCATTACATGACCACCGCCATGTTTTACAGTTGGTTTCAAGTTTTTAATTTGAAGAGAAGTATTTGGCTTTCCCCATACAGTTTTCTTACCACCTGAGCCAAAATTATTGAACTTGCTTTCATCGGAAAAATAACAGTTTTCCAAAACTCTAGTGGTTTGCTGACATAAGCTTTTGCAAATTCAAGTCTTTTCACCCTATTTGTTTCACTAATAAATGGTTTTTTTAGAGGGGCTCTTCCTCGAATATTTGCACCATGAAGAATATTTCTAATTGATTGTGGTGTAACTATTGTTCCCGACGTTGAAGCGACATCAACAGCCAATTCTCGAGCACTTGGAAAAGGGTTTTTTGAAGATTCTTTTATTATGGCTCTCCTTTGCCTGGTATTTAGCTTTCTTGGACGCCCAGTTCGAGTCTTATTTATTGTCGAACCAGTTTCTTTTTTCTTCGTAATTACACAACGAACACTAGAAAAGTTTAGATTTAATTTTTTACCTATTCCTCGGTAACTTAATCAAGAATTGTGAAGAAATATAATCTTCTCACGGGTAGCAACAGACAGTTCACACGTTTTCGGCACCATTAGAACAAAAACTCCCCAGAATCCCTATTCCAGTTAATATATTAAGTGACTTTAAAGTGCGGGGCTAATGTACTGCGGGACTGATATGCTAAACATTTGCATAATGTTCACATTTAATGCCTTTTTTAACAGTCAATGCTTCTTGTGCAAATACTTTTTAGGTATGAGGAAATATTAATTTATTTTTTAAAATGTGTAATATTACTGTTTAAGGGAAATATGTAGTTATTTTTATTTTCTTCTTATTTAAATAAATGAATAATTAAGAGAATAGTATCAAATTTGCTTTCTATGGTTACTTATGCAAAAAATCGCCTGCGTGCAAATACTTTTTTTGCTCACTGTATAATGTCATTCAATTTTGTGATCAAGCTATTAATAGGATTCGCCGAGAAGCAGGAGATGATCTTAATCCTGTTTTTTGTTCACCTAAAAAAAAGAGTTAAAAAGAATGTCTTTGAAAAAACAGGTATAGACGAATTTCAGCCGATGAGGAGGATAACATTTAAATGTATATTTTAACAAATAAGCTTTTCTAATATAATTTGCAAAATAATAATACTAATAATAATGATAATAATATTGTTTTTTCGCGAAAAGCAAAAATGTTGTATAACTTTTTAAATTTTTTAAGCGTTTAGGTTTTTTATAAATATTAACTACAAAACATTTTTACATAAATCGATATTATTTCACCAATTATTTCTTAAAAAATCCAGCTAAACAAATTCCGTTCACCCCTATTTTGATAAAATGAACGCAGACCTGACGCATGCGCAATAGCGCGGAGGGTTTTGCTATTGAAAACAAACAGTAGATGGAAGCCGTCATAGTTTTTTTAATTAATTATCTTCAGAAATTTTGAATATGAAGAGAATCTATATATATATATATATATTGAAGGGGGGAGGGGGGATTCTTAAATTGATTCCAATAGGAATTTTTTTTTTTTTTTTTTTTTTTTTTTTTTTTTTTTTTTTGTAAAATTTCTTGTAGAAAATTAATTTTTAAAGAAGAAAGGTTAGCAACTTTGCTTTTGAATGCTAGATTGATTCTTTCGAATAGTAAAATCCTTTATTCTGTCCATCAATAGGCAAAAGCACAAATCAGAAACTCAAAGAGAGATTGGTTGAACCAGTGACTCAGGTTCGAACCCTGGCCTGGATAAGTTTTCACTCTGTTGATTCTACGCCTTGTTAACAATGTGAATTAAAAACTCCGATTTACTTTTCTCAAAAGCAAGAAAATGAATGGAACATGCGGATAGTCACTACTCTTAAAGAAAGTTTTTTGTTCAAGCAAAAGTACAGTTTAATAACGTTCTGCGATTTTACTTCAAAAAAAAATATATTCTGAAATTAACTGAACAGACCTTCTTCGCTATTCGGAATGTTAAAAAACCTTATAGCATACCTGCCAACCTCCGGCTTTTTAAAAAATCAAGCAATTATATTTCAAACGAGAAATTTATTTAATTAACGATTTTAACACTAGAAAGACGGGGAATTTTACTCAAAATTTATAAAAATATTTGACACCAGAATTTTTATTTTTAATTATTAACTTATTTATTTAACTAGTTTTTTTTATCTTTCATCATTTAAACAAGTTTTATAAAGAAATTTCTAGTTCGAACTGAAATATATTCATTTGGTAGTGGTCAAAATGACCGCTTGCCGTCTTTCTAGTGTTAAGTAAATTTCATACGATTATCTCATTTAACTCCAGACACATTTAATTAAACAAATTTTCTGGTTCAAAGTAAGTTTTCTTAAATTAAAAAAAGCCGTAGGTTGGCAACTATGCCTTATAGACTTTTGAGATTCTAAGTGGCTCTTTTCATAAGAATTTATGGAGATAAAAGGAGGGGTTCCAGAATTGTGTAAAAGTACGAGAGAAATTAATTTTTGAAAGCATTTCTATTATACCAGGAAACGGCTCTACATTTGTTACAATGTACTGGGCTCCCACTGTTCCGTTTTTTGAAAAACAGTAATTTTTTAGAAAAACACTCGTGGTGGGTTCTTGAAACAACTGCAAGAAAAACGCACTTCCACGTAAGTTTCTACGAAATTTATAAAGAAGATTTTTCTTTGAAAAATAGTGGTGTTAAAAAAAAACGGACCGAGTGGGAGCCCTGATAATGTATGTTACATCTTATACAGATTTAAAAAACAATCCCTATGAATGAAAAATGACGATTTTTCCACAATTTCTAGCAATAACTTTATATCATAAGCACGTACAGTCGTGGAAAAAAAAGTAAACACCCCCTACTAACTCCTCAACCAATTATCGTAGAAGAAAGTTACTGGTACCGAACGATTGGAAATAAAGTCTATTTTTAAATGATGTATATAAAATTTGTTTAGGGAGCCATCTACATATTAAAACGAACCATAACTTTGTTTTTGTCAACAGCAGTACCCAATTCTAACATCATAAATGAACTCTACACCCTTCAATTAGCCTAAAAACGAATTTTTATGCAATTCGTACCACAAGTTTCCGAGAAATTAATTATTTTAAAACGAGCGTATTTTAAGGGCTGTATCCAAATTGAAATTCCGTACTGGATTGTTAAGCGAGAGAGCCCCTTTCTTGATCAAGGCACCTTAAGCGCCACTCAAGGAGTCAATGAAGCGTGTTAGATTTCAGTACGGCAGAATAAATTTCAAAATGTCTGCTCACTTCCATCATAGACGGCCCCTTAAACCATCATTTTGCCGTTTTGTAAGCATAATGTGAAAACTACTTGGAAGAAAAATGTGAAATTATTGAATTTCCATAAAGCAGGACTTAATAAATCTAAATCCATCAAAAAAATTGTAGGTTGCAATTCATAATTTTTTCGAATATTAATTTCATAATTCATAATTCATGTCATAAAATTATAAAAATTGCAAATTCAGCTTATTTATATTTGGGTATATTAGTATTATTACTACAAAAAAAATAGCACATTAGGAGCATAATTTCGGGAGATATAAATAAAAATATGAAAATGTAATTTAACATTAGAAGTACTAAATTTTGAATGTTTATAATTCAAAAACTTATCATTCAGATGACTTGAAATTTGGTGTCTAGGCATAGTTTGAACCGAAGATTTGAAATATCTCGTTAAAATTGGGTATTGCCATTGAAAAAAATGAAATTTGGATTCGTTTTAATATGTAGATGGCCCCTAAGCAAATTTTATATACGTCATTTAAAGGTAGACTTTATTTCCAATCGTTCGGTACCAGTAATTTTCGTCTACGATAATTTGTTGAGGAGTTAGTAGGGGGTGTTTACTTTTTTTTCCCCACGACTGTACATACTCTATCACACATTCTCACATACAAAACTTTTGATAATTTTCCTGAACTGTTCCATAAACATATCTTGAAAAACAATAGAAATTACTTCAAAAGAATAATTCTCATTTCCTGATGCAGAAAAATCGCAGAAAGATTTCAGCTTTAACGTTTCCTTTTCCAATGTTCCATTAGTCTTATGGTTACTGGATTTTTTCTCAAAAGAAAAATTGTATGAATAGAAAATACAGATACGTCACTTTTCTTAAATACTGTCCGTTGTTGAAGAAAAAGCATATATAGGAAAAATGGAAATTACTACAAGAGAAAAAAGTCTTATTTCTTCATGCAAAGAAATCGCAGAAAGTTTTCTTTTGTATATACCTGATAAGATTTCCTTTTGTAATGTTCTATTATTGGACTTTTTCTCAGAAGACAAATAGCATGAATTGAACATACAGATATGTGACTTCTCTTAAAGAATGTCTTTTGTTGCATTAAAAATAATAATAACGCTGAATCATAGCATTTGAATTTTGTAAGAATTTGATTCTTTTTACAGAAAATTTCTTAACGCATAACTTTTTGTTCTTAATGAAAATACAATTTAATATTGGTACAATATTTTTTAACAATCATCACTGTATCTCTCTATTCTAAAAACAAGTGAGTAAGTGTGATCATAGATCGCACAGAGGGTTTCGTTTAATATTCATTTCAAAACACTTTATCCTTTTGAAAAATCTGTTAGTTCCACATTTCGCCACCAGGGGCGCACTCTATTCTAAACAAATCTCTATCCGAACGAAACTCCGTTTTACATACTATCCGTATATATATTAGTCGAAGGGATTGGGCCCATAGCACCCGAGATAAGCAGGCGCCCCTGGCGGTAAAAAGTGGAACTCAAATATGTAAGGCTATGGTGAATAATATGAAAGAATGGTCAAAGGGGTGTAGGCAAAAGTTGGAAAAGTGCTCCCCGCGTGAAAAGGGCGGAGGTTAGAAAAATTGCTTAAAATATACGTTAGAGCCCGGAGGAGTAAATAATATAAGACTTTTTGAAAATTTTATGATTTGTCGTGTGGTCTGAGGTATTCAGTTATACGTACGCAAAAATTCATGTCTCCAACTTAATTAGGGGCTCTCTTAGAAAGAATTGCTTAAAATACATATGTGGTAGCTCAAAGGGTTAAACGTAAGACTTTTTCAAGATTTTATAATTTGTCGCCTGGCCTCAGGTGTTCTGCTATAATAAGCATGCAAAATTTTAAATCTCTAATTTAATAAGGGGCTCAGTTAGGAAGAATTGCTTAAAACACGCATGTGGGAGCCCAAAGGATTAAATGTACGACTTTTTCAAATTTTTATGATTTGTCGCATGATGGTGTTCAGCTAGTATGCAAAATTTCACGCCTCCAACCTAAATAGAATGTCATTTAGAAAGAATTGTTTAAAATACACATGTAGGAACCCAAAAGCTTAAATGTACGACTTTTTCAAAATTTTATGATTTGCCGTTTGATGTGTGATGCTCAGCTATAAGTATGCAGAATTTCACGCCTCCAACCTAATTAGGGGCTCACTTAGAAAGAATTGTTTAAAATACACATGTTGGAGATCAAAGGGTTAAATGTACGACTTTTTGAAAATTTTATGATTTGTCGTTTGATGCGAGGTGCTCAGCTATAAGTATGCAAAATTTCACGCCTCCAACCTAATTAGGAGCTCACTTAGAAAGAATTGTTTAAAATACACATGTGGGAGCCCAAGGGGTTAAATGTACGACTTTTCAAAATTTTATGGTTTATCATTTGATGTGAGGTGTTCAGCTATAATTATGCAAAATATCACACCTCCAACCTAAATAGGGGCCCACTTAAAAAGAATTGTTTAAAATACACTTGTGGGAGCCCAAAGGGTTAAATGTACGACTTTTTGAAAATTTATGATTTGTCGTTTGATGTGAGGTATTCAACTATAAGTATGCAAAATTTCACGCCTCCAACCTAATTAGGGTTCACTTAGAAAGAATTGTTTAAAATACATATGTGGGAGCCCAAAAGGTTAAATGTTCGACTTTTTCAAAATTTTATGATTTGTCGTTTGATGTGGGGTACTCAGCTATAAGGATGCAAAATTTCACACCTCCAACCTAAATAGGGGCTCACTTAAAAAGAATTGTTTAAAATACGCATGTGGGAGCCCAAAGGGTTAAATATACTACTTTTTGAATATTTTATGATTTGTCGTTTGATGTGAGGTATTCAGCTATAAGTATGCAATATTTGCACTCCTCCAACCTAATTAGGGTTCACTTAGAAAGAATTGTTTAAAATACACATGTGGGAGCCCAAAAGGTTAAATGTACGAATTTTTGAAAATTTTATAGTTTGTCGTTTGATGTGAGGTGTTTAGCTATAAGTTTGTAAAATTTCACGCCTCCAACCTAATTAGAGGCTCACATAGAAAGAATTGTTTGAAATACACATGGGGGAGCCCAAAGGGTTAAATGTACGACTTTTTCAAAATTTTATGATTTGTCCTTTGATGTGAGGTATTCAGCTATAAGTATGCAAAATTTCACGCCTCCAATCTAATTAGAGGTTCACATAGAAAGAATTGTTTAATATACACATGTGGGATTCCAAAGGGTTAAATGTACGACTTTTTCAAAATTTTATGATTTTTCCTTTGATGTGAGGTATTCAGCTATAGGTATGCAAATTTTCACGCCTCCAATATAATTAGAGGTTCACATAGAAAGAATTGTTTAAAATACACATGTGGGAGCCCAAAGGGTTAAATGTATGACTTTTTCGATTTGTCGTTTGATCTGAGGTGTCCATCTATAAGTACGCAAAATTTCATGCCTGCAACCTAATTAGGGGCTCACTTAAAAAGAATTGTTTAGAATACACATGTGGGAGCCCAAAGGGTTAAATATACAACTTTTTGAAAATTTTATGATTTGTCGTTTGATGTGAGGTATTCAGCTATATGTATGCAATGTTTCACTCCTCCAACCTAATTAGGTTTCACTTAGAAAGAATTGTTTAAAATACACATGTGGGAGCCCAAAGGGTTAAATGTACGACTTTTTCAAAATTTTATAGTTTGCCGTTTGATGTGAGGTGTTCAGCTATAAGTTTGTAAAATTTCACGCCTCCAATCTAATTAGAGGTTCACATAGAAAGAATTGTTTAATATACACATGTGGGAGCCGAAAGGGTTAAATGTACGACTTTTTCAAAATTTTATGATTTGCCCTTTGATGTGAGGTGTTCAGCTATAAGTTTGTAAAATTTCACGCCTCCAATCTAATTAGAGGTTCACATAGAAAGAATTGTTTAATATACACATGTGGGAGCCCAAAGGGTTAAATGTACGACTTTTTCAAAATTTTATGATTTGTCCTTTGATGTGAGGTATTCAGCTATAAGTATACAAAATTTCACGCCTCCAACCTAATTAGGGTTCACTTAGAAAGAATTGTTTAAAATACATATGTGGGAGCCCAAAAGGTTAAATGTTCGACTTTTTCAAAATTTTATGATTTGTCGTTTGATGTGGGGTACTCAGCTATAAGTATGCAAAATTTCACACCTCCAACCTAAATAGGGGCTCACTTAAAAAGAATTGTTTAAAATACGCATGTGGGAGCCCAAAGGGTTAAATATACTACTTTTTGAAAATTTTATGATTTGTCGTTTGATGTGAGGTATTCAGCTATAAGTATGCATTATTTGCACTCCTCCAACCTAATTAGGGTTCACTTAGAAAGAATTGTTTAAAATACACATGTGGGAGCCCAAAAGGTTAAATGTATGACTTTTTCAAAATTTTATAGTTTGTTGTTTGATGTGAGGTGTTCAGCTATAAGCTTGTAAAATTTCACGCCTCCAATCTAATTAGAGGTTCGCATAGAAAGAATTGTTTAATATACACATGTGGGAGCCCAAAGGGTTAAATGTACGACTTTTTCAAAATTTTATGATTTGTCCTTTGATGTGAGGTATTCAGCTATAAGTATACAAAATTTCACGCCTCCAATGTAATTAGAGGTTCACTTAGAAAGAATTGTTTAAAATACACATGTGGGAGCCCAAAGGGTTAAATGAATGACTTTTTCAAAATTTTATGATTTGTCGTTTGATCTGAGGTGTCCATGTATAAGTACGCGAATTTTCATGCCTGAAACCTAATTAGGGACTCACTTAGAAAGAATTGTTTAAAATACACATGTGGGAGCCCAAAGGGTTAATTGTACGACTTTTTCAAAATTTTATGATTTGTCGTATGATGTGTGGTGGTCATCTATAAGTATGCAAAATTTCAAATCTCCAACATGTGTAGTTTCTGAGAACGGGCTCTGTGACGGACAGACGGACAGACAGACAGACAGACAGACAGAGGAGCGAGACGAATAGGGTTTCGTCAGATGAACGAAACCCTAAAAAGTAACTACCGCTGTCACCGCCGCCGCCGATTTGGAATTTTTTGTGACCGGAGGTCTTTCTTCGTTAATATTAAGAAAAAAAATGCATACAAAAATATGAAAATCGGTGGTTTTATACAGAAATGTTTGATAAGCACGCTGATGTAGACAGTTTTCAAATCGGAGAATTATTTTAAGAGATATTTAATGCTAAAGTTGGACAAAATCGTTCCATTAAAAACGTTTTATAGGAGCAAAAACTACACATGGGAATTAATTCATTTTTAGATCATTTTATACGTTAGAATTTGCCGGAGTGCAGATTGCATTAACTTTTTTATTTTGACTCCTTTTTTGAGGTTTTATTTCTATTTTAAATTCAAATTTTCAGCATTTCTAGAGATATTATTTACATTATTTTAGAAAATGGTATTAATTTATACTGTTGCCAAATATATAAACAGCGCAAACAATAATGTTTGCTTCAAATTAAAAATTTATTTACACGTGACTATTATAAACAGAAAAAATCATTTGGAATTAGAATTAAATAACTATGTACAAAAAGCAGGAACTTTCTAAAAAAAAAAGTAACTACCGCTTTCACCGCCGCTGCCGCCACCACCGGTTTTGAATTTTTTGTGACCGGAGGTCTTTCTTCGTTAATATTAAGAAAAACAATGCATACAAAAATATGAAAATCGGTGGTTTTATGCAGAAATGTTTGATAAACACGCTGATTCAGACAGTTTTCAAATCGAAGAATTATTTTAAGAGATATTTAATGCTAAAGTTGGACAAAATTGTTCCACTAAAAAAGTTTTATAGCAGCAAAAACTATACATGGCAGTGTAATCATTTTTAGATCATTTTATGCGTTAGAATTTGCCGGAGTGCAGATGGCATTAATTTTTTCTATTTTGACTCATTTTTTGAGGTTTTATTTCTATTTTAAATTCAAATTTTCAGCATTTCTAGAGATATTTTTTACAATATTTTAGAAAATGGTATTAATTTATACTGTTGCCAAATATATAAACAGCGCAAACAATAATGTTTGCTTCAAATTAAAAATTTATTTACACGTGACTATTATAAACAGAAAAAATCATTTGGAATTAGAATTAAATAATTATGTACAAAAAGCAGGAACTTATTAAAAATTACGTCATAAAAAGTATACTCGTGAATTTTAAAAGAGAAAGGATATTGTAAAATAATAAATTCATTAACATGCGTTAGAAGTCTTAAATAGGAGAAATTACGTCATATTTACGTCACATTATAGTTATTACACACAATGAACACAAAATAATACTGCAAAAGAGTTTAAATTTAGAAATTTCGCTAGACATTTATTTGATATTTTGAGAGGATCTTTTCAACTATTTTTGTTAGGAAAGCGCAAATAATATTTCATTTCTAACAAAAGTATTTTCACGTGAATATTTAAAAGAGAAAGAATAGCTTGGTAAAAATTACGTCAGATTAAAAACGATTAATTTAAAATGTCTCATTTAAAAGAACTTTCTTTTCGCTTTGTTAAAAAATACCAGGAGACAAAGACTCTGTTTACTTAATTCCTTTTATATTAGCTTATTTTGAAATGTTGTTACACGCGTCTATGTCATCAAGTTATTTTTATTTCGACGTTTTATTTGTATTTTTATTAATGTTGTACTAATTTATTTGTTCTTTCGTTATTTAAAATAAAAATTATGTCAATTTGTATAATTTGGCGAGTGGTTTGGCGATTTATATAATTTGGCGAAATTGGTCGACGGGGTAATCAAGTAGTACCGAAGCGGATTTGGCGTTAAAATTCCCCAATCAAAGAGAAATGAATAGAAATTCGTTCATAGGGAGATCGCCACTCTTTTTTAGGTAGCTTTCTTTCCAAAAAGCTACCTATTGCAGCCGTTCGGAGGAAAGCGATTTCAAAAAATTTTGGTATATTTTGATCGATCATGACCCCCAGACCCCGAAACCACCCTCCGTTCAAAATTGATATATATATATATATATATATATATATATATATCTGACATATGTCACACTGTAACTCTCGTATTTAAGAACCGATTTGGATGTAATTCGGTGTGTACATAGTACATACCAATGTCTCGACCGAGTTCGTTGGCCAGCTTCATCTGCCATTTTGTTTCAAAATGGCGGCCATTTAAAAATTTAAAAAAAATTTTTAATTTAAAATGTGGTACCAAAAAATTGAAAATGGAAAAATATTTTTTTCTTATGTATTTGACCTTTATACAAAGACTCCGTAGCAGTTTTTGTTTCGTCTATATCTTAAAAAATGGCTGAGTTATAGCATTTTGAATTTCTAGCGTGGCTGACATTTTGAAACGTCCTGAAGTTTGTCACGCGATTAAAGGCGTATTTATGAACCGATTTGGATGTAACTTCGTTTATACATAGTACAGACCAATGTCTCGACCGAGTTCGTTGGCCAGCTTCATCCGCCATTTTGTTTCAAAATGGTGGCCATTTAAAATTTTAAGAAAAATTTAAATTTGAAATGTGGTATCAAAAAATTGAAAATTGAAAAAATATTTTTTTCTTATGTGTTTGACCTCGATAAAAAGATTCGGGAGCAGTTTTTGTTTCGTCTATATCTTAAAAAATGGCTGAGTTATAGCATTTTGAATTTCTAGCGTGGCTGACATTTTGAAACGCCCTTATTTTTGTCACGCGATAACAGGCGTATTTATGAACCGATTTGAATGTAACTTGGTCTGTACATAGTACATACCAATGTTTCGACCGAGTTTGTTGGCCAGCTTCATTCGCCATCTTGTTTCAAAAGGGTTGCCATTTAAAAAAAAAAAATGTAATTTAAAATTTAAAATGAGGTATTAAAATATTGGAAAATGAAAAAAAAAATTTTTATGTGTTTGGCCTTGATACAAAGATTCTGGAGCAGTTTTAGTTTCTGAAAATTTGTTCTTTTGTTTATATCTCAAAAAGTGGTTGAATTATAGCACTTTGAATTTCTATCATGGCTAACACTTTGAAACCATCTTGTATTTGTCTCGCGATACCACACGTATTCGCCTATTTCGATGGAAGAAGGCACGTGGATAGTATACATCAATATCTCGACCAAGTTCGCTGGCCAGCTTCATCAGCCATCTTGTTTCAAAATGGCGGCCATTAAATTAAAACTATATATATTTAAAATGAGGTGCAAAAAAATTAGAAATTGAAAAAGGTTTCTTTCTTAAGTATTTGACCTTGATATAAGGATTCAGGAGCATTTTTTGTTTGACTTTATCTTAAAAAATGGCTCAGATATAGCGTTTCAATTTCTAACGTGGGTGACATTTTGAAAAATCTGATTTTTTGCCTGCGACAGCACTCGTATGTATCAACCGATTCCGATGTGAGTGAGCATGTGCACAGCAATTACTAAGATCTCGACCAAGTTCACTGGTTAGCCTCATCCACCATGTTGTCTTAAAATGGCAGGCACTTTAAGAAATCGCCGAATTTTGCAGCCAAATATAAGTTACTTTAAATAAAAGCAGCTTGGATAAAGCTGACTAATTTTGCGAAATTCTCATTCATAATGATTTAGTATTGATAAAAATTAGTATTGAATCTCCTACATTCGGTTTCCACTTAATTCAGCTTCGTGTGTTTGAATAATATAAGTTGGCTTTTTTAAAATAGGGAATATGAAAGCTACCTCTTCCTCCCGGCACTGGCCGGAAGGACTTTTTAAATTATAATTCAATCTTTCGAAATCTTTTTAAAGCCGATCAAATTAGCGTGCATTTAGAGTCTGCGGTGTCTGGACGGGGTTGGCGAGCGTAGCTCGTAGGGGGCCGAGCCCCCTAGTTCACCTAAATAAGAGAATAAGTTTCAAACTTTCAGCAGGCGCGTTTAAATTTTTTGCAGGAACGGGCGCTGGACGTATTTTTTGTGCAGAGTAGATCCGCTAGTAAAACTTTGATTTTGCACAACGGTACAAAAGGGCAATTATACATAGAAGTAGCAAAGATTTATTTTTCATTTCGCTGCTATTTGTTGTAATAAAGTTTCATAAAAATGGCGTTTTTCGTAAAATTGTGACAGCGCGTGCGTGGTTTTTAAAAATGTAAATCATTTCAGTTTGACTACAAAATCGAGAAAACAAAAATATTAATATATACATTGTCCCAAACCCGGAAATAAAAGTGTCAGAGGTACACAACTGCGCATTCATTATAAGTTAGTCAATCCTTAACGCGCAGGTTAAATGCAAAATAGTTTAATTTAGCTCATACTTTCGTGATTGTGATTATTTAGAAAACTTAGGGTCTTCGGTGTTGCGCAAAAAAATAATTCTTTTTATCGACCATTTTTGGTATTTTATGATGAAATGTGTTTCAGGAAGGATATATCGTAAGTTTTATTTGTAAGGATACAGAAATTTAAAGAAAAGCAAACACATAATGAACATTTTCCGTATATATCTCTCCGGAAAAAATTCATATTTCTCCATATTCCGTAGGAATAATGAATGCGCAAAATATATTGCAACAATTACTTCTACAAAATGCATAAATGCTACATAATTTTATTTGATTTCATGCGTTTTTTACTTAAAAAGAAGTTTTTAATATTTAATTATTTTACTCAAAAAGTGCATTGAAGGGTTTAGATTTTGCAACTTCAATTCTCAAAAAAAAAAAAAAAAAAAAAAAAAAAAAAAAAAAAAAAAAAAAAAAAAAAAACCCTACAAAACAACAACAACAACAACGACAACAACAAAACAATAACTAGCGTTGCTGCTGTAAATGAATTTTTTGTGACCGGAGGTCTTTCTCGATTATATTAAGACGAATATACAGAAATACGAAAATTGGTAGTTTTGTAGAACAATGTTGAATAAATATGTTGAAATAGACAGTTTGTTAACCGAAGAATTAATTTAAGCGCTATTTAATGTTCAAGCTGGTTAAAATAGTTCCGTTAAAATGTTGCATAGGATCCAAAACTATGTATAGCAATTTAATAATTTTTCATAGGTGTATATACTTGACGAGCTTGAAATGAGTTTTTAAATTTAATTAATTTTTGAGGTTTCGTAATCATTTTTTTAATTCAAAATTCCGCTATCTGAATAGAGATTTATCTCACATTTTCAAGAATGTCATTTATTTATTTTATTTTATTTTATTTTATTTTATTTTATTTTTTTTTACCTATTGGCAAATTTTGTAAAAGCGTAAATATTAATTCCTTTTAATTAAAAAAATGTATTTACAAGTAAATGTTAAAAACACAAAGAAAATTTTCAAAGAATAATTAATTCTTGCCCGTTAAATGTAACAAAAGTGGGAAATTGCATCATATTTGAAATCTCCAAGTAATAATATTGCCAAACAGTATCAATTAAAAAAAAAATATTTACATAAGAGATTTATTTTGTATTTCGAATTTTTTTCATTTTGTCGCTAAACTTGAAACGACCAATTAATAATATTTCCTTTCAGTGAAAATATGTATTTTTAAGTGAATATTAGAAAAAGAAAGAACGCTTTGGTGAAAATTACATCATATTTAAACCAATTTTCTTATAGCGTCGTTACATAATTTCGAGAAGCCATGACATAGTATACTTAGCCAGTTTATATAAGTTAATTTTCTCATTTTTAAGTGATTTTACTTGATCAATCACAAAACCAGTAATTAGCTGTCACGACATCAGTTGATTCGGTCTTAGGAGCCGAAAAATCCGTCAATTAAAACGAAATTAATCAAAAGCCGATTACAGAAGATCGTCACTGGTCGTTTAATTTAATTTAATATTCAGTAATCTTTTTTAAAAAAGACCAAATGAGCTTGTTTTTAGAACCTATGGTATCTGAACGGGGATCGCAGATTGTAGCTCGTAGGTGGCAGAGCTTCCTAAAATTAAAAATTTCACTAATCACCAATCAATTCCACGTTTTACATGTATATATATACACTGCTCAAAACAATTAAAGGATATTGCAGTTTTAGTTGGATTTTGTATCTGGTAAACTGTTTAGCTGATTGATACATGGTCGACAGACATAGTAGGTTATATGAGAATAAATTACACATGTTTGGCAGAAAAAAATGCATTTTATTGCGCATTTGTGTACTAAAGGAAAAAAACACGATTTGTGCATATGAGAAAAAAAGAATAAGAAAAGGTGTTTTCTTCAAAGAAAATCATTTTCAGTAGGGGGTATGGTTTCTACGGGCGGCCAGCAACGTTGAACACCTTTGAGGCATGGACTCAATGAGGCTATTAATGACGAGTTGGGGTATTCTGCCCCACTCTTTCAGAAGAGCTCTTTCCAGTTCTTGGAGAGTTTGTGGGGGTTGTTGGCGGCCAGAAACTCGTCTTCCTAGAGCGTCCCAAACGTGCTCGATTGGATTCATGTCTGGAGAACACGCTGGCCATTCCATTCGAACGATTCCTTCCTCGAAAAGGAAATCCTCCACCTGGTTTGCACGATGTGGCCTGCAGTTATCGTCCATTAAAATGAAGTTAACTCCGATTGCTGCATCGTAAGGGACTACAATAGGTCTGAGGATCTCATCCCTATATCGGCGACCAGTCAGAGCTCCATCTCGAATGATGTAGAGGTCAGTGCGCCCGTCAATGGAGATGCCACCATACACCAACACTCCTCCACCGCCAAATCTGTCACTTTCGTGCACGAACGCAGGATTATTCCTACTGCCACGGTCCCTCCAGATGAAAATACGCCTATTATCCGGATGCACAGAAAAACGGGACTCGTCAGAAAACAGAATATTGCTCCATTCATTTCTCCTCCAGTTGACATGCTCGGTTGCCCACTCCCTGCGGTCGCGACGATGCCTTGATGTTAATCTAACACATACCATCGGTCGGCGAGCATACAGACCTACAGCATGGAGCCGGTTTCGGACAGTCTGAGTTGAAATCGTGGTGCCTGTAGCCGAGCGAAGGTGTTGTTGGAGAAGAGTAGCGTTCATGGTTCGGTGTCTCCGAGCTGTTAACGCTAAATACCGATCTTCATTGGGCGTTGTTGCCCGTCTACGACCTTGCCCTGGTCTTCGGCCTGCACATCCACTTTCCAAAAAACGGTTCCAGATCCTGGAAATGACACTTTGTGACACTCCAATGGCTTGCGCTACTTCGGCTTGAGTTTGGCCCCCTTCTAACCTACCAACAATTCTCAAAGCTTCTGAATCTGTCAAATGACTTCGCTGAGACATCGTACTCATCGAAACAAAGCAATCACTGAATGCCGATCATCCTTGTCTTCATTCTCTTTTATCCAGTTGAAAGTCAAATTTCATTCGCTGCCGCTGAAGCGACGTTTTTGATGTCGAACTCAAAATTTGCATACTCCACAGTTTGAAAACCAGAAAAATTTGCATTTGTGATTCTCTTCTTCTATTTTCGGCAAAAAAAATTTCGTTTATATCTTTATTTTATATAAACTTCAAATATCCTTTAATTGTTTTGAGCAGTGTATATAAACTTCCCTGTTATTGAGTAAGGCAATTCATTACTCCGGTTCCTATCCGGTTATTGTTGAAGATAATTCAGATAAGCAATGAATGATTTGATTTTTGTGTCAGATTTAGGATAAATTTATTACTGACTCCAGTGTGTATCACGTATGGTACACACACATTTTATGACAGCGGGAGACATATGTCATTAGTGATGCATAACTAATAAACAATATCATTTGGCTTGGAGTATCACTTGTATAGTCTGGAAAAATGTGACCTAACTCTATTAACACTAGAACTCAGTGTTGCCAATAGGCTACTTTTTTTAAATAGTAAAATTCTCATTATTTTCTCCCTAATTCACATGCCATTATATAAGGGGAATTTTACTTTTTCAAAAAACTGATGAAACCGTATTTAAAAATATGTAGTCCACTGGCAACACTGCTAGAACTAACGTGAGCTAACTAACGTAACCTCATTTTGATGGCTGCCATATGAATATGTTTCTGTTCAAACCAGAAATTTGATTACGAAATAAGTTTAAAAGACACAAAGAAGAGAAACGTTAAATAATAAAGTTAAACTGTTTTGAATAAAAATTCTGGTGTGAAATATTCTTATAAAAACTTGACTCAAATTTCCGGTAGTTTTAGTGTTAACTCTGTCGTTAATCAACGTATAAAAATATGATCTCCTTAATCGATTAATAACAATATCTACTAATTAATGCTGTATGTAAATTTGTTAAAGGGGAAACCACTCATAAAATTTGTTCCAAACAACGTTAAATTTTTCAATATTTTCACCTAATTTTGACATCATATTTGGATTCTTCGATAAGTTCACCTCCGGATAACAAACGGACAATCATTCGGTCAAGTATTTTCTTTGTATTTATGCAGATATAAAGTTTGAAACTCCTAATGTTTTCTTCATTTTTGATCAAATCGCAATACGGGTAGATTTTTAACCCTGAAATGCATAGTGACGCATATCTGCATTACTTTTTATCTAACTTTACACAGCCACTATAGTTATACAAAAATATTAATTCTACAAAAACAACGATATGCTACTAAATAAAGTTTAAAATCTATCTTAAAATTTCTGGTGTCTAAAATTTAACATACGAATAAAAATCGCAATCGGTTAGTTCCAAGGGTTTTTGTAATGTAAGTCACACAGCTAAAAATCGCTATGCTTGTTTACCACCATTATTTTCGAAAAGTTTGTTCGCATTGTTCAATTAACCTTTAACTGATGTCACGCGGTCTCCCAGACCCCACGACTCCCAGCTGTAAACACTTTTACAGCTTTTAGTTTTCTGTACTGAAGTTAAATAATATGAATAAAATACTTTTTTCATGCAATTTAATTCACATGCTCCTAAGAGAAGTACAACGATATTGTTAGGACAAAATTTAAGTAAATTCAACCATTTGAGTTATTTTTTTTATTCATTTTATTCGGGGTGGGGGGGGGGTGTCTGAGAGACCGGATCACATCAGTTGAGTGACAAATTTTAGTCACATCAGTTAACGGTTAATGAGAGAACTCTGGGGAACAATTTTTAACACAATTTCTGTTGACTTCAATTTTTCAGCTGTTTTTAAGTCAAAAAAGCGTACTGATTTCAAAACTGCAATTAGTTTTCCTCTATCATGTCAAGTTTTTTCTCTACAGCCTATATTAATGTGATCACTCTACGCTGAATCAGGCGTGAATCGTAGGAATGAAAAAACTTCAGAACTCTTAGCATCAAGACTGCACGAGAAAAATTTGTTTGAAAAAGGTAGCTAAGGTATTCTACTTTCGATCAAGAGAAGGTGAATTTCTTCAATACTTCCAAAGTGACGGTGGATTCCTTTATTGCCATAACATACATGGTTTAATGGAGGAGTTGGAAATTCCATCCTATACCGTAACTGAATGGCGACTGTTCATCGATAGCTCAAAGAGGAGCTTGAAGAGCGTGCTCCTTCACAATGGAAATTTATTTGGAGCAGTCCCATAGGCCATTCAGTTTATTTGAGAAAAAAAAAAACATGAGGGCATAAAGAGAGCCATTGATTTATTGCAATATCCACATGCCCGTATGGATCGTCTGTGTTGACATTAAAATAGCATGCTTCTTTCTTGGCCAGCAACGTGGATATACCAAGTATCCCTGTTTTTGTGCATGTGGGACAGCAGAACTCGTGAAAAGCATTGGTTCCAATTGAATTGGTCTTCAAGATCTGACCTCAAACCTGGTGATCCAAGCATTTTGCATCAACCACTTGTCAACAGAAAGAACATCACATTTATTTGACGGTCCACAGATTCGGCAGCTCATTAGAGATATCGGGACAATGAACAGAACTCCAAATGAATGCTTGTTTGGTATTCAAAAACCTTGTCAAAGACATTCATGGAAATATGAGAGTAGAAAATTACACCGAAATTGTCTAGCAACTTTTAGAGAGCTTAAAAATGCTTGGTTGCAACATGGGCATCGAACTTCATTTTCTGCATAACTATCTTGATGACTTCCCGGAAAATCTTGCTGCAGTCAGTGATGGGCAATTGGTGAGCGATTCCACCAAGATTTGAAGCTCATGGAAGAACGGTGTCAAGGTAGATGGGGTGAACATGTGATGGCTGACTATTCTTGGAGCATCAAGCGAGATTGTCCACAAATTGAGCGCTCCACGAAAAGCTACAAGCGAAAACTTTTGCCTTAATATGTACTTTTTTTCGTTTTGTAAAAGGATTTTACTACTTGTATGATCACAATGTAGCTTATAGTAAGTATATACAATTATTGTATGTATAATTTATTTGGTAATTTTTTCTTTATTTTCCTTTGTATCCATATTAAGTATGACTTTTGAGGTACCCTTCAGCTTAAAAAGTTGACGTGATAGAAAAAAAACTGGGGTCATTTTTGGATTTAGATGTCAATAATTAGCCAAAAACAAGTGCCATATCTAAGCCAACAGAATGTGTGTTCCCCAGTGTAACATAAGTCACATTTTCCGTTCAAAAATACTGGTAGCAAAAAATCGTAGCATGTGACTTACAATACAAGTACTCATGGAATAATTTCTGTCACATCTTTTTATTCATTTTTGTGCACAAGCCCTTGAAAGTGGCAAGTTATCTCACTCAGAATACTTGCAGTCGAACAGTTTTTCTAATTTTTGATGCAAGCAGAAAATCTTTCAGTAACTGCACGTTTTGACGTTTCAAATATGACGTTTTGATGCAATTGCCAGGAAGAGAAAGAAAAACTGTTGTCACGAGATGATAATTGCTTATAACTCTAGATGTATTTAATTTAACGAAAAATGAAAATAACTTCTCTATTGTGAACAAATCAATAATCACACGTGCAAGTATCACGCTTTTATATATAACAAGTAGGAAATTGCTCGTCAAACGTGGCAAATGAAGTGCGTTCGTACTATAGCTAGTTTTATAATTATTTTTTGCACCCCATATTGTACTAAATGTATATTTTTTTGCGTTTCATAAGTGCATAGTCTGTAACATCATTAAAATGCACTTGCAATAATTTTTTCTCCATTCCCCGTAGTGTAACAGAAAACTTTTGACTGTCCCTGTCATTAAACTATTCATCCGATTTTAATAAAATTTGAAATGGCTCGACAAAATTTTGCAACAATTATATACTTAAAATTTCAGACCATTCGGACGGCTGTAACATCATTAAAATTCACTTGCAATAATGTTTGACATTGGCCGTAATTTAAAGAAAAACTTTTGACTGTCCCTGTAATTAAAGTATACATCCGATTTTCATAAAATTTGAAATGGCTCGACAAAATTTTGCAACAATCATATATTTAAAATTTCAGACCATTCGATTGGGCAGTTTTTGATCTGTTATATGCAGACAGACAGACAGACAGACGGACTGAATGACGACTATAGGTGCTACGTATTTATATAATTACGAACACACCTAAAAATGAATCAGAAAATTCTGCATTATTGAACGGGGATTTTTTTTTCTTAACAGCCTTTTATGAAAATATGAAAGATATTCGAAAGGAGACGCTCAGCTTGAAATAACTGTTAAAAAACTTAAACTCATTCGCTGCTATCACACATGCAGGAATTAACATCACGGAAATATAGTACTTGAAATTTAATCGAAATATGAGCTGTATTTCAGGTAAAATGCAAAGCATTGCATGCAAAGAAACTCCATATTAACGATGGCTACGGATGGATATGGAGTTCTTTTACCTGCGGTTTATTCTGTTGAGCCGTCTATCAGATGTTATTACCAATAAGATTTTTGAGGGAAATATGCTCGCCGGTTGTCGGCACAGGTCAAGCTTTGGGTTGCACTGGTTGAGCTTTGCAATGTAAGCAAAGGACCTGGGTTCGATTCCCGGCTTGGACATTTTTTCGCTCAGTTGGAAATATTCAATTCGTATTTACAGATGATTTTCCAGATTTTTCTCCCAGGTTCCTATTTTTATGAAATTATGAACAGTTTTTTACATTTTGTGAATTTGAAATTATCATTATATTCAGATTCTTGTTTATACATTTTACAGAAGATGTATGTATGTAAAATACGTAAATTCCTTTATATATTTAAAAGTGACAGGTGATATTTTACTTTTAAATGATTAAATTGTGAATGAATTGGTTTTTAGATGAAAAATTTCGTTACGGGCCCTGTTTTGGATTGAAAAGAATTGTGAAGGGTCCTGCTTTGAGATAAAAAAATTTGTGAAGGGACCTTTAAAGGATCCAATTTCTTCCTAAATAGATTCCTGGTTTATTTAATGACAGATTAAATACCGGCGAATATTATTATTTAAAAAAAGTAATTGAAACTAGAAAACAGGAATTCTGCTTTTTCAGAATTTAAGTGTCGCCCCCGATGAAAAAAAAAAATGTGCGTATATATATATATGAATAATACAAAACGTATTTCAGTTTTAAGAATTAAAACACACGCTTTTATTTTATATAAAATGACATCATTTGTATCCGCTGAAGAATTCCTCATTTGCGATCCAGTATTAAACAGCATCTACATACAGCAAAGTACGCATATGACATCACTATCGCTGAATAATACACATATCCAAAAAAGAGATATCGTCATTCAAGAAACTCGAGGAAATGCGTTATCTAATGATTCATATGCCTTCATTTGTTTGTAATATTAATATAGACACATAAAATTAAATTTAGTTTATTTAGCTTATTATTAATTTATTATAGTGTTTTATCAGAAATCCTTCATTTATATTTTTTCAAAATAGCACGTATTTTAAGTACAGTTTTTTCAGTTTTTATGGGAAAATGGCAACAAAAAAATAATAATTGCTATTTTTAATTTATTTTCTGCAGAAATGGAGTACTTGAGTTGCCAAAATTAAACAAGTAACGCTAAAAACTACAAAAAAAAAAAAAAAAAAAAAAAAAAAAAATCTCAAAAATAAATGGAGATGCAGTTTTTAAACAAATTGCATTTAAAAGTACTTTTTTTCCCAGTACGACGGTATAAAAGTTGAAAATGTGCGATGCTTAGAGGTTTAAAAAATTGCAGTAGAGCATTTAAGGCTCCGCTTCACAGAGCTTCTGGACTTTCGTAGTTAATGTTAAACCAATGTAAAACTCCTATAGCTATATCTCATTTGCATTTAAAGATTTTCGTAATTTTTTTTTGCCTAAGATACTTTAAGCCTTTTCTGAGTTAAGTCAGTTTGCACTTTTTTGTTTTGTTTTGTCATTCAGTCGTAAAATAGGATGAAATTCTGGTTCGACAAAAACTGAGGTACTTTTCCATAGAAAGCTTTATAGAGACTGATAAACAAGCATCTCTAGAATTTGAAAAACTAATCTCATTTCATGAAAGTTCAAGCTTTCTAAATATAATTTTCTTTTAATTCTGCGCAAATTAGAATAAGCGTAATTTGCATTGGAATTAAAAAAAAAATCTTGTGAAAAAGCAGCATTTTGCGTAAGAAATCCGCCCCTACTGGTTAAGGGGAAGTCGTGGGGGTGAAATCCGCGTGGGTGTGATGGAATTGTGCTTTTGGGGAAACTTCGCACCCCCTGCCTCTCCCTTTTCGAGGACTCAAGAAAGGTGTCCTATTGCACTCTTATCTCCTAGGTTGTCTCCCGTGAAAGAAAACCTTAATAGAATTTTCAGCGTGGTCAACAGCGGTCAGGAAGAACCATTTCTTGTTTTTTAGTTGACATATGCGAGTGTGAAATTTTTACTTTCCAATAAATGTGTGTTTATATATTTTTTATATTTTAACAGAAAATGTTGAGCTATATGTTCATTTACTAAATAAAAGTCATTCATATACATATTTTTAAAAAATGAGCTATCGATATAAAAAGCAAAAAGGGCAGCATCTTACAATAACTACCAGAAGAAAAAAAAAATAGAGGCAAAAATCCTGCAACATGGAGAAAAAGTATAGTTATTAATTCTATTAATGCATTAATTTTAAATAATATATAGTCTAATTTGATTTTGACGAGCTTAGATGTAACGAGTACAGGTTTTAATGAGCAAAAAGAAATCTTTTGTTGACTATAAAAAGACATAACAGAAACTGTGCTATGAAATAAAATAAATAAATATAATATTACTGCTATTACTAATAACAATAATAGTAGTATTAATATTAATAATAATAATGTTAAGAAGAAAAATAAATACATATAATAATAATAATAAACAACAACAACAAAAAAAAAAAATAGTAGTAACTTTTAAAGATCTGTGTAATTCCTTATCCATATCTAAATCAATTTTATAGAGTTTTATCCATTTTATAAATTTAGAATTGAAAAAAAAAATAATGATAAATCTCAAGGAGGCATCAATAATATATAAATAGAAAATTGTGTCAATCACAATAATAATTCTGCCTTTTGATAAATAAGCGAAACTTTTACTTATTTATTTTAAACTTGACTGAAATATAACTCTGTTATAAAGCGAAAATACTGTGGATTCGTTCTCGTTATAACCAAGTTTGTCTGTATTAGAAATACACTATGATTTCATATGTGGTTTGCATTAATGTTTTGAAGTTCAGAATTTTATAACACGCACACATGTATATAATTATACAATTAACGTTTACGCTCGTTATATTTTATCCAGTAACTAACTTTCAAAATCAACTTTAATAATAATAATTGATAATTAAATTTTCACACACACACGCATATATCTATATGTGTGTGTGTGTATTTTCCATTATAAAAAATATTTCTGATAAATTTCTTCCTTATGAAATAAGTTCCTGCAGCAGGATTAATGTTTTGCATGTTCTAAAAATGTAAACACACTCGCCAGAAAAAAAAAAAAAAAAAAAGTGGAAAATAAAAAAATCATTGTCTGCAGATTTATCCTTTCTTTGCGATTTTCAGAAAATTCAGTGGCGTATCGGGAATGGAAGATAATGATATGTATCCCACAGAACGTAAATATAAATAAATGTAATACATGTAGAGAGAGATGTAGCAGAAGATATTCGCGCAGGAAAAAGAGCCGCTCTTTCCAACACAGAAGATCTCTTTTATGATAGCTAGCAGCATACAGTAGAGGTCTGCACGGGCCGAAATATCCAGACCCAGGTCCGACCCGACTCATAGAAAAAAATTCGGCCCAGCCCGATACAGAAATTAAAAGGTCGGTCCGGCCAATAGAAAAAAAATATTGGCCTCGCCCGGTCGGTAAAAAACTTAAATTTTCGGCCCGAAAAAAAAGTATAAAATCTCGGCTCAATCCGTGTGAATTTCTACAAAACATTGATTTTTACATCGATTTGGTTAAAAATTTGTCTCGTACAAGGAGTTCTGAACAAAAATATTTATCTTCATGTTTATAATCTTCATTTTTGTAGAAGTGTCGCAGGCTGCGATACTTATTTTTTTAATGAATCTATATTTCTTGTATGTAAATGTTTCAGTTATCATTAATATTATTAATGCATATTCCATGTATTATGTACTGAAGTGTTAAAAATCTAAAAAATGCTATATAGTAAAATCTTCTAAGACGGAATTGCACAGAAAAGAAAAAAAAAATGCGTTATAGCCAAGTTACCTTCTTAACAAGTGTAAATGTATTATATGTATTAGTATAACGTATTAGTATATTAATTTTGCATGGATCAGCACGTTTTTCAGTTTAAAACAGGATTCCGTCATAGGTAGGTTCTTTTTCACACGTTTTACTATATTTTAATTTAGCTGTATTTTAATAACTGTGGATATCTACTATTCTTTATAAAGAATAAATTTTAATGTTTAAGTTTACAGTAATGGCGATTTAAAAATGCATGCATATTTTTCAAAAAAATTTAGGCCAGGCCTAATTTTACTGACTTTTAAATGGACAAGGCCACGCTGTAACAATGATTTTCATACGTGCTGGGTCAAAAGTAGGGCTGAAAATTTTGGGCCGTGAAGACTAGGAATGAAATCAGGCCCGGATATGTGCAGAAAAAAATAAGTTTGGCCCGGCCCGAAAAGAGTGGAGACCAAGCCCGGCCTGACCCGAGTGCCGTGAGTGAAAATAGGTCCTAGTTCGGCCCGTGCAGATTTTTAGCATACAGTGCGTCTCAAAGCTTGAAATAGAATACCTTTTATGAATGCAGAAAATCGTTGCGGGAAGAAAACAAAAATGAAGTAAAAATCGCTAAAAATTCAAAAATCGCAGAACAAAATTTTCTATTGTGAGCTGAAATATTGTAACCTTAATTCTTTCATAAATATAAAAAAAAACCGCCATTAAACATCGCTAAAAATCATAATAAAACTCAGTAAAGTTTCAAAAATCGAGGAAACTAATCTTTTATTAGGCTAAAAGTTTGAAATCAGTTTCAGCTAATGGTAAAATTCACTGTGAAATGTGAAAAAACTCTAGAAATTCCATAAAAATTTCGCGAACAATTAAAAAAATCGCTGTACAAACTCTGAATAAACTTTCTTCAAAAGAAGACTAAATTTACTATTTTGAGTTAAAAGACTGAAACCGCTAATAAACCGAACTTTTGATAATTTGGTAGATCTCTGAGAAACATGAAAAAATGCTAAAAATTGCATAAGAAATTAAAATTAAAAAAATCTAAATTCCGAAATTGGGTTCGAGATACATAACTGCATACATGGAGGTACCTTCTTACCGAATTCTGTACTTCTGTGTGCAGCAGTCTCTTTAGAATGCATTCGACAGACACACACAACGAATGCATTCTACTTTCCTTATTATTAGACTAGCTGATTCACTGGGAGTTGCCCAGGTCCGTCAAAATATATCACAAAACGCAAAAAAAAAAAAAAAAAAAAACTAAAAATCACAAAAAATTAAAAAATCCCACGAATTCCGAATAAACTTTACTGAGAAGAGAAAAAAATTACTATATTGAACTAGAAGATTGAAACCAGATACTTTTCTAATTTTACCGCAGCAAATCGCGAAAAAAGAAAAAAAAACTTAAATATCGAAAATCGCCGCGGAGAAAAATTATTATATTTTGATAAAAGATTAAAACCAGATTTCTTCTATGAATGTCGAAAAAATCTGTACAAAATGCAAAAAAAACTTTAAAAATTTCACAAAAAATTAAAAAATTGCGGTACGATATCCAAATAAATTTATTGCAAAAGAAGACAGAATTTACTATATGAGATCAAAAAATTAAAAAATTGCTACCGATCGCGAAGAAACGTGAAAATCGTAACAGTTTCAAAAAATCATGTAGGACAAAATTTACTATATTGGGATAAAAGTTATCTAATTCTTATTACGAATGTAAAAAAATCGACATGAAATGTAAAAAAAAAAAAAAAAGCTAAAAAGCGCAAAAGCATCAAAAATCGCCCAAGAGAAAATTTACTACATTAGGCTAAAAGTTTGAAACCGAATTCCTTTTCCGAATGTCAAAAAAATCGTCGTGGGACTAAAAATCGCTAAATATTCAAAAGTTGCAGGAGAGAAAATTTACTATAATGGGGTACAACATTGTTGTCGGAATTCTTTGATAAATGACAAAAGGAAAAAAAATCGATCAAAAACAATAAAAATCTCAGAAAATCACTTAAAATCGCATTGAATATCATATTATAAACCCCAAAAGATCAAAAATCGCTCAGGAGAAAATTTATTATATAAGGCTAAAAGTTTGAAACAGTTTGGGGTTTCCTTTTCCGAATGTCAAAAAATTCGTTGCGGGGCTTAAAAATAGCAAAATATTCAATAGTTGCTGGTGACAAAATTTGCTATAATGGGATAAAACATTATAGTCGGAATTATTTCATAAATGACAAAAACATCGATCAAAAACAATAAAAAATCTCCCAAAATCGCATTGAATATCATAATTGAATAAAAAAATCGACATGAAGCGTAAAAAAATAGCTAAAAAGCGCAAAAGCATCAAAAATCGCTCAAGAGAAAATTTACTACATTAGGCTAAAAGTTTGAAACCGAATTCCTTTTCCGAATGTCAAAAAAATCGTCGTGAGACTAAAAATCGCTAAATATTCAAAAATTGCTGGAGACAAAATTTGCTATAATGGGGTACAACATTGCAGTCGGAATTATTTCATAAATGACAAAAATAAATAAATAAATTTAAAAAAAAAATTCAAAAACTATAAAAAATCTCCCAAAATCGCATTGAATATCATGTTATAAATATCAAAACATACATTACAACATAAATACATTGTGTTGTGTAAATAATGCAGTTTAGAAAAAGCATTTTTCTAAAAATTAGGTCATTCATCAATAAAATAATACGGCTCAATATCTTTCCTAAATTTGTTCGCTATTGTATAATGTGCCAATTTTTTTAAAGTAATTATGTAGGAAATATCGTCAGATATCTCTATACATCCATTTTGCTATCGTGATAATGTCGTCATTAGACATCGTGATAATACATGTTGTATTATCTAAATAATGATGTTTTTGAAAAACAATTATTTTCTTCTGTTGTAGCTTTCGAAACTCAATCAATGAAATCACATGTTGCTTCTCTTTTTATATCTCTTAACATTTTCGCTGTCATTTTCAGTTTGTTTAAAAAATATATATATACAATATATATAAATATATGCCAAGTTCCTCTTTTCTAATGCAATGCGCCAGTTTTTCTAAACAATCAACTAGGAAATGTCCTCAGATATTTATACGTCTGCATATAGCATCCAATGCCTTCTTAGAGCCAGTTATTTCAAAGTTTTTAATCAATGAGATCACATATTGCTTTATTTTTTATATTTTTTCAACAATTCCCCCTGTCATATTCAGTCGACATTTTGTAAAAATTTCTCGTAAAATATTTCCCAAATTGTTTTGTTTTTGGAATGTTCCAGTTTTCTTAAACAAACATTTAGGAAATATCGTCAATGTCGTCATCGAGATCATTGTGGTGTCATGTAAGTAATGAAGTTTTTGAAAAGCATATGTATTTTCTTTAATTACAGTTTGCCAGATATTTCCAAGTCCTTTATCAATTAAATTGGTTGTATAATAACTTTTGAATTTTTTTTTTTTGTTACTTTCAATTTACATTTAATAAATAAATAAATATATATTTTAATCTGAATAGATTGTATTATTTATTTATGTTTACTTTAGTCTTTTCCTGACAATTAAATACTATTTGACCCTATAAAGTTTTTTTTTTTTTTAACCATTTAAAAAAATGGTTATTGTTCTCGTCAGGGTAGGAAATCAAAAGCATATCTGAATCTTTTGATTGGTTTAATCTGAAGTAATAAAAACTACAAAAAAAAAATTAATAACTCAGAAACAAATTGAGATACAGCTAGGGATGAGATTTCCGCTTTTTTGCACACCGGTATATTCTTAGAGAAAAAGTTGTTCTGTTAAATCGCAACAGTGTTCTGATTAAATGAAATATGATTTTCTCTAACAAAATACTGGTGTGCAAAAACGCGGATATCTCATCCCTGGATACAGCTTTCAAACAAATTGCATTTAAAAGTACATTTTTTTCTCTATACGACGGTGTAAAAAGTAATATTATGGGATATTTAGAAGTTAAAAAATGAAATTTCTTTTAAAATGATATCAGATTTCTTGGAAATCTGACGATGAAAAAGCCTTTTCCCGAACAGCCAATGAAATGCTTGGATAATACATAAGTTTCAGGTGGATAATACGCAAGTTTCAGGAAATCTGAGGAGTCGCAGGCGATATTTGTCGTTTGCAATTTTTACGTGTAATAATACTATTAATGTTTAATTTATGGCGTACGTAATGTATGATCAACTCCGTGCGATTTTTTATGTCTTAAATTTTAGTCTTCGAAAAAATCATTTTCCAAATGGTCGTTGTAATTTGTTAAATTGCTTTTTTTAAAATTGTAATGAGTAAATGGTATAAATAAGGATAAATAAACCCCAATATTTCTTTTTTTTTTCTGCACCAGTGGAAATAATACGATTGCTACCATTTTGATGAAATTTCAAAAAAAAATTTTCAAATTAAATTAAAAATATAAAAGTGGAAATATTTAGAAAAGTAGCATTTGGTGTATAGTATGTACACACCAAGTTACAACCAAATCAGTTAATAAATACGAGTTACAACATGACAAAGATCAGATATGGATATGTATATATGTATATATATATATATATATATATATATATATATACATAGTATAACCATTATATTAATATTACAATTCATCATCTTTTCCTTCCCTTTTTCTCCTTTCAATTAAAAATCAATAAAATGAGTATCAATACTGACACTGACATTATACATAATAAAGATGGATCAACTATTATTAATTTAACTAATCATTAATGCATTTTTTAATAAACTTATATCCTAATCACCAATATATGAAGTATTAAAAAGTCAAAACATTCAAAAGGGGGGCGAAGGGAAAAACAACAGGATGCCGAATTCATAAAAAGAACAAGTAAATAACGAAATATGTGAAGGAAATCATAATAATTTCAAATATTTTCTAAAACTATTTGTAACTAAATCAATTTAACCAAGGAAAAAAGACCTGAAATAATGAATCATTGTCATCATCAACAAATCCTTTGCACGAAATGCATGATCTCAAAATTGAAAGTTCATTAATTCAAAAAGAAAATCTACAAAATCTACTTAATATGAGAGCAATTATGAATAAAATTGGAGCTAATGATTCGTAACTCGTTTTCAAGGGCAATATTACGAAGTCATTAGTAATAAGCGGATAATTTCTGAGGAAGAAATAAGCTTACACACTGCTTAAATGTTTATTTCTTCCATTTCTCAATTAACCACACCATGAAAAAATGAAAGAAATACATAATTAATCAATATGTAAAGACTCGGACAGAACAAAGCCATGCACAATAGAAATAAAAATGAAACATGTGAGTTAAAAGCTTACTCAGCAATAGAATCATATAATATTTTAAAATACCATAATGAATTGTAATCATGCTTACCTAATGACAGCAAAACCCCCGCCATATTAATAGGTTATAGTAAAAAGCAAATTCTGACAATTCCAAATCATTACACCAAGTAAATAATAATATTAATAATATAAATATAATAATTATAAATTATTATCCTAATTAATCTATTATAAATACATAGAAGTAAGTTAATATGATTTATAATGGTTTTATGCATTAATAAGAAATGCTTATTCATCACAACCAACATAAACTTTGAAACTAATTATTACAATGTACCTTTCATTTTTCTTTAACTATTTTTATTAAATCAACATTTGCGTAAAAATTATCCAGACAAAGCTTCGAGGAGGATTTCAGGGTCTGGGGGTTATGATCGGTGAAAATATACGAAAAAAATTCGGAATTGCTTTCCTCCGGACAGCTGCAATTAGGTAGCTTTTTGTAATGAAAGCTACCTAAAAATTAGAATATATATTCTGTGATTAAGCCAAAATAAATTTCTAAAGATTTCGTTAAAAGAAGTCATTTAAAAGAAACATCACTATATTTTTTTACAAAAATAAATAAATAAAATCTTATTCCATTGTGAGCTTGAGGTGAATAATTTAGAGGTTTGCATGAGCCGAGCAGGGCCGGACTAATGATAGTCTTCATACGAGCTCAGTTGGATTGATACGAACCGAACACTGTAAAAAAAAAAAATGGACCAAAAACGGAGATTCTACTGGCAATCTAGACGCCAGTACTATTTCCGTATTTTTACGGAAAATTTTCCCTATAAATTACAGAAAAAATTCCGTTTTTCTGTTTAAAAACGGAAATTTTTCTGTAAATTATGGGGGAAATTATCTGTAAAAAAACGGGTTGGGTTGATTGTTGACGGCCAATTATCTACACGAGGGATATGGGCCCTAGGGGGAGTGCGTTCCGTGGAGGTCTTTCTAAGGGAACCTAATCCGTATTAACGCATGGAAATCCACGGTTCAAAGAAAACCAAGAAAACTCCGAACGATTAGGCCGACGGGCGCGATTGGGTTCGAACCCAGTACCTCCCGTCTACCAGTTTCGAGAGCAGAACCTCTCAGCCACTGGTGGGGCGTAAAAAAACGGAAATAGTACTGGCGTCTAGATTGCCAGTAGAACCTGCGTTTTTCAGCCCCTCCCCCTTTTTTTTTACAGTAAATAAATAAAATCTTATTCCATTGTGAGCTTGAGGTGAATAATTTAGAGGTTTGCATGAGCCGAGCAGGGCCGGACTAATGATAGTCTTCATACGAGCTCAGTTGGATTGATACGAACCGAACACTGTAAAAAAAAAAAAAAAAAAAAAAAAAAAAAAAAAAAAAAAGGACCAAAAACGGAGATTCTACTGGCAATCTAGACGCCAGTACTATTTCCGTATTTTTACGGAAATTTTTCCCTATAAATTACAGAAAAAATTCCGTTTTTCTGTTTAAAAACGGAAATTTTTCTGTAAATTATGGGAGAAATTTTCTGTAAAAAACGGAAATAGTACTGGCGTCTAGATTGCCAGTAGAACCTCCGTTTTTCAGCCCCCCCCCCTTTTTTTTACAGTGAACTGTTAGCTTCTATACCGGGACTTGAAATATCGGCACGTGCGGACTTCTAAAGAAAGGAAGAAGTACAGTCCCGTTCAGCCCGGAAAAAAAAAGTTTGGCCCGGCTCAAGTTTCGTGAATGAAAATTAGTCCGAGCCGGTGCAGACCTCTATCTTTTCTACTAGATTTTAGCTATTACAGAAACGAGTTGCAACCCGTTGAAATTCAACGTACTAAAATGTTTGAAAGGAACTGTCAAATCGAAATTATAATAAACCTACAAAAATAATTACAACAAAAAAATCATCTTACATTGGTTGTCTAACTCTTAAAACAAATAATATTTTAAACCCAAAATTACCAAAATATTATTTCTACAAACTTCAACTGCTTAAATTATTGAAAAATTAAACTGTATTGGATTACGTAATCAAGATGAGTAATTATGATGAAGTTATGGATTGAGCTCTTATGTTTGTTTTCACGGGATGAAAAATCAGTAAAAAGGATTTCGCTTTGTCACATCATAAAATTTCCCCCCATAAAATCTAAATTGTACGTTATTTTCACATTCTCGTAATTTACATACACACCACTCAAATTCACAATTTGAAAGTATTTTAACGCGCAAAAGAATAGATTATTAATGAATGCATTTCCAAAGTTAAAGTCACGTTTGTCCGATACAAAACTTTGTCCGCACAAACCTTAAGTTCTAATCTTAGTACCCGCGAAAAAAAAAATCAGAAATTTGACTTTAGTTGTCATATTTCGCCATTTATAGCATGCCATATTCGCCATTTATAGTATTGGTCAAATATTTAGTTTTATCAAAAAAAAAAAAAAAAAAATCGTTTTGTTTTAAATATATCATTTTTACTCAGTGAATCATTTTGCCGAGCGCCTCAAACTCATTTATCAGCGTAATGTAAAAATATTAAAATGTAGCTGATTTATGAAGAAGAATGCGTGTTTTATTTAATATCTGACATCATTTTCTGTTCAAAAATTATAAAAAAGTTACTTTTATTTGTAATGTGAAAATGGCATCAATAAGGATATAATGAATAAAAATAATAAACCATGAATATTTTCCCTTTACTTTCGATGTAAATGGAGTACTTCAGTTGCCACAATTACAAAATTTGTATTAAAAACTACAAAAAAATTAATATCTCAAAAACAAATTGAGATACAGCTTTCAAACAAATGGTATTTAAAAGAGAATTTTTTTCCTTATACGACGGTGTAAAAAGTTAAAATGTGTTATGCATAGAAGTTTAAAAATTTGCAGTAGAGAAAATGCAAAACCAAAATTTTATTTCAAATTTCAAAGTGTTGTCATTCGCAAAATGACGTATGCGTTACGCACAGATATGTTTGTCCTTTATAATATAGATTACTGCGATTTCTACCGCACTAGCAGGAAATAAGTGACAAATTTTGGCGAGACCTATATTCAGCAGTAGATTGAAAACGTTTGATGACGATATATATATAATAAAGGTCTGCTCGGACCGAAATTATCAGGCCCGGGCCCGGTCCGACAAATAAAAAAAATGCGGCCCGGCCGGTATAAAAATTAAAAGTTCCGTCCGGGACCAGCCAGACCCGGAAAAATGTTAAAATCTTGCACCTGATCCCTGCCCGAGTGAATTTCTACAAAACATTGATTTTTACGTCGAATTGGTTAAAAATTGTCTCTTACGAAGAGTTCTGACCAAAAATACTTTATGTTACTTTATATAGCTTTTTTTTCTTTTTTTTTTTTCATGTTTAAAATGTTCATTTTTACAGAAGTGCCATAGGCTGCGATATATTTTTTTAATGAATCTCTATTTGTTGTATGTAAATGTTTCAGTTATCGTTAATATTAGCATAATAATCCGTCATAGGCAGGTTCTTTTTTCACACGTTTTACTATATTTTAATTTAGCTATATTTTAATAAGCCTAGAAATCTACTATTCTTTAAAAAGAATAAATTTTAATATTAAATAATAGAATAATGGCGATTTTAAAATGTATGCATTTTTTGGCAAAATTTTTTTCGGCCAGACCAAATTTTACGTATCTTTGAACGGACCATGCAACGCCGAGACAACGATTTTCATATGGGCTGGGTCGAAACCGGGACTGAAAATTTTGACCCGTGAAGAATGAAACCAGTCACGACTCGGCCCAGAAAAAATATCTAATGCCCGACTCAGCTCGATCCTCCAGGGAAAAAGTAAGGACAGAGCTCGGCCCAAAAAAAGTAGAGACTAGGCCCGAGTGCCGTGAATGAAAATAAGCCCGAGGCCCGGGCTGGGCGTGGGTTTGGGCCTGTCCCGTGCAGATCTCATATATATATATATATATATATATAGAGAGAGAGAGAGAGAGAGAGAGAAAGAGAGACAGCGAGAGAGATCGGAATGTCACGTCTTCAATATTTCTATTGCAGAAGTATAAGGCACGTTTCTTTGATAACTTTTTAAATACTTCGATGACCGAAAGCGTATATCATGATAACACTCGTTTATCATAACCAAACTGCATTCTATCAAAAAAGATAAAATTTATAATAATTTTGCCTAACTATCTGGAAATCTACCTTTTCGAACAAGAAATCCTATGAATAAATTGTTTATTTTCATAGTTCACTTTTTAGAAAATCCGTTTGGTTATTATCCGTTTGGCATTTTTGTTTAATTGAAACATAATAATATATTTTTGCTTTGTAGTTTTTTAAGTTTTTAAGGGTGTATTCGAAAAAACTTTATTTTCCACCCTCAACAGTTCGAAATTTTCTGAGACATTTTCAGACTCATTTTTAAAAGAAAAAACATGAAACTTGCTGAGGTGATTTTTGAAGACATGTATAAGAGGCCGTGTGATTTCATTTTTCGCTCAATTCATTAGAATTTGAGTTTTAAGCAATTATTTTCTCAGTATGACCCTTTTTTTCATTCCCAGATCTCATGCTTCGAAAAATTTGGTTTAAAACACCAACTTTGACAACCTTTTTTACAATATTTTCGGCATTTATCAAAAAATCGAGAAATACGGCACATTATGTAGTTTCTAAATAAGAGAATTTCCCAGTTTGATGCGTTTGAGAGCAAAAATGAATTTAAAAGTGAATCAAGCAGTTTGGATCGAAATACATTTTTTTTTTTTTTTTTTTTTTTTTTTTTTTTTTTTAATGACATATTCAGCATTTTTATTTTATTTTTATCCCTTTGAAATATTTTTTCTCTAAACTATTTGCATTTTATTCATTTTTTTTAAATTAAAATTTACGATTCATACGTGTCAACGATGCGTATTTGAATTGGGATGAAATGTGTATCTATTTTAAATTTGGTATCCTGCTCATGCATGTATATATATATCAAAATAATAATTGCGATAACACAGTAAATATTAAATCTGAATTAATAATTATATTAGTTCTTAAATTCAATATTTTTAATTATTAATTAATTAACATAAATAACTACCGTTAATTGATGAATGGAGAATGTTTCACGAGATCGTCGTAAGTTGATTAAAACTTTACTTTATCTCCGAAAATGTTTATTTTGTTTCATATGGAAAATTGCATTCAAACACAAAACTCGAACATAGTAAATTTCTTTATATTGTTTAAAAATTAAATAACAATGCAGTGCTGGAAAATTGGCGCAGAGGTGGAGCCTATGGACACCACAAAATTTTTATGGTATTATTCAGTTTAATAAAAAGTCAGAAATTTGATCATTAGATAAGAGGCAAAATACTACTATAATTTAGTGGTATCAATAGGCTCCACCTCTGCGCCAATTTTCCAGCATTGAACAATGGCATCACATATATTCTAAAATATATGCATATTAGCCAAATATTAAAAATTCTGTGACTGATTGATGAAATTTTTCTTCTTCCTATTTGGACATATATTTTACACTATTTTTCCTTTCTATTTGAACAAAATGAAATAGAATTACAGTAAATTCTGTCTAAGGCGGACTCTTTGTAAGACGGAAATCTGTCTAACACGAAAAGATTTTCAAGTCCCTGCAAATCCATAGACATAGAGTGAAATTTGTCTAAGGCGAAATATTTTCTACTACGGAAAATTTTCTCGGTCCCGATCGACTCCGCGTTAGACAGAGTTTACTGAACTGCTTTTCGAAACACACCTGAAATTAATCTCCCCTTTCATTCTGAGGTCAAGAGATGACCTCGCAGAGAGGGGAGATTTTTCGCGCTACGTTCAAAAGGAAAGATAACCATTGCCCTAAAGTGATATCTGACCATACGCAGGGTTGATCTGACCCTATTGAAATCGCCCCTTATTTCAATTGGAGGATTTCCTGTCAGTCATTGGTACATAGTTGACGCCCCCAGAAACTTCTACAAGACATGCTTTTTCTGAAAGACGAAAATAAATTTGTGTGCAGTGGAGCCTTAACAGTACAATGATACATCTGCTTTGTTTTACGGCTGTCTTATACAACAGAACGTTATTTTTTGGAGACAACACTCTATTTTCTGGGAGAAAGAAATAGCATACTGGTGGCTAATATAGCATTTAGAATAAAAAACAAGAAAAATTTATCAGGAAATATTGTCAATTATTCATACTTTCACATATGTAATGAAAAAAAAAATTGCTCCAGTATTTGAATAAAAAACTATAAACCTTATTTTCTATATTTCTGAGCAAAAGCATTTCTGTGCATTTGTATTTTCAAAAGGTCAAAAAAATAAAAAAATAAATAAATAAAAATAAAAGGGACACACACACACACACAAAAAAAAAAAAATGAACATCCTGAATTTCTTGTTCTAAGATTACATTTTTATCGGAAACTTTAATGTAATCTTACTAGACTTCAGTATTTTTCAATGAAACGAAACCTTTCTGGCGTATTTGCTTGACGGGTTTTTATGTTATTCTTCTTTATAGATACGTTAAAAAAATATGAGGGAGTTAAAAATAAAATAATAAATATGCCGCAGCAGGGAAGTTGTAACATGATTAGTCATTGTTGTAGACAGATACTACAGTGCGTGTCAAAAGTATATGGACAGGTGAATTTTTGAAATAACAGTTCAAAAAATGAAGCAATAATCATGAAAAAAATAATAAGCATATGGAATCATAACATAAGTTTATTACAACAAAGAAATACAGTATAAGTTTTACAGAAATTTTGTAAAAAAATTAAAATCAAAATAGGCTGTTCTAAAAATATGTGGACTTTTCGAGGATTTTGTATTTGAATTGAAATTTTGGATCCGTTCCTCTAAATTATCATAAAAATCATATCAGACATGCTTCGAGCTAGTATTTATAGAAAGTGTGACTGTAAAGAGAACCAACTCTGCTCTACTTGTTGCTTTAATCCCTGAATAGTCAAAAACTGACAACCATGGTCATACACATCTCGTGCAAGTACTATGCAAAGGTTTTGAAGTGGATTCAGGCCTGAGTTGATGGCTATCCAGTCTATAGCAGTCATTTGATTCTGCATAAGTTAAGCTGTTGCTGAGTGGGAGGTATGAATCGACGCATTGTCCTGTTGAAATTTCCAGTTTTCCCCTTCTAAGCTGTTTTTGATTGGAAGTAGATTGCTTTTGAGGACATTTTGATAATACTCGGAGCACGGTCGACCATTACGAAAAGCAAATCTGTTGTTTCGTTGAAACAGAACGCGCGTCACACCATGAGAGAACGCGCTCCTTGTTGTTGACTAAAGAATTCGCGGGGTTCTCGTTATAGATAATCCCAATAGTATACGCAGCTATCAGGACCACCCGAATTGAATTTTTTCCCGTCACTGAAGAAAACATTTAACCATTCATCAGTCCAATGCATGTATTTTTTAGTCGAAACAACGCGTGCCTTTCCAGGTTGAAATTTCAGCATAGGTGTCCGACACATTCTGCGATATTTATGAATTTTGCTTACCTGTATGCGATGGTGAACAAAATATCTTGAAATAGGAAACACTAAAGTCATCATAATTTCACAAATAGATTTCATTGGTGTTGAAGCTGCTAGTCTCTATCACTCTGTCTTATCGCAGAAATGTTTTTGTTGGTCTATCTGAATGCATTTGTGCAATCGCATTGTCACATTTTGATAAAAAATTTATAAATTCCAGATCTCCTAAACTTTATTTGTTTAGCAGTATCAGAAACTTGAATATTTTAAGCCTTTAAACGCCAAATTTTATTTATATCAGGTGCAGAAGCTTGAACGTTGCGAGGCATTTTCGAGAATTGAAGAACCAGCAGTGATTATTTATTTCGAAGTGGTTATGTCACACATACAGAACGCAGAATATGCAAATTTATTTATACGATGGTAGTAAAAGCGACACTTTTCATTGTACAGATATTTTTGGGAGAGCTTATTAAAAATTCAATTTTTTAAACAATCTGTGACATAAGCATGGTATTTCTGTTTTGCAATAAACTTATATTATGATTTCAGATGCTAATTATTTTTTTTCGTGATTATTGCTTCATTTTTTGAACTGTTATTTTCAAAATACTTTTGAGACGCACTGTATTAATAACAAAAAGAAAAACAAGCAAATAAAAAAGGGTATTGCATACAATAAATGTTATTTTCAAAAAACATTATGAAAATTAATAATTTGATGATATTTTTTCAGAGGAACTTTAAAAACAAATTAATTGAATCCATCAATATTTGTGAAAAATCTTTCTAATTTTGAAATTCTTAAGGATTTGGAAAGCAATTCGTATTGCAGAGATATATCTGGGTGTATTTAATGCATATGGAAGTACCCGGTGAGCCGAAAGTTATAATATTAGCAAATTTTGAGTGATGCTATGCTATTAATTAATATATACTGGGTGAGCCAAAAGTTCGTTAAAACTTTAAAAACTCATAAAAAAAGAAGAAATTATGATAAAGAAGTTCGGTTTGCAGGAAGAAGGCAGTCACAAGGCAGTCAGATATTTTTTAGCTGAAAAAAAAAAGTTAAAAAAATACTAGTAGAGGGCGGTAATGACCCGAAACACAATGACCAGGACAACAATACGCTCCATTCATTTGTTCTTCCAATAATAAATGTTCAACATGACGTCCAGAACATTCCACGAAACAACCAGGTTGTGTCGTAGTACCTGTTCACTGTGTTTCGGGTCGTCAGCGCCCTCTACATGGGATTTTTTAACTTTTTTTTTTCATTGCTAAAAAAATTCCGACTACTTTGTGAGCCCTTTCTTGCAAACCGCACTCCTTTATCATAATTTCTTCCTTTTTCATGAGTTTATAAAGTTTTAACGAACTTTTGGCTTATCCGGAATATAACGTTAAAAGTATGTGTTTAAAGCAGCGCTAATGTTTAAACGAGGGGTCTTGAGCACATATCTAGTGAGACACGGGTGGCATGGCCGCATTATTTTAATCATTCGCCGTGTTATTTCGATCATTAAAAAAAATGAACAGTTTTCAACGACAGTAAAAGATTTGTGAAGCACCTTTCAATTTGAATGTGTTTGAGTCCACGTCAAAAATTTGCTTGGAACCAGAAAAATTATTTAATAAAATGTTTTTTGTTTCTACGTGGCACTTACGTGATTTTATTTGTTAATAAAAGTATCTAATTTAGAAAGTATTTAATAATCTAACAAATTGGTAGCTATGGCTCTTCATTAAATGATCAAAAAACAGGAGAAAAACCACTCGGTACAATATTGTTTTCAATCATATTCAAATTCAGACAAAATGAATTTCCTCCATTCCTGCGACAGAACGTTGCTTTTTCTTAAGCCGACTGCACCACTTTATGTAAAAGCTCTCGATGGCATGTACGTATGTATGCTTTCTCCCCTATCATTTTCACACCGTAGTAAGCGCAGTAGTGTTAACCTACAAAATATCCAATAGCTCTATTGCTACTAATAATGCTAAATAGAAGTATCTAACAACTCGTATAATAAAGAAAAGTTTGAATTTTAAAAAGGACCACTTGGAGTTACTACTGCAGACATACGCTACACACTGTCATAAACAGTATTTCTACCGTCTTAGAGAAAAAGTTATTACCACTAATAAAACTGCAGCAGTTCACTGCATAAAAATGTGACTGGTACCACTCGAATATAAATAATGTGTATTAAATAATACTATAACTTAACCATTTACAGGGTGTCTCAAAAATATAGCGACAAACTTTTTGGTGTTGTTGGGCACATCATAAGGATTGAGAACTGCATAGCAAACCATAACCGGAAACTTAAGGAAAAGTGGAACCAGAGGTAAAAGAAATAAAGAGACAGAAGATGGGAAGGCGCCCCATCACCACATGCTGCGTTGAAACCACATGATGCGTCTCACGTTTATCGGCACAGGGTAGAGTAAGCTTCATAGTACATTTTCCAAAAAAGATGAGATAATTTACTGATGTCAGAGGTGATGACAACAATTAAGTGCCGAATAAGAATTCGCGATCAAACCAGGCCAAACTGTCCCTGAGTTGCTCGTGCATTGTCACCAGCCAATTTGTATGCTAAGTCAATATCTGCAAGCTTCCTGTCCCTAAATGTTGCATGTTCTTCACAAGGCGACTACTGCTCGAATGACTGACAAGGAGAGGGCCAACCTTGTTAATCACAGATTTTGATTATTTTAATATATATTGTAGGGTAGAGTCCCCTTAGTGTCAGGTTCAACGGATTTTATCCAATGCTCCTTAGTTCTTGAGAAACCGGGGGGTCTAATATTAGTACACAACTTAAATATTTACTTTGCAACCAAAATGGTAGGTCAGTCGTAGCTCAGTTGGTATGGCGTTTGCTTGCTGATCCGCCGGCCCGGGTTCGATACCTGAATGCGCTACATTTGTTTTTCTCCTTTTTGTTTTATAAATATACTTGTAATTATAATTTAATAATTTGAATTAAAAATTTTAATATCATACATTAATTAGAATGTTAACAAACTTAAATTTATCATTTCTTATTTGTAAACTATTATTTCTCATCCTTTAAAGAGGTTTAAAAAGAAATTGGATCTATTATTGAATAATAAAAATTCCAAAATCGTGACAAAATCTGTTGAGTCGCCATCTAGTTTTTATAAAATAAAAGAATATTCAAATAAAATAAAAATAAAAGCAGAAAAAAAGATAAATGGGAAAGCGAAATAATTGAAAGCGCAAGCATACTTATTACAAATTTAAAAATCTTTAATATGCAAAAAAATCAGTTGTATTTAATTCTGATGCTGAATTTTAATATAATTATGCTTGTTACTTTAAAAACAGAATAATGGTATTATCGCATTGACTTCCTTTGTTAAAGCAATCGTAAATGATGTTTCTTTAAAATCACGAATTGACACAATTGCTCAATATCATTGCATCGATAAAGAATATATGAAATACATTTTAAAAGTGATTTTTTAAAAAATAACAGTTTTATGATATTTTATTACAACTATTTAGTTAAAAGTAAAAAACTAAATAGGTTAAAATTATAATTGATTTACAATATTAAAAATTTTAATTGACAATGAGATTATTAAGTTATAATTACAAGTATATTTAGAAACCAAAAAATGAGAAAAACAAATGTAGCGCATTCAGGTATTGAACCCGGGCCCGCGGATTAGCCGGCAAACGCCATACCACCTGAGCTACGACTAACCCAGAATTTTGGTTGCTGGGTAAGTATTTAAGTTGTGTACTAATATTAGACCCCCTGGTTTCTCAAGAACTAAGGAGCGTTGGATAAAATCCGTTGAACCTGACACTAAGGGGCCTCTACCCTACAACATATATTAAAATAATCAAAATCTGTGATTAACAAGGTTGGCCCTCTCCTTGTGAGATAAAGTAGATATTTCCCCTCCTGTACTCTGGTGAACAGCACCAACTAGCGGTGTACGATGACGTTTCCGGTCATGGGTCGCTACGCAATTCTCAATCCTTATGCTGTACACAATATCCGCTAACAGTTTGTCGCTACCAGTGTTGCCAGAGTGGGGACTTTTTTGTCCCCAGATTGTTGATTGTCACCGCTTTTTTGAAATAGAAATATTCGGCCTATTTAAAAATAGATTGAAAATTCAGACAAATAAGGCGAATTGTACTATTTTAAAAAAGTGTGACAGTCAAATAATCTGAATTAAAAATGTTCACAATCTGGCAACACTGGTCGCTACACTCATAAGACATCCTATATATATAGAAATTTTCAATACTAACACTTAAATGTAGCATCAAATTTGAATTTTTAGGTACATTTATCCTTCATGTACCAAACGGGATATCATTTGATAAAGTAGTTTACGAATTATGAAGATTTAAAGTTCGGAACTTTTCGTGTCAAATTCATTTTTAATAGTTTGAAAAACAGAAAAATTATTTAATAATAGAAATGCATGGAATTAAATGTATGGAAGAAGGTTTTTCTTTTTTTGTTCAAATTACATTTATTTGTGTCGCAAAATATGGAAGCTTGGCAACTCTGTAAACGTATCGAAATGCAGACAGAAAATCAAGAGCAAATTAAAAAAAAAATGCATAACATACATTATTTTGCTTAAAAATGTATTACTTTAAATAATTTAGGTAAGACTTTCTTTTGCTAATATGCATGTTGTCAGGCAAAACAGTTAAATAAAGTAACTTTCATATACATACACAATGAAAAACAAAAAAGTTTTGAAACGTCTCTCACTTTTTTCGTCACAAAAGAATAAGACTTTACGTTATCTAAAACCATTTTTGAAATTCATATTAAAACTACTGTTTACTTTTGCAAGTCACGATTATCCGAAAAAGAAAATAAATAAATATATAAATACAATACAAGAAACGGAGGGGGGGGGGGGGGAGTTAAAATAACAATTTGAAAATATATATCTTCAAAGGTATTTCAGTTGAATGTAAAAATGTATGATGAAATTCCATCATAGCCGTTAGCGTGGGAACTAGATACCTATGCGTTTTGCATAAGAATAAGTTTTATTTATAAGGTTAAATTGAAATACGTTTCATCTACATTCTACTCAGAAAGAATGATAAAATATTTTGACTTTGTTTGGAGAAAAACAAAGGAATGTTCAATAATTTTTATCTCAAATTTGAAGAAACTTCTCACTGAATCTCGATCAAAACACTGTTAAACAAGAACGAAAAATCATACTTTATGCATAGATTGTGAAACACTTTCCAACACTAGATTATGGTAGTAAAATTTAATTTTTCTTATGCAATGAAAGGATTTATCTAAATAAACAATTTTAGCAAACACCTTATACAATGAAAAGCCCCTTTCAGAAACTACTCTGTACAGGCAGTAACATATGCAATTTCTTTTTGTGCAGAACTGTATATAGTGTACAGATTTTTATAAATACCATGTAGCTAAATTCGAATTTATTTCAGCTGGCAAACGCAGAACAAAATAAAAAATGTTATTACGGTAATATCCGTTTATATATTCTGTTGATTTTGTGCACAAGAATTTATGTTATACTAAAATGAAGTTCATTTGTAGATCGAACATCATGTTCTTTTGAATGTTTCTGTAAATGAGCTATAAATGCTACATGCTTTGATTTCTATTGTAAATATGCCATGTTACTGGTGAACTTTAAAACCACTTCACCGGAGACGGGTATAGGGAAACAGTGCTTTTACCCCCGACTTAACTTGGGGCAGCCGTTGAAGTGGTTAATAGCACTTGTCAGTTACGTAGAAATAAAAGTATCTTTACGAGAGTTAGAGAAAGGAAAGACTGATAGACACGAACAGTAGACCTAAACATTTTTCAACTATGTTGGAAATTGTTAAAAATGGGTATCAATATATTTATTTCTGACAACGTTTTCTTTTTTGATAGTAGTTTCGTATATTTAAATCTCCAATTTGAAAACATAGTGCATCATTTTATTGAGTTTGTATTTTGATGTTATAATTTTTTTTCATTAATGTATCCAAGGCTTTTTTTATTTAATTCAGAATATACATCAGACTTGTTCGCTTGACAACTTCTATTACCGCTTACAAGCCTCCGTCGCTATCAGGATTGAATAGCCACAGAATAATAGACATTACTAAAGACTGTAGACGGAGTCTTCACAATGAGTTTGCAATGGAGTCACAACCCTTCACGGCAACCATTCCATACGAGCATCTTTACGTCTGTATCCATGGTGAATGGCTTGCTACTTGGCAATATACGAAGTTCAGACTATACAAATGATGGTCGAATGTTGTCTAGTGAACTATATTTTGTCACACCTGCTTTAATGCTTATCCTTATGTGTTGTCCCGCAGAAAAAGAACGTTCTCATCGGTATCGAGCGTTTTTATGGTTCATGCTTTAACCCTTCATCTACTGACGCTACTTATAAGTGCCATTAAAATAACTTATTATAAAATTCATTTAATACATCGATTAGAAGTAATACGTTTTCGAATGAGTTATAGGTGCATTACTTTATCTTGTTCCAATGGCATTATTCGTTACAAAAAACAAAAAATATTTTTAAAAGGGTGATTTCTTTTGTCTTTGCATCTTTTCAGCTTTATTGGCGCCGTGTGTGTGTGTGCGTGGGGGGGGAGGGGTGATTTTTAAATTCGTAAATATTTCTATATTTCTATTGTAAGAACATTATATTTGTACATTTCCTAATTCTATAAAATAGTGAGAAAAATATTTAAAATAAAAGATTTGAGTGGGCTTATAAATATTGCACAAAATCCCTCTAAATTCAAATTTAATTAATCCTTCTAAATCCTTCAATCCTTCGAAAATCCTTCTAAAATCTATTAAATGATTATGTAAATCTTCTAATGTAGTTTCAAAGATTCACGAAGAATGCTTTAGAAGATAAAAGTTCGATGAATTCATAATTCAGTACATAAAGGGTTAATCTTCTTAAAAATCGACAACACCGTACTGCATTATGTCATACTTATTGACATTCCAGATTTTTTTTTAATCTAAAAACTGATAAAAATATTTTTACTTAAATTATTCAAGAATGTAACTTGTGTTCAGTGAACAGTCGTAGAGCTCAATTGTTTCTAGTAATCAGATAACTTCATGCCCTGGTACTGGCTAAGACCTATGATACATAGAACTAAGAATAGAAATCTTAGCAGAAGTACTATATGCATAGCTGCCAACTCTTACGCTTTTTTCTTACCACTAAAATTTAATAGAAAATTTTGTCTTATTTCAATTACAAATTTTGAAGCTTAAATTATTAAAAGTTTTCTATTAAATTTTAGTGGTACGAAAAGCTTGAAAATTGTCAGCTATAACTATATGTAATATAAGTAAAAATAAAGGCTAGAATTAGAATTTGATTTTAAGGATAAGAGTAAATTAATGTAAAAAGAAAAAGTTCGATATCACCAATGAATGAACACAATAGAAAGAATACCAGGAACGGGTATTCTGATCTTGATAAAGACCGTCCTCACTAATTCACACATCTGAACAATGCGCACACTAGAAGAACTGAAGACAAAATGAATAGGGGTGCCGGATAAGGTGTATTTATGCAGAATGGCTGCGCGAGTGACCAATCTGAAAATAGGAGCCAGCAAACTCAGAAGATTGCAGAGGAAGATACAGAAAAGTATCGTAAAAGATAATTAAAGAAGTTTCAAGCTGTTCCAAAACCGTAGCAAAACAATTAAGGATCTGGACAAAATCAAGAATTCTTTTTAAAGAAGTGATACGTTTCATTGCCATACATTTACATTATTAAAATAAATATATTTTGAAAACAATGCTTCTAAAAGTATAGAGGGAGATTTAAAAAAGACGGAACACATTTTAGAAGGTCGTGGTACGAAATAAAACAAACGATTTTCATTACAGAATCCGTATCAGAAATGAAACGCAAAGGTGGTAGAGATTGCATGATTGTAAAACCGAGGAGACGAAACAAAACATAAGAAGGACATAAAAGTTATAAATCCAAGTTTAATGAGATATAGTACAATAAATGCTCAAAACAGCGATCTCAAACGGTAATGTCCGCAAAAAACGGCGAAAGAGAGATTGGCGAGCCCTGTGAAATACATCAGGCATCTCGCGCACTTCATCAGCAGTGACCGAAAGTCTGGCGACGAATTCCTCATTCCATTCAAGGGGCGTTGCATAGATAAAACTATTTATCACCACAAACAAAAATCGAGACATGACAGCTCGGGCTATCTGAAGGTGCAGCTATAGGACCGCCTCGTCCAATCCATTGGCCTCGAGAGGTCATGTCCTGATAGTGTTGAACCTCTCGCCCTTAAAGGGCTGGAATACATCAGGCATCTCGCGCGCTTCACGAGCAGCGGCCGAAAGTATGGCGATGAATTCCTCATCCCATTCAAGGGGAGTTGCATAGATAAAACTATTTATCGCCACAAACAGAAATCGAAACACGGCAGCTCGGGCTATCGTGAAGGTCGAGCTATAGGACCGCCTCGTCCAATCCATCGGCCTCGAAAGGTCATGTCTGATAGTGTCGAACCTTTCGCCCATAAAGGGCTGGTGCTCCACAGCCGACTCTGTCAGATGACTGTGGGCATCACTGAGCTCCACAACAGCACGAAGGGCTAACTCCCTATTCTGATAGATTGAATCTAGCGGTCCAACCATGAATACAATGTCAAAGATTTTCTGAGGAAAATTTTTGGCAAAACATAGATTTCCTCCCATAGAGCAGTATGGGATAGATATTTTCAAGTTTGATTTTCTTTAAAAAATAGGGTGAAGTTCCTACCATTTTAACTAATAAGTATTTTTTATTGAAAAAAAATATATATATTTTATTTAAATGAATCGCAAATTTTTAATTTGATATTAGTTAAAAATGAAATTTTATGTAAACTCAACGAAAAAAAATAAAAAATATCTGATGTAGTGCTCATGAAAATATAAACAAGTTGGAAATTGCTTGTCAAACGTGGCAAATGAAGTGCGTTCGTACTATAACTAGTTTTATAAATATTTGTTGCACCGTATATTGTACTGAATGCATATTTTAGTACACTTCATAAGTGCCTATCAATTTCTTTCTGTTCGAAAGGCTGTGACATCATTAAAATGCACTTGAAATAATTTTTTCCCATTGGTCATAATGTAATGGGAAACTTTTGACTGTCCCTGTCATTAAACTATACATCCGATTTTCATAAAATTTGAAATGACTCGACAAAATTATGCAACAGTTATATAATTTAAATTTCAAACGATTCGGTTTCATTTTTTCTCTGTTATATGCGGACGGACAGACAGACGGACTGAACGACGACTATAGGTGCTACGTATTTATATAATTATGGACGCACCTAAAAAAGCGTAGAAAAAAAAAACCAAAACTGATAAAAAGTAGGCGGAAAAGCTGAAAAAAATGCTTTTAACATTAAAAAAGGTGCATGACTCATTTTTTGCGCGGATTGAAAGTGTGATGCGGTCGTGGCAGAAAGTAAATCGATGAGTTAGCTCTCCGCTCTATATTATGGAGCACAGTGGTGGGTACATCTTCCAACAAGTGTGGCAGTATCTGCTGCAGAAATTCAAGGGATTTTCTCCCGTCAAAGCCTTCCGGCAGCAGGGAATCTTGAATTTTATTTTTTGCGAAAAATCCTGACGTGATGGTAAAGAATGCAGGTCATTTTCGAATTCAGCGTAAAAAACTATATAAGAATCAATTATCAAAAGTTAAAAAACACAATTATGGTAGACTTATGTAATTAAATTTTGCTCCTGTAAACTAAGTACTTTGTGTTTACTTATAATCTTAGCAATTAAGGAGTCTTGTACCTATTAAAAGTGTCGAAAATTAGCGAAAAACTTCAAAGTTTGAATTAGTCTATCTTCAAAACTTTTTTATGTATAAACATGAAATTTTGGATATTGATTAAACAAATTGTGCTTTGTAATATGCGACCATTGGAAATTTATTAGCCTTTTACAGAATTTGTGTATTGTTGAAATCAAAATAGCCCTTTTTTTTACTCCAGAAGTCATTGCGCGCATGATATCTTGAGAAAGTATGTATGGATTGTCATGAAATTCGGTAAAGATATTAAACAAATATGTGTGTTTAAAACGAACTACTTTTAAGTATTTACAATGCTAATAATTTTAGTTATGATTATTTTTATTCATTAAAAATATAAAATTTTTATTTATTTTGACAAAAATATTTTTTAAATATAGTTAATGAAGCAAATTTGGCCTAAGAGTAGTTCATTTTAAACACACATATATGTTTATTATCTTTACCAAGTTCCATGACAATCCATACATACTTTCTGAAAATATCATGCGCGCAATGACTTATGGCGTTAAAAAAGAGCTATTTTGATTTCAACAATACACAAATTCAGTAAAAGGCTAATAAATTTCTAATGACAGTAAATTACAAAGCACAATCTGTTTAATCAATATCTAAAATTTCATGTTTATACATAAAAACGGTTTGAAGATAGACTAATTCAAACTTTGAATTTTTTCGTTAAATTTCGTCGCGTTTAAATGGACCCCTTGAATTAATTAACGTATGAAGAATAAAATGATGGCAAAGGAGTTTTTAGACCTTAATTAACTTATTATGATTACCTTGACAACAAGTATATTTCAGCAAGATTTCCATTTTAAATATTAAATTGAATGTTTCTGATTGAAATTATGAATGAGATAAAGTTGTGGAGCATTTTTGAGTCTATAAAAAATATACACTTTCTGAGATAAATTTCTTAAAATGCATTAACAAAAACTGCACATATATTACATGAAATTTTAGAACACTGCACTCATCTTTGAACATTATCATCTTAGGTAGGTTTTCTATCTCAGGTATCAATAAAAATCCCGATAAAGTTTGCTACAAGTCTAATCAAATATCATCAAATATGGGATATAAATGCATATATTTTCTATATGCCCTCTTAATATTTATTTATCACAAGGTTTTGTACGAAAGATAACAAAACAAATTACTCAGATACAGGGCAATTCAGATAAAAAATAGTTAATCTAAATGTTTAGTAAATAATTTTAACAAACACATTTTATTAAATCACACTAAAAATAATTTAAGAAAGTTGAATAAAACAATATAATTTTAACCAATTTATTCTATCCTTCAATGTACTTAATCCCACAATTAAAATACTTATAAATATACTTAATATACTTAGAAAAACGCTGTATAAGTCTAAAAAGGACGCAACAACATTTGAGGTTTCTTTTTTTTTTTAAGCGAGTTTCCGACCTTCTTTGAGACTTTTCTAAAATATTTTAAATAAAATTTAGATTTCAGAAAATTCCTTATGCTACATTTTCTATGAAATGTTCGTGAGAAATTCCTCGATGACGCACTTTGCTCTAAACACGCTGCACTATTTGCATAAAAAATACATTGAGGACTTGAGGATAAAGAAAAGCGAAAGAAGATAGATCTTTTATGGAATTTTAATAACACTTTCCTTTCGACGCATTCATGATTTCGTTTTTAAGGATCTAAGTCAGGAATAAAACAGAAAAGAAAGTTTAGAACGCGCTAAAGTGAAATAGAAAACTAGAAACCAGAAAGTCTGCTTTTTTAGAATTTAATGTCGACCGCGATGAAAAAAAAACATATATATAAATATAGATAATGCGAAACATATTTCAGTTTTAAGAGTTAAAATACACGCTTGTATTTTATATAAAAAGACATCATTTGCATCCGCTGAAGAATTCCACATTTACGATGCAGTGTTAAATAACATGTGTAGAAAAGTATGCATAGGACTTCACTGTCGCGGAATAATGCACAAAACCAGCCAAAAGAGATGTGATCGTTCAAGAAACTCGACAAAAAATTGGCTATCTAATGATTCATGAGCCTTTATTTGTTTGTAACATTAATATGGATACTAAAAGCCAACCATTTGTACAGCAGTAACCAAAGTCTCGACCAAGTTTTTTGTTTAACTTCTTCCGCCCTGTTGTTTTAACCCTTTAGACTCTGGCGTCTCTTATACAATTTTTTTTCGGTCGGCACAACTTTTTAAAAGAAGTTTTCTTCATGTACACAATTTCAAAAATGCTCTGATTAAGTAAGGAAAATTTTATTTTTCTTTATTACTGGTGCCAAAAACAAATTTTGAAAAAAAAGAAAATGTCGCCGCAGCGGCAACGACGGAGTACAAAGGGTTAAAATACTGGGTACATGAAGATATCGTCAAATTTGGCGAACAAACGCAAATAACTCTAAATGATGCCAACTTGGATTTAGCCGACTAATTTAGCGAAATTCTTATTCATATTCCGTATTAAAGAAAATTGTTCTTGAATCAGCTATAAACGAGTTAATCTAATTTTAGCTTCCTGTGCGTGAGTAAAATAATCTAGATTTAAAAAAAACAATGAATAAGAAAGTTACCTTTTCCTCACCGTACATGCCAAAAGGTCTTTTTATCTTCGGTTCTAAATGCATTGAAGCACTTTTTAAATTTATACGTTTCTGATAATTGAATGTTTCCTTATAAGGAATTAAAAAATAATTAAAAATTTTACGTAAATGTCACTGTATCTAAAAAAAGGAACTCGACCAGATATAGAATATTTTTGTATAATCTACTGTATTATCTATCTTTTGTATAATCTATATTGTATAATCTACTATCACATATCAACGCGTGAAATAAAACTGAACAATACAGTTTGGATGTAATCCGTACTACAAAGAACGCACAGCACTTAATATAAAATAAATGGCTTTCAACGGCCTCGGCGTCTGCAGTTTTGAAGGTATAGTGCAATATGTGGGCATAATTTAATTTTCCCTATATATTCATGTACACAAACGCACAATGTGCCCGAATGAGCACACTTTTTAATCATGTGAAGCATTTTCGTCCCAAAAATTATACTCGTAGGCAAATTACTAGAATTTTTTTCATTGAGTTTTAAAATTTTTAAAGAGGATTTGACCCACCCAGTACATTACCCTATAAATTACTTAATTAGATTATAACTGTTATGTTAACAATTTTTAGATTTTGTACTTTTAGTTTAAGAAGGAAGAATTCTTAATCAAAGAATTCTTAAAAATGTATATGCTTAAAATCATTTTTATTCTGTAAAATTATTTAAAAGTCATTATTTTTTAACCCTCTCGCTGCGTAATTGTTTTATCAAAATAGCTTCAAAAATTGCGCATTTAATTCCTTCGCGACGAGCGTCTTTTAAGAATTTTTATTCTTTTGCCACCGGTTTTTTAAAACAAAAATTTTCGTGTGATTTAATCGGGAAAATGTTACGATTAGATGAGGCGAAATTTACAATAAAAAGTAACTAGTGGGAATGATCAAGGAGGGTTAATTAGACGGAAAAAATGCATCTCCGATGAAATCTCGGGTTTCGCAAATTTTGCGACTTTTACGTTGCCCGAGAAACTCTCCGGTTGCGCAGCGAGAGGGTTAATATTTCATTTTATAATCTGCTTATAACCAGCGCGTGTAAATTTTGATTATCTTTCATGCATCACAAGTGCATGTTACGTTTTCGGATACACTGACTATAAAAAATATTTCTCAAACCATATAATCTATGCGCTGAAAAAGAATCAGACGAGAGAAAACTCTTCAAAAATTAGAATTTATTTAAAAGAAAATTACTTTGTCTAGAAGAGTATCAGTCTTGAAAGATTTCATTTACATACACGACTAAAATATCGCTCAAGATAAGTAGTTAGAAAACTTCTGAAATAAAACGGAATAAAATTGTGTGAAGAAACTAGAAAGAAAGCTTTTCGTCGTTAATGAACTTCAATAAAATTGAAAACGATATTATTACCGGAAATATTATCATAGGAACAGAAGGCACGAAAAGACATACAAACGTTAAAATACGAAATGTAATATATATTCCTCCTTTGAAAGCGATAAATCTCACGTAAAGTCAGTATAAACCTTAATTCCCCTAGGGTTTTACAGCTAGGTAAATTTAATCACAAGATCAAAGTATTAGCATTCCACCGAAGAATTTTGGTTTGCTAATGAACTCGCTTTTAGATAAATATTTAATATCAAGAAAATTAGCATTCTCTTTCCATTTGATTTTCAATGAAAATTTATGTAAGTAAAATTATCGAACAAAGAATAGCTGTAGTTTTATTACTTGAAAAGGGTATTATACAAAAACAAAAATAACTATTTTAAGAAGGTATAAATAGTAAAAATGCTGATAAAACATTTCTCAAACACTCTCTATAACACGCATACATATTTATTATTTAATCGTAGAAAGGCTATAGTGGTAATTAGACTGACAAAAACCTTATCAGCCTCTTTAAGGTTTGAATGCCCACATTGAAAATGTGAAATAAAAAGGCAAAACAAACCTTCTGTCAGAAACTTGATTTTTCTACGAAAAATGTCGTATTGTTTACAAAATCGGGTTTTGCTGATGAAACAATAAAAAAAAAAAAAAAAAAAAAAAAAGAAAAGAAACGGTGATTCTGCAATACAGACATTGCGTCTGTTTCGAGCTTTGAAAAACTTTCGCAGAGGTACAATGAATGCAAACGGAACATTGCCAGAAGTTAAGGATAATATTTTCCGTCACACCTTCAACATTTTAAATAATTTACATGAGTAGATAAAGCAGTAGTAGATATAAAAGGCCGTTTCTGCACCAACGGCATGCGCGCAACCACCTCTTTGCTCTGTGGAGGTCATTGAGGTAGAGGTGATATGAAGGTAATTTCGGTGGAGGGATTTCTTATCTTATAAGATGGTGTTAAATTTGAGAGGGTGGAGAATTTTTAAGGGGGAATTTTCTACCTACGAGACACCCGCTAAAATCGGTTTTTTATGTTTTTCCACCAAGATATGACTTGACAGACCTATTGCGTTTTCATATGCGAATTGATTTTTAACTAGTTCTGGAATTTCAGCCCTGAACTCGATGAGGTGATTGTCGGTGCTGCCACCTCCCGGTCTAAAACGGATGCGTGAAAATTAACACTAAATCGACCCGCAGAAAAAAAAAAATGTTTCTTGAAATAATAATATTAATATTTATTAATGGCAAATACCGTAAGAACCGAAAAGGTGCCTTAAGGTACCTTTCCCTGTTCAGTTGATATTTTTTATTTTTTAGTTACTTTATGGGGGAGTAGGCAATTGCGATTTTAAAATGCAGAAAAAAACAAATCTTTCTTTACCTCTTGAAGAGCTGAGGAATCACTCCAATAGGCGGAGGAACAATTAGCCTCTCGAAAGAAGCTTGCACTTTTGCTATGTTCATTATGATCTTTACTTAATATGCCGCTTAAGTATGAAAAAATGAAAAATCGTTGCTTCAGGTTCATTCGGATCCATCTTCGTCTACCCTTATAAAAATCTTCAGATTTCTGCATGAGATATGTTTCTGCAACCATAGTCTACAAACCAATAAGTAGACATGCACACAGACAAAAAATTCTTTTATTAAGTGGACAAGGGACCTTAAAAACCTTAAAAATAATTTTTTTATTTTTTGTAAATTTCTCTTTAAATATTATTCAAGGGTACATTATATGATTTATAAAAAAAAATTATTTTTGAGAAAAAAATGGAATTTTACTTAGAAATGACCTTGCGCGTTCCATATCAATGAAAATCCCCAAAATTTTTTATGAAAGTTTCGATTATATATATAAATAAAACTGTGCATCAAATTTTATATATTTAAATATAAACGTAAAAAAAAAATGAAATAAAAAAAAATAAATAAAAAAATAAATAAAAATTTTGAAATTTTGAAATTTTTTCGAAAAATGTTCAAAAATTCTTGAAATTCTTTTTTTTTACCTTTATATTTAAATATATAAAATTCGATGCACAGTTTTATTTATATATATAAACCAAACTTTTATAAAAAATATTTAGGATTTTCATTGATATGGAACACGCAATGGAAGATTTCTAAAACAATGCGTAAAATTCCATTTTTTTTCCTCGACAATAATTTTTTTTTTTTTTTTTTTTGTGATAAATGCATGCCATAATGCATATAATGTACCCTTGAATAATATTTAAAGTGAAATTTACAAAAAAAAAAAAAAAAAAAAAATGATTTTTAAGGTTTTTAAAGTCGCTTGTCCCCTTAATGTAAATGTATTTGAACATTCCAAAACAGAATGATCAACATTGTATAAAAGTTGAATGCGAAGTTATTGACAGTAGAATATTTTCTGTATGGTACAAAATATTTTATGAGAGAAAAAAATTATCTACACATTTCCTATCAGATCAATATATAAAGTCTTTTAAAATATAAAAATTAAATTCACCGAATGCTTTTGTATAATCTAGTATAGAGTATTTTACGGCCAATACCGTAAAATCCGTGCAAGCGGAATCTCTGGATACAGGAAGAAAATTTCGTCTTCGAAGGTAGTTTTATGTAATATTTTTACGGGCTATGCATTTATATGTTATCAACGTTTTGCTCATTTTGGACTCCCTCCCCCCTTAAGATATCATGCGTTTACATTGTCGACCCCCCCCCCCCCCACCTCCCCCCTCAATCGATGATATTGTTATCAATGTCTAAAAATTCTTTTATTTTTAGATTTTCTTTCTTTTTATACGCTTGCAGTGATATACACATATGGTTATACATTTATAGTTGCATACTTTTCGAATTCAAGAAGTAAAAAAAAATATCAATACATGAAATAAAATTATACCAAATAACATCTAAAAAAGTTAGTTGCTACTTTAAAGTATTTAATAATAGCTTATTATTACATAATGCATTCAGAAGTAATATTGTCTTCGTGCACTTACCCCATGCCCGGGCAGGTTAAAAGGAGAACTTATCAACAAAACAGTGAACAACATTCTTTTTCTTTCTTTAGTTGTAAACGCAAATATCATTTCCTACATATTATGCTCCTCATTTCGCTAACAGCGAATTGCATATGTGCATATGACAGAAAAACAGGAATGCCAAACGTTGGGGTACTCCCAATTTTAGAATGAATTAATTTTATAACCCTTTGCACTGGTATGTCCATTCTGACTGGAGATCATCTTTCTTTGCAAAATTTGTTTTTGAAACTAGTTATAAAGGAAAATAAAATTTGCCTTACTTAATTAGAGCATTTTTCAATCGTGTACTTGAAGGAGACTTCTTTAAAACAAGTGGTGTCAACCGAATAAAATTTATGTAAGAGACGCACGACGTTAAAGTGTTAATGGCTTTAAAAATAAATAGCTTTGTGTTTCATAAAAACATATAATAATAATAATAATAATAATAATAATAATAATAATAATAATAATAATAATAATAAATGTTACAAGCTATTTGGATATAAAGAAAAAGGTCACTGCAAACAATAAAAGTTTGTTTGAATAAAAAATAATAACGATATCAAAAAGCAAACCCTCCCCCAAGAGAAATTTTACGATATCAAGTGCCAGACCCACTCCCCCCTAAAGTGATAACGTTATCTATGCACAGCCCTTTACCTGTCAAGACGAAGTGAATCCTTTTTAACAGGATCTCGTTATAGATCAGTTTCATTTTTACAGGTTTTTCTGTGTAAAGTGTATACAGTTAAACAGATAATGGAAATTCGTATTTAGCTAGTTTTAAAATCAAATCTATCAAAGTGTTTTTTATAGCAATATTTTGTAATTATTTGACAATTACCAAACTCATGATTTGAAATGCAATAGACTTTAAAAAAAAAACAGAATTTAATTTGGAGAAAATGACTTTGTCTTAAATAGAATCGTTCTTGAAGGAAAGGATTCTCCAAAAAAGAATCAGTCATTTATATACACGACTAAAATATCGCTAAAGATAAGTAGTTTGAAAACTTCTGAAATAAAACGGAGTAAAATTGCGTGAACAAACTTAGAAAGATAGCATTTCGTCCTTAATGAACGTCAATAAAATTGGAAACGACATTATTACCGGAAGTATTATCCTGGGAACAGAAGGACATACAAACGTTAAAAGAGGAAACTTAATATGTTTTCCTTCGCTGAAATCGGTAAATTTCACATAAAGTCAGTATAAATTTGAATTCCCTGAGGGTTTTACAGCTAGGTAAATTTAATCGCAAGATCAAAGTATTAGCATTTTGCCGAAGGATTTTGATTTTCAAATGAATCTCCTTTTAGGTAAATATTTAATATCAAGAAAATTAGCATTCTCTTTCCATTTGATTTTCAATAAAAATTAATGTAAGTTAAAATATCGAACAAAGAATAGCTGTAGTTTTATAACTTGAAAAAAGTATTACACAGGAATAAATTTTATGAAGATGTGAATAGTAAAAAGGTTGATAAAACATTTCTTACTTACTCTCTTTTACACGTATATCCACGTTTAACCTACCGACCATTATTTTCGCAACCGTTGCTCCTAAATGCATACTTACAATTACAAATAAGGTTTACATTTGCTTTTGATAATTGATTCTTACGTATTCTGTACCATTGAATACGAAATTGACCATTTTTTTACCATCACGTAAAGATTTTTTGCAAATCGTAAATAAAAAAAAATAAAAAAATAAAAAAAAAAAAATAAAAAAAATAAAAAAAAGAGAAAATAGCGAAAATTTGATACTATAAAATAGATGTGATGTTTGTGTGTTTAGCTTTTGAAAATTGATTCTTATGTATTTTTTAGCGCTGAATCCGAAAATGACCTTCATTTTAAACCACCATGTCAGGATTTTTCTCAAATCGCAAATTTCAAAGCTAAAAAGCTCAAAGTTAAAATTAATTTCTCCCCTTCCCTCGAAACCTCATCGGACCCTTGAGCTGCTTAGCTGTAAGAAACCCAGTATAAGCCAAAAATTTGAATAAATTATTGAATTAGATAAAATTAATTATACGATTTTTCGCTATTTTTTAACCTTGAAATTTACGATTTGCTAGAAATACTGACATGAGGGTTAAAAGTGATAGTAATTTTTTTTTTATTCAGCGTTAAAAAATACATAAAAAGTAATTATAACAGTTAAAAAACACAACCATCGCAGGTTTATGTTATCTAATCTAAAACTTTTACTTAAACTTGTTGACGGTAATTTATCCGAATTTTTTTGTGTTATCCTCTAATATAAATATGTATAAGATGGTAAGTGTCAAAAATCATAATAATATTACATTCTCATCGGATTTAAGTCAGTATGTGAAACTTAACTTCGATCGAACATTTAAAAGTGAGTTTAAGTTCGATTACAAATTTTAAACTGGAAAGACGATCGTTGCAAGTTAAATAAAACCTTATGAAAATAACATAATTTTTGTTAAAAGAAATCATAGCCTCAAATCCTTACAAAGTAAAACATATGTTGAAATACAATTATTTTAACTAATTGAAACTTAAATAATAAAAGTTAACTCAATCGTAATAGTTGTACAATTTATTTCAAACGCAGATATCTTGAAATACGTTTAAGTACTTTATATACGACCCCTGAAAGCGTGGCCGAAATCATCTGTTTTGAGATGCAAAAAGGAAGTATAAGTAAGTTATGCATTTCAAAATTTCATAACGCGGTCAATTTTATGGTTAGATGAATGGGACTTTTTTTGCCTTACTTTTTACTGCCACAGTACATTTTTACTAAATATTCCTTATAGGACCGGGGAACCGTATAAAAAATTTTAATTTTGTAATTTTTTAATAAATGTTTTTCTTGACCCAAATCGCTTTAAAAATAATTCTTTACCTTATTTAAACCATTTTTGTAATAGGAAGTATGGATCTAGGACCAACGGTTGCGAAAATAAAGGTCGGTCAGATTACATGTGGTCACACTGTATATTTATCAGTCAATTGGAGAAAGGTCACTGTAATCATTAGACTGACCCGTACTATATAATTTTTTTCTCGTTTGTAACCCGAAATTTTATAGTATAATAAATTTAATATAAGCCATACAAAAGCATGTAAAACGTATTATACATACTTGCCAACTTTTCCTTAAACTTCCGTAAAATGAGAGTTAAATTGACCCAGGTTAAACGCATTTCGAACCAGAAATTTACTAAAGAAATTATATCAAATAGATTTCATCGAGAAACATGATTTTAAATTTATAATGATACATCAAATAAATTTTCTGGTTAGTAACACTTATAACCTGGGTCAACTTAACTCACATTTTACGGAAGTTTAGCTGATTGTTGGCAAGTATGATTATATTATGTGTATTAAAATATTCTGGTGTTAAATATAGTAATTAGTAAGTTAAGTTAAATTTCTGTACATTCTAGTGTTAAATGGAAATGTCTTTACATTTAAGTTTAAAATAGGAAAAAAAAATGATTCAAAAATTAATATAAATAGTTGGAAAATTTCCATGGAATAAATGATTTCAAAGAACTGTATTATTTGTTGTTATAAATGCTGCTATTTAGCCAACAATAAACTTCCGACAATATCAACTTGTAACAGATTAGTTGAGAAAAATATACACAGTGGAAAACTCTTATGACGAACCTGAATGAAGAGTGAAAAATATACGCTGTATGCCAAATTCGTTATAACCTGTTTCGTCACAATATTAATATAAAAAAAAGTAAACACCCCTTACTAACTCTGCAAAAATTATCGTAGAAGAAAGTTATTGGTACCACACGATCGGTAATAAAGTCTACTTTTAAATGATGCATATAAAATTTGCTTAGGGGATCATCTACATATTAAAACGAACCACAACTTTGTTTTTTCAATAGCAAAACACAATTCTGACAGCATAAATAAACTCTACACTCTTCAATTAGCCTCAAAACAAATTTGTATGCAATTCGTACGATAAGTTTCCGTGAAATTAATTATTTTAAAACGAGGATATTTTATGGGCTGTATCCAAATTGAAGTTCCGTACTCGGTTGTTGACCGAGAGAGCCCCCTTCTATCCTCTCAAGGCAACTTATGTATCACTCAAGCAGTCATTGAAGACTGCTAGATTACAGGATAGCATAAGAAATTTTAATATATCTAGTCACTTCTATCATAGACCATCTATCTTAAACTATCATTTTGCCCTTTTTAAGTATAATTTGAAAACTACTTAGAAGAAAAATGTGACATTTTGGATTTCCATAAAGCAGGACTTAATAAATCTAAATCCATCAAAAAAAAAAAAAAAAAAAAATTGTAGGTTGCAATTAATAATTTTTTCGAATATTAATTTCATAATTCATAATTCATATCATAAAATTATAAAAATTGCAAATTCAACGTATTTATGTTTGTTTGTTTTAGTATTATTGCTACACAAAAAATTAGAACATTTGGAGTATAATTTCAGGAGATATTAATGAACATATGAAAATGTAGTTTAACATCAGAAGCACTAAATTTTGAATGTTTACATTTCAAAAACTTATCATTCAAATGACTTGAAATTTGGCGCCTAGGCATGATTTGAACCGAAGATTTGAAATATCTTGTTAAAATTGGGTATTGCCATTGAAAAAAATGAAGTTTGGGTTCGTTTTAATATCTAGATATCCTCCTAAGCAAATTTTATATCCATCATTTAAAAGTAGACTTTATTTCCAATCGTTCAGTGTAAGTAACTTTCTTCTACGATGATTTGTTGAAGAGTTAGTAGGGGGTGTTTACTTTTTCTTTCCACGACTGTACATCGTTGTCAGTGAGACAGTTTTGTACATACAAAATTTGGAATACACATAATAACAAAAAATATCCCCAGTAGAGAACTTCACTAATGCAGGGTTCGTACGCTTCAAGGACTTTCAAGAAGCACTTGTTACCAGAATTTTTGTAAAGTAATATTTGCTTTATTTAATGAAAAAACATTCTACCTTCAGATATAGCGACCGTTACTTAACGAAATTTCTGGTGTTGAAACAGCGAAAATCCCCTGAATCCATTGATGCGTACGAGCCCTGTAATAACAGATGACTACGTTCGGCTGAAAATGTTTTGGTTTTTAGGGTTTCGTTCATCTGACGCAACCCTAATCGTCTCACTCCTCTGTCTGTCTGTCGTAGAGCCCGTTCTCAGAAACTATATATGTTTCAGACTTGAAATTTTGGATTCTTATAGCTGAACACGCCATATCAAACGACAAATCATAAAATTTTGAAAAAGCCGTATATTTACCCGTCAGGGCTTTAACTTGTGCATTTTAAGCTTTTTTTTTCTAACTTAGCCCCTAATTAAGTTAAAGACTTAAATTTTCGATACTTATAGCTGAACACCTCATATCAAACGACAAATCATAAAATTTTGAAAAAGTGTTGTATTTATTCCTCAGGTCTCTAACTTGTGTATTTTAAGCAATTTTTCTAACTCAGCGGATATAACCTGTAAAAGTTTGAATACTTATAGCAGATGTGACACTTGCGATCACACGAAAAATCATAAAAATTTCGGAAAGTCTTATATTATTTACCCTTCCGTGCTCTAACTTCTGTATTTTTAGCAATTTTTCTAACCTCCACCCTTTTCCCCGGAGTGCACTTTTCTAACTTTTGCCGACATTCCTTTGACCACTCTTTCATGTTATGCAATATAGCCGTACATAATTTAGTTTCAGTTTTTACTGCCAGGGGACACCTACCTATCTCAGGTGCTATGGGCCCGATTCCCTCGACTAATATATCTACGGATAGTTTGTAAAACGGAGTTTCGTTCCGATAGAGGTTTGTTTAGAATAGATTGCGCTCCCTGGTTGCGAAATGCGGAACTAACAAATTTTGCAAAAGGATAAAGTGTTTTGAAAGGAATATTAAATGAAACCCTCTCTGCCATCTGTGATCACACTTACCCACTTGTTAATTGACTTTTTATGTATTTTAAATCTTTTATATTAGTGTATAAGCATCTGAAAGCAGTAATTACACCTATTTGTATTTTTTCTATTTTAATTGTTTAATCAAGATGAATTTAGCGCTGAAATTTTTATTTTTCATCCAAATATGTCAAGTTTCAGTGTTAGTGTTTTAAGTTTATTAAAATTTCAATAAGATTATTTTTTAACATAAGTTTTAAAAGCACATAATCTCTAATGGAATGGCCAATTTCGCTTTTCTTTGCATGAGTTTAATGATAAAATAAGATAGAAGCTTCGTTCCTGTTTTTGATCCAGTACACACGAAGAGTAATTCTGTTTTCCTTAAAGTTTGCCCGGAAAACACTAACATTTTTATTTTTAATTGAACCACTTCATATAGAATTATTCGCTTTATTTAATCGAACAATTTCTAAAATTAAATAAGATGACTATTTTTATAGGAAAATGGGATATGCGAAACAAAATGTTGTTACATTCCTGGCAACCATGTTTCCGTACTACTGTCTTTTGTTATGACTTGACGACGCGAAAACGACGGAAAATAAGGAAGGGATTTTTTTAAGTTCTATTCCAAAAATGGCCTTGAAAGCGACTGGCAAATATTAGCTTAACTACAATTATTTCTAAACAACTACTCTCTTTAAGACAGAATGAACAACGTTAAACAGCGCAAATGTATGTATGCAACAAAATGTTCATACAGCTGTTTCAATGCTTCTGAAGCTCCATCATTAGTGCGGTAATTAAAACATAGCGAACCAGAGATGCGCAGCTCACAGCTCGCCGTTAATGGCAAAATAGCGGTGATGTTTTCACCGTTAACGGCGAGCTGTGAGATGCATTTATCTGGCTCGCTATGTTTTAATCTTTAATATTTAATTTTCGCACTAACGATGGCGAATCAGAAGCATCGAAACAGCTGTATGCACATTTTGTATACATACATTTGTGCTATTTAACGTTGTTAATTCTTTCTTAATACATTGGTGCTAAGTACAATTCTCTCCCTTTTTAACTACCCTCCTTAAGGGGAAGTTCTACTTCTTTGGGTAAAAAAAGTCAATTTTTTATTTATATTATTTTATTTTATTTTATTTTATTTTATTTTTGCGTAGTTTATTGCCCTAAAGCGTTTTTGTGATATTTCAATTCCTTATAGTTACCTTTTGCAAATTGAATTATTATTATTAATTATTGCTTATTTAAGGCGAAAACAATAGGAATTTTACGATTTCAAAAAAGTGGTTTCAGCCAAGAAATCTGAATTTTTAAAAAAGTAGCCCACTGGCAACACTGGTCAAGCAATGGATGAACCGTTCTCATGTAACTCAGTCTATTGAATGTTTACCCAAATTCATACAATTCTAGGCAAAAGACTCTGGATAAATATTTTGCATAGTAGCATGTAACGGAATTTCCTGTATTTCTTTTGTGTAATTGATTAACACTTTCAGGGGCAGAGCATTTTCAATGTAAAAGTGTTGAAATAAATGAATGGTACCAGAATTCACTAATAAATTTATTTGTAAACGAGAAAATGGCTTTTTTTCACATACAGTAGAACCTCGATTATCCGAAGTAATTGGGACCGACCGTCTTTCGGCAAATCGAAATTTTCAAATGATCGAGAATGCTTCAATTTTAAGATTAAGGACAAATATATACACTATTTCTTATTATGGTAACAAGTGCTTAATAAAAATAACGCAATAGCAAAATAGAAACCTGAATAAATTACCTTAATTTTAATTTTGAAATTAAGCACTTTTTACGTATTTCACAAGGGTTTGAAGCAAAGTTTTGTTTGTCGCAGTTTTGATTGGCTTTGCTTTGCAGCTCTATCACGAAGTACTGATTCTTGCGATAATAACTTCAACAATTATATTTCACATATGTCTCTGATTAATACGAGTGAGAAGCAGAACAATTATTTGGCACACTGTCGAACACTTTTCTCACTGCTTACTCCTCTACAATACACTTTTAATTTTTAATTAATCTTCCGGCGAACAGAAAAAAAACACCTGCTAGACGGCACTCACATATTTCGGTTCCCCCTCCTCCTACTGTGTTCTAGTCCACGCCGCAGCTAATGAGAGCTCAAGTTAAATTCAAAGGAATTTTAAGAAAGGGGATTCCAAATATTTATCTTTACTCGTGGTTCGGAAAAGGACCGCTTGCACACAAGGAATGTGAGAGAGAAAAAAAATTGAAAATTGATTTCGGTTAACCGACAGTTTTGATTAAAAGAGTTTCGGATAAAAGATGTTCTACAGTACATATTAAATGGAAAATATTTTACCAAAATTCTGGTGTCACTGTGGCGTTTGGGAATTAAAATTAAGTGGTTTCATAAGCATACCACCACCCATGAAAGGGTTAAAAAGAATTAAGTTGTTTAAGAACTGGTTAGCTAAATTTCTGTTAGTATTAATAACAATATTCATAATACTTTTGTATATATATTTTTTAACCATTTGAAAAAATGGTTATTATACTCGTCAGGGTAGGAAATCAAAAGCATATCTGAAGTTTTTTATTGGTTTAATCATCATTTTATTCGCTTTCTGATTGGTCTATACAGTAATCTGTATTTTCCTTTACTTTCAACAGAGATGGACAACAGAGTGTTGCCACTATGACAAAAAAGCAATAAAAGCTACAAAAAAATTGAGAATTAAATTGAGATACAGCTTTCAAACAAATTGCATTTAGAAGTACATTTTTTTTTCTCTATACGACGATATAAAAAATAATATTGTGGGATGTTTAGAAGTTTAAGAAATAAATTTCATTTAAAATGGCCGTCAGATTTCTTGGAAATCTGACGATGGAAAAGCCTTTTCCCGAGCAGCCAATGAAATGCTTGGATAATACGTAAGTTTCAGATGGATAATACGTACGAGTCGCATGCGATTTCTGTCGCTTGCAATTTTTACGTGGCGTACGAAATTCATGGCGTACGAAAAATTAATTTTACAAATGGTCGTTGTAATTTGTTAAATTGCATTTTTTATTTTTATTTTTTTTATTTCTATAAAGAGTTAAGAAAAAAACTTTTATCTGCAAATGAAATCTCACATAATGCTTCTTCCTGAAATTTTGTTTTCTCTAACAATTTTTACTAATTCGGAAATCGGATTATTCGGACTATTTTCGTTGTCCTTTTCAGTTTGAATTATCGAGAGTCCACTGCATTTGAATATTAATGTATATATATATATATATATATTCATTTTCCAACATGAAAAAAAAATATTAATAGAGATGATATAATTGTAAACTATTTTTCCATAATTGTGTTAAAACAAGGAATAACTTTCCTCCGTCTTGGGCTCGAGCTTAAGTACTTCGAATTCAAATGTCTCTAACTTCGCATTGATTTCAAATGTATTTTTGGTTCGGGTCGAGTACTCGAGTATGTCTCAAATTCAAAGCATAAATTTCGGGAAAAAATAAATACAGGCATCCCCCGACTTACGTATTACGTGACTTACGTAAATTCGAAGTTACGTAATGAATCTCAAATATTGCATTTGTGAACATACAAGCGCGTTTGATACGCAGTTGCATACTTTTGATATTAAACCACAACCGTAATATTTAATATATTAGATAGAATTATATTTTTATTGGTCTAGAGTTATTGTTATTTTTATACAATCAAATCTATAACATAACAATTTAATCTTTATTGTTAGTTATTCATAGTAGTCATCTAATTCATAATAAACAGTTTATGCTTATCAAGGATTATTTTATGTTGTGAGAGCTGTTCATTTATCTTGCAATCGGAAATTCATGGAGAATAGGTTAAATGAGTCCTCTAATATAATTTCTTATTTTTATAGTCGTTTGATGTAGACTGAAAATTGTTATAAATCAATTCATAAATGTCAGATTTATAAATCCCGTATTCTACAAAATACTTGAAAAGAACTCTTTAAGTTTGCTTTTAAATTTTTTCATACTATCATAGTTTACATACGAGTAAATACTGTCGTATGAAGCATTATTTATATAATAAGTTGTAAATAATATATATATATATATATATATATATATATATATATATACTAGGGGGCTCTGCCCCCTGCAAGCTACGCTCGCCAACCCCCATTCAGACACTGTAGAATCTAAAAGCACAATAATCTGATCGGTTTTAAAAAGATTAGAGAAGATTGAATTATGCTGAAAAAACCTGTAGCGATCTCCCTGTAAACGGGTTTCCATTCAATTCCATTTGATTGCAAAAATTTAAGGTGGAATCAGTTGCTGTTAAGATATCCAATGTTTGTTTTCATGTTTGGTTAAAGAAGACCAGTTAAATATTTAAAAAGAAGCTAAAATAAAATGAATTAAGTAAACAGATTCTTTGTCTCTCGGTATTTTTTAACAGCGTTATAAAACGATTGACACAATACAATTACTAAAATTTGCTGCTTTAACCCCTTCAAGGGCGGTGGTTCATTTTAGGACCACTTAATTTTAATTCTTAAATGCCACATTAGCATCAGAATATTGGGATGAAAATTTCCCTTTTATTAAGTAAGTGAACAAAAGCATTTTTGTATTTCGAAATTTGTTTGTAAATTCTGGTGTCATTCACTGATTTCAAGATTTTACGAATAGAAGTGCCTTGTCCGTGAAAGGGCTAAACGCATATTAATGTATTTATTATTTTAAAGTTTCCTTTCCCTTTTAATATTCACGTGTAAATACAATTTTCAGGACATAATTTTCAATATTTTCCTGCCTTTAACACTTACTCATTTAATAGTAATTTTAAAGTTATTTTTCTGTTTTTAATAGTCACGTGAAAATAAATTTTTAATCGTTAGGAAATATTATTTTTTGCGCTGTTTTTAAAATTGAAAACGATCTCTATATTAATAGCCTAAGTCATGTGACTATCATCAACAGCTCCAGGCGGATCCCTTCGCTTTTTATGTTCCAGGCGGCCATTTTGGTACTTTAATGTTAGCCAGCCACAGGTGTGATAAGTCGCCGAATATTATTCTATCCCCATTATTTCGTTTATACTATAATAGTCCAAGTCATGTAACTGCCATAAACAACGGGTTGATTCCTTCGCTTTTCATAAGAAAGGTTTCCATTTTGATTAAAGAATCAAAATTATTTTTTCGAATAAAACTACATAAAAGTTGGCATGATCACAAAGAATTCCTGGTACTTTTATGTTAGCCGGGTGAAAATCTCGTCAGTAGCTTTTTCTTTTTAACTCGACAGTTAGCATTTTTTTATTTTTCGAGTGGTAAATTAAAACGGTGCTACTTGGTTATCCCATCGACCAAAAATCTGGCGCCAAACTATAAGATTAAATGCCAATAATGGTTGATCGTAAATGTTACATTCACTTGACTTTAAGGAAGTTACACATGTTCACGCCATCAAGTGATTTTTATTTCCACGTTTTATTTGTATTTTAATTAATGTTATACTAATTTATTTGTTCTTTTGTTATTTAAAATAAAAGAAATATGTCAATTTGTATAATTTGGCTATTTATATAATTTGGCGAAATTGGTCGACGGGAGAAGTAAGAACATTAAAACGTTGCTTTGAAGTGGAAATTAAATCTCATGTATTGTTGCATTGTCACATACGCACCGGGTTTGGCGCGATTTCTTTTTTTACGACAATTTGGCGAAAACCTCGTTTTCAAATACCTGTTACATATGTATTTTTAAATTCTTTTCTGTTATTTTTAAAATGAAATAACAATAAATAAAAAAAAATTAATTAATAACGATAGAACAAAACAATTTATAACATTTTTTGTAAATAAAAAGAAAATAAATTCAAATAAACATTTATTAATAAATAAGCAACAATAGCCGGGTTACCATGTCAGGCAAAATAACGCCATTTTGGCGCCAATTAAGTACCCCGTTGCGTATATGACATCTGTAACTAATATTTTTCTTTTCGTTTCCTTTAAAAAGAAGAATGAAGTAAAAGCCATTTATTTTAAAGGTTTCAATTTTAAATGAAAGTTTTGTATTAAATAAAATAATAATGAAATACAAATTGAATTCTGAATAAAAGTAACATGATGCATTTCTTAGCATACATTTAAGAGAGGCCAAACTCGTCGCCAAATTAATTTAAAATAACCTTTTCTAAAATATGAAAAAAAAATCTGTTATGATTAAAATTTGAGTTGCCATCATTAGAAAAAAAGTATTTAAAATTAGAAAAAAATTAATATTTCGAAAACTAATTCTAATTTTAAAATTCTAATACCAGTTTTGAGATCTGTGGATCAATACGGATTTTTGGTGTTAATTTCATCGCAAAGCATTCCATATTTTAGGAGAAATCGCCGTGAAACGTAATCAGTTGTTTAATCAGTCGTTTTGTAGAATCGTTACATAAATTCGTTTCATTAGGATTTTATATATATAGGCTAGATATACATATATATATAATAAATATTGTAGTTTCTTAAAAAATTTTACCTAAGCAACTTACAATTTCGACTTACGTAAAATTCAAGTTACGTAAAACTTTACGGAACACATTACTTACTTAAGTCGGAGGATGCCTGTATTGCAGACTAGTATAGAGAAGCCTTGGTGATGCACAGCCCTCTGAATATAAAGCCTACGGGTTGACACAAAAAAAGCGGCTGTCGTAGGGGAGATTTTTTCCTCGTTTGTTCGTTTGGTCCCTAGAATTTGGAAACTGGTATTTTTATAAAGATTTCATTGTCTTTATTTAATTTTTTTTAAATGAGGTGAAAAATCGTTTAGAATTTACTGGCATTAAAACACAAGGAGCCGTTCAATTGCTGAAAAAAAAAAATTCCTCCTACGACAGCCGCCATTTTTATGTCGGCGCATAGACCTAGGATTCAGAGGTCGGTGGGCGATATCTGAATGACGGTCGACAGCACCGCCCCTGAATACTAGACCTGAGCGTTGACACAAAAATGGCGGCTGCCGAAGGAGGATTTTTTTAACAATGCCAGTGGTGGAAAATTGGCGCAGAGGAGGAGCCTATTGACACCACTAAAATTTTATAGTATTCTTCACCTTAATAAAAACGCAGAAATTCTGTCATTAGATAAGGCGAAAAATACCAGTAAAATTTAGTGGTGTCAATAGGCTCCTCCTCTGCGCCAATTTTCCACCACTGCAATGCGTATGGTCCCTTAAATATTCGTACCAATAATTTTGGATTAGCAAATAATAATTAGAAATTTGCCCATTTCTGCATATATTTTTTAGAATATCTTAAAAATTTGTGCAGATATTTTCAAGGTAAAGCTAAATCTGCAAAATTTCTTGAGATTTCTGTAGAATTTCTGGATAAAATGGAGATTTCTTCAGATAATCTTAACATTATTTTGAATTTTGGTACTAATAATTTTTAAAAGTTTTTTCCGCTTTGTTTTTCTGAGATTAAAATAGTCAAAGAAATCTTTATATAATACTGGTGTCTATATTTAAGGGACCGTACATACGTTAAAAAAAATTCGACTTCGGCAGCCGCCATTTTTGTGTCAGCGCTCAGGCCTAGTATTCAGGGGGCGGTGGTCGACATCGACAATGACATCATTGTAACAAAGGTCACCGCCCTCTGAATACTGGGCCGGAATGCTGACACAAAAATGGCGGCTGCCGAAGTCGGATTTTTTTAATGTACGTGCGGTCCCCTAAATTTAAACACCAGTACTTTATAAGAGATATTTTTGACTTATTTATTCTCCGAAAAATAAAGCAGAAAAAACTTTAAAAAACTATTGGTACGAAATTTCGAGGGATCGTAGACACGCTGAAAAAATCCATCTTCGGCAGCCGCTATTTTTGTGTCAGAGCTCAGGCCTAGTATTCAGGGGGCGTCGCCAAAATTGCCAATTTGACCTCCATTTTTATTCACAAAATACGAATCCACACGATAAAGTAAAAATAGTAATTTTTGTTTTATTTAACCCTAGGTCTACCGGGAATTTTATTCAAGTTTTAATAAAACGTTCTACACCAGAATTTTTATTTAAAACTATTTAACTTATTTATTTACCTTATTTTTGTCTGGTTTATATACTTAGTTTATTTTAAAGAAATTTCTGGTTTGAATGAATATTTTGTATGTACCTGTCGGGTCCAATGGACCCGTCTGGTAGACGGAGGGTTAATGCCGACATTGTGCGATTAATTAAAGTAAAAATTCTTCTTCTGTCAAAGTTTCCGGTATGAATTTAAAATTTTGAAATAAAAATGGAAGCGAAACTTGCAAACCTGGTCGTAACTGTGATGAAGGTCACAGCAACTGAATATCCCCGAAACACTTTCGAAAAATTATAAATTAATGGAACAACAAAGCAGAATGCCTGTGTAATAAACAAGCTATCCGGGAAGATAGCTCGTATAAAATACAGTAATTTTATTGGTGAAATTCCAGAAAACGCTGTTTTTACATAAAACTTTTAAATTTCTCTTCATAATTTTTCTGGTGACAATATAAATATTTTAATGTTTTAACTAATAAAGTTAAAACATTAAATATTGCATAATTTAACAGATCATAGCAGAATGCAGAAAAAATATTAAATATTGCATAATTTAACAGATCATAGCAGAATGCAGAAAAAATATTAAAACTTTGAACCATATTTATTGATTCTCCAAATTAGCAAAAAAATATTTACTGGTGTAACAGAAATTGAACTCGAAAGATTATCCAAATGATTGCATTCCTCGTGCCATTTATCGCAGCACAAAATACCAAACAGCTAAAATAGCTTTTTTATTCGAGAGTTTTAAAATTACATTCTTTTTAAGTGAAATGAAATAAATATAGCTAATTTATGTCGTTATTTACTGTCTTAAATCAGAACTTTAAAATATTTAAAAACGATTATATATGATACGTAAGAAAACAAAGTACAAACACATTAATTTATTTTTCCGCACTACTCAGTTTATGAAATATAATATTATGAGTAATCGTACGACCATCTTTAAAACTATGTACATTTTATATTTAAATTGTTGTTTTGAAATGGGGCTAGACCAGTGGTTCCCAACTTTTTTTTGGCCGTGCCCCACCTAAGCATCTCTAAAGTCATGATGTCCCCCCCACCCTCCATTCTATATCATATAAATATTGTCACATAAATAATAAACTTCCATTTTCCCGGATGGTTCCAAAAATAGCATTAACTCTGATAAGTGATTTCGCATTCTTTAATTTATCAAAAGCGTATTTTTGTTTAGTTACAAGTATGCTTAACTCCATGAATGCAGTGATGCCATGGATTTTCGTATTTACATCTACAAAAGTTTTATTGTTTTTTGGCAACTTACCTCAAATTTAAAGGTGATAAATAGTCTACATTTTTATTTTTATCAAATTTCTTGAAATCTCTCTCATATTTTGTATTACATGTGATAGAATTGGTACATTTTATAATGGATTTTAGTACTTCATTAAGAATAAGTAATATTTGTTTATCGCCAAGACTGTATGGATAACATAATTCACAAGTAACATTTCCGGATTCGTGCTTTTATCCATTTTAAGTTACTATTTTTCTTTTTTCTCATACGTACATCTTTGATAGCGGGGTTTTCTCTCCATTATTATTATTTGGCCACCATGTTTTCTCCAATTTTAAATTTTTAAATGCATATGTCTTGAATGTCATATTTTGTATGTGGTCTACAGAAGAGCCATAATAAGTTTACTTTCAACCCTTTCCTCCCGTGATGCGCACGGGGTTTTATTAATTTCACAAATGTAGCACCTCATTTAGATCATTCAAAACATTTTTTAGATTAAACATGTCCAAATAATCAATTTTAGATATACCCTACAAAATTTTATATGTAAAATGGGGCATATTACACTATGAACAGATGTACATTTTTTTTTTTTTAAATAAATAGTAAAAAAAAAAAAAAAAAAAAAAAGGTGCAATCTACTAAAATAATAATAAAACCAGAAATATTAGAATGATTTTTTAGTATACAAAAGGTGTTAAATTATCCAAAATATTCGCATAATTATTCCGGTGCCAATGAAATTTGTTTGAGTTTTGAATTTTTAAATAGGATCCTGTCGAAAATTAATTTTTATTCAGTTATTTTTAATTTTTTTCGTCTATTACTTCTATTTTTAGACTAAGACATTACTTTCATTAGAAAAAAATGACAGAAAATTTGTTAATAAGAAATCTGAAATTGCCCCCCTGAAAAGTCATATTGCCCCCCCTGTGGGGAGTACGCCCCACGTTGGGAACCACAGGACTAGACGAAAGAGCAAAAATATAGTCTCCAACAGGTTTGTCAATTTTTTCCTCTTCTTTATTTAGAAACTGCAAATTCATAGCAGAATTTTCGAATGATATTTTTTACTTTATTTAACTACAGACATTTCCTGAAGTCATAAAGAAAAAATTTGGAATATCCGGTGCAGGTTCGAAATTTCTGAATAAAAAATAAGCAACTTTTGCAAAAAATGTCGCCGTTGGCAATGATGAACTTGTACGCAATAAGAAGCGGTAGACAATAAAATGACTGTTTTTCATTGTGAACGCAAAGCTGTAGAATACCGTCTTTATTCATATACTTCTATGAGTTTTGTTTGAACTTACTGATTATAATATCTGTTATTTAAGTAGAAATTCTTTTACTTTAAGAAATTTTTACGGCTCTTAAATATTACTTACCCTTCATACGTAGGGTAAGTCTTGTAATCGTTTTAAAAATCGAAAATATTTTTTTGACGAATTTACACGTTTCAGACACTGGAGATTCCGAAAAATATATTTTTCAAAGAAAAAAAAATTGCCGTCCGTCTGTCTGTATGTGTGTGTGTTTATGAAAACTATCTTTCTTTTGAACAAATTGATATAGAGACTTGAAATTTGGTGTGTACTTAGTATGTAATAATGGGGAGAAGCCTATTGAATATCAGTAACCTCGATTATCCGGAAGTATTTTTTCGGATTCTCGAAATATTCGTTCTGATAAAAGGTATATACAAATTTTCGAAATTGTTTATTTTAAGGAATGACTATAAAAAAAAAAAAAAAAAAAAAAAATTCATGAAAAATGAAGTCGATCGGATAATGTGTTGCTCAGATATTTGTAATCCTATTTTTCACACTCTTCGACTCTTCATGACCCTGTATTTCATTCAAATTTCGATTTAAAGATATATTTTAAATTGGAAATGAGACGCTAAATCCGACGCAGTAAACTGTTAGTTAATAGGATTATCATATTTGGAGTTATAAGGATGTTTCTTTTACGCAATTCGATACTACTTGATTATTCCGTCGACCAAAAAACTATCGCCAAACTATAAGAATAAATGCCAATAATGGCTTATGGTAAATGTCACATTCATTTGACATTACACACTTTACACGAGTTTGAAGCGTCATCAGATGATTTTTAATTTGGCGTTTAATTTGTATTTTTATTAATCTTTTACTATTTATTTGTTCTTTCGTTATTTAAAATAAAAATTATGTCACTTTGTATAATTTTGCGCGTGGTTTGGGCATTTATATAATTTCTCGAAATGGGTCGACGGGATAATCAAGTAGTACCCGCAATTCAGTGATAGAACATTGCTATGTATTAAAAATATTTCAATTTTATTTTGAAATTGCATTGCATTTCATAAATAGTTTACACATGTTTCATTTCCATATTTTATGTTATGCATATCCATGATGGGTAAGTATTACGGTGGCCCCCAACGACTAGTTATTCATTGTATTTAAATGCGTCAATATGCAATATGCATTCTTCCAGACCTTCAAATGCCATTATCACATTCATTACTATAATTATCAATAGACTGCACTAATAAGCATCGCATTTCTTCTACTGTCATATTTTGCTCTACCCATACCCCCCTCACTGACAACCCTGTGTTAATACGTTCACTAAGCTCCAGGTTTCACTGCAATACAAGTAATATTTAAAGTAATATAATTCTATTGATTTAATGTATTTTTAATACATTGAATAATGATTAATACTTCCGAGGATTGCATTCATATTCATTAAGTTTTTTTTTATAAAATGTTCAAAGAATAATTTTTTTTAGAATTTAAAACCAGATGCAGAGAAAACAACATTACAATTTTGCCCTTTTCGAAGACAGTCGGAGGGATACTACTTAAAACTCTTAATTTCAATTTTAATTTAAAATATCAAATTTAACAATTATAAATATTAAATTTATGAAAGGAAAACAATTGTATGTCCCTTATTTCGACACTTTTCCACCTACAACTGATTTACACTTTTCTTTGCATCCCAGGGTTGCCAGTTTGGCCACCATTTTTACTCAGAAATTTCGAGTTCATACCAGAAATAAATAACAGTATTTTACGTTTTATTTCATAAGAGACAATTAGAGATCAAGAAAAAACTCTTCTTTCGAAATTTACGGTGGGAATTTGAAATTTCGGTTTAAAGTTGGAGGTCAAACTGTCAACTCTGGTGCATCCTTACTAGTTAAGTTTAATATTATTACTACAAGACAAAATACAGATGTGATGGCCTCATCAAATTCCAGCGGGTTTTGTTCTCTAATTCTCTGATGTTGAGTATATATCTTCATATTAATACTGGTAGGAAAAGCTACTGCTAATGGACTCAAAGAATTGCATACTGTTACCATTGCCGTGTGCATCTTAGTGCAATGTTTATATCCTTTATCGAGTTGCCTAATTGCCGGCTTAACCCCTTGGGGACGAGCGGCACGTATACGTGCCGCATGAAGCGCTCAGAATCCTTGTTTTTTCTCACCAGTAAAATTTTACTGTAAAATTTGCCTTATTTAATCAGCGCATTTTCTCGATTCAACAAGACACAAATTTCTGTTTTTAAAAAGCGGTGACAAAAGATTAAAAATTTCGTAAAAGGCTCCCGTCCCGAAGGGGTTAAGGCAGGAGTCGTAAACCTTTTTGAACGGTGTCATCTTCAAGAAATTTTAACTGTTTATCGACCCCCACTGCACTCCCTACTAATTTTGCATCGTTTTTACCTACTTTATGTTTGGTTCAAAATTTTTATCAAGAATAATTAAGCTGACAGCAATATGGCATACCTGGAAGAGAAAGTGGTTTATAATTTGAGAATATCTAAATCTTAACGCAAACATTATTTAAAGTATTTAGTCATATACCGCAATAAAACATTTTATTTTTTCACTTTTCGGTAATTCGTTCACATATTCAATATTAAATGTGGCGTAATATTAGAGATCAACTAGAAAGTGCGACAAACCATTGTATTTAATAGCCTTGTTATAACAGATGATTTTTAACACTATTTCTACCGATGTCAAATGACACCTTTTAATATTTTGATTTATGCTTATTTTAAACTTAATATTTTTAATTAAAATATTCTGAAATCCTTTAAAATACACTGAATTGTTGACTTATGGTTGTCTTATGTTAAAAATTACAAATAAAATATGCATAAATCGAAATAATAAAAGGTGTCATCTGATACCTTTAGAAATAGTGTTAAATAACATTTCTCCATTAATGAATTTAAATATGGTATTAACATACTTGCCAACTTTCCCTTAACCCGTTCGGGACCATGTGTGCATATATGCACCCTAAAAAAATGCTTACAGCGCTAGTTTGATACCAGTTAAAAATAAAACATAAAATTGATTTTATTTAATGACGACATTTTCGCGATTTATAAAGCAACTACATACGTGTACATGACCACTGCTGGTCACCACACGGTGCACCAGGAAAGGGCCACGCGATTTATAAAGTTAAGTCAAATAATTAACAAAAAGCGGTGCCAAACGAACACAATTCATGTAAAAGATGCTGATCCTGAACGGGTTAATCTTCCGTAAAATGTAAGTTCAGCTGACCCGGGTTAAAAACGTTTCGCACCAGAAACTTTTTTAAAGAAATTAATTAAAATAGATTTCCTAGAGAAACGTGTGATTAAATGTATAATGACACATAACATACATTTTCTGTTTAATAACGTGTTTAAACTGGGTCAGTTGAACTCGCATTTTACGGAAGTTTATTTGAAAGTTGGCAAATATGGTATTAATCTTCCTGGGATCGATATAGACCGCTTTCGCGACTCTTGGGTTAAGGAAATGAGAAACCGGAAACCAGAAATATAATCTTCATTTTAAGAGAGGCAGATAAAGACCCCGATACTTCCTGTTGTGTGAGTGGAACTTAATCTATTGGTCAAGTGGAGTATTGTTTATTACAGGCATGTGATTTCCGCGTTTTTGGACACCAGTATATTCTTAGAGAAAATGTTGTTCTCTTAAATCGCAAAAATGTTCCAATTAAAAGAAATATCATTTTCTCTAACAAAATACTGGTGTGCAAAAACACGGAAATCACATGCCTGTTATAAGGCATGTTTAAATTCTGAATCGAATGACACACCGTCCGAAAGTCGACACGGTCATTCGTTACAAAGTTATGCATGTTTTATGAAAGCATATTAAAAAATTATGCTTTTTTACATTTATTTTACGTTCAAAACCTGTTCATTGTATCATACTAGCAAACCCCGCGGCTCTGCTCGCGTAATATTTGAAATATGCCAAGTGATATTTATATGTCTAATTTTTATTAAAAGAAATTATACTTTTAGGAATAATTCAAAAATTACTATTTAAAACACAGTTTAAATAAACTTCATTATTACACTGCATTAGGCAGAAATGAGACTTAAATTAATAAAAAGAAATAAAACTAAATAAATGATAATTTACAAAATATTTCAAAACTTTTATGCTCAATTAATACGTTCATTTCAGTATTCATTTGAAGTTTTGAATTTTTTGGAAACCATCTTCTTACATCTTAAAATTAACTATCATGTCAAATTCCAAGTCCTACCACCTCTCTCAGCATAAAGGGCTATGTTCAAATAGGAACTGTCACCATTAATTTCCCAACATTAATTTTTAAATCGGTTTGTTATTTCCTAATATTCCACAGAAACGTAATTTAGAAAGCTTTTAAAGGCCTTTTTTAGAACGTTTGTTGTTCCTGTGAACCCCAAGTGGTAGAATCATCGGAATAAAATATTGCCTGTGTAGGATCAGAGACTGTTACTATTGATTCGCAACTATTACTTTTATAATCGGTTTATATTCCCTGAAATTGCATAGAAATCGTAATTTAGGACTTTTTTAGAACGCTTTTCACTCCTCCCCTTCGCTTCACCCCTTTTTAATTCAAATTTATTTCCGACAGTCCTTCGAGGGCATTTATATTTCATAAGTAACTACCATGCCATATTTAAAGTTTCTAGCCTCTTCAGTATCACAGAAATCGCAATTTAGAAAGTTTTTCGCTCCTGAAACCCTCTCATGGTAGTGGCACAGACATAAAATATATCTTATGCTTGAGCAGGATCTATCACCAACAATTTGTCACTATAATTTTTTCAGTTTGGTATTTGATAAAATTGCATAAAAATTGTAATTTAGAACGTTGTAGAATGATTTTCGCTCACTTCATCCTTTTAAATTTGGAATTTTCTTTCGACTGTTCTAAGAAAGCAGTTGTATCTTGTAAGTAAATACAATGGCATATTTCAAAATGTTAGACCCCTCAGTTGTGCAAAAAACGCAAAATAGAATATATTTTGCTCTGGCAACCCCCAGATGGTAGTGACAGCAACATAAAATTTAGCCTGTGTTGGAGCAGGGACTGTCATTATCAATTTGAAACCATTACTTTTGAAATAGGTTTGGTATTTCCTGAGATTGAGTAGAAATCGCAATTTAGAACGTTTTTAGAACGCTTTTCTCGCATTTTCACACCTTTTAAATTTCCAATTTTTTTTAAACTGTTCTTAAAGATCATTTATATCTAATAAATATGTACCTTGACGAATTTCAAGTTGCTAGCCCCTACCGATCACAAAAATCGAAATTTAGAATGTTTTTTGCTCCTGCAACCTCCAGGTGATAGTGACACCGACATGAAATAGCGCTTATGTTAGAGCAGAGCCTGTCAGCATCAATCTCCTACCATTACTTTTGAAATAAGTTTGATTCTTCCTGAAATTGCTCACAAATGGGCATTTAGAACGTTTTTCGCGCATTTTCACCCTTTTTAATTTTCAAATTTTTAAAGAAATGTTTTTAGATATCATTTATATCTAATAAATATATACCATGCAAAATTCCATGAATCTAGGTCCTTTCATAATTAAAAAATCGCATTTTTAGAACGATTACTGCTCCTGCATCTCCTCTGGGGTAGTGGATACAGACATAAAATATAGCCTATCTTGGAGTAAGAGTTGTCTCCATCATTTTTACATCATTAAATTTCAAATTCGTTCAGTACTTCCTGAGATTGCAAAGAAATCGCAATTTAGAAAGTTTTTTACAACGCTTTTCGACATTTTCACCCTTTTTAAATTTCGATTTTTTTAGGAAATAGAGATAATTGATATCTTAGAGATAATTGATATCTTATAAGTAACTACCATTCCAAATTTCATGATTCTAGGCCCTTCAATAATGCAAAAATCGCATTTTTAGGACATTTTTTGCTACTGCACCACCTTTGAGGTAGTGGCACCGACATAAAACATAGCCTATGTTAGATGGCAGGGGTTGTCACCATCATTTTGACACCATTATTTTTTAAATCGATTTGGTATTTCCTGAGATTGTGTAGAAACCACCATTTAGAACGTTTTTTTAGAACGCTTTTCTCGCATTGTTACCTTTTTTTAATTTCGAATTGTTTAAGAACTGTTCTTAGAAATCCTTTATATCTAATAAGTAACTAATATTCCAAATTTCATGATTCTAAGCCCTTCAGTAATGCAAAAATCGCATTTTTAGAACGTTTGTTTGCTCTTGTACTCCCTTTGGGGTAGTGACACCGACATAAAATATAGCCTATGTTCTAAGTTGGACTAACGAGTAATACTCGTTGGCGCGAGTAATACTCGTAAATTCGATTGCAGCAAAGCAAGCTGCTGTGTTTTCGTGGTCTTCCAAAATGGAGGAAAATTAATCCTGTGGACTACAGCGTCTCTTACACAAATTTTATTCGGTCGGCACCACTTTTTAAGCAGAAGTTTCCTTCAAGTACTTAATTTGAAAAATGCTCTGTTTTAAATAAGGCAATTTTTATTTTCCTTTATTACTAGAGCCAAAAACAAATTTTGCAAGGAACGACGATGTCGCTGCAGCGGCGACAGCGGAGTGCAAAGGGTTAAGGTTCATGATTTATAAAAATCTTAGCCTGGTTTCCAAGCATGGTTGCCAGTTTGGATCCACATTTATAAAAAAAAATACTCGTATTCACACTAGAAAATCCAAATAGTACTTTAAGATTTACTTAATGTCAGACATTTCTTGATTAATTAAAGTAAAAATTTTTCTTCAAAAAACCCTGGTCTGAAGTCGAAATTTAAGGATAAAAATGGAGATTAATCTGGCAACACTGGTTCCAGAGAGGAGCAAATACAATAGCACTGCCGACATACGTAGACTGGCCTGGGGAAAATATCTGAAAATTGTGATTCTGTATCTCTCCTAATTGATGAAATTATCAAAAATAAAAGTGAACGTAACTTAGAGATGGATATTGACGATGTTGTTGAACTCATAAGCACCCCTGATCCTGAATTTGCCATCGACGCACTTACTGAATTAAAGAAACAAAGTATTGTTGAAGAAATAGATGAAGATTTTGAGCCTACGGAAAAGATTAAGATGGCTGCAAAATTAGCCGAACAACTAAACCTTATTGAAGCAGGAAAGACGTTTTCTTGAAGATATTGATTCGGATTAGCAAATAGTAACCACGAGTAGAAAAAGCTTAGAAAACTCACTCCGAAGATCTTTTAAGATAAACAAAATAACAAAAAGAAAACTGTTCAAACTTCATTGTAAGATTTTTCCCCATGCTCAAAGACTTGAGCGGGGCATATAGAAGAACAATAAATTGTAAGTTAACAACACTGAGTTATTAGAAATTCTTGTATTGCATACGCAATTTTTTGCTAATGTTAAATGTATGTAACATAATACCTATGTACAATAGAACAGGGGTGGCCAAATGTGGCACGCCTGATACCATTAATTTTTTAAAGAAATAGCCGACTTTTTGAATCGCAGAGATTCGATGATTAGATAAGGCAATGATTACTATAAAATTTTAGTGGTGTCCAGCGTGCTACAGTTGGCCACCGCTGCAATAGAATACGCTTACTAGATTTTGGTGAAATTTACTTACTTATTCTTTTTGCTTATCTAAATATACCTCGGCTTACGTCGCTAGTCTTAGAACGAATTGCTGACGTAAGTCGAGGTATTACCACCGCCCCCTGAATACTAGGCCTGAGCGCTGACATAAAAATGGCGGCTCTCGAAGGTCTATTTTATTCAGCATGTGTACGGTCCCTTAAATATTCGATCCAATAATTTTTTAACTTTTTTACCCTTTATTTTTCTAAGATTAAACAAGTCAGACAAATCTTTTATAAAATACTGGTGTCTAGATTTAAGGGACGGTACCTACATTAAAAAAAATGCGCCTTTGGCAGCCGCCATTTTTGCTTCAGCGCTCAGGCCTAGTATTCAGGGGGCGGTGGTATTACTGTAATGTTTATACAAGTATTTATTTATTTGTTTACACATACATCTGACTTGTGTGCTTGACATCTAGGTCCGCTTATAAGTCATCGTCAATATACAGGGACGAGATAGCACAATGAAATTTACAACGCAGAGAAATTACATCCGGGAGCTCCACAAAGAGTGTGCAATGGAGCCAGCGAGAGTCGAACTCGCAGACCTCTGCCTCTCTCAATGCTTGGCGGCTGGCAGTGCGGTGTCCTAACCGCTCGGCCACCGAGGCCCCAATATACAAGTATTAATCGCAAATCTTTCTTTGTAAATAATGTAAATAATGTATATAGTCGGAGAATACACAAATTATTTGAATAATACACAACTGTTTTGTGAATAATGTACAAAATGTTCTGTTGCCTGTGTTTGTTTTTAATTGACAAACACAAAGATAAAGCATTTCGATTTTACTGGCTTCAGAACATAATTTGTGAAAATATGTTGCTTTTATTTCATGAAATTTGTTGAATCGTGGCATCTTGAATAATTTTGCTATCCCTCTGCTATTATTTCCGTGAACTGTGATTTTGCTAACTATAAATTGAATAACTTGGATTATGCTTCGATTATGAACATTAAGCATTATATACATGATTCATATTTTTTTTTCCAAAACCAAATTATTATAAAAAGTATGAGAGGTAGTTGTGTAAGCTTTTCGTTAAGAAATTTGATTTTTAAAGGACGAGGAGGGGGTGGGGAGGTGGAGGTTGATTTCTATGACATGAGCCTTTTACCTTGTTACGCCTCTGGTGTTCAAAAACATATTACGTTAGAAAAAAGAGTTTGTATATACTAATAAAAACCGAGCACAAGAATGAAAGCAAAAAGAAAAAAAAATGCAAAAAGTAAGAAAAAAAAAAAAAAAAAAAGAAGAAGAAAACGACTTTATTCCAATTTTTAAGTTTATGGCAACTGTGAAAATATATTCCTGAGAGAGTTGCTCTAATTTTTGATTATAAACATATTTTATGAAGTATAAATATATATATATTTACAATTTTTTTTCAGTTTAATACGTAATGTGTGTTATTTTCAAAAGTTTATATCTTATCAAGACAAACAGCAAATGGCCTCAAAGAAAAGCCTATATGAACATTTATTTTTGTCTTTTCTGGTAATCTTTCCAAATAAATTACTTAAACAAAGATATATTAGGTCAGCATTATTCAGTGTCGGATATTGAGGCATGTGACGTATGCAGACGACCAGTGATAAATTTTGATGGGTAGCCAGTGAAGTTTGGAGAATATTCATTTCGTAATTTCAAAGCTTTGTACATTTTTATTTCAAATTTTACTAGTTTTTTACTGTTGCAAACATAAGAAATTTTTAAATATTATATTAGTTACTTCAGGGATTAATTTATCTGCTCCTTGTGGTTATGTTGGCAGAATGGTCCTTCACGCAAAAGGCCTATGTGTACCACACGTTGGGAAACCCTGCTCTGTTGCTTGGTGTATTATATCGGTTATATCAAATAAATTTTTCACATTTTTCCGCCGGCTACAAATTTATATAACATGATCCATATTTCATGTCAAGAAGAGTTAGATGCGCCAAATGACACTAAATTGTATAAAAAGACTGATGCCTCTTAATCTCCCGGGGCGGTCATTCCTGTCATCTCCCTGCCTCTTAATATATGAAGTCATATTGTAGCTATAAATGAAAATCTACGAACTCCTAACGATTCCGAAAAGCCTCTTACATTTAGAACCCCCAGAAACCACTATACTGTCGAGATTTAATACGTTCACGCCGGCGTGCATCACCGGTGGGTAACGCTCAACTGTCCCATTAGGCGGCGTGCATCATCAGTGGACCGGTGTGTTACACTCGACTGTTCCATAGAAGGCGTGTACAGCACGTGAGTCACACTGGACTATGCTATAGACGGCGTGCACTACAAGTGAGTCACACGTGAATATTCGAAAATTCAGCAGTAAAAACAATTTATTATTTTTAACTTAATGCATTCACGACGGGAAACGGGAATTCTCGTTTTCATTCAAAAAATATCATTGACTAAGGGCGTGGCTTCTACTTTACAGAAATGCATTTACATCATGTTTTCCATATTTCGTTAGATTGTAAGACAATTTATATTAAATTCGTACATATGTAGTCAATAAAATTATGTCTCTAAGTAATTTGCTTACTCTTACGAACTTTCAGATATTCACAATCAACTCTGCATGTTATATTCGAGTTCAATTCAATAAATATGAAAGGGGCGGGTCATTACATACAGTGACTAAATAGGCGACAGCACCTCGCCATCTGAAGAAGCAAAATATGAATTCGAATGTCGTGCCACAGCGAAAAACATGAATATCGGCGCCGGCGTAAACCTGTTGAAGTAGCATTTATAAAAACAGATTTCCTTTAGTTATCACTGATTTTCGGAAACGTTTCCGGGTAGTTTTTATAGTGTATTATTCAGTTTTCTCAACCTGGAATATTGTTTTAAATCTATCAATTTTCAAGTAAAAAATTTCATGTTAAAAAAATGTACTTTAAACATGATAAATTAACAGCATTCTCATTCATATTAAGATTAATATTATTTTATTACTCTGGAATGCTTAATTCTTAGGCGGGTGGTCTTATACAAGTCAGTTTTGGGTCAAATCAGTATATTTGCGTATGATGAAACTGTGAAAACTGACAGTGAAAATGTGACATCTATGGGCGGTTAAAAAGTGTACAAGTCATGGTGAATCATCTAGACTTATATGCTCTTTTAACCATATCATATTTTGTAGGTGAAATATGGAAATCTCTGATTAGACCAAAGGCTGATTTTTTCTGAGCTGTAACTGAAATTTCAGTTACTCAGCTGAAAATTTTTTATTAAGAACAGATTGTGTCCGAAATCAGTAATCCGGTTTGATAAAACTGACTGTAAACTATAAAAAATACTCTTAAATACTTCCGAAAAGCAGTGATAGAAAAGAAAAAACTTTGTTTATAGTGTGACCCCCTACCAGTAGTTGATCAAATAAAATCAGTCTTACGGGAGTTTATTATGGGTGTATTACGGGAGTTTATACTACCTTCCTTCTAAGTTTTAGAGGTAAAGTGACATGACTGCTACAATCCTTAATGAATAACCTATAATGGGCAAAAACGAAATTCGCTGAAATAAACCTTTAAATGCATGATTTTTAGGTGCGTTCGTAATTATATAAATACGTAGCACCTATAGTCGTTGTTCAGCCCGTCTGTCCATCCGTCTGTCCGTCCGCATATAACAGAGCGAAAACTACCCAACCGAATGGTCTGAAATTTTAAGTATATGATTGTTGCAAAATTTTGTCGAGCCATTTCAAATTTTATGAAAATCGGATGTATAGTTTAATTACAGGGACATTCAAAAGTTTTTCTTTACATTACGGCCAATGGGGAACAATTATTGCAAGTGCATTTTAATGATGTTACAGTCTTCCGAATGGTCTGAAATTTTAAGTATATAATTGTTGCAAAATTTTGTCGAGCCATTTCAGATTTTATGAAAATTGGATGTATAGTTTAATTACAGGGAAAAGTCAAATGTCTTTCGTTACATTACGGGCAATGGAAAAATAATTATTGCAAACGCATTTTAATGATGTTACAGGCTATGCACTTATGAAGTGCAAAAAAATATACATTCAGTACAATAAGGGGTGCAAAAAATATTTATAAAACTAGGTATAGTACGAACGCACCACATTTGCCACGTTTGACGAGCAATTTCCTACTTGTTTATTTTGTTTCGAAAAAAAAAAAAAACATATATGATTCTCAGAAAGGTTTATTACAGAGGAAAAAAAATAGAGATAAATTTTTGTATAACACGTCAACCTTTTCGTATGTTGCACATCTGCAATACAAGTAAAAACTACTGCCATAACTAAAATATTGCAAATTAGTAAATATTTTAATAAGTATGAATCTAAATGTCTTATTTTATATAAATTTTTATTTTGTAAAACCCAATCCTTAGATGCAAGAATTATTCTTTTACAATTGTGTTTTTTATTTTTGTATTAATGGGAGAAACCAGAAATTTAAAGATTTTTTTTTTTTTTTTTTGCTTTATTTAGTAGTATACTTCTGTAATTTTTATATCATCAGTATTTCTATATAAGTATAGTGGTTAAAAAAGTTAACGTGATGCAGATATGCATCAGTATGCATTTAACCCCTTGAAGGGTGATGATGCCCAGTGTTGCCAGATAGTCAAAAGTCAATTTCCCAAAATTTCTGAAAATTTCCCCAAATCAGTGTTTTTTCTGCAAAAGTCCGCAACTCAGTTTTTACTCAAAAAGAGAATTTTTAAATTTTCAATTTATCACTATAAAAAATATTTAAGTAATTTAAGCTCAAAAATTTTCCCAAATCAAGCCTTATTTTGTAAAAATTACCCATTTACAAGACACAAACTTTTAAAGCTGGGTTGAATGCACATTCTGCAGCTACATTGGGATATATTGTGCAGTGACAAGTTATTTTACGTTTTTTTTTTTTAAAGTATTGTCTAACAATGTTGGACTATTGTTACATTAGCTCCATAGCTTTAGACAATATCTTATCAGTTGGGATTTGAATGAATCCGAGATGGTACACAGTTTTAATTCTTTTGTCATCCCTATACTAAGGCACATAATCATAGTGCAAAGTATTTTCGCTGTATCAGTCGATGTGCTTTTGTATATCAGAAGACAAAAATATCTGCTTTCCACATATTTAAATTAAATTTTTTTTTAAAGTACGACGAAAGAATTTTTTGTATAAGTCCTGCAGATTTAGTCACGTGCAGGTTTAAGCTGCTTAAGACTTTAAGTAGTAACAACGAACACTACCACATCCAAGAGAATAATGATTGATATTTCCGATTTCCGGATTGTATTTTCGTTTTTCAGATCAAAATTGAGTTCGAGACAGATCCAGTTTTCCTACAGGACTAAAAGAAATCTTTACGGAAAATAGTAAAAGAAAAAAAAATCCCCAAGTTTTTCCCCAAAATATTTGTAGTCCCCAAAAATTTCCCCACGAACTACTTGTCACCAAAAAATTCCCCTAGAAGTTCAAAATTCCCCAAATTGGGGACAAAATCCCCAATTTGGCAACACTGATGATGCCGTCACGGCATCACATAATTTTAATCCCAAATTGCCACATTGGCCCCGGAATTTTAAGATGAAAACGTCATCTTTATTAACCCCTTGGGGACGAGCGACACGTATACGTGCCGCATGAAGCGCTCAGAATCCATGTTTTTCCTCACAAGTAAAATTTTACTGTAAAGTTTGCCTTATTTAATCAGCGCAATTTCTCGATTCAAGAAGACACAAATTTTTGTTTTTAAAAAACGGCGACAAAAGATTAAAAATTTCGTAAAAGGCTCCCGTCCGCTTTTTCAAGAAGGCTCACGTTTTGAGCACCTTATCGCCAGAGTAACAGTTGGCGCGGGGATGAATTCAACACTACGCATCCTTTCTTGTTCGTGACGTCATACGCGTAGCGAACAGCAGACCTCATTTTTTTGCTGAGAGCAAAGTGATAGTGTTTTTTTTTTTGTTTTTTTTTTTGTTTTTCCGCAAATGTAAAAAGCTAAAAAACAGAGAATAAAGTATGAGGAAATGTTATTTCACCGTGGTTTACAATTAAAAGAAAACTTTTTCAGATTAAAATGCCGTTAATTTCACGATATATATAATTCAAACATAAATGAATATTATTGAAGTGAAAAAAATAACTTAGTTAATTAATTCGCTATGCTCGAAGAAATTGAGAACATATTTTATTTTTTAGGAAAAATAAAAACAGACGTAAAGATTTTCTTGTAATAAGTATAATTCTATTGACCATGTTTTCATGACACAATTGAACTTAGTTTTATTAGCATTACTACTGAACTAATTTAGTTTTTTTTTTTTTTTTGGCATAATTGTGTGACGTGTTGATTGCATTAATAAAACATTTTCACTGAAATAATTCATTAAAAATTAATTGTTTTTAATTTAATTGCGATTAGAAATTAACCCCTTGGGGACGAGCGACACGTATATGTGCCGCATGAAGCGCTCAGAATCCTTGTTTTTCCTGACCAGTAAAATTTTACTGTAAAATTTGCCTTATTTAATCAGCGCATTTTCTCGATTCAAGAAGACACAAATTTCTGTTTTTAAAAAACGGTGACAAAAGATTAAAAATTTCGTAAAAGGCTCCCGTCCCGAAGGGGTTAATAGGAAGTTGAATATAAAATCAATTCGATTATAATTCGACTGAACGATGAATCATACATTATTTAGCTGTATCCTGCAATTAAATCAATCAGCTATAATAATTTCAAGTTGATGCATGCAAGTAAATCAATTACTATTACATTTTAATACTGTTAAGCCTTTATCATTATTTGAGTTTTTACGAAAAAAACATTGGTCTGCCCCTAGTGCACAAAATTAAAAATCTTTAAAATTCTTCAGTTTATTTTAAAATTTTTGCGATATTTTTAAATATTATTTCGTCCAAGTTGTTTTATTTGTTATTTTAAAATAGTAATTCGACGTATTTGAATAAATCTAAATTGTTCTCTCGAATGAAATCCCCCCCTACACACACACACACACACTCCATTTTTCGTCATTCTGCACACATATTGCACTATTTATTAAGTTGAAGTGGCGATAAAATAATAATAAATCGTCTGAGGCAACCTCCCATTTCGAATTATCTCTCTCCCCCCCCCCCCACCCTCTTCTCTAGCACACTATTTTTTGACCATTTAAAATTCATTGTTGCCTCGCAGAAAAGATTAGTTAAAATTGTGTCTGAAATGTTAACTATCTCTTCGCTTATCCATAACAGTGCATAAAATTTATTGTTTTGCTATTATTGATTTTCAAATAACAAATAAATAATTTAGCATAAAAAAAGAAAAGGAAAGAAATAGAATGAAAGATAAGGGGGGGGAAATCAGGATTAACCTGTTGTGCACACGCAATTCTTTACATTTTTAAAAATTTTCTGTCCTATTTATTACTTTGAAGTAACTATAAGTAAAGGACAAATTATTCAAATTCTGCCCCCCCCCCCGAAAAAAAAGAAAAGCTTGTTTTTGTTTCATCCCCCCCCCAAAAGTTTTTAATTTTTTGGCTTGTTTTTTCTATTTGTTAATTGATGAATTTAACTATTTAAATCTACAGCCCCTCACTACCATACACAGTTTGAAAATTTCTCCAGTGATTTTATTTGTTACTTTGAAGTAACAAAAGATAGTCATTCAATATTCCTTCTCCCCCACCTCCTCTTAAGAATTTCATCTCACATTAAAAAGGCAATTTCTAAACACCCTGGTTGGGGGTGTGATAGGTTTCTTTGTTTTTTTTCTCTGGTTTGGCCTATTTTCACTCGACTTTGGGGACTATTTCTGCAGAATGATTTGGTATTAAATTAATTATATAAGTTCATGGCAGAAAATATATATATTTTTAAATCTGCGTTTATATACATCAAAATCCACTGAAAGTGCATTAATTCATCATCCCCGTAAATCCATCTTTATATGAAATCAAATATCTAAATTTATGAAGGTAATGAGTTTTTGTTTAACAGGTATGTAATTAATAATACTCAATTGAATGAAAATGTAGATTTTTGAGGGAATCAAACAATAAAAATTTTAGTCTATATCATCATAAGTAATAAAGGCCTTTGATAAGAGTATAAGAGTTCGTAATACAATTTCTTTCGAAAAGATTTCTTTTCATCTAGAACACATAATTGAAAATATTTCTTTAATTTAGGTAGGACTGTTATTCTAAAATATGCTAGTACGTCTTCCGCCATTTCGGTTCAAAATAAAACACAAGACGACGATTGGCGTTAGAGATGGCTGAATGTTCTCGCTTTCGCCAACTTGCCAAGGCTGGTGCTGAAAACGTGAGCCTTCCTGAAAAAGCCTCCCGTCCCGAAGGGGTTCATTACGCGAAAACTAACTTTTACTTGTTTACAAATAAAATCTCTTGTTAATACTGGTGTCAATAAATTATTTGAACATTTTACGAATACATGTACCTTGCCCTTGAAAGGGTTAAGGGCTAAATAGCAACAAAACTATAAATAAATAGTTTTTTTAATTGCTATTTTCCCAGTGGTTGATCAGGCGAAAGAGGTTAATCGAAAATCTAAAAATTAATCTTTAAAATATCACTCTTGGACTGAGATTAACAATAATTCTAATAAAAATATTACAGTAGCGCTCAAAATTATTTTGACAACCTTATATTCTCGCTTATTTTATTTAATATAAAAATGTAAAAGAAAATATATTCCCTATAATTGAGAACACTATGACTGCAGTTATTCAAGTGTATCAAGTTTCAACTTGTTTGTTTATATTCGGCGCCACCGAAGAAATATGACTCCTCCTTAGCTCGAAAGTATTTTGACAATTAATTTGCATTTAATTGTTGAAGGTGCCAGTGGCGCTATAGCTTCGATTAGTGTTTATATTGACTTATTGTGATGTAGAGTAAATGCAGAAATGTAAAAAAATATTGAAGTGATTCTAGAAAAGCCGCTGTAAATGCACTTAAGAAAGGTAGACTGCAAGCAGAATTAGCTCGTTCTTTTAACGTGTCTCGGAAGCTTATTAGTACATGGAATAAAGTTTTTAATAAACAGAAATACATCGAAAATAAGCCTCAAAGTGGCCATCTGAAAAAAAAAAACAACTTACAATGTTGACTGTATTATAAAAATGATATCTACAAGTGATTGTAGTAAGTTCGCTGTAATAATAAAAAATGAATTGAAAGAAAATTACGGCATAGAAATACACGTTTCATCAGACAAACGACGCAATAGGAAGGCTAGAGTTGCATTTGTAAAACGGCATAACCCTTTCAGGGGCAAAGCAATTCCATTGCTAAAGTGTTGAAATTAATCACTGACACCGGAATTTTGATTAAAAAAATTTCAGTTTATTATGCGTGTGAAATATAGCTTTTTCATATTTACAAATAAATTTGTTTTCAAATTCCGGTGTCAGTCATTAAATTTAACACTATAGCAATGGATTACTTTGCCCCTGAAATGGTTATGCCGTTTTACAAATGCGACTCTAGCCTTCTTATTCTTAGTAGATAACAAACGTGTTTTCGCTGGTCTCCTGCCATGTAAACCATAGAGGTTTAGGCGTCGTTTGACTGATGAAACGTGTATGTCTATGCCGTAATTTTCTTTCAATTCATTTTTTATTATTATAGCGGACTTACGACAATCACTTGTAGATATCATTTTTATAATACAGTCAACATTTCAAGTTGTTTTTTTTCGGATGGCCACTTTGAGGCTTATTTTCGATTTATTTCTGTTTATTAAAAAAATTATTCCATGTAATAACAAGTAGACGAGACCCGTTAAAAGAACGAGCTAATTCTGCTTGCAGTCTATTTTTCTTAAGTGCATTGACAGCGGCTTATCTAGAATCACTTCAATATTTTTTACATTTCGGCATTTAAAAAGAATCACAATAAGTCGAAATAAACACTAATCGAAGCTATAGCGCCACTGACACCTTCAACAATTAAATGCACAGTAATTGTCAAAATACTTTTGAGCTAAGGAGGAGTCATATTTCTTCGGTGGCGCCGAATGTAAACAAACAAGTTGAAACTTGATACATTTGAATAACTGCAGTCATAGTGTTCTCGATTATAGGGAATATATTTTCTTTTACATTTTTATATTAAATAAAATAAGAGAGAATATAAGGTTGTCAAAATACTTTTGTGCGCTACTGTATTTGAAATAAGCAAGATGGAAGTGGATTATTTTAAATTACCGCAATTGTCCGCAACTAATCAAAAACTAAATGTTCACACTTTAAAATCACACTAATTAAAAAAAATTCATAAAATGGCTTCTCTTACAGCTGAAAGCTGACAACAAATCTGACAACGGGTGCATCAGCATTCAGATTAAAATATTATGTCTAGTGCCACGTATAAAACTCATTTCCGCCTGATATAACGCAATATTTCCAAAATTTGATTAACTACTGGAAGGGTATCCACTACTGGCGGGGGCACTCTATGTATAAACTATTCTGTAAATTTCGGTAATACAGGGTGCAATATGTTATCTATCGCCGACCTTTAATTTCTCAACCGTTGGTCGTAGACATAAAGTTCCAATTACAAAAACGTGTCAACTGAGGTAAATATTCATGTTTGGCATTATTTAAAGTAAAAAATCAATTTGATAAGAACTACGAAAACTAACTTTTTATACGGTCCCCCAGTCCCTATAGTTATATTTAGTAAAAGTTTACACATATCATAACAGATATAACACAAAAAGTTTGACATCTGTACTACAAAAATTGACAAAGTTATTAAATTTCAAAGTTTGAGATTTTTGCACATGATTTTGTCTTTCATTGAGGGATCAGTTAAAAGATGAATTAAAGTAATTCGAGATCAAAATTAGGGTGCAATGTCCTTTTTACGGCAAAACCGCTTTTAGCTGGTATCGTGCGTAGGTACGTTTGAATGTTGTTCGACCCATAAAAGTTAGCTCAAATTTTCAGATGAAAAAACCCTATTTAGTGATTTCTCGATTTGGCGATACAGGCTAAAGGTGGTTTCGCCGTAAAAAGGATATTGCACACTGATTTTGATTTCGAATTACTTTAATTCATCTTTTAACTGATCCCTCAATGAAAGACAAAATCATGTGCAAAAATCTCAAACTTTGAAATTTAAAAACTTTGTCAATTTTTGTAGTACAGATTTCAAACATTTTGTGTTATATCTGTTATGATATGTGTAAACTTTTACTAAATACAACTATAGGTACTGGGGGTGGGGGGGTGGGGGCGTATAAAAAGTTAGTTTTCGTAATTTTTATGAAATTGATTTTTTTCTTTAAAAAATGTCAAAACATGATTATTTACCTCATTTCAAACGTTTTTGTAATTGGAACTATATGTCTACGACCAACGGTTAAGAAATTAAAGGTCGGCGAGAGATAACATATTGCACCCTGTATATTGGTTTTTGAGATTTTTAATGATAAAGAAAGCTTTTCGGAATCATTGGTAGCTCGGAAAAGATGATTGTCTATTTTCATCCGAGGTGACTATTTTCGTTCGTGGTGAATATCTTTTTCTATAGTGTAGTTATATCTACTTGTTACTCTTGCTATGCTAATTATTGCATTTCGTTTTACAAATATATAATTAGTGGAAATCGAACGTTACAGGCAAAATTCGTTTTCTATTCTTATTTATCTACAATTTGATTTGTATAGGAAAAATATGTGGTTAATATTTAGTCCCCAATTATTTGAATGAGCTTTATGCCGTATCTGTCAAAGTACTTTTGAATTTTATGCCCCTTGTATAGCGAACGACGAAAATCTAATTTTCCACTTAACATTTGAAATTATTAATTTTAAATAATTTTAATTCTTTTCTGTGCCCTAATCTGATACAGAATGTCCTAAACCAGTGGTTCCCAACGTGGGGCGTACGCCCCCCAGGGGGGACATTTTGACTTTTTAGGGGGCAATTTCAGATTTTTATTAACCCATTTTCAGCCAGTTTTTTACTTTACTTTTATTTTATTTATTTATTTTTAAATAAAAGACAAGCTTTAGGCTAAAAATAAAAATAACATATGAAAATTTAAAACATAACTCAACAAAAACACATTCTCAAAAAGTTCCCAATTAAATATTCAAAACAAACTACAAACGGAATAATTGTATGATTTAGTATTGATATTTAGGCACTTTTATACACTAAAAATAATTTTACCATTTTTCTGGTTATAATATTATTTTATTATTACAGATTTTAAATATATATATACATATTTATTGAAAGAAACTTGCATTTCTATTGCAGTGCAATATGTCACATGAAAAAACTTTTACATATCTTGAACACATTTAACCTAAAATATATTTGAAATACCTAAACAAGATACTGCTTTATTAAATTAATAAATCCCTAAATATGAGTATCGCATAAGAAAATGTTAAAAAGTAAATCTTCTTATGGATGTTGTGTAGACCGCACATATATAAAAATACATCATAACATATGTTTTTTAAATTTTAAAATCGGATAATATATAGTGGCCAACTAATGATAATGGGTAAAAGAAGAAGTAATCAGAGAATTATGTTATATAGGTGAAAGAAAAATGGATACTGTAAAATGATAAAGGTGAATCTGGTAATTCTACTTGTGAATTTATTTTTTAGGTAGTCTCGTTGTTAAAAATATCTTAATGAAGAACTAAATTCAATAATAAATGTATCAATTCTATCAAATGTAATGCATAATGTGGAAGTCTCTTGAAAAAATTTCACGAAGATGAAAATGCAGACTATGTAACACTTTTGTGTCTGAGTTAAGTTGCCAAAAAAAGAACAAAAACCAACCAACCAAACAAACAAAAACAATAATGCTTTTCTAGGTGCAAATGTGAAGATGTATGACATCATGTGATTCATAGAATTGTAATAAAAACAAAAAAAATTTGATCCTTTTCACAATTTAAAGAATGTGAAATGACTTATCAAAGTTAATGCTCTTTTAGTCTTTCTCCATGTGAATAAGTTAATTTTTATATATTAAGAATTTTATGCTACAGTAGGAAGTATGTGTGTGTGTGTGTGGGGGGGGGGGCGAGATTTTAAATATGCTAAGGTGGGGCGCGGCCAAAAAAGGTTGGGAACCACTGTCCTAAACATTCCAGTACTGACGACATATGTATTTATTATCAAACTAGTATGTTGTGGCCATCACAAAACTTTCTTCTATATAAATCACGTTAATTAAATCATTTAAATAGTACAAGAAATAACGATTTAGCACCAATTCATACCAAAGTATATCTGAATTTGAAGTTGGATGAAAATTCGCACATTAGTTCTTGAGATAGAGCTATAGCGGAAATTCTGAAAAAATGTAGCATAGCAGCGCCACCTGTTGAGCGATTTACACCAAAAGTAAACAGCACTAAACGATATCAAGGTATACCTGAATCTGAAGTTTGTTGAAAATCCAAGCATTAGTTCTTGAGATAAAGCTATTGTGGAAATCGCAAAAAATACAGCATAGAAGCTCCACCTGTTGAGCGATTTACACCAAAAATTAAACAGCACTAATTAATACATCAATTCATGTCAAGGACTAACTAAATCTGAAGTTCGATGAAAATCCGTGCAATAGTTCTTGAGATACAGCTCTTGTGGAAATCGTGAAAAATGCAACACAGAAGCGCCACCTGTTGAGCGATTTACACTAAAAATTAAACGGCACTAATTTATACATCAATTCATGTCAAGGACTAACTAAATCTGAAGTTTGATGAAAATCCGTGCAATAGTTCTTGAGATACACCTCTTGTGGAAATCGTGAAAAATGCAGCACAGCAGCGCCACCTGTTGGGCGATTTGCACCAAAAATTAAGCAGCACTAATTTATATCATGGACTAACTGAATCTGAAGTTTGATGAAAATCCGTGCATTTTTTCTTGAGTTAGAGCTACTGCGATAATCATGAACAATGCAGCATACCAGCGCCACCTGTTGGGCGATTTTCACAAAAAAGTAATCAGCACCAAACTATATCCTGGACTAACTGAATCTGAAGTTTTATGAAAATCCGTGCAGTAGTTCTTGAGATACAGCTATTGAAGAAATCGTTAAAAATGCCGCATAGCAGCGCCACCTGTTGGGCGATTTTCACCAAAAACTAATCAGTTCCAGTTTATATCAAGGTCTAACTAAATATGAAGTTTTGTGAAATTTCGTCCATTAGTTCTTGAGATAGAGCGCCCACAAAATTTGTGTCACGTACAGACAGACAGACGGACGGACAGACAGACAGACAGACGGACAGACAGACAGACAGACAGACAGACAGACAGACTCACAGACAGACATTTTGTAAAAACATGTTTTTTGGAATCTCTGACTCATAAAACGTGTAAATCCGTCGAAAACTTGAATTCGAAAATTTTCATGAAACCAATACTTTCTTCTTGTAAAGATAGAAGAAAGTAAAAACAACAAACCTTAAAACCATTACTTTTATGCTAATGATAAAAAGCACTTCCTGTACCATTTTTACACGATATGCATGAAAATGCAAAGCTCTTAAAGCCTTATGTGTCGATCCACGAGATAAGCACATTTCTTGTGCCTTATGGATTTTGAGGAGTTTGCAATGTACTTCGTTGAGTGTTTTGCAGAAAGGCTGGTGTAACAACATTCAGTCTTCCACTCTTGTACTTGTCTTCCACCATTAACCCCTTCGGGACGGGAACCTTTTACTAAATTTTAAATCTTTTGTCACCGTTTTTTAAAAACAGAAATTTGTGTTTTCTTGAATCGAGAAAATGCGCTTATTAAATAAGGCAAATTTTACAGTAAAATTTTACTGGTGAGGGAAAACAAGGATTCGTAGAGCTTCATGCGGCACGTATACGTGTCGCTCGTCCCCAAGGGGTTAAGAAATCATCGAACGAGCCAATATAGCGTCATCATTTGTATATTTATTTCGCCAAACATGTTTGCACCTTTCATACGATTTACATTCAAAATAATTTTCGAGGAGTACAATTCTCTGAATGTGTTATAAACTCACTTCGCTATGAAAAACAAAATAACAAAGAACTTTATTCTCGCTTAAACTGAGCTCGAAAAGAACCAAACGATAAAAACTCATGAATTAAGACAATGATAAGCAGACGATAAAATTTAATATTAAAAAAAAGTACGGACAATGAGATCGTTAAGTTGGAATACGGTAACTTTTAGAAGATACTGTACAGTAGGGCACCGATTATCAGGACCGGTCGGGACCGATGCCTAACCTGTTAATGAAAAATACCGATAATTGGACAAATTAAAAAAACAGCTATAGCGATGTTTTTTAGGTAACTTTTCTTCACACTTTTTCAAGGCGTAGGACGGGAAATTGTTGTATTGCACAGTTTAGCATATTACAAATGACGAGTTTAGAAGTTATTTTTTTCTCTACAAAATTGGTACGAAGTTATACATAGAAGTACACATAGAAATTATTACAAGTGATTCGACTTGATGACACACATTCACTGTACAGCACAAACATTACAAAAAATTTCATTATGATAGGGAAAAAAATTCTTGATAGTCGTCTGCTTCATAGAATTCATTCTTTTTTCAGCAGCCATATCCTTTAATCTTCTTAACCCCTTGGGGACGAGCGACCAGTATTCGAGCCGCGTAAGGTGCTCAGAATCAGTGATAATTCTCACCCGTAAATTTTTATTTAAATTTTGCCTTATTTAATCCGAGCATTTTCCCGATTCACTGAGGCAAAAATTTCTGTTTTAAACAACCGGTGATAAAAGTTTGAAAAACCTGTAAAAGACGCTCATCTCGAAGGGGTTAAATGCAGGAATTAACGGGATCGACTCAAACTTTCCGTTGTACCCATTACATCGCAATTTCAAGTGCATTTACCCTACAGCCGCGGGCGACTTTTTCAGCGGGTTACTTTTTTAAAATTAAGATTGTTTTATTCCTACTACTTTTTTGAAGTAGAAATAGTCACTTTACTTAATTACAGATTAAATAATGCGAGAATAAGCCGAATTATAGGCTTTTAATCTTTACCGGCGCGGAGTAATTCTGTTTATAAACTGATGAAATAATCGACTGACACCGCAATTTATAAACAAATTTATTACAAAATATAAACTTGCTTATTTTCACGTACATTATAATAGGAAAATTTTAGTTAAATATTCATGGTGCCGTTTCTCAGTTTTGGAATTAAAATTTAAAAAAGTAGTGGGAAACAAGCAATAAATTACAAGCAATTTTAAAAAGTAGCCCACTGGAACGCGTAATAGTGTTTCCCGCTGTTGGAGGGTTAAATGCTTATGTGTCCGTTGGACGGACCATTGAAACTGGACAGAACCAACGTGAGCGAAGAGAGGGTGGAAAGTACATCTTTCTGAGGATACCAAGGGACAACAAAAGGAACTTTTAGACCACCTTCAGAGAATCTGGAGATAAAGAGGCATTTCCGTGAAAAATAAAAAAATTAAATAAAGAAAAAAAAAACCCGACTGCGAGCGAAACTAAAGAGAAGCGAACTAAAAAGAGGGAAAAAGGATGATGTAAGAAAATAGTAGGGTGTGTAATGGAAATCCCGTTTTTTTACTTAAGTAATTGCACTCGGAGGCATCAGATTCATGTTTAGATATGTACTGCTGCTCCTTCTACCGACATGTTTGCCTTCGATTGCAATACTTAGGTAAAAAAAAGGATTTCCATTACACACTCTACTATTTTCTTACGTCATCTTGTTTCCCTCTTTTTAGTTCGCTTTTTACGCAATCGGATTGTTTGATTTTTTTTTTAATTTAATTTTTTATTGACGAATTTTTAGTTTATATTACTTACCTATTTTTTTTTATTTACCTGTATTCATGACTTTTAAGTTATGTTTAATTGTTAGTTCCTAACCATAAATACTGTTTTGGTGAGGCCTATAGATGTCTACGAAGGTTAGCGTTACAGTCAAGCTTGAGATCCTACCTACGAAACTTTCAGGCTGTGTAATATTAAAACGGAGCTTCTGACTGTAAAATAGTCTGGGAAACATCGTCTTCATTTTGAAAGACCTATCCAGTGATATGCCACTCAATAGGGTACGTAAATGTTTTTTCGTCTCTACCGCCATTTCGTATTTTACGGCCGCCATTTTGAATTTATGAAAATCTAGCTTGCAACCATCGGATCAATCGATAGAGACCCCATTCATTAAAATCCATCCAGCCGTTGGGACGTTTCGAGGGTATAAAAAAATCCACATTCCCACATACCCAGATACGCGTCAAACACATAACCCTACTTGGCAGTCGTGTAAAAATATGCGTGGGACTCTCGCGCGTTAGAAGTGAAAGACGAAAGTCGCGCGTTAGAAGAACCCTAACTGTCTTAGGTTCTAGAAACAGTTGATTTTATGCATTGCTTTGTTTGCATTTTTGGCGATTTTATTATGTCAGGATTAGCAAATGGTTATTTAACGGTTACCTTTCGTGATATCCAGCAGAATTTATCCCACCGAGCGTAAAGAAATTTCACTTCAACAATTTTGGAGAAGAAGGGAAAAAAATAACCTTCCTTGATAGATCAGGTTAATTGGGCAGTCAGCTTAATAGGTGTATGGTTAATCGGATCTCTACTGTAATATTAATAAATATTTCTCGTTGCAAAAAAATGCAGTAAAGATTTAAGTATTCAACTCTTTTGACCCTAAATCCCAAAAGCATTTTTTTTCAAATTACGTTTATTTAAATCATAACAACAAATTTATAGTGTCAAGAAGAGAAAGTAGTATTGAGTTATATGTTTTAATGCAACGTATTAAAATTTCTATCATTAAAAGCGCTTAAAAAATGATGATATTTTAGTTAACTTTTTTCTTCGTCAAAATAAAGTAATTCGTTGTCAATTAATTATATTTATAAATTTAAAATTCGAAATTTTCTTGACATGCGTATAAATTATTCATAGTTTAAATACATTTTATTTTTAAAAGATTTTGAACAAGATTCAAATTCCATATTAATTACATGTCTTTCAGGCTTCTTTGCTTAATTATTAAAATATAACAATTTTGGAAACAGCAATTTTAATTAACGGAACTATTTCGAAAATCTTAACAATTTATGTTAAGAATAAATGTTAAGCTTAATGTCGATACTCATTAGTTTTAATGAGTATGAAGCACATATTTTATGCATATATTTTATTTATATTTAAAGTAATCAATAAATAATTATAAGAAATTGTATTTTAAAACACGGTGTCAATTTCATATTTTAAAAATTTTTTGGAAAGTATTAAATGAGTATATATTTGTAACTGCAAGACGTAAAATCCACTCTTCATGATTGAAGCTGCTATTTGTCAACGTAAAGTTAGCACGTGATTAGTTTTTACTTGTCATGATATTATAATGTAACTGATATTACCTGTAACCATAACTGCGTATGCATTACCTGACATCCTGTAACCGTTAACTGTTCCAAATATATCTTGTTATTGTGTATGTGCGTATCGTCTATTAACTTATTGTTAGTTGTTATTAATTGCTATTAAGATAGCGTTCGTATGAAACGTAAACATTACATGGTGCCGAAATGATAGCATTTTAAAGAAATCGTCATGCCGGGAGATAATAACAACAGCAATAATAGTGTGAATATTCGACCTCCGCCTCCACTAAGCCTTACGACCAATGATGTTACGAAATCATGGCAAGAATGGTATCAACAGTTTGAATGGTACCCAACGGTCATCGAATTGGAGAAAAAGCCGGATAAAATCCAGTTAGCTTTGTTTATGTCAGCTATAGGACATGAAGCGGTAAGAATTTATAATACTTTTACTGATGATAAATAAACTAGTTTGAATGTTTTAATTGTAGCTTTAAAAAAATATTTCCCGCCTAAAGTAAACATTACATATGAAAGATTTTTATTTAACAAAATATTTCAAAGCGAAAATGAGAAACTTGATGATTTTCTGACGGAATTACTAGGCAAAAGCAAATCTTGCCAATTTGGCACGTTACACGACAGTTTAGTAACTGATAGAATTGTAATTGGTGTTTACAGTGATTCCGATCGAGAAAAAATATTGGCTGAAGATGATTTAACTTTAGATAAAGCTACGAAAATTTGTAAAGCTAGCGAACATGCTCGATCACAGTTGAGTTCTCTTAAAGATAAACCATTAAATATTGAAAGTGTAAAAAAGAATGCAACAAGTATGAAAAATAAATATGCTAAAGAAAAGCAAACTTTTAACGGTAAACTATGCACGCGATGCAATACTTCTCACAAAAGGTTTGAATGTTTGGCTTATAAAAAGCAGTGTTTTTCGTGTGGCAGAGAAGACCATTTTAGCATTTGTTGTTCTTCAAAGAAAAAGAAAAAACATGTAGCTACAATAAATAGCTCTTTTGACGAAGGTCGCAAAAATAATAAAGATTCAAAAAGTTTCGTTATTAGTAGTATAGCCAATAATGTAAAATCAGTAGACTGGTATGAAACGGCTGAATTTGAGAACAAGTTCAGAGTAAAATTCAAATTAGATACTGGTGCCCAGTACAATGTACTATCATATCCTTTGACTAAAAAAGCAAATTTAAGCATTAAATTTTCTAACGTGCAATCATTAATATCGTTTTCTAATCATAAGATGAAAGTAGCTGGTGAAGCTGTTGCCAAGTTGAATGTTAACCCCTTGAGGGGCAAGCAAAAATGACTCTAAATATTGAATTCTCACCGGAATAATCGAAAAATTTTATTTTTAAATAAGGAAAAACAAATTTCCAACGATTTTCCTCCAAAGTTAAAAATATAAAATTAAGAAAAAAATTTCTGGTCAGAATCTTGTTTAAATTATGTGGGATATATTTTATCCCACCGCCCTCAAGGGGTTAAAAAGAAAACTTATACTACTAGATTTGTAATAATTGAAGAAATGTTGCAACCTATATTGGGAAAAGATTCATGTGCAGAATTGGGTTTAGTTAAACGCGTAAAGAGTATTGGATTAACAGAGAGATTTTTAAATACCAGTGCTAATGAAAATGAAATAGGTCGTTTGAAAAATTTTACATATGAGATAGATTTAATTGATGACCCTAAGCTTGAAATATTTCCTGCAAGAAAAGTTCCTCATTCCATTAGGGAAAAAATTAAAGAAGACCTTGATAGAATGCAACAGATGGGTATCATAAAACCAGTGAATGACCCTACGCCTGCAGTCTCGCCTATGGTTGTAGTTCATCGAAATGGTAAGATTAGAGTCTGCATGGATCTATCTAGTCTGAATAAGAATTTGAAAAGAAGATACTATCCTTTAAAAACATTGGAAGAAATTGCTGCACGTATAAATGGCTCTAAATGGTTTACATTCCTGGACTGTAAAAAAGGATTTTGGCAGCTAAAAGTGACAGAACGTACTAGTCGATACCTGACTATGGCCACTCCTTGAGGTAGATTTTCCTACTTGAGAATGCCAATGGGTTTAGCATCTGCTCCGGAAGTTTTCCAGCAAATTATGGAACGTCTGGTAGGACATATAGAAAATGTTGAATGTGCGATGGATGACATTCTGATACATGCTTCATCTGAAGAAAAATTGGAATAAATGACTTTTAAAGCCATAAAAATTCTCACAGAATCTGGTTTGATTTTGAATAAAGAAAAATGCATATATTCACAGAACAGTGTTAAGTTCTTGGGGCACATAGTTACTGATGTAGGACTGATAGCCGATCCTGAAAAAATCCAAGCTATTATTCAGCTAAAAGTTCCAGAAAATGTAGCATCGTTACAGCGTTTTCTTGGAATGGTTACCTACTTGGCTAAATTTGTTCCTAACTTGTCTGAATTAACTCGACCGTTAAGAGCATTATTTAAAAAAGACACCGAATGGATTTGGGAGAGTGAACAACAGACAGCATTTGAAAAGCTGAAAGAAATATTAAAGAATTTACCTGTATTGAAGTATTTTAATGTGAATTTACCTATAAGATTGTCGGTAGATGCAAGCAAACATTCTGTAGGAGCTGTAATTATGCAAGAAGGACGCCCTGTAGATTATGCAGCCAAAGCATTAGACAAGACGCAGCAGAATTATTCTGAAATAGAAAAAGAAGCATTTTCAATCAAATTTGGATGTCTACGTTTTCATCAATATGTCTGGGGATGCAGAAAACTAACTGTGGAAACGGATCACAAACCGTTAGTATCAATATCAAAGAAGCCATTACATTTAGCTCCTCCTCGTCTGCAAAGAATCATGTTGGACATCATGCCTTATCGTCCTGAAATTATTCATAAAAAAGGGACTGAAATGTTCATAGCTGATACTTTGAGCCGAGATTGTAATCTTAATTCTAATTTAGATATGCCTGAATTACAGATGGAAATTCATTTAGTTGTTCCGATGACTGAATCTGAAACAACTGAACTGATTCAAGCATTGAAATATGATAAAGAGTTAAGTCTGCTAATTACGATGATTCAAGATGGTTGGCCAGAAGAATTAACTAAAGTTCCTGATAGTCTAACGAAAGTATTGGACTTTTCGAAATGAGTTTGCCGTTTATGATCACATCCTGTTCAGAGGTGATCGAATAGTTATTCTGCGCAAGCTTATGGAACCTACGTTGAAAGCTATTCATCTTGGTCATCAAGGTATTCAACATTCACTCAGTATAGCTAGAGAAAATGTCTATTGGGTTGGCATAAATAAAGATATTACGTTATATGTTAAACAGTGTAAAGTTTGTCAACAACGTCAAAGAGATAATCCCGAAGAACCGTTAATGTTGAATGAAATACCAGAGAGACCTTGGCAAATTGTTGGCACAGATATTTTTCATTTGGATAAAAAGAATTATTTACTTATTGAAGACAGCTATTCGGGTTATTTTGATTTTTGTGTGCTGAACAACTTATCATCTAGTACAGTTATACAAGCTTTTAAATGTTGGTTTGCAACTCATGGTATTCCTGAAACTTTATGCTCTGATGCAGGTACTCAGCTGATTTCTAAAGAAGTGAGACATTTCGCTAAACAGTGGAATATAAATCTTCAAGTATCAAGTTCAGAACACAAAAGATCCAATGGTCTAGCTGAACGTTATGTTCAAGAAGCTAAACAGCTTATAGCTAAATGTGCTGCAGATGGTTCTGACTTATATTTAGCATTGTTAAATAACAGAAATACACCTAGAGGAGTTTTAGGATCTCCTGCACAACGTCTTATGGGAAGAAGAACTAGAGGAATATTGCCAGTAAGCTCAAAGTTGTTAAAACCATCTATCATAAAAAATGTTCCCTATAATCTTACAGAAAAGTGGATAAAAGAGAAAGAGTATAGAGATAGAGGATCAAAGACAAAAAAGCCAATTTCTATTGGTCAGAAAGTGTGGTTTAGAAAAGGTCATAGAAAGTGGAGTCCTGCTGATGTAATTGCTCCAGCTCAAGGACCACGATCATTTATCATTAAGACCCCAGATGGTGCAACTTATAGAAGAAATACTTGGTTTCTCCGTCCAAATGCTACTCCTGAGAAACCTTCAGTTTCAAGCAGTTCAGATCCTACACTTGAAGAAACTGCCAGTCCTGATCCTACTCATTGCCAATGTGAATCACCGCCAAAAATGTCTGATGACTCGGGTTTGGTAAATGCTGATGCTTCTCCGAATCTGTCATCTACTCCTGTTCCTAAGATCAAAACTCCTGTGTGCAAGACAGATACTGGTATGAAAACTCGTTCTGGCAGGACTGTTACAAAACCTGATAAACTTGACCTGTAAAAGAAAAACTGTTTCTTTTTATAAAACAAGTTGGAAATTGCTCGTCAAACGTGGCAAATGAGGTGCGTTCGTACTATAACTAGTTTTATAATTATTTTTTGCACCCCATATTGTACTGAATGTGTATTTATTTGCAATTCATAAGTGCATAGTCTGTAACATCATTAAAATGCACTTGCAATAATTTTTTCCCATTCCCCTAAATGTAACGGAAAACTTTTGACTGTCCCTGTAATTAAGCTATACATCCGATTTTCATGAAATTTGAAATGGCTCGACAAAATTTTGCAGCAATTATATATTTAAAATTTCAGCCCATTCGGAAAGCTGTAACATCATTAAAATGCACTTACAATAATTTTTCCCATTGGCTTTAATGTAAAGAAAAACTTTTGACTGTCCCTGTAATTAAACTATACATCCGATTTTCATAAAATTTGAAATGGCTCGACAAAATGTCGCAATAATTATATGTTTAAAATTTGAGACCATTCGGAAAGCTTTAACATCATTAAAATGCACCTGCAATAATTTTTCCCATTGGCCGTAATGTAAAGAAAAACTTTTGACTGTCCCTGTAATTTAACTATACATCCGATTTTCATAAAATTTGAAATGGCTCGACAAAATTTTACAACAATCATATATTTAAAATTTCAGACCATTCGGTTGGGTAGTTTTTGCTCTATTATATGCGGACGGACAGACAGACGGACGGACAGACAGACGGACTGAACGACGACTATAGGTGCTACGTATTTATATAATTACGAACGCACCTAAAAAGGGGGATGTCATGATATTATAGTGTAACTGATATTACCTGTAACCATAACTGTGTATGCATTACCTGACATCCTGTAACCGTTAACTGTTCCAAATATATTTTGTTATTGTGTATGTGCGTATGAAACGTAAACATTACAACTATCGATATTTTACCTTTTCGTGGACTTTAAATGGTGGGAAAGTATTTGAGACATAATGTAAACTAGCAGGGATGACCGAGCATAGCTCGGTCAAAATTAGCCTTATGTTCAAGTGGATATTTTATTCTCACTGTATCATTCTTGCTGTTTAGATACAATTGGCATGATCCTGAGACAGAGGGACCCAAAATGATCCACTAACCGATTTTTTTCGAACATGCGACCTAACTAATGCTCTTTTCGAACCCGAAAATGATAGAATATAAAATTTAGACAAAATCGTTAAAGTCGTATATAGATAAAATTAGCTTGACCCACAGTAATCCAAAAGGGACCCTCGAATCTAAATTTATTCACCATATAACCTATCCCAACGGTCTTCTCATGCTGAGAAACGATGTAATAAAAAAACTTATCAAAATCGTGTGAGCCGTTTTTTAGACACAATTAGCTTGACCCACAGTGACCCTAAAATGATCCACTAATCGAATTTTCTCGAACATGTGACTGAGCCCAATGGTCTTCTCCTGCTCAGAAACAATATAATACAAAATTTTGTGAAAATGTTTTGAGACTTTTTATAGATACAATTAGCTTGACTCACAGTGACCCCAAAATGACCCACTAATCGAATTTTCCCGATCATGCGACTTAGCCCAATGGTCTTCTCATGCCTCAAAACGGTATAATACAAATTTTTTCAAAATCGTTTGAGTCGTTTTTTAGATACAATTATCTTGACCCACAGTGACGCAAAAAATGACCCACTAATCGATTTTTCTCGAACATGTGACTTAGCCCAATTGACATCTCATGCCCAGAAGTGGTAGATTACAAACTTTTATCAAAATGTTTTGAGCCATTTTTTAGATACAATTAGCTTGACACCTGACCCATTTGTACCCATAATGATCCACTAATAGAATTTTCTTAAACATGCAACCTAGCCCAATGGTATTCTCATGTCCGAAAATGATAGAAAGCAAAATTTCGTCGAAATCGTTAGAGCCGTTTTCTGGATAAACTTATCTTGACCCACAGTGATCCAAAAAAGACCAACTAATCGAATTTTCTCTAACATGTAACTTAGCACATTGGTCTTCTCGTAATCCAAAGTAGTTTGCAAAATTTAGTCAAAATCGTTAGAGCCGCCCTTTAGATGAAATTATCTTGACCCGAAGTGACTCAAAATTGGCCCACTAATAGAAATTTCTCAAACATGTGACCTAGACAATAGTTTTCTCGTGCCCCAAAACAGTTGGATATAATATTTAGTCAAAATCGATTGAGCCATTTTTTAGATATAATTAGCTTGACCCTGACCCATTATGACCCAAAATGACCCACTAATCGATTTTTCTCGAACACATGACCCAGCCCAATGATCTCGTTCCCGAAAATGGTAAAATACAAAATTTAGTCAAAATCGTTAGAGCCGTTTTTAAGATAATATTTACACACACGCACACATACACACACAATTTTTGCTCGTATTATAATATATTAGCCCATTCCGGTTGACCATGGAACAGTGTCTAGAAATATATAGTATGGAAACCACATATACTGGCATTGTTTTAGATTCAGAATGTATCCAAAAAATTACATTTTCTTATACGGTGCTGCCATCGAAATTTTTGATTGAATGTGTAAACACTAAGCGTTAGTTAATGTGAAAATTACTTGTTTTTCTTTCTATTTCCATACATGTATTAGAATAATGGAGTTATGAATAAAAAAGAGGAGACAGATAGTGTAATGTCTACCAATGGCGAGTGAAGTAACTGAGAAGGTTGTCACAATATGGCGGCTGATTTTTCGCAGCGGATGAACAATTTCTGATTTCCGCAGAAGCAAACTTCCACCCATAAATTTTGAACAGAAAATTTCGCCTTATTTTAGCGGCTTAATCATGCAAAATATCTCTAACAAATATGGTGAAAATTTCTATTCGTTTTTATTGGTGGAAGTCTGCCGGGTATTATAATCTCTTTCACTGACATTAACAGCAGGTTGTTTAGGTTGTCTTAATAAGGCGTTAACTCAGGGCCTGAGTACCGCCGAAGTAAACGTCCACCAGTAAAAATAAATGTGTGTTTTGGCCCATAAGTATGACTGACATTTTGCATTAAAAAGGCGTTTAAATAAGGAGAAAATTTCTATTCAAATTTAATGGTGGAAGTTTACCCCGGTTGTAATGTGCCACTGTAAAGCCGGTTACAGTGGAAATTTCACCATTTTGGGGATATGTCAGTTCCTCTTTATTTATAGTTCCACGAGTGGAAAGGTAGCAAAATATGGCCCCTTTTAGAGAGACTTTCGAAAAGTACAGTTTTGCATATCTTACAAAATAATGATTGAAGGGTTGCTACAAGCTACTATTTTTTAATTCTACTTCGCACCACTTTTTCAAAACAATTTTCATTCGGTGCGCTTTGTCAAAAATTGCATTATATTATAAAATGTTATTTTTAAAAATAGTGGTGCGAACAGAATATAAAAATAGTCACCTCTGGGAGCCCTGTGATTGGAATAAACTATAAACTTACTCAAACATGTTTTTGAGGATTTCCGTTCTGCTTAGGTAAAATTTGGCTTAGTTCATAATAATTTTTTAATATGAATTCATTAGCAATTTTCATAATAAAATTATGCTTTTGAATTAAAAAAAAATGCTTAGAATATTATTGAGTCCATTCAATCTATCTCACTGAAAATGATAAATTTTAAACTAAATGATTTTTTTACAAGATATAAATTAAATTTCGTCACGTGAATTTAACATTAGTATCCTCAAATATTGGCCTCTTCTAACTTCATGAACATTATACAAAAATATTTAAACTTATGTACTTTTCCCGGCTGATTTAACACTACAACTATCAGTAATTTGAGCCAAGTTTTATAAAAATATTTCGCACAAGAATTTTGATTTAAAACAGTTTAACTTTATTATTTAACGTTTTTCTTCTTTGTATATTTTAAATTTATTTCATAATCAAATTTCTGGTTTGAACCGTAACATATTCATACGGTAGCCGTCAACATGACGGTTCACGGTAATTCTAGTATTAATCCAAGGAAATGAAATAAATTGTGAAAAAACAACCAGTTTAAAAATCGGCTTCGATGCAATTTTTAATATGTATTATGTAGATGACGCCTGTTTCAAAAATTGCTTTCGTATTCTCAAAAAAGACAGCATTCCGAGACTTGTTTGGCGAGATTTTGTGATTAACGAAGTATAAAGTCCGGTTATTTTTATTGTTATTATTATTATTAATTGTACATATGAGGACGTGAGTTTCAAAACTCGCTTTATCCAAAATTTAAAAAATCCAGTTTTCTTTATCAGTCCATTCTATTGGATAACTTGCATTCAAAACACTGCAATGGGCTAAAAAACTAGTTTTATCTTGTATTTCTGGCGTTATAAAATCTTGGTTTACAATGAAAACCAATGGACACAGTCAGAGTTTTTTGGCGATTTTCCAAAATTTAAATTTCTGGATAAGGCGAGTTTTGAAGCTCACGCCCTTATATTAACAAATAATGAAAATATAAAATAAAAAATATATAAAAAAATTGCAATTTAATAGATTAAAACGACCATTTGAAATTTTTTTAATAATCGAATAAACAAAAATCGAAAGCAGTTCCACCGAATCATCCACAGATCGCGACAAATCACCTTCGTAACAAAATTTAAACGAAAAATCGAAATTTCGTCCACCAAATTCCGTCGCATCCTCTTAAACAACAGATCCCAAAGATCACACTTCAGACGACCAAAACCTTCACCGATAAACTCTCCAAGTCCCGTTTCGAGAAGAAAAACAGTTTACAAATCGAAAGCAGTTCCACCGAATCATCCCCAGATTGCGACAAATTACCTACGTTGAGCTCAATTTTTCCCGGTTAGAATCGACCGATTGTAAAACGACGTGGCTAGTGGATTGGAGCCCCTCGAGACATGGCCTTTTACTATCAATTGATTAAACATTAGATTGTTTCCTTTTTGCGTTCGTCTTTTATTCTGTAATCGATTTTCATGGGCTAGTTGAAGACCTCGATTTTCATGGGCTACATAATCAGTTGAAGACCTCGATTTTCATGGGCTACATAATCAGTTGAAGACCTCGATTTTCATGGGCTACATAATCAGTTGAAGACATCAATTTTTGCTTTGCAAGAAGATATTTCGGCGTCGCTCTTTGGCTTTGGATTTTTCCATATCTGATAATTTGCGCCTAACCATTTTGTAACTTTTTCAATTTTTAACGATTTTATGCCTTTCGATTACCTATTCAAACAATTTTTAACGATTTAATGCCTTTTAATTACCTATTCAAATAAAAATTCTTCTAGAAGTTAAGAACATCGTTGAATTTCGTTAAAAAAATAAAAATAAAATGCGAGCATCGTTTTCCCCCATCCTCGACCGAAAACAACCATTTCCAAATGTTAACCATTTATTTATAACTTAAGGCATTTATTTATAACTTATTGGTTCTTTAACCGGCACCTGATTTAAAGGAAGAAATGCTAAACAAATATAAGGGAAAAATATCTAAGGAAAAGTAAACTCATATTTTTTAATAGTTATTCAATTTTAACCTCTATAATAACTTGAAAAAAATATAACAAAGGTTAAAATAGAACAAATGTACTGGAAAAGTTATAGTTCATGAGAAATTTCTTCTAAAATAGAAATTACTTTTAACAAAATTACTTTTGTTTTCGGCAAGGGAACCGTTTCTTTAACCATTTCATTTGCATATACACCTAAAAATGCTTCAATATGTTAAGTAGTTCGGAAACATGAAGCGACTCAAAATATAGCACTTCTTATTTAAATTGTTAAAGAATTTCAGTAAAATTGGCAAAGACAAGCTATTACCGAATGCATTTGGGAACAGAACACAGTAAAAGCCATAGACCAGACAAATTCTCGTTTGCGAAAATAAATAAATCTCGCATAAGCTTTATTTATAAGAGTATCAGTATAAAATAAATTCCCTAGAGATATTAGAGCTTCGCAAATTTAATCCTTAGTTGAAGGTTTTAGCGTTATCCCGAAAGATTTTGGTTTTCCAATGAAGTCACTTCTAATAAATGAAGTTTTTGAGTGCAAAACATGGTAAATGAGGTACGGTATGCTATTTCTTTCTACCAGCTCATTTTGTGTCTCCAAAAAATAACGTTACCTTACCTTGCCTGCTATAAACAAAGCAGACGTTTCGTTGTACGATTAAATGCTCTATAGCATTTTTTAAAATTTCTAAGCATCGCACATTTTCAATTTTTATACCGTCGTATTGGGAAAAAAAAGTACTTTTAAATGCAATTTGTTTGAAAACTTTAACTCCATTTATTTTTGAAATATTAATTCTTTTGTAGTTTTTAGCACCATTTGTTTAATTTTGGCAACTAATGTACTCCATTTCTGTAGAAAGTAAAGAAAAAAATAGTTGGAAAATAGCAATTATATCTTTTTGTTGCCACTTTCTCATAAAACTGAAAAAAGTAATTAAAATGCGTGCTATTTTTTAAAAATATAAATGAATTGATTTTTTTTTTTTTTTTGCTGCAATTGTGTATTATCCTGAGATAGTGAAGTCCTACCCAAACTTTATTGTAGATGTTTATGATTGGATCGTAAATGGGGAATTCTTCAGCGGATTCGGATGACGTCGTTTTATATAAGTAAAATGTCTTAAAAGTGAGTTACAGTAGAGTCCCGATTATCCGAGTCGCGCTTAACCGAGTTTCCGGTTTAAACCACAAATTTTCTTCTGATGGACTGATGACTTTTCTATTATTATGAAAAACCCATTATAAATGAAGTGTTAGGTGAAGATGAAAGAGCAGCCGTAAAAAGTTAGAACTCTGACTTTTTGGCCAGAGTGGGAGAGAAAAATGGCCATAATTTTTTCCCCATTCTGGCCAGAAAATCAGAGTTCTAACTTTTTACGGCTGCTCTTTCATCTTCACCTAACACTTCATTTATAATGGGTTTTTCATAATAATGGAAGCCATCAGTCCATCAGAAGAAAACGATCCATTCCAAAGGTATAAGTTCGATTTACTTGGATAATCGGGACTCTACTGTATCTATATTTACATACATATATTTCTTTTTTTTCATGGGGGGTGACGCTAAATTCTGGAAAAGCAGGATTGCTGTTCTCTAGTTTAGATTTTTTCTTGTTTATATGTAAAATTTTTATTATCCCGAGATCCTATTAAGAATAAGGTATTTAGTTATATTGTATGCCATTTTGATCAATTATAAATTTTAGATAAGTACAGCGAGTTTTTGATAAATAAATTCAGAAGTGGGAATAAAATTAAATATACCAGGCAAATAAATAAATAAATAAATAAATAAAACCCGCATATATTTAACCAGGTGTCGTACGCTTCAGCGGATTTTTCAGGTCATATATCAGTATTTTTTTAAATAAAAAAAATAAGTCTAGGTTAAACGTGATTTCGTCTAATTTAAGAAGAATTTTTCTATAAGAAAATATTGGTAATGAAGAATTTTCTAGTCTTGTAATTTCAGGACATGTACGAGCCCTGATTTAACTAAATATCAGTCTTAACAAAATACTTGCTATGGAGGAAGCTACATAATCATTTTGATTGAAATCTTTCTGTAGAAAACTTGAATAAAGTAGAACTTCAATTATCCGAAATAATTGAGACCGACAATCTTTCGAAAAACTGAAATTTTCGGATAATCGAGAACGTTTCAGATGAAGGAGAAATAAAAATCCTGAAACTCCTGAGAAATGTCAGCTATTTCTTATTATGGTAAGAAGTGTTTCCTAAAAATAAAGCAATAGCAAAATAGAAGCAAGAATAAATTACCTGAATTTTAATAGTGAAATTAAGTACCTTTTACATATTTCACAAGGGTTTGAAAAAAATTTTTTGTTTCTCGCAGTTTCGATTGTCTTTGCTTTGAAGCTCTATCACGAAGTTTTTAAATATTATTAATTCACCGGTATCACAGTTTTTTTGCTGCTCCAGCCATGCCAAACCTTTTGCAAAACCTTCAAAAGCTTTTCAGAATTGCTAATTTGTTCGTTTTGTTCGTTCCACTTCGCAACTTACGGGAACTCAAGTTAAATTCAAAGGAATTCTAAGAAAAGGGATAAAAAATATTTATATGTATTCGTAGTTTTAAAAGGACCGCTTGTGTACAAGAAATATGATAGTTTAAAAAAAAAAGCTTTCTAATTACATTTTGCACACAAGTAATGCGAAAGTATATATATATATATAAGCTGTATTAAAAATCGATTTCGGTTAACCGAGAGTTTCGATTAAGAGAGTTTCGGATAAAAGAGATTCTACAAGTGTTCAATAACTCGAAACTTGCATTTTGTCAGTACACTTGTTTTTTACCTCCCCACTTTCACGTAAAATTCCTGAAATTAATTTATAAGCATGAAATTTCAAGTAGTTATTAAACATTTTTCATTGAATATTCATGCAGAAATAAAATATATAATTTATGTATTGGAAAAAAGCTTGACGCGGGTAGAAGCATAAAGATAAAAGTTGATAAAGCCTATTACCCGCGTATTTAATATCTATAATAAAAGTGTTTTAGAGAATATATTTAAATTAAAAACGACATTTCTATCATATAAAAATAAAATTTAGATTTATTCCTAAGTGTTATGCATTAAGTTAATTTGAAGAAAATTAATTTTATAAATATACGTTTGTAATGAATATGCTTTTGTTTTTCAGATTACATTAAACAATAATTATCAATCAAATAATTTGTTCAGAATAATATTATTTTGTTTATGTTATTTTTATGTAATATTGCTTATATATTAATATTATTGGATTTTCGTTTTTTTTAGCACATATTACTTTTCAATCTTTTTTCAATTAATTTATGTACAGTTTTTTAAACAAGAGACCAGAAAACAAAATATAAATAAGTTGTGATTTTTTTTTTCAAGAATTCTATTAAAATTATATAAGTTTTACATAAAAAGCTCTTAAACTGTTGATATCAAATGTCACTAAAGCCATATTTTTCAGAGTGTGGAGACTGCATAAAAAATTACAATCTCTGTATAAAAAAGCTGTAGTCTTGCAGTTTTCGCAAGCATGACGTATTTTTATATTGGAAATAAATTATGCAATTAATTAAAACAACAAACTATATTCATGCTTTAATATTGTGTGTCATCATAAATATTGCACAATATTCATCAGAAAAGTTAAAATACAGGGTGCTCATAAAAAAACTTTGCCGATATACGGAACTCTAGCGGCCGTTCTGTTTAACCGATCGAGATGAGATTTCAGATGTAGTTATTCAGAGGTATGAGCTCGGGATTCTGTGAACGGCATCAAATTGGCGCTCACGGTTACGGTTATAGGTACAGAAACTCGAAATTTTCGAATGGCAACGCCCATTTTTTTTCGTCGCAAAATGCTCAGCGCATGCGAAAACCCCAAATAGCGCTGGAACGGTACGTATATTGCAATAAACGGACTTGTTATTCACGCACAAGAAACAGCTCAGCGAACGGCAAAAAAAAAACACGATCGGGGCGCACGGAGGAAATTTGCATATGACAGAGGCAATAATCAGTTTTCTACGCTGACTGTCTGTCGAACGGCGTTCTGTGATTGGTGTACTTACTTCAATCCTCCTACTAAACACTTACATAGCTTTAAGTGATTTTTTATATGATTGTATGAAACTTTATACTGTATTCGTAATAGATTTTTAGGAATAGCCTTTCCAAACACTAAAGGGTATTATAATGCATCCCGTATATATTCCCCACATGCATATATATCTGTATCGTGTTATCGATATCTGTAGACAAATAACAATGATTTCTGTAACAGTATTTAATGCAAAGATATTATTACTTTTACCTGAATAACTACGTATGTCTCTCTTTAGTTTCACTAGCGCTTATATTATGGTTTTAATGAATCCCAGTTTGAAGAAAAGCGCGTAAAATTTTGTTTAGATGTACAAAAGAAATAACCATATTAACTAAGACACAATCAAATTCTTCTCTATAAGAAAAGCAATTTGAAAAACTAAATAGCGATTTCATTTCTTTTAAAAATATGATTCAGTTATAATATTAAGTAGTTTAATTATGTAGGAGCTGTAGTTTGAACATATATTTTTTTAATAAATCATATAGATAATATTCTCTATAGATATCATATTATCTGCTATATTCGTTATAGTGTTTTTAGGATCAACCTTTCAGTGACCCACTGAAATTATTATGTATCCTTTATTTTGCTTTAAATTCCTTGAGATTAAAATTGCCTTTTAAGCAATTAATTTGAAATTTGATTTTCATTTAAAATATTGTATGCAAGGCGAATGGTTCTGCCTGGAAAAATTTCCAAGTATTAATATAGTTTCAACCATTGCTGGATTTAATTAAGTTTCGTGTTTGCCCCATGTCTGTGGCTCACGATAAGTATTCCATCTTGTGCTGCGTTTGTCGCCTTGCCAACGTGTAATAGTGAGAAATTTTCCAGACTGGGTATCGTTCCATGCGGTTTAGTCGGTAATGTCAGTGCGCTATACTGATGGCCCGGGATCGAGTCCCGACATGAATCTTTTTCATTATGTTGTCCTTTGCGCCTTTTAAGCAATTAATTTGAAATTTGAGTTTCATTTGAAATCATCACAGTGTTTATGACAAGTTCGTCACAAATGACACATATTTCACAAATTGGTCACAATTGTCGCTTTCGTCACATGCTCGTCACAAAATTAATGCCAAAGTAGTCCCAAATGACACACTTTTCACAAATTTGTCACACCGTGACTTCACAGAGTGGTCACAATGTAACGTCACAAACGACCTCTAAACGGTCATAACGACTTTGCATTCTAGTCACTATGACGTCACATCGACAGTCACAAAGTCACAGTGTGATTTCACAACGACGTCGCCGTGACGTCACCATGCCTTACGGTGTAATTAAGCGTGGCCTGTTATTGTCACACATGGATTAAATACAATTGCATAAAAATACAGTTTGGTAAATTAAAAATATTGAATTTTTATTCTGCAAACTTTTCGGACAATAATTATCAAAACTACATGCTAGAAGATTCATTAAGCGAAATTCTTAAAATCTATGATGCATAGCTGCCAAATTTTACGCTTTTCCTTCACCGCTAAGATTTAATGGTACATTTTGCTTTATATTGTGGAGCTGAACAGTGCTGAGTAGTGCCATCAACTTTCAGGAGCTTCCGTGTATACACGCCGCCCCCTTAATACTAGGCCTACGTGCTGGCACAAAAATGGCGGTTGTCGAAGGCGAATTTTTTCAAGGTTTGTATTTAAATTCCCCCTTAAATTTCAATAAAAATAATTTTTTTAAGTTTTTCATGCATTATTTTCCGAGATTAAACAAGTGAAAGAAAACTTTTAGAAAATACTAATGTGGAAAATCAGGAGGTCATACAAACGGTTCAGAAAATCTGCGTACAACAGCAGCCATTTTGTGTCAGCGTGAAGGACTAGTTTTAAGGAGGCATCTACTTTACGTTTACTTGATGATTGATATCTTCCATTAAATAAATTTTTAAAAAATCTGTTAAATTTTAATGGTAACTTAACACTAGAACAGCGGGCAATTTTACTCAAGTTTAAAAAAATACTTGACACCAGAATTTTTATTCAAAATTATTCAACTTATCTGTTTACATTACTTTTATGTAGCTAACATTTAACCTTTTGGGGACGAGCGTCTTTTACAATTTTTTTAATGTTTTATCACCGGTTTTTCATATCAGAAATTTTGGCGTAATTGAATCCAGCAAACGCCCTGGTTAAATAAAGCAAAATTTGCGATAAGAAATAACTCGTGGGAATAATCGAGGATTCTGAGCACCTTTTGCGTCACGTATACCGGTCGCTCGTCCGGAAGGGGTTAACTTATTTTATGAAAAAAAATTCTGGTTCGAACCGACATTTATTCATTTTTCATGGGTCAAAATGACACGTCACCGCGGTTCTAGTGTTAAAAGCGTAAAAGTTGTCGGCGTCATCTATATAGCATGTGCATTGGAGTGATACGAGATTGTGTTTATATTTATCGATGATAAATTATTCTCCAGTATATATGATAAATTCTATTTTCTCATATCTTCTACTCGTTTATAATAAAATGTTATTAAAGATAGATTGAGGTTCTTGGTTTAAAATTAACGATTTTAACTGTGTATAAAGTCAAAATCGCTTTATAGAATCCTAACTTTTTTTTTTTTTTTTTTTTTTTTTTTTTGTCTAATATAGGCTAGTTCCAAGGGGTTTTGTAGTGTAAGTCACATAGCAGCTGTAACTCACTGCTATGTATTTTGGCCGCCGTTATTTTCGTAAAGTTTTCTTCACCTTATTCAATTAATCAGATATATCCGATAATATCAGTGAAATTTTCCCGTTTAAAATACTGCAAGTCAAACGTTGTAGCAATTTGCTCCTATGTGACTTACGTTACAAGTACGTATTGGCTATCCTGTAAAAATTAAATCTTGCTGGTCTGTGCATTTTTACTGTTCATTAAAATATTTTATTGTCAATAAATGTATTATCATACGGGCATTCTTCAGGTACATATTGTTATTGTCAATCATTACACGACCGTGATTACTTCGTTTAGGATTATTCTTGTGTGTGTATGTATGTTTAATGTGCGTACTATTCTACTTTTTATTAAATTTCTTTATTAAGGTGCAATTTTAATCGATATATGAAGCCTTCATAATCGAAATAGATAAAGTACATAAAAAAATCTGTTTTATGTGGATGTAATCTTAAAGGGATCTTCTGCAATTTATTGGGAATCATACGAGACTAGCATCATTTGCTGTTAACATTTTAAACCTAAACCTGTTTTTTGTACGTCACAGAAAAAATTATTGTTTATAGCTCAAACATCTAAAACTCTGTTGGACGCAAAATTAAATTCAACCACATTGTTTGTGGACAACTGATTTGATAAAATGATTAAAAATTTACACGTTAAGATAAAAATATTAATGTAGTAAAAATCAAATTGTTTTATTCAAAAATATTAGTTACTAGCTAACTTGCCCGGCGTTGTCCGGGTACGTCAAAAAACAGCACGAATTGCGAAAAAGCTCTTAAAATCACAATACAGATATTGCGAAATTTTTTTTTAAATCGCTGCAGAAATTTCGAAAAGAGAAAAAAAAATATATATATTGTGTTCAAAGATTGAAAGCTGATTCCTTTCACTAATGTGGAAAAATGGTAAGAAATCGCTAAAATACACTGAAATCACATACAAAATTCCAGAAAAATTCGAAAATTGCTATACAAAATCCGAATAAACTTTATTGAAATGAGGGCAGAAATTACTTCAGTATTATAGGTAAAAAATGGAATGTCAAAAAAGTGCAAGGAGATCGCGAAGAAACGTAAAAACCGAATTAAAAATCACAAAAAGTTCGAAAATCACGAAAGTCAAAATTTACTATAATTAGACAAAAGTTTCAAATCTAACTCTTTTGACCTGCGGGCTCTCTTGAAATTTATGTTTGGGGAAGCATGCTAAGCCTTGTATCATGTTACTTTTATTCATTTACTTGTATTCCCTTAAATATAATTAATATAATACCTTAAGTTAACCTTCCGTCTACCAGACGGGTCCATTGGACCCGACATGTACATTCAAAATATTTATTCAAACCAGAAATTTCTTCAAAACAAACTAAATGTATAAATCAGACAATAATAAGTTAAATAAACAAATTAAATAGTTTTAAGTAAAAATTCTGGTGTAGAATGTTTTTATAAAACTTGAGTAAAATTTCCGGTAGTTCTAGGGTTAATATTAGTTTTTGTTGCATTAAAATATCTCCATTTGTTGATTTTCTGTAATCCCTATTGGGTTACAATAGAAGTCTATGGGAATTTGGCGAAATATTAGAGATATTGCCAGGTTGGCGTTACTTTTGGTGATATAACGCCACGTTGGCGACAAACTTGGCGTCATTTGGCGACAGAACTGCGTCCCCTCTACGGTAACCGCATAGGCGTAACCAGCCTTTCGAATGGGGGGGTGCCAAGCCCCATGAAACTGGTCTAATTTTCGTTTAAGACATGTTTTCATCTTAGAAGGTATAATTGTGCGGTATTTCTTTTAAAAATGGCTCAAACGCGACTTTTGTTTGCGTGAGGGGGAATGAAAAGGGGTTCAAAACATCAAAACTAAAACTAATGGTAAAAAAAAGCTATGTAAATCTCCTTGCAGCGATAACATAAGACAGTAACTAAGTGTGGTCACAAGTGTAAAATCTTTTGTCACCCTAACTTTTTATAAAGATTAAAAAAAAAAAAAGGCCTTTAATCATGCTGGAAACTTTTATAGGCACAGGAACACTGCATGAGATCTAAAATTATCTCAGTCAAAGTCTTGTAGATAAAATTTCGCCGGATGATAAATCTCAGATAATACATGTGGTATACCAGTACAGTACATACCCACGAAAGTTTTTCAGATTCACTCCATGAATTCTTAGGGATCACCGAAGAGACCCAAGAAATTTTGGAGGAAAGTCTATATAAATAATTATTATAATATTAGAAATAATTTTAATATTCATTAATAATTCATATTTTTACCTCAGAATTTGTCAAATATATTAGGTAAAGCAGGTCATGATAATAAACACTAAATTTTATCAAGATGATAAAAATTATGTTATGATGCGACTGTAATAATAAAGATAGGTGCTTGTCTGTCTCTGTGTGTCCGCGTGCACTGAACTTCGAAAAAACAATACAGCCCTCACAGTGGTGAACTCAGGGGGTGGCCCGGGGGGGGACATCCCTCCCCGGAGTAATGAGATTCCCCCCCGAAAGACTTGAGATTTTGTGCTTTCAATGGTCAAAAAGTGTAATCCTCCACCCCCCCCGGAGCCCCAGAAATCCCTCCCGAAGAAAAGTGTCTGAATTCAACACTGAGCCCTCACAGCCGCATGATTTTACAAGAAAGTAGCTGTATGCCTGAAGTCATGCATATCGAAAACAATTTCTGGACTTTTTCAATTAATTTTTTATGCGAATTTTTCGCATTTAGCGGCATTTTTTTTTTTTTAATTAGTAAAAAATAATCCGATTTCAATATGTTATCCAGTAAACTTGTCTTCGTTTCAATGAAGTTTTTACGAGATTCTTACAGCGATTTTTCAGTTTGTAACAATTTTTAATGTTATTTTTAGGGGGTGTTTTTCGAATTTCGGGGTGATTTTTTTTTTTTTTTGACATTCCTAAAAGGAATTTGGTTTAAATCTTTTACCCAATTAGTTAATTTCGCTCCGTTAGGTTTTTTAAGCATTTCCGAATTTGTAATGCGATTTTTAGCGGTGTTTTTCGTTCTTTGAGGCGATTTTTTGACTTTTTTGAAACAGAAAAAAGTTTCTTGTAATTTCTGCAATTGCCGTGATTAAATTCGAATTGGAAGAATGTCAAATCAGTTCTTATAAGAAAGCTAAAAATTAAATTTGGCTGGAAATAAAAAATCGCAACAATTCAAGATTCTTTTGTTTCGAGACAGAAGTGGTCGTAGCTTGCTTGGGAGTACGTTGCCAAAGGCAGTCCCCCCTCCCCCACAATTCTCAATTTGTTAAATTCTATGTTCGTTAAAAAAAAAAAAAAAAAAAAAAAAAAAAAAAACAGCGATACTCCACTAGTAACGAAGTTTTCTTTGGCAGGCAGGGTTTTAAATAACGTGCGGGATCGCGCGATTTGTGCATAGAAAAGAAAGAGTCCCACATAATAAAACATACTATGCAATATTTCCCACCTTCAAATTCTTTCGCAGACCTGTGATTCTTCAGTGAGTATTTTATTTTTTTTTTCCGATTTTTATTTCTTTTATGGAATTTCTCAAAATCAAATCTTGACTCGGTCCCGGAAAAATTTGAGAACTTCAAATGATCGTGGAAAAATATCGTGAATTTCGATGAAAAAGTCGAGAAAGAAATCGCAAATTTCGCAAAAGATTGCGCAAAAGAAATCACGAATTTCGATAAACGATTGACGAAAAAAATGTTGCAAATTTCGTCAAAAGGTCGTGGAAAAGAGTAGAGAATTTGTTAATTGGTACGGAAAGATAGCGAGAATTTTCCCGATCGGTCGCGCAAAACGATCGCGAATTTCGACAAATGACCCCTATAAAAAAATGTTTCGCCAATCTGTCGCAAAAAAAAAACAAATTTCGTCAAAGGATCCCTGTAACAACGAGAATTTCGTCGGAGGATCGCAGAAAGAAAACACGAATTTCGTCAAAAGTTTGCGGAAAGAAAGACCGAATTTCGTCAAAAGATCGTGAAAAGAAAATGCGAATTTCATCGAAGGATCGTACTAAAGAAAGGCCAATTTTGTCAAAATATCGCGGTAAAAAACGCGAATTTCGTCAAAGGATCGCGGTAAAAAACACGAATTTTGTCAAAGGTTAGTGGTGAAAAGTGCGGATTTCTACAAAAATCGCGTAGAAAGACGTGAATCTCGTCAAACGATTTTGGGTAAAAATTGTAAATATGAAATGATCGCCGAGTAAAATCGCGAATTTCGTCAAAATTTACTGCACTGAGATAAAAGATTGAAACCGGGTCCTTTTCCTAGTTTCAAAAGAACGCCGCAAAACGAGAATAAACTCCAAAAATCGTATAAAAATTTTCAGAGGAAAAAAATTACTATATTGACTTGAAAGACTGCAACCATATTTCTCTTACGAATGTCAAAAAATAGTCGCGAAACACGAAATTCAACCAACCAATCAACCAACCTCCAGATTAATTTGAATTTTCTGTGCTATTATTTCTCATTTTTAAAGGAGGCAATGTCTGTGCACACCCCCCTTCCCCCGGCTAATCACATTTTGGAATAAAAAAAATCTCCTACAAACAAAAGATGTCAAAGTGGGATTATAAAACTACCTTTTTGATTTACTATGACTAATACAGATTCTTGTAAATATTCTAGTTTTAAAAAAGATAAACAACATAATTTAAAAAAAGATCATGGATTTCTTCTTTTAGCACGGTTCAAAACTTAGGCTGTTAGTTTTCAGAACTAAACTAATTTGCTAATTGAACTCTGCTTTCACTTTTTTTTTTCTTTTGTAGATTTCGATTTTTTTTAAAATAATTGTTCTTGAGTGTGCGCAAGCGGGGGGGGAGGGGGGGGGGTGCCCGGGCACCCAGGGCACACCCCCTGGTTACGCCTATGTAACCCCCTTATAGGTAAGGGGTTGCATTAAGTGCTGTTCAATAATCGCATAAAAAATTCACTAAAAATTCAAAAATCGCTGTACGAATTCCGAATAAACTTTTTTGAAAAGAGAACAAAATTTACTATATTGGCTTAAAAGAAAGAAACCGTATTCCTTTCAATAATGTGGAAAAATCGCCTCGAAATTTAAAAAAGTGCTAAAAATCGCATACAAATTTAAATTAAAAAAAATCTAATAAAAAATAGAAAATTGGGCTTCGAGGTGCAAAACTTCATATATAGACGTACCATTTCCCCAAATTCTGTAGCTCTACGTGCAGCGGTCTCGCCAGAACACCGTCGACACACTCACACACAAACTTCTTTCCTTATTATTAGTAGGGGATCGTACCCGGGCTTCCCGGGTTACAGAATATAGGTGAAAACATTTTTCTTTTAATTAAAAACTAATAATTTTTTATATGCAATAATTTTTTTAGATTGCCCACTAACATTAAAAAAGCATTTTTCATATGAAAAATAGTAATTATATTACAATCAAATAAAGTTTTGAAATTTATCAAAAGCGATATTTTCTTATTAGCCGCATGCTAAGAGTTATTTGACCAAGGTTTTGCTATTTACGTCATCCTTTCATATTCTGATAATTTCCGAGCATTAAGAGCGTATTTCAATTACATGCCAGTTAAATTTGTGTTTTATTTATATTATTTTATTCATTTACTAGGGGGCTCGGCCCCCTACGAGCTACGCTCGGCAACCCCCGTCCAGACACCGCAGACTCTAAATGCACGCTAATTTGATCGGCTTTAAAAAGATTTCGAAAGATTGAATTATAATTTAAAAAACAGTGGCGATCTCCCTATAAACGAATTTCTATTCATTTCTCCTTGATTGGGGAATTTTAACGCCAAATCCGCTGCGGTACTACTTGATTATCCTGTCGACCAATTTCGCCAAATTATATAAATCGCCAAACCATTCGCCAAATTATACAAATTGATATAATTTTTAGTTTAAATAACGAAAGAACAAATAAATTCGTACAACATTAATAAAAACACAAATAAAACGTCGAAATAAAAATAACTTGATGACGTATACACGTGTAACAACATTTCAAAATAAGCTAATATAAAAGGAATTAAGTAAAGAGAGTCTTTGTCTCCTGGTATTTTTTAACAAAGAGAAAAGAAAGTTCTTTTAAATGAGACATTTTAAATTCTCAAAATATCAAATAAATGTCTAGCGCAATTTCTAAATTTAAACTTTTTTGCAATATTATTTTGTGTTCATTTTATGTAATAACTATAATGTGACGTAAATATGACATAATTTCTCCTAGACTTCTAACGCATGTTAATGAATTTATTATTTTACAATATCCTTTCTCTTTTAAAATTCACGTGTATACTTTTTATGACGTAATTTTTAATAAGTTCCTGCTTTTTATACGTAATTATTTAATTCTAATTTGAAAGTTTTTTTCCTGTTTATAATAGTCACGTGTAATAAATTTGAAGCAAACATTATTGCTTGCGCTTTTTATACAGTTGGCAACAGTTTAAATTAGTACAATTTTCTGAAATCTGTAAAAAATATCTCTAGAAATGCTGAAATTTGAATTTAAAATAGAAATAAAACCTGAAAAAATGAGTCAAAATAAAAAAATTAATGCAATCTGCACTCCGGCAAATTCTAACGCATAAAATGATCTAAAAATGATTACACTGCCATGTATAGTTTTTGTTGCTATAAAACTTTTTTAGTGGAACGATTTTGTCCAACTTTAGCATTAAATAACTCTTAAAATAATTCTTCGATTTGAAAACTGTCTGCATCAGCGTGTTTATCAAACATTTCTGTATAAAACCACCGATTTTCATATTTTTGTATGCATTATTTTTGTTAACGAAGAAAGGCCTCCGGTCGCAAAAAAATCAAAACCGGCGGCGGCGGCGGTGACAGCGGTAGTTACTTTTTTTTAGAATACAGAGATTCATAGGGAAGTTTTCTTTCATGGATATTAGTCGTAAGAAAATGATGAACACTTTATGTTGTTTTAAGGGCAAACGGATTAATCTTTCGTAATCGAGCTCCGAGCGATATAGATAAATTAAAAATATTTAACGTTTTAAAACTGTTTTTAAAACCATAGACAATCAGTAAAATAAGATGCACTTTGCAAACAAATTCCATTTGAATTTTTTTTCCGATTTGGTGATCTAAAAATTTAAATTGTACTATTACAAATATGTTAAATTTGTGGGGTTTTTTTGTATTATTCCTTTATTTGTTTAGTAAGGAAGTATTAATTTCGTTATACAAAAATAGTCAGAAACAAATGCTAAACAGTGCTTGTTGCTTTATGTGCAAAATGTTTATTATTATTATGTATTGAAGCCGGCACGTGATAAGATAAACTTAGAAATATCATGCTTAAAAATTATTTAAAAAAACATAATAAATCAGTCAATTAACACTAGAACGCCCGGAAATTTTACTGAAGTTTCATAAAAATATTGACACCAGAATTTTAATTTAAAATTATTTGACTGATTTATTTAACGTAAACCTGCGTAGTTTAAATTTAACTTATTTTGTGAAAGAATTTCTGGTTCCAGTTGACAGTTAATCATATGGTCGGATTAGGATCGACTCCTTCCGGGCGTTCTAGTGTTAAGATACGCTTTTAAAACAAATTGTATTTGAAAGTAGATTTTTTTTCCTATGCGACGAAAATTGAAAATGAACTATGGTCAGAAGTTTAAAAAATTGCAGTAGCGAAAATTTCAAAAACGAAATTTGATCGTGAAGTGTTGCTATTCGCCTGTTCGCAAAATGACGTCAGCGTTACGCACAGATAACTTTGTTCTTTATAATATAAACATATAATCAGTAAAATACAATTAATGTCAGTTATTAGGATGAGGTTATCAATGGAGGCTCTTATGCTTGGTATTCCGGAATGAAAAACAGCAAAATGTATTCGTTTTTGACACGATCATAGAATTTTCTTCCGGATTAAATCTAAACCCGACATCCTTTTCACCTTTTCAAAATTTACATAGGCACTTCTCATATTAGTATTCATAATTTTTTAAAAAAATGTATTTTGTTTGATCATTTTAAAATCATTTTAACTCAAAACTTAAAGTCACGATTGTCAGCTACATCTTTTATATGAACAGATGCACCCTGAACTTGAGATTCTAATCTCAGTACCGGAGAATAAAAATTTCCGTAATTTATGTTTTTTAGGCGCATTTGTGTTAAAATGTTCAGTTTTATTTAAGAAAATGATAGTTTTCTTTTAAATATGACTTCATTTTCACTGAAATAAGCATTTCACCTAGTATCTGAAACTAAGTACTCATGCGGAAGAAAAAACAAAATGAAAAATTTATCAAGAAAAATGCGTGTTTTCAAAAGCAGTATGTCATTTTCCGTTCAAAATATCGTGCCCCTAATGGGATTTTGCGCCACTTAATCCTATACAACAATTTTGAATTTTTATCAGAAAATGGCATGAATAAAGATAAATAAACCTCATTATTAATCTGTTCTCTGCAATAATGAAAGCTATCTAATTTTCACCATTTTGGAGAAATTTTCTAAAATGCTACTAAAATTAAATTACAAAAGTGGGGATATTAAAAAAAAAAACTGCTAGTGCAGTCACATCTATAAATGAACAGCTTTCAGTTTAAAAAAAAAAAAATAGTAAAATTGGTTCAGCAGAAAGATAGGGGCAACGGACTAATAAACACACTTGTGTTTTAAATATATAGATTACATAAAATTATGAAAAATTAAATTAAGAAAATTATGTTATTTTGATAAAATTATAGTAGAATGTCCTAATGAATATCATTAAAACTTTATTAGTCAAGAGAATTTCGGACAAAAACTTGAGGAAGCAGCTGGGGTGAAAATGACGCACTTCTACAAAACATATTTCAGTTTAAGAATTAAATTACATGCATTTTTATAAAATGATGTCATTTGCATCCGCTAAAGCAATCCACTTTTAAAATCCAGTCTTAAACTTCATCTATAAAAAGTATGCATATGACGTGATTATCGCGGAATAACAGACGATATTGTTGACATAGCACGTATTTTAATTTCAACCTTTTTTCAGATTTTATAAGAAAGTGGCAACAAAAAGATACAGTAATCTCATATTTTCGACTATTTTCCGTTTACTTTCAATAGAAATGGAGTACTTTTATTTCCACGATTAGAAAAATCGTATTAGAAACTACAAAAAAATTAATATCTGAAAAATAAATTCAGATACAGCTTTCAAACAAATTGCATTTAAAAGTACATTTTTTCCCCTATATGACGGTGTAAAAATTCAGAATGTGCGATGTTTAAAAGTTTAAAAATTTGCTGTTGCGAAAATTGCAAAACCGAAATTTCATTTCAAATTTCAAATGTTGCCAACTTTTTTAGGCTTTCTAGTATTATGTTTATTTTCTCTTATTAATTAAATATCAACTGTTAATTTGTACAAAAATAATCGAGATTTGACACTTTAAAGGCTAAATATAAAAATATGCAGATTTAATTTCTTTTTATTCGATAGCCGCAACCTCATTAAAACTATGCTTTTTTTATTTTTTTCTTATTTTTAAAAAGTCATAAAGCATGAACATTTTTCGTTGTAACCAATAAAAAATTAAATTCGGAATCTGTTTAATGAACCTTAGACGGAGTTGAAATAAACAAGCATAAAGTTCTTCCGTGGAGCTTTTAAAACATAAATTATCAGCCAAGAAAGAAAGGAAAATGTAAGTTCTAATCATGCATTCTTTTCAAGGAAAATGATTCGGGAAAATCCATTAACTTGTCATCGTAGATTTGCAATCCAGTAAAACAGATTAAACGCTCTTTCTTTTAATATTTTCCCTTAATACAGAAATAAATAACATAACTTCTATTAAGTTTCGAAAATTTTGTTTGTATACTGCTAAGAATTGTTTAGAATGTTTTATTTCCTAATAAAGATATTGACCAAAGATAATAATTTAGGATTATCTTCTTATTCAAAATCTTTATGGGACGTTACTTAATTCGTTGAAAGTCCCATGCGTTATTACACTGTTTTTCTTGAATATTTAAATACCAAAATTAATCCTGTAGTTTCTCTTATACTCTTCTTATTATGTCGCTTTATTATTAAACAGTCATTAAATTTTTTAACTGCCTAATAAATGTATTGACCTAAGATCATAACTTAGGGTTATCTTCTTGTTTGAATTCTTTATGGGAAATTTATTTAATCTGCTTAACGGCCCATGTGTTATCATAGCTGCCAATTTTTATACGTTTTCTTTACAACTATTCGAAACAGAAAAACTTGCCTTATTCATATTCGATATTTAGCTGTCGATGATTAAATGAGTAACAAGTAAAAATTAAATTTAAAAAATAAAAAAACCCGACTGCGTAAAAAGCGAACTAATTAAATATTTCTCATCAATGTGAAACTATTTTTTATATTACTTACCTATTTTTTTTAATTATTATTTGCTTGTATTGATGACTTTAAAGTTGTGTTTAATTGTTAGTCGATATCTATAAACACTGTTTTGATGAGGCCTATAGATGTCTATGAAGGTTAGAGTTGCAGTAAAGCTAGAGATCCTACCTACACAACTTCCAGATTGTGTAATATTTAAACAGAGCTTCTGACTGTCACATAGTTAATGAAACATCATCTTCATTTTGAAAGACCTATCCAATGATATGCCACTCAATAGAGTGCGTAAATTTTTTTTCGTCTCTACCGCCATTTTGAATTTATAAAAATAAAAGCTAGCCTATAACCATCGGACGGTTAAGACGAATCGATAGAGCATTAAAATCCATCCAGCCGTTGGGATGTTCCGGAGGTATAAAGAAAACCACATACCCAGATACTCGTGAAACACATAACCCTCCTTTGCAGTCGGGTAAAAATTTTCTATTAAAAAATAGTGTTAAGGATAAAGCGCAAAGGTTGGAAACTATGCGTTATTGAACGATTTTTCTTTAATATGTAAATACCAAAATTAGACCTGTATTTTCTATTAGACTCTTATTATATCTAATTATTGTTAAACAATCATTAAAATGTTTAACTGTCTAATAAATGTGTTGACCGAATATCATAACTTAGGGTTGTCTTCTTATTTCAATACTTTATGGAAAATATATTTAATCTGCTTATTGGTTCATGCTTTATTAACCGTTTAGTCCGAAGTACTCCTCCCAGGCACAGGCATCTCTTACACGAATTTATCAGGTTCGCACCACTTTTTTTTTAAAGAAACATTTTTACATGCACTTTGACAACATGTGCAACAGAAAGTGGCAAAAAAATGTACTTTTAAAATATAGTGGTGGGACATAGAATATAAAAATAGAATCGCGCATAAAAAGCTCGGGAGTCTATTTACCTACATTCGACCGCAAAAGGTTAAAAATAATTATATTTAGCGTTAGGTGGTTTCAGTAACAGTTTATTTTAAGTAAAATGTTATTTTCTTTTAATTAATATACTAATAAAAACTATTTCATGAAAATGTTTGTTTGCTTATATACTTGAATGCACATACACATACATATTATTTCGCGTATTTTCCTTACCTTTTATTTTTAATTAAAGGAAAAAGTTTCATTTTGATTATTCCATGTATTAAATTTTATCATTTATAAAAGTGTTACTTTTTTAATTACCAGAGGTGCAGCCTTTTAGCTTATAATAATAAATCCTATATTACTTACCATCAAATAAGTTTTTATTAAAATATAAATTTCCAAACTGGCATATCACGAAAATTTTTCTAAGAACTTTGACATTTTGATCTCCATATTCAATAATTATGCAATAAAATGTCATTGCAAATTAAATTCAGGAACAAAATGCCAGGTGCAAGTTTTTGACATAAATTAAACAGAGATTGACAGTTTAATTTTGTAATGGGATAACATTTCTAAGTAATTTTAAAAGATGGAGATTATCAGTATTAAGGGATATTGTTATAAAAAATCTATAGTATATTTTATAGCTTACATATTTTTTTAACCATTAAATAGACAAAAAACTTTCATCGGAAGCTCACAAAAAGTCGTTCTTTAATTCTGCATATTTAAAAACTTAAATTTATAATTTCATCCTGTATTTTTCACCAGATAGTTTATTTTAAAAAGTTTTAAACTATAACAATATGTATAATAGTCACTTATAAACAGATTAAGTTACAAAATGCCGTAAAAAGTGATAAAATATCTTTATTAAGATTGACGATCGTTTTATCGCACAAACGGCGACATTTTCAAAATCATTCACGATAGAAAATATTTTCACATAATTTAAAAACAATACAAAAAATTGTTTACTATGTTATCGTTTTTAATTTATGTGAAAATATTTTCTATCGTGAATGATTTTGAAAATGTCGCCGTTTGTTTGATGAAACGATTGTCAGTCTCAATAAAGATATTTTATCACTTTTTATAGCATTTTTTAACTTTAATCAGTTTTAAACTAATTAAAATCTTTTTTTCTAAACACAATATTTTTATCTCTTTTACGTTGAAACATTAAGTGAGAGAATTTATTTTTCCCTCAATTCTTTCCTTGAAAAGTGTCCTTTTTATTTGCACTTTGGCAACATGTGTAACAGAAATAGATTAAAAAATGTACTTTTAAAATATAGTGGTGGAGCATAGAATATGAAAATAGAATCATGTATATAATGCTCGGGCGGCTATGTGACGACATTCCACCGCAAAGGGTTAAACTAAATCTTTTTCTTGAATGTCCAAATACCAAAATTATATTTGTAGTTTCTATGAGACCTTTCTTTTTAGGCGCGTTCGTAATTATATACAGTAAAACCTCCCTAAAACGACCACGTTCCGTTCCAATGAAAATTGGTCGCTCCAAGAGGTGGTCTCTTAATGGAGGTCATGTTTAAATCTGGATTTTAATTGTTGAAAAAATGTAACAATTAATGTTACTAAAATTTATTTTTCACATTAGGAAAAAATATGAAAATTTAAGTATCAAAACAAAAGTTAATTACATAAGTTAATTACGGCAGAGTTTAAAAAATGAATACATTAACGTTTGCTTTGATTTTACGGTTTTATCTTTGGTAATTTTTATTTCCAAATCCTTTCGAAGTTTAGTAAATAAATGCATTTTTTTTCTTTTTTAAAGGACGGGAACAAATAATGACTATTTCATTAATTTATCTATTTCATTGAGAGTTTTCTGACAGAATAGAGCAGGGGAATTTATTGACTGTCATTTTTAATTTGTCACCAGAGTTAAATTCATTGCCTAAAAAAGCACAAAGGTGTTTAAAAACTTAAAAGTTACCAGAATAATAAAAAAAATCTAAACTTAGTTTAAAAGTTTCATGAATAATTAATTTATTTTCCTATTATTAATTTATTTAATAATTAATAATATTAATGAATAATTAATTTATTTTTCCGGTATTATTTTTCTAATAAAACTTTCTGCAAGCGACCAGGAAAAAACGGAATTTGTTTCATTTTTTTCAAAGAAATATGATCGCTCATGGAGGGAGTTCCACTGGGATGGTCTCTGAATGGAGGTAAAATTAGTATTGTGCCCTATGAGAATAAATTTCGTTCCATGTAAAAAAATGGTCCTTCAGGGAGGTGGTCGCTTAATGGAGGTTGTCGCACAGGGAGGTTTCACTGTAAATACGTAGCACCTATAGTTGTCGTCTGGTTCGTCCATCTGTCCGCATATAACAGCCCCAAAACTATCCAACCGATTGATTTGAAATTTAATATAGTGGAACCTGCTAAAGTGACCACCTTGGTAAAGTGGCCACCTGGCTAAAGTGACCGTTTTTGTAAAATTTTACTCGTGCTCATGTAAAATAATTTAAGAATTGCTCGGTAATGTGACCACCTGTCTCTAGTGTAAAGTGACCAGATAGCCTGTCATTATCAATGTTATTTGAACATGTAAAATGTGACCACCCATTTTTCTGCATGCTGAAAATTTTTAAACTAAAAGACTTAAAGTGATCACATTCAAAATTTTTAATTTTCATCCATAAAAAGTAAACGAATTCCATCTCCTACCGTGATCACCTGCTTAATGTACAAAGTGACCAGTTTGTCCTTTATTGTAATGCTTTTTGCACCTGTCTAAGGTGATCTTCCCTTCCCATTTTTATCTCGAGGTGAGAGAGGAATGAGGAATGTTTCTCTCACGCATATTGACGCGCTCAGTAGAAGAAAGTTCGAGACGAGAGACGGGCGTCGCAAATTTTCTTTTCTCTTTTGCAGATTCTTTTTCATTGAATCTTTATTTTGCTTCATATTATGTTTAGCTCTTTATTACTTAGTACAAAAAGTTAAGATTATTATTAATAAAAAGCATAAAAACACTACAGGTAAGTGAGTGATAGCTTGATTAATTAACGCTTCAATTGTAAAAATATTTTCCCTGTAGATTATTTTTTGTCCCTGAAGTACCTGTCAGAGACACTTGGAGAATTTTCTGCTAGTGGGATTGACGGATCGTAGGAAACGAATGTTTGCGCCTGCTACTCATTGGCTAACTAAGTCACGTTTTAGTACTATGTTTATCTGAGGAGACGACTTTTGTCATGTAAATTCTAAGAATAAACTTGCACATGTTCTTTCATTGTACTGCTTGCAAGATTTGTAACATTTAACAATAAGTTTTAGTTGTAGGAACTTGTAGTTTTCTTATTGTTTTGGTAGTTTTTTCAAGTTTTTATGGTAATGCAGTTATCTTCTTAAAGTATGGAGAATATATGAAAAACCAGAAAACCACGCTATTTCAAAAAGGTTACCATCAGGAATTTACCAGTCTCGTGGTATGGAAATAAAAAATTCTGGACGACATCGTCTATTTTTACTGAATGGTTTACACAATTAAACAAGCAGATGAAGCAATGAAAGAGAAAGATTTCTATTGTTTATAGATAACTGTCCAGCCCGTCCGAGTGATTTGCCATTTTCAAATGTGAAAGTAAAGTTTCTACCACCTAATACTACATCGCATTTACAGCCGCTAGATCAAGGAATAATTCAAGCTTTCAAGCTATATTATACAAAGTTCTTGCTCCAGGCTATAACTTCCAGAGCAGAAGAATGCAAATCAGAAAATGAAATTGCTTGATGTGTAAATGTCCTTGGCGTTATAATGTGGATTAATGATTTATGAAACTTGGTGTATCAAAGTGCAATTTCAAAATGCTTAGAAAAATCTGGCTTTTCGCAACAAATTTCTGAAGATATCAGTAATAAACAGCCTGCAAATGATGACAATAGCCTTTCGAATATTCAAAATCTTATACAGTTGGACCTTGTTATCACGACACACGGTTTTCACGTGACCCCGCTCATAATGTCAGTTTTTCAAAGTCCCGATTTTCTGTATATGATTTTAATGTAAATAAACTCCGGATTTTACGTCATTGTATAATTTTCAACTCCGGATATCTTGACGGTTTAGGAAAATTGTCCATTTTTCATAAGCCCTCTTATAAGGACTAAAATTAAGCAGTAAAAAATGTCCTAGCTAAACTTTTCACAAAAGTGTCTAAAATACTCATTGAGATAAATGAGAAATTTTACTTTAATCCTTTACCTGAATAAATAAACTCATACACTATGAATGACCCACTTAAGATCCAGATAGACATATCAGTATATTCGCGGACTTTTTGATCTGGTCAGATCTTCTCGTGGTTAAACGGGGGTTTTCATCCGACTAAAACCGAAGCATTGCATTGATAACATCCATTTCTGAAACAACGAATATTGATTAGAATTGATTGTATAATATTGAAAAAAGAATTGTAGGAAGCACATCTAGGAATAGGCAAACATTAATTCATCAAAATTTCAATAAAAAAGCAAGTCATCATAAATCTGACTTTTATTCTTTTCACATTTGTTTTTGTTTATTTTGTTTAATAATAATGTTTTATTTCTTAAACCTGCAAGAACAGTTTATGAACTGAAAATTGTCTTAAATTAATTAAAAATAAAGCTTTTTATAAACGTATTTTTCTCAAACTCCTGCTATCGCGACACTCCGCTTTATGACGACACTTTTTTCTGGTCATTAGAGTGTTGGGATAACGAGGTGTGACTGCAAATCAATTACCTTTTGAAGATGAACCGGTGAATGTTGAATTATTCATGAATTTTGACAGTGATATCACAACATGCAATGCTTCCGTTGATCAAGAAAGTTCAATATGTTTAAAAATGAAAACGATTGTGTTAGTGAAGATGAAGTTGAAATCGAAGAAAATAATGAAATTTCCGACGCAGAAATGTTAAATATGTGGAAAAAAACGTATGCCCTACATGTTATGCTTATTGGTGAAATTTGAAGGCATGACTGGAAACATAATTGTTGAAAAGAAGATTTTAAGCAACGAAACATTTCTGAACTTTTACTGTACATGAAACTTCATAAAAGTTTGTATAATTTTTCAATGAATAGTTTATTACTGCCAGTTATAGAAACGTTATCATAATGCAATAACAATCAAGATAAAAATGCGTAATAATTACAGTGTGACTTGTCGTTATGTGTTATTTAAATCAATCTCTACGGAAGTTCTTCAACTCAATTCAAAAGAAATAAGTTTTAAGTTAATTATCTTCTATGTAGTATATTTTAAATTAGTAATTCAGTTATTATAATTTTTAATTAATCAGTTCATTACTTAATATAGTGCATTTTTCCATATGTATATTTTAATTTGTTTTATTTTTTGAGATCACAAAAAAATTTAACGTGCCATTTTTAAAGACATTTCATAAAGTGACCACCTCTATATAGTGACCATTTTAGCTGGTCCCGAGGGTGGTCACTTTAGGCAGGTTCCACTGTATATAGAATCGTTGCAGAATTTCGTAGAGTCATTTCGCATTTTATGAAAATAGAATCAAAACTTTAAAAAATATCAGTAGAAGTTTTCTTCATTCTATTATATCCTATCATACGTAATGAATTCAATAATATCCCATCATAGGTAATGATTCTAGGTTTCCATGGTGATGACGTCCTATTTACGACGGATTCCTATTATTTCCGTGTTACTGAATTTGATATATAGAGAATCGTAATAAATTTTGTATTCGTGCATTTTATCATAAGAGTGCAACAGATATTGCACCAAGATCTGAATATTTATAAAAGTAGTTGTAGTGCAAACATACTTTATTTGCTACGTTTGACGTACAATATCCGACTTGTTTAAATCTACTACTTAATTTGTTGAAAGGTTCGTGCTTTTTTAACACGTTCACGCCTGCGCGGTGGGTCACACTCGACTGTCTCCGGCTTTTTGCACACCACTGTTATTTTAGAGAAAATGTTGTTCTTTTTAAATCGACCAATTGTTCTAATTAAATAAAACAACATTTTCTGTATTAAAATACTGGTATTCAAAAGCCGGAAACTTGGCAGCTCTGAGACAGTTGAGTGTGATCCACCGCGCCGGTGTGAACGTGTAAAATGCCACTTGTTGAATATAAAAATATACAACTTAATCCTGCAATTTACATTATAGATTGCTTATTTGGTGAATTTACTGTTAAATAAGCACTAAAGTGTTTTACTGGGTAAGGAAGCATAATTTATCATTATCTCCTTATTGAAATTATTCATAGAAAACCTAATTGCAATGCAGAAAAAAATAAAGGAACAATAAAAAAGGAACAAATAAAGTCCAATGAAAGGCGGTACACTGTAAAAAGAGTGAAGTATTTTTTTATCTTAATCTACGGAAACATAATATAACCCAGAACGAAAATATATGATACACATCTGTATGACATATATAATCATGAAAGAAGAACTATAGCTGAATGAAAATATTATCAATAGATTCGTTGTGAAACGATTGATACTAAAATCGTTCATTGAAGCCCCTAATAGAACACTTTTTTTCCTTTATTAATCATGTCTATACATTTTTAACTAGTAATTAAAATGTCTACGACCTAACAATATATATAAAACCACGATCTTACTTTAGTACTATACAGAACGAGCACAAAGTCTTGCCCTGTTTATGAATAATTATTACAAAATAACCATTCTATGTAATAATGTAATTTTTGTATCTTTACAGAGTTCACTTTAAACAGTTTTACTGTGCAAAAATTTCCGGGCCGGTGGATTGGAAGGGATAGGCCAACATCATGGTTTCCACGCTCTCCTGACATTACTTATCTTGATTTTTTCCTTTTGGACTATATGAAGTACAAAGTCTTTCTCAGACATTTGCTGACGTTGAAGAACTAAAGCCTAGGATAAAAGATGCTGTGTGTTTTGTTATAGAAGACATGATAGTGGACAGTTGGCGAGAAATAGAATACACCTTTGACATTCTTCGATCTACCAAAGGGGTACACGCTAAAATTTCATGAAGAATCTGATCTTGTTAAAAATTTAATAACCGCACATACAATGCATCCAAACAACCATATGCTTAATTAACCTCTTCGTTCCCAAAGCTAAAATAATACTACAAATACTCATTCATTGGTTTTAAACAAACAAAATGACATCATAGATGACATCATAGATGACAGAAAAAGGAACTTTTCGGAAATTGATACTTTAGGGGACTAGTAATTTAGGTTTATAAATAGGGATCTAAAATGACAAATTCCGTTAAAATATCAATTTAATTATCCCTAACCCAAATTCACACAATCACGAATTTAAGGCCTTTAATCAAGTGAATGATATACAAATCTTCAAAATATTTTATTATAAAGGATTTAAGTTAAATAAGTATGAAAATTTCTCAATTTCTTGGCCACACCCTCTTGAAGGCGTTTTGCAAACTCAGATGGAAATATCATCTATTTTAAGAGGAAATCAGCATAGATTTTGACATTTATTGGTTTGCTTTTAAAGCAAAAAACATTCAGCTATTAAGAAATGAAGTCAAAATGTAAAAAAGTCAAACAGTTTAGTTTTTATGGGTAAAAGAATAGAGGTCCACATATGTGGACCCAGGCAGCGAAGAGGTTAAAATAGTTTTCTCACAATAAATATTTATAGTCACGGTAAAACTTTGAGGTGTATTTTTATTAGAATTCTTTATGTAATGTATGCTGATTGTATTGAGATGTATGCATTTCTTTAAATTTACTTAAGGCTGTTCTGAAATCCAAAAAGGCAACTTTATGAGATAAGTTTTAATTTATTTTTATTCGGAAATGCATGAAACTAGCAGGTGTTGTTGCTCAGAAACTATGTAATCGAGCTGTTTTTCTGTTTTTGTGCAAAAGCAATAGATCTTTCAGAAAATAGTGTCAAAGTGGATGTTTTGAACCGAATTTCCGCGCGAAAGAAGAATAACCATTCAAGAAAGGGAGAACAACGTGTTTGCCACGTGATCAAAATCGCTTATATCTCAATAGGTAATTTATTTATGAAAAAATGGAAAACACAGTTCGATTCCAAATCTCTTCCATGTTCAGGCTTTCCAATTTTATATCTTTCTCTTAAAAAATGAATTTGTAAATGTGTCAAAACGTTTTGTTCTTGTTGAGCAGAGCACTTGAGAACAGCCTAATATGCATAACTAAACGTTTTCATGAAGCTCCATTCCTTTGTCATTATTAATTTCACGGGGAAAAAAATAATCTGAATACCAAAACATAAATCTCAAATCTTCTATTTGGCTTTGATAAATTTATCTATTCATATTTATCCATCTATGAAAATGCTTTATTGCCTGATAAATAAAATGCCTCATGAGCCATGATCATAATTTAGGATTATCTTCTTAAAGAAAACCTATTTAACTTGTTGAAAGAGAAATTGCATTTCATTACACCTGTTTAGTTTAATATACACATGAACCCATTTTCTATTTTTCTTAATAAGGAATTAATTATGCACCAATAAATTTAATTGATTGTTTAAAAATGATAATGCTGTGCATTAATAAAGGTAACAGTATCTAACAGGAAAAAAATAATATTTTTAATAATATTTTTAGTTTCTATGAATTTTTGATAGCCTCTTATATACATTTTTAACTGTTCATTAAAATGATTCATTGCTTAATAAACATACTTGCAAAAAACCATAATTTTGGATTATCTTCTTATTCGAGTTCCGCATGTAGCATAACTTCTTAGCCTTTTTGAAAGATTTATGCATTTCATTGCATTTTATATGCGTAACAAACAATTTCCTGCCAATATTTATTAAAAAGAGATTATTTCTTCTTAATATGGGCCTTATGAGTGATATTCCTGAATCGATTAAACTTCGTATGGTTGATTTGTATCGGCAAGGTAAAAATCAATGTTATATAGCGAAAATTTTACATTGTTCGTAATCAAGCGTTAGTAAAATACTAACGCAATATTAAAAAAATGGAAAATTGCAAAATAATCGCCGAAATGGTGGCCGAAAACCAAAAACATCTGCTAGAGATGACAGGAAACTGAAGCGTATAGTCAAGAAAAACCGTTTTAAAAGTATGTAATTCTTGCACCGAAAATGGAAAGAAGTTGAAGTTTCTACATCGACAACATTAAGACGTCTCTATAAATTTAAGTTTGTATCTCGTGTACCGAAAACAAAACCTCTCATGACTGCAAAACAAAAGCGTATAAGGTTGAAATGGTCTAAATCAAGACTATTATGGAGCGAAGAAGATTGGGAAAATATATTATGTAGTAATGAAAGTGTGTTTTGTGTTTCATATGGTAATCAAGTTATTCGAGTTTGGAGAATGAAGCAAGAAGCATTTGATAAAAAATGCCTTAAACATTCCGTAAAATTTGCTGCTAGTGTCATAGTTTGGGGTTGCATGAGTGCAGAATGACTTGGAAAGATGTGCATCGTCTAGGAAAAGGCTAACTCTCAGATATATCAAGAAATTTTGGAATATTACATGATTCCATCATCAGAAGATTTATTTGAAGATGATTTTATCTTTCAAGAAGCTTTAGCGTCACCGCATACATCGGTGTCAACAAAGAAATGGTTCCGCCAACACAACATTAAGGTACTTCCTTGGCCACCAAACTCCCCAGATGTTAATCCCATCGAAAACTTATGGTGTATAATGAAGAAAAAACAGCAAGAAAATTCTCCTTCAAGTAAAACTGAGTTAGTGACCCGTATAAAGTCTATTTGGGCTAATATTGATAGAAATGTTTGTAAACACCTTGTATATAGTATGCAAGATCGATTGTACGCTGTTATGAAAGCTAAAGGGGATGAAACAAAATATTAACTATATACTTCATATTCATAAGATAATATTGTTGCGTAAAATAAAATATTCTAATATTTTGAACCAATCTAAATTTTATTCTAATATTTTTATGTGTTTCAGAAAGCTGTATCCCTAATTAATTGTACTGTATTTTATATTTCGTAAATGTTAAAATCTTATCTAAACATTCTAGATTTAAAATAAATAAATATAGAAAAACTATATTTCAAGTTGAACGACAGATTCACCTTAATAAAATAAATGAGCAATATGAATATTAAATTCACAATATACTATATCTTTGTTTAATAGGTGCTAAAATACATAAATGTTAAACATTTAAAATCAATCAAGAATTCAAAACATTGGAGTCATATGATGTTAAAATCCGAGCGCTTTCGACTAAAACATTAGTCGTCTTCGAGAAAAATCACTGCCGGAATTTATGTATTTCAGCACCTATTAAGCAAAGATATATATTGTGAATTTAATATTCATATTGCTCATTTTAGATTTAATTTATAGGAAATTTAATTGCATTTACTTAGTATCAAAAATAAATAAATTAAAAATATTTTTTTCTTATTACTTTTTCTCAATTATTCTAATATTTTGAATATGAGCTGTATATTTAATCAAGATCATAATTTAAGATTATTTTCTTATTAGAATTCTGCATGCAAAATTTAGTAAATGGTTAAACATTTAAAATCAATCAAGAATTCAAAACATTGGAGTCATATGATGTTATAATCCGAGTGCTTTCGACTAAAACATTAGTCGTCTTCGAGAAAAATCACTGCCGGAATTTATGTATTTCAGCACCTATTAAGCAAAGATATATATTGTGAATTTAATATTCATATTGCTCATTTTAGATTTAATTTATAGGAAATTTAATTGCATTTACTTAGTATCAAAAATAAATAAATTAAAAATATTTTTTTCTTATTACTTTTTCTGAATTATTCTAATATTTTGAATATGAGCTGTATATTTAATCAAGATCATAATTTCAGATTATTTTCTTATTAGAATTCTGCATACAAAATTTAGTAAATGGTTTTAAATGTATATGCATTTTATAATAATTATTTCGTTTAATACTTTTATCTAACCAATTTTTTAGTGATGAAGAATTAAATGATGCACTAACAAAGTGATGTGATATATATTTTTTACATAAATTCATTATGCGATGAAAATTTAGTTGTTTGTTTAACAACAGACGAACAATAAAATTAATTTTATATTGTTATGTTTTCTACCCTTTTACTTTTTTCTTGCAGAAAGTAAACTGAAATTTTAAGGGGATTTTGTGTTTACATAAATTTATTATGTAATTTAAATTTAGTTGTTTGGTTAACAACAGGAGAAAAATAAAATTAATTTTATATTTTTACGTCTTATACTATCTTCTTTTTTTTTCTTGCAGAAAGTAAACTGGAATTTTAAGAGGATAAAACGATATTTATTTTTTAAATAAATTTATGTGATGATAATTTAGTTATTAAATTATAAACAGAAGTTCTCTTATACGTCCATTAAAAATATTTCACAAATATATATTCTAAAAACACACTCAAAATATATATTAAACATTTAATTGCTAAAAAGAACGTCAAATGTTAATAAAATACATTAAAAGATCTTAATAATTTGACATGTTTCGATTGAATTTACTCAATCATCATCAGAAAAACAAATAAACACTAAGATGGAAAATGACAATAAACTATTACAAATGAAATTTAAAAATAAAATTTTTAATGTTATGTTTTAATGTTATTTGTTTTATTATTATTATTTTTTTTAATTTCATTTGTAATAGTTTATTGTCATTTTCCATCTTAGTGTTTATTTGTTTTTCTGATGATGATTGAGTAAATTCAATCGAAACATGTCAAATTATTAAGATCTTTTAATGTATTTTATTAACATTTGACGTCCTTTTTAGCAATTAAATGTTTAATATATATTTTGAGTGTGTTTTTAGAATATATATTTGTGAAAATTTAGTTGTTTGGTTAACAATAGACGAACAATAAAATTAATTTTATATTTTTACGCTTTCTACTCTCTTCTTGTAGAAGTTTTTCTTGTAGAAAGTAAACTGAAATTTTAAGGGGAGCAAGCGATATTTTTTGTACTCTATATTATAAGTTACAAGCGCTTCATTAAAAAAAAATGAATGTTGAATAAATTTTTAGTGATGAAGCTGAAACGATGCATTGATAAACTCATTTGATAATTTTGTTAATCGATATTTAATTAATGATTTGTTAATAATTATTCATTGTTTTTTCTTTCACGAGCGTCGACTTAGATCGTCTTCCCCTTTTATATGCATTTTAACTTATTTGTAAGGGACATTAATTGTTTTTTCTCTTTGTAGGGATCCTTAACCTCTTCGTTCCCGAAGTTAAAATAACTAGGGGTTCGAACCCGAGCTCATCGGGTTACAGAGTAAAGGTGAAAACCATTCTTTTTTTTTATTGTAATTATTTTTTTACATGAAATATTTTAGATTGCCCACTAACATCAAAAATAATTTGTATCTGAAAAGTATTAATTATGCAATCAAACAAAGTTTTATAATTTATTAAAAGCGATACTTTCACATGTCACCGCATGCCAGGAGTTATTAGCTCAAGATTATGCGACTTACGACAGTCTTTCTGATCCTTTCAGTGCTTTTAGCACGTGGTTCAATCACATGTCTGTTAAATTTGTTTCTTATTTACATTATTTTATTTATTTTTCTATAGAGGAAGTTTGAATTTTGTTATGGAACATTAGATGGAAACAAATGCTGAACATTTTACATTGTTTTAAGGGCAAGCGGATTAATCTTTCGTAATCGAGCTACACGTGATAGATAAATCTAAAAATAATTCATGCTTGAAAAAAAATATATATATTATGCTATAGTACGTGGCACAGAAATCGCGATTATTTGTTAATTGTTTAATGTCAACACCTGAATGAAACGCATCTCATTGGTTATTGTGTAATATTTAAAAAAAGGGAATAACAATAAATACAAAAAAAAAATTAATTAATAACTATAGAACAAAACAATTTATATAATTTAAAAAATAAAATAAAAGTAAATAAACAATTTATTAATAAATAAACAACAACATCCAGGTTACCACATAAAGCAAAATAACGACACTTTGGCGCCAGTTAAATACCCCGGTGCGTATATGACATTGGCGTCAGAAAAAAAATCGCGCCAACGTGGTGCGTATATGATATCTGTGCCGTCTTTTATTCATCTCATTTAAAATACAATAAATAAATAAATAAATAAAGGTATTTTTCCAGTATAGGTAATTGGCGAAATAGAGAAAAGGTCCATGGCGAGAAAAGAAATTTGGCAACGTATTTTCTGGCAACCTTTTTCATCAAAATATTTTTTTTCGAGTAAGCATTTTTTATTTTTCGAGGGGTAAATTAAAACAATGCTTTTATGTTGAAATTAAACGGTTTATGCGTTTATGGTATTTATTCTTTTCTTTTTCTTTTTTTAACCCCTTAACGCTCGAACTAAATTACGGTTTAAAAATTCAAATTGCTTATTTGCACCACTTTTATGAAAAAAAAATATTCACCTTATTTAATGACAGGTAAAACGATACTTAAATATAGCCAATTTCACTATTTTATAAAACTGGTGGGAATCTGAGTAAAAGACACAGCCCGTGAATATGACGGGATCGTGAATTAATTGTTTAAAGAATTTTTTTAAGTGAAATTCATGAATTTGAAATGTTTCAGTTTTACATTAAAGTTATCGATTTTAAAATGAGTGAAAGGATTACATTTTAATTTAAATTAATGAAATATGGAAAAATGCGACGGGTACAATGTTTGGCGATTTTACACCTGTGCCCGACTAACATAAAAAATACCAAGTTCTTGATTTTTCTATCTGAATCTTCCGATTTGGCGAAGGATTGAGCAAGTAAATTAAATTATGAATAAAAGTAACATGATACAATGCCTAGAACACATTTAAGGGAGACCAAACTGGTCGCCACGGGCGGCTAGTTATTTTAAAAATCGTAATAACTCAGTCAATTAAGATAGAATTTTCAAACAAATTGCATTTGAAAGTAGAATTTTTTTCTCTATTTGACGGTGTAAAATTTGAAAAATGTGCGATATTTGGAAATTTAAAAAATCGCTGAGATATGACGCATTATAAATTCATTTATTTTTTCAGTTTTTATGAGAAAATGCAACAAAAGGCACAGTAATATATTATTTTATTTCCTCCGTGTTTATTTTCCCTCTACTTTCAGCCCTCCATGACATTCAACAGAAATGGAGTACTTGAGTTGCCACAATTACAAAAAAAAATGTATTAAAAACTACAAAAAAATTAATATCTCAAAATTAAATTGAGATACAGCTTTCAAACAAATAGCATTAAAAAGTTCATTTTTTTCCTTATACGATGGTGTAAAAATTTAAAATGTGCGATGTTTAGAAGTTTAAAATTTTGCAGTAAAGAAAATTGCAAAACCAAAATTTCATTTCAAATTTCAAAGTGTTGCCATTCCCAAAATGACGTATGCGTTACGCACAGATATGTTTGTCCTTTTATAATATAGATATTACAAATACTCATTCATTGGCCTTAAACAAATAAATGACATCATAGATGACAGAAAAAATAACTTTTCGGAAATTGATACTTTAGGGGAGTAGTAATTTAGGTTTACAAATAGGGATCTAAAATTACAAATACCCTTAAAATATCAATTTAATTATCACTAACCTAAATTTACACAATCTCAAATTGAAGGCGTTCAAACAAGTGAATTATATAGAAATCTTCAAAGGATTTTATTGTAAAGCATTTAAGTTAAATAATTATGGAAAATTCTCAATTTCTTGGCCACATTGTCTTGAAGGCATTTTGTAAACTCAGATGAAAATAACTTCTATTTTATGAGGAAATCAGCATAGATGTCGCCATTTATTGGTTTGCTTTTAAAGTATAAACATTCAGCTACAGTAGAACCCCGCTAATACGAACTAATTGGGAGGGGTGCCTGTTCGGATTACAGAAAATTCGGATTAGCCGAAATTCTGATAAAAGTAGGGAAAAAACTGAGTTTGCTTAAAAAAAAGTAAGTTAAAAGTACTCAGTAATAGAATAAACATCCTCTAAAGCGGCATGCTAAGATCCTGCATGCTGGATAATCCGTCACGACTTTCAGAAAAAAAAAGTATTGCTTGTTTAATCACTCTTTATGTTTATAATAATCTAATGGAACTTCAGAATAAGGAATTACGTAACAACTCGTTACATACGGTGCAAAATCGCGAATCTATAAATAGCTGAGTCAGTACGTCAACGAGGGAGGGGGGAGAAAAAAGTATTTCTGTAGATGATTTGCGGAATCAAGCTGTTGAAAAGAAAAATACATTTTATCATCTGAATTAAATGCTTTTTGAATAATAAAAAAAAATATATATATATTGACTGGAAACAAACTGATATTCGAGATTCTTTAAGGTAGCTTTCTACGAGTGCATACGAGTACTACAGTTCATGTTTTCATTTTATATTCGTGTAAATATGTTGTACTTTTACATTATTGAATATTTTCTTTCTACTCAAACTGTTTAAAAAATAAAAAAAAACATGCTTTACTGCGATTTTTTGTTTCATTCTAACTTCTATACGTTTTTCCCAACATTCATCCTTTAATTCGGAAAACTTCTTAGTAAAAAATGTAAAAGTGCTTTTTTGTTTTTAGTACAATAATTCAATATTTTCAGTTAATCCATTCAGTATAATTTTCGAAATTAAAATCGGTTCTGGTTAAACGGAATTTCCAATTAACGGGGTTCGAATTAGTGGGGTTCTATTGTATTAAGAAATGAAGTCAAAATGTAAAAAAATCAAACAGTTCAGTTTTTATGAGGAAGAGAGCAGAGGTCCACTTATGTGGACCAAGGTATCGAAGAGGTTAAATGTGTCTTGTATAATCGACTACCATTATCTTTCTTACTTCATACATATTTTCAACTGTGCTTTTAGAAGTAATAATTTAAGGGTACAGTGAACATTAAAATTCCAATCCTTCAATTTTCAATGGATTCATTTGAAAATTGGAAGACTTGTTAATAACAAGCTCAAATAGTTATATTCTAAATTTTGTGTTATAATAATAACAAGTAATATAAAAATTTGTTTTTAAGTCAATTCCTACTTAGGTCAATAAGGGAATTTCTTTTCTCCCATATAAAACTAAATTTAATTAATGAATTAATATTTAAAAAAACTGCATTAACATCAAGTGTCATCCACTACAAATTTAAAAAAATGTATTTGAACTTGAGTGGTTGAATAAAAGGTATTTTATTAACGATTGAAAATTTGAATAAAATTAAATAATTAAATTAAATTAATTAATTAATACTTAAAAAACTGTATTAACTTTATTATTAGTTTCATCCACTATAAGTTTTAAAAAATGTATTTGAACTTGAGTGGATGAATAATAAGTATTTTATTAGCGATTGAAAATTTGAAGAAGGTAAATTTTTTTCTCCCATATAAAACTAAAATTAATTAATTAAATTTAATTAATGAATTAATAATTGAAAAAACTACATTAACATCAAGTGTCATCCACTACAAGTTTAAAAAAATGTATTTGAACTTGAGTGGATGAATAATAAGTATCTTATTAACGATTGAAAATTTGAACAAGTTATATAAATATAGGGAGAGTGTGAACTAATAGTAGAAATGGAAAGAAAAAGCTTTTTGAATTATTCAATACTAGCAAATCCCGCGGCTTTGCTCGCGTAATATTTGAAATATGCCAAGTGATATTTATGTGTCTAATTTTTATTAAAAGGTACTAACTAAATTTTAATTTTATTAAAAGGTAATATTTTATTTTATTAAAAGGTACTTATTACTTTTAGGAATAATTCAAAAATTACTATTTAAAACACAGTTTGATTAAACATCATTATTACACTGCATTAGGCAGAAATGAGACTTAAATTAATAAAATGAAATAAAACTAAATAAACGACAATTTAGAAAATATTTTGAAACTTTTATGCTCAATTAATACGCTCATTTCAGTATTCATTTGAAGTTTTGAATTTTTTAGAAACCATCTTCTTACATCTTAAAATTAACCATCATGTCAAATTCCAAGTCCAACCACCTCTCTCAACATAAAGGGCTATGTTGAAACAGAAAGTGTCACCATTAATTTGCCAACATTAATTTTGAAATCGGTTTGTTATTTCCTAATATTCCACAGAAACGTAATTTAAAAAGCTTTTAAGCCGTTTTTTAGAATGTTTGTTGTTCCTGTGAACCCCAAGTGGTAGAATCACCGGCATAAAATATAGCCTGTGTAGGATCAGAGACTGTTACCATTGATTCGCAACTATTACTTTTAAATTCGGTTTATATTCTCTGAAATTGCATAAAATCGTAATTTAGAACTTTTTTAGAATGCTTTTCGCACCTCCCCTTCGCTTCACCCCTTTTTAATTCGAATTTATTTTCTACGTTCCTTCGAGGGCATTTATATTTTATAAGTAACTACCATGTCATATTTAAAGTTTTTAGCCTTTTCAGTATCACAGAAATCGCAATTTAGAAAGTTTTTAGCTCCTTCAACCCTCTGGTGGTAGTGGAACAGACATAAAATATAGCTTATGTTTGAGCACGTTCTATAAAAAAAAAATTGGTCATCATTATTTTTTTAATTGGTTTGGTAATTTATCAGTTTGCTTAAAAATTGTAATTTATAACGCTTTTCACTCACTCCATTTTTTTTAAATTTTGAATTTTCTTTCTATTGTTCTTAGAAAGCAGTTGCATCTTGTAAGTAAATACCATGCCATACTTCAAAGTGTTAGACCCTTCAGTTGTGCAAAAAAAACGCAAATTAGAACATGTTTTGCTTTTGCAACTCTCAGATGGTAGTGACAGCAACATAAAATATAACCTATGTTACAGCAGGGACTGTCACCATTGATTTACAATCATTACTTTTGAAATAGCTTTGGTATTTACTTAGATTGAGTAGAAATCGCAATTTAGAACGTTTTTAGGACGCTTTTCACGCATTTTCACACCTTTTTAAATTTCCAATTTTTTATTCATATTAATATCTTTTCATTCATATTAATATCATTTATATCTAATAAATATTCACCTTGCCTAATTTTAAGTTGCTAGCCCCTACCGATCACAAAAATCGAAATTTAGAACGCTTTTTTGCTCTTGCAACGTCTTGGTGATAGTGATGCCGACACGAAATAGCGTCTATGTTAGAGCAGAGGCTGTCAGCATCAATTTCCTACCACTACGTTTGAAATCAGATTCATTCTTCCTGAGATATTGCCGACAAATCGGCATTTAGAACGTTTCTAGAACGCTTTTCGCGCATTTTGCCCCTGCATAACTCCTCTGGGGTAGTGGAAACAGATATAAAATATTGCCTATCTTGGAGCAAGATCTGTCACCATCATTTTTACACCATTATATTTGAAATCGATTCAGTACTTCCTGAGATTGCATAGAAATCGCAATTTAGAATTTTTTACAACGCTTTTTGCGCATTTTGACCCCCTTTTAAATTTCGATTTTTTTAGGAAATGTCCTTAGAGATAATTGATATCTTATAACTAACTACCATTCCAAATTTCACGATTCTAAGCCCTTCCGTAACGCAAAAGCCACAATTTAGAACGTTTTTCTCCTGCACCCCCTTTGGGGTAGTGACACCGACATAAAACATCTCCTATGTTGGAACAAGGGTTGTCACCATCATTTTGACGCCATTATATTTTAGATCGGCTTGGTATTTCCTGAGATTGTGTAGAAACTACCATTAGAACGTTTTTAGAACGCTTTTCGCGCATTTTCACCCCTTTCAAATTTCGAATTGTTTAAGAACTGTTCTTAGAAACCCTTTATATCTAATAAGTAGCTAATATTTCAAATTTCATATTTCTAGGCCCTTCGGTAACGCAAAAATCGCATTTTTAGAACGTTTTTTTCTCTTGCACCCCCTTTCGGGTAGTGGCACCGACATAAAACATAGTCTATGTTGGAGCAAGGGTTGTCACCGTCATTTTGACACCATTATTTTTAAAATCGGTTTGGTATTTCCTGAGATTGTGTAGAATCCACAATTTAGAACGTTTTTTAGAACGATTTTCGCGCATTTTCACCCCTTTCAAATTTCGAATTATTTAAGAACTCTTCTTAGAAATCCTTTATATCTAATAAGTAGCTAATATTTCAAATTTCATATTTCTAGGCCCTTCAGTAACACATAAATCGCATTTTTAGAACGTTTTTTGCTCCTGCACCCCCTTTGGGGTAGTGACACCGACATAAAACTTAGCCTATCTTGGAGCAAGCGTTGTCACCATCATTTTGACACCAATATTTTTTAAATCGGTTTGGTATTTCCCGAGATTGTGTAGAAACTACCATTTAGATCGTTTTTTAGAACGATTTTTGTGCATTTTCACACCTTTTAAATTTCGAATTGTTTAATAACTGTTCTTAGACATCATTTATATCTTAAAAGTAACTAATATTAAAAAAATTATATTTCTAGGTCCTTCAGTAACGCTAAAATCGCATTTTTAGAACGTTTTTTGCTCCTACACCCCCTTTGGGGTAGTGACACCGACGTAAAACATAGCCTATCTTGGAGCAAGCGTTGTCACCATCATTATGACACCAATATTTTTTAAGTCGGTTTGGTATTTCCTGAGATTGTGTAGAAACTACCATTTAGAACGTTTTTTAGAACGCTTTTTGTTCATTTTCTCCCCTTTTAAATTTCGAATTATTTAAGAACTGTTCTTAGACGTCATTTTTATTTTATAAGTAACTAATATTCAAAATTTTATATTTCTAGGCCCTCCAGTAACGCTAAAATCGCATTTTTAGAACTTTTTTGCTCCTACACCCCCTTTGAGGTAATGACACCGACATAAAACATAGCCTATCTTGGAGCAAGCGTTGTCACCATCATTATGACACCAATATTTTTTAAATCGGTTTGGTATTTCCTGAGATTGTGTAGAAACTACCATTTAGAACGTTTTTTAGAACTCTTTTTGTGCATTTTCACCCCTTTTAAATTTCGAATTGTTTAAGAACTGTTCTTAGACATCATTTATATCTTATAAGTAACTAATATTCAAAATTTCATATTTCAAGGCCCTTCCGTAACGCTAAAATCGCATTTTTAGAACGTTTTTTGCTCCTACACCACCTTTGGGGTAGTCGCACCGACATAAAATATAGCCTATGTTCTAAGTTGGACTAACACCCTCATTTTGATACCATTACTTTTGGAGTCGGTTCGGTAGTTACAGAGCTTACCTCCTACAAATAAACAATTTTTTCCTCTTTATAATAGGATTATAGATTAATTTCTTTTAATAACGAAAATTTGACAGATTTTAAAATGCACCATGCGCATTTCTTTTGCATGAAATATTACAATATTTATTCATGAGATACATATTATATATTACAATGAAAGTTAGCATGAATTGTAAAAGTTCGCTGAATGTATAAGCAGAAAAAAAATATTTTTATAATTATGTTTTGTTTTTTCTAAAAAAAGAACCTTAAAATACCTCTGAAAGGCAACTTTTTATGCTAACATTTTTTTAGTATTGTATAACCGATATACGGTAAAAATTTCAAACGCATTTGATAATTAGGATTGCGCATGGAAGGTTTCAAAAGTTAGAAATGTGCAAAATTTTCAATTTTGAGAAATCACCATTTTAAGTTAAAAAAAAAAAAAAAAACTATGGAATTATACACATTTTTTTTACGGATATAAAAGCTTATATATCTTCAAAGACGCGTCAGAATTGAAAAATCTTTTTGAATAAGATAAGTTTGAGCAGCGATCTCCATAATTCCATAAAAAAAAAGAAAAAAAAAGAAAAACAGATTTTTTAGTCAAATTTCGTGATTTTGAAAGTCCACAGTCATCTTAATTTTCGTTTTTATTGAAGGTAGTACGCTTAACCTAACGGATAGTCGTTTAAAATTTCTTTAGAAATGAATTCTCATGTTCTCATCACCTTTGACATTTTTAAATATTTCACTGTATTTAGTAAAATAATACGTGGAAAGGAAACATCAATTGCTTCAAACAGTAAAATGTATAAAGTCGAAACCTTTTAAGATAATTCCAAATAAAATTTTAATTGTTATTTTGTTTAAAAAATATTGGCGGTTTTTGTTAATAAATTTTTCATTCAGGTTTTATTTCGTAAAATTTTAATGGAATATTCAGTTGTTTTAATTTTTTTTTTGAAAGGCAAATTGCTACAGTACTACAGATCTGTATTTCTGAACTGTTCCGAGATATTAAGGCCATAAAAAATACAGCGGAGGAAAAGCCAATTTGCAAGATTTTTTATACAAATTTAAAATGGAACGAGAAACAGTAGATATGGGAGAAAATAATCACTCATAACAAAGCACATTGCGCAGGGCTGCCACTAGCGACTATTTTTATATTCTATTCAGATCACTATTTAAAAAATATATAAGTATATTTCTCTCGCGCATATTGTCAAAGTGTATGTGATTTTTTTCTGTGTTGAAAAGCTGGTGCTAGATAGTGTTAAAAAGTAGTCGACAGTGTTATTCCAGATACTGAACAAATTTTCTTGGAGGTGATAAGGATAGAAATAATGTGCCTTAATGACAGCAAAATGACATTAGTGATTATTTATTTTAATAAACATGTTGTAGGAAACTTGTTATTCTAATTTTTAAAAAATCATTAGATTTTAGATTTTATTTGAAAATTGAATTAAAAAACTTGATCAGATTTATTCTAACAGCAAAGGACAAACGCATTTCAGTGAAAGAAGTTATTGTCATAGAATCAACAATGGCCTCTATATCATTAAAAAAAAAAGCATTGGTTTTGAAAATAAACTCTAGTTAACTCTGTAAATATAGCAATTTTTGTTATAAAGTTGAGAATTAAAAATTTTTGGATTTACAACAAGAAAGTAACAGATTTAAAATACACTACCCTACCTCGCAACTGCTACTTTGCGTCCCTTCTGTTATGTTATATGAAGATCATTTGTACTATGCACGATTGTGTTTTCTAACTAAGATCATGCCCTTCTCCGTATTGAAAATCATGCTACAGCAATTTCGGAATCCACCCTTCTTGCATTACCAGCTCAGATAAGCAGAAATAATACAATAAACATATCCAAAACTCACTTCCGAACTCTTAAATGACAATTTCAACAATGAGAATTATTTCGGATATATCTTTACATACCAGAAAATATATGAGATAATAAATTTAATTAAAATTTTTAAGTTATCGGTGCACGTCCGTTGTTGTATAATCGCATAAAAATAATCTTGCCCAGCTATTCCTGTGAGTTAGTTATAAATAATAAAAGTAGCTCTCTGCCGTTTGGAGTCTTTAACACTAGAAAGACTGACACTTAGTATATACCTATATTGCCCCAAAACAGTCAAAATGACCGCATTGTGAAAGAAAAATCTAATGTGTAAAGAAATTTGTTTAAAATTATTATTATTATTTTTTATATTATTTACAGTTATATAACAAATTATTAGTAAGTATTAACCATAAAATAATCTATGCATTATTATTTGTACATTTTATACAAATGAAAGTGGAAATCTTTTTATGTGTACCTCTTCCGCAAACATACTTTTGACATTTTTCACATATATTACTCGTTTTGTTGTTGAGGCAAAGTCGTACTTGACAAATTTTGCATTTGTTAGAATGGGTTGCATTTGATGATTTTGCAATTGATCTTTGTGGGTCTTCATGTTCTGACGAAATTTTTCTGTCTTGCTGCTCTGTATTCGGTGGAAAGTTCTTCTGCTAATTGAAACAAGAACTTTTTTCGTTGTATTTGTATTCCTGTCGTTTCATTGTAAAGGATTCAAGCAATTATAGCAGCAAAATCTAAAATATTGAAAAATGTTTGGAGGGGCCATCTACGAGAACTAGCTTTTACTATATATTTTTCGGCCATTTGATCCGCCATATCAACTCCAAATGCTGTTATAAAATTGTACAGATTTCGGTAACATTTTTTTTATTACTTTTATCAATTTTCACAAATTTATGCTTGGAACTTAGAACAGCTACTCTTTTATTTGGTTTGATTTTATATCTTGTAAGAACAGAATTCTCTGATTTATATCGCAGAGTGGAAAAACGAGGCATGTTATCCTTCGTTTGTTTCACAGCTTTGGGTAGTTCTCTTTTGTTTCCAGTAATAGTAACTAGACTTATTTGTTTGGCCAATAATTTTGTCGCAAGTGACATGTTAGTGAAAAAGTTATCGGTCATGATACTTCTTCCACAGCTTGTATATGGCTCGACAAGTTTCAGAACAACGTGTTCACTGAGAAGCATTGACGATGGTCGTTGTTCATCGTTTCTCAAATGAAGAAAACCATTCAAAACATATTTGCTACTAACATCTGATGCAAGATAGAATTTGATGCCAAACTTGTGTGGGTTTATTAGGCATATAATGTGTAAAACTGCATCTGGCTTTTGAAGGAAATAATTGCTCGTCAACTGTTATATTTTGCCCTGACTGATAGCAAGCTTGACTATTTTCAATGAAACTGTCACATATTTCCGAAACAAAGGCAAATTTATTTGTTTGTAGGCGCCTACGTCTTTCGGTTCTTTTGTCAAAACGAATAAACCGTAGGATTTGCTTAACTTTTCTCTGGTCATAGTTTTTCTAAAAAATTCGGGACCCCACTTTACTGACCATAAATAACTCAGTTTTAAAGTCAGTCCACTAGCATATAAAATCCCAATAAATGCACGTATTTCCGGTAATGCTGTTATCCAATCGTTCCTGAAAATTCGGCGGTCTTTTTCTTCTGTGCACTTTTTTATATGTTTGATAATGTAGTTATCTATTATCAACGAGAATGCACTGATGGGATTATCTGCCATAATGTTCCTTTTTGCGTAGCCTGTTGACCCTTTCACACCCTTGAAAATACAAGTAGATGGTAACTTTCCCGGAATACCACCTTTGTCAAAATTTGACCACACAGTACCATCGGCAGCTGTCTCGGTCTCCTGAAAGGTGTTTCCAGTTTCTCCATTACAGTCTGAACTACTTACTACCCTACACCCTTTCCTTTGCATATTGATGACACTTTCATTTTCACCATTGGTTATAGACTCTTCATCGCTATCTTCAGTGTCAGATGTTTCACTTTGAATATAATCCGCTTCATCGACATTTCTTTCATGAATTTAGGGACAAAAGAAAAACAAACAACTTGTTAGAACAAGTATAACTGCATAAAGACCCCGAATAACAAGTACTACTTTACCTTATTTAGCACCTGCAACTTATTAAGTATACGCCCACATCGCTAATTTATCATGTGATGGTAATCGAATAAAATGAAAACTTATTTCAATACAGAGCCGAACTGGTCATATAAGAAATTTATTCAATTCAATAATAAAAGTCTATTGGTTATTAAAAATTTCCCAATCAGTCAAAATGACTGCTTTTGGGCAATATAGGTAATAACACACACACATATATATATATACCGGAAATGAAGGAGGGGGAGATAACTACAATTATTAATAAACGCATTTATATGTTGTTCAAAAAGTCACAAAATGCTAAGAAATTATGTCATTATATACATAATTGTTTTTCTAATTTAAATTAAAAAGCAGTCAAAATGACTTCCTTGGGCAATCTAGTGTTAAACGCGGAAGTATGACCCGGTTTTCGTTTTAAAGAAACATAGTGGTTGCTTCCTGACGACATAGCATTAAACGGAGGTTTTTTTTACGAATTTTTCATCGTACTTCATCTTAGAATTAAAGTTTAGCGATATGCCTGAATTAACGAACTTGGCCGAGATTTTCTGCCCCTTGATTTTATGTATCAGTTCGGATGATAATTGTGGAAAATTATGCATGTCATTGTGTCCATAAAAAAGTGGTATGTAATATAAATATAGTTTTAAGTGGGCTTTTTTTTTAAGAGGAGGAGGATTCTAGGGGGTCGTGATTTGCGTAGATCTGCAAAAATATTTCAAAAATTTTAACATGGAGGAGAATGTAATATGTAATGTTTTTTATGAAATCTCCTTAAAAGTTCACCTACTCAGAGCTATCAGTAGTCGAAACTAATTAGCAGAAAAGTATGAAATTTGAAATACTTCTAAATGAAGGGATGCGAAATACATTTATCAGAAAAAAGTAACTTCACAATTTACCACTAGGGAGTGCATTATATATTTTTTAACTACTTTAAGTAAATATAAGCTTATACATTGTATAATTGGTTTATAAAGACAAATACTGTTCGATGTGTTATCAACTTACAGCAATTAAGAAAATTGCACTTCATACATATTATTTGAAGATATGCCTTCTAATAATTAATTGACCATTTTTTATAAAAACATCCAATTTTATTAAGAAAGCGCTTGATGGCATCCTATTATGAAAAATAGTGTTAATGAAGCTTATTAGAATTTCATTTGGTTATTAGATTTTCATGTGTTCATTAAATATTCTTAATGAACCCGAGACGTTTATTTTTCCGTAATAAAATTACGTAAGAAAATTTTTCACATTGACTTAAAAAACATTATAATCACGTTCTGCCCAGTTAGTTCAGGCGTTTGTAAAGACATGCATTCTTAATTAACACGAACAGTAAACTTTTCCGGAGATATAAAAAAATATATATATTAATAATTTGATTTTTGATTTTTCCAATGTAATGTAATCAGAACAAGTTTTTCTAATTTTTGTATTAATAGACGCATTAAAAATATAAATACAAACATGAGTTATACAGAATCTATATTAATTTAAAAATGTTTGATTTTACATATGGAAAATATACATTTTCTAAAATGTAGAGAAATTGTCTCAAATAACTCAGATCAGTGTTGCCAGATTGGGGACTTTTTTGTCCCCAGATTGTTTGTCGATTGTCAGTCCTTTTTTGTATAGAAATATTCGGTTTACTTAGGAATAGATTAACATTCTGAAAAGTAAGGCGAATTATACTATTTTTAAAAAGTGGTGACAGTCAAATAACACAGGCTTGCGATGAAAAAAATACAAGGGAACTGATAGCTGAACATTATACATTTTTTAGTGCTAATTTAAAAAACAATAATGGAAAATACCTATCACGTCACGTTTTCTGGAAAAATTAAATTTTACTTGGATTTTTATGAACATTTACCACAAATAACCCACTCCATGTTCCTGTCTCCTGAGCTCGCGCGTGCGGTGCACGCGCATCTTGAACAGACCTCTACAGAATACAGGTCTGTATACAGAACACAGGTGTGTTCAAGATGCACGTGCACCGCGCGCGTGAGCTCAGGAGACAGGAACATGGAGTGGGTTATTTGTGGTAAATGTTCATAAAAAACAAGTAAAATTTAATTTTTCCAGAAAACGTGACGTGATAGGTATTTTTCATTATTGTTTTTTAAATTAGCAAAAAAATGTATAATGTTCAGCTATCAGTTCCCTTGTATTTTTTTCATCGCAGGCCTGTGTATTTTAGGAAAAATATTGATATCATTTTATAAAAAATCCTGACGTGATGGGAAAAAATGCAGGTCATTTTCGAAATCAGCACATCAAATAACATAAAAATCAGCGAAAACTTCTCTTGTATTTTTTAAAAACTTCAATTTCGCAGGACTGTGTAATCTGAATTAAAAAAGTCCCAAATCTGGCAACACTGACTCAGATTATTATTAGGTGCGTTCGTAATTATATGAATACGTAGCACCTATAGTCGTCATCTGGTCCGCCCATATTTTTTAGCGCAATATCTACACAACCGAATGGTTTGAAAATTAATGTATGTAATTGTTGCAGAATTTTGTCAAGTCATTTCAAATTTTATGAAAATCGAATCAAAACTTAAAAGGATATTAATAAAAGTTTTTTTCATTCTATTAAATCCTATGTTACGTAATTAATTCAATGATATCCCATGATAGGTAATGTTTCTAGGTTGCCATGGTGAAGATGTCCTATTTAAGATGGAGTCACATTATTTAAGTATTACTGAATTTAATACATAGAATCGTAATAAATTTTGTATTCATGCATTTTTGCATAAGAGTGCAACAGATATTGCACCAAGATCTGAATATTTATAAAACTAGTCATAGTACGAACATACGTATGAGTCATTTGCCACATTTGACGTATGATTTCTGACTTGTTATTATTATTATTATTATTATTATTTAAAAAATGTAATCACAAAACTTCCTACCCCAATGCTTATAAATAATTCAATAGGATCATTGTCATTTGATTAGAATTATTGCATAAATAAAATATATCACTTCAGAAATAAAGTTAATTAACATTATTCCTATCGTGTCAAATGACACCTTTCAAAGATTTCGATTTATGGTTTTTCATTTGTAATTTTTAGATTGAAACAATTACAAATCATTTTTAATACATTGGAGACTCTTTTTTTGCTTATTACATTTAAAAACTACGAGCAGAATAAACATAAATCAAAACTTTAAAAAGATGCCATTTGACACAGATAGAAATAGCGTTAAGAAAAAGTAATTTCACATGAAACAAGGAAAGTTGCTTCAATCACGTGTTATCTCATTACCGAACGTATGTTTTTGAGTAATCTGGGTTTTAAAACAGCAGAAGCTTCTTCTTCTTCTGAGAGTCTTTCGTAAATTGGTTTTTTAAATAGGATTCTCAAGATTATACCATAGAACTACACTGTTAAAAATTTTGTAGCATTCTGGCAGGTCATTCGACCGGTTTTTGAAAAAACGGTTTCATAACCCTAATTTAACTATATTCTGACCATAAAATGGCCAATAATATGGTCAGAATAGTGTTAAATTACGGTTGTTTTAACCGTTTTCAGAAAAAACGGTCAAATGACCTGCCAGAATGCTGCAAATTTTTAACAGTGTATTAATAAAGAGGAAACGACATATCCTTAAAACAGTGAAGCTTCAACAGTAACCGCTTTCGCTGGAGCTGATTGTCTCTGGTGCAAACTTCCACCAGTAAATCCGAACAGAAAATTTCTCCTTATTTGAACGCCTTATTAATTCAAAACTTCAGTCATAAATAATGACAAAAACAGCTATTCAGTTTTACTGGTAAATAGTTACTTTTGCGGTAGTCAGACCCTGCGTTTCCGCCATATAGTGACAATCCAGAGAACTACCTATTAGTTTCCGTGGAAAGATTTTTAATACATGGGAAAACTGCCACCAGTAAAAACAAATAGAAAAATTAATTAGTTTTATGAGAGAAATTTTCCGCTTAACGCTTTCGGGACGGGAGCCTTTTACGAAATTTTTAATCTTTTGTCACCGCTTTTTAAAAACAGAAATTTGTGTCTTCTTCAACCGAAAAAATGCGCTGATTAAATAAGGCAAATTTTACAGTAAAATATTACTGGTGAGGAAAAACAAGGCTTCTGAGCGCTTCACGCGGTACGTATACGGGTCGCTCGTCCCCAAGGGGTTAAAAGCCGCTAAATTAAGGCAAATTTTTTCATTCAAAATTTACTGGTGGAAGTTTGCTTCGGTGGTAATGAGAAACAGTTCATCCGATATAAAAAACCAACCGCCATCTTGTGACATCCTCCTCAGTTACTTCATTCGCAACTGGTAGACAATACACTTAGGCTAATATCAGATGGACGTCTTTTTGCACGCTTTTTTACTTAAGTATTATCCCTTCAGAATGCTAGCGGCATTGTGTAGGGATAATACATAAGTAAAAAGGCGTGCAAAAAGACGTCCGTCTCACATTAGCCTAAATGTCACCTTCTCTTTATTCATCCACCATTTTTCTTACTCCATTGTTTATGCATCAGTAAATATCTTGCAAATGTATGGGTTTAATGTAAAATGCCCTACATTCTAAAAAAAGTATGGGCAACAAAATATAAATGTATTTTCTTAAAGGTAGTTGCCACACCCTTAATCAATGGTGTTTCTGTAAGAAATACGACACTAGGCTTCAAAATTTAGGTTGTTTTATGTTTTTTAACTTTTGATAAATGATTCTTATGTATTTTGTAGCATTGAAACTGAAAATGACTTTAAACTTAATGACTCTAAACTGAAAATGACTTTCATTTTTAACCATCAAGTCAGGATTTATTCGCAAATCGTAAACTTCGAAGTTAAAAAGCCAAAAAATTTCGAAAATATGATGCTATAAAAAAGTGTGATTATTGTGTTTTTTAGCTTTTGATAATTGATTCTTATGCATTTTGTAGTGCTGAATCCTAAAATGACTTTGATTTTTTACCATCACGGTAGGAGTTTTCACAAAGTGAAATATTTTAAATTTTTAAAAAGTTCAACTATTGCGATAGTCTGATACTCCTTCCGCCCCAAATTAGTTGTCACATTTGAATACTTTTGTACCGATTATTGATATTGATGATTTTACGAATTTGTTTGAACATTTTTCAGAGATTTCTGGATGCCATGCTATCAATCATCAACATTTACTTACCCTCCTCACCACCTTAAATCAGTACAAAATAATTAAAAAAAATCCAGGGTTCGCACACTCTTAAGCCACGCCCCATTTTGTAATGATTCGCATAAAACTATCTTCTAGTTAATGAATCGTGAATTTATTAGGAATAAAGTTATCTTTCTATGTTTGTCTAGTACCACGTATGCCTGACTTACCATATGTGTCTGGTATATGTGTTGTAGAATCCTTACAAAATGGGACGTGGCTTAAGAGCGTGCGAACCCTGTAAATTTGCTTTGAAAAATTTGTCACAAAATAAGTGCTATACAGTAGAACCTATTTTATCCGAAACTCTTTTAACCGAAACTCTCGGTTAACCGAAATCCATTTTTAAACCCTTTTTCTTAATAGTATCACATTCTTGTGTGCAAAATCCATTTTCAAAGCCTTTCTTTTTTTTTTTTTTTTTTTTTTTTTTTTTTTTAACTACCATATTCCTTATGTGCGAGCGGTCCATTCCGAGCTACGAGTACATATAAATATTTTCGAAGCCATTTCTTAGAGTTCCTTTGAATTTAACCTGAGCTCCCGTAAGCTGCGGAGTGTAACGAAGAAAACGAACAAATTAGCAATTCTGAAGCTTTTGAATGTTTTGCAAAAGGTTTGGCATGGCTGTAGCAACAGAAAGACTGTGATACTCGTGAACTAATAATAATTAAAAACTTCGTGATAGAGTTTCAAAGCAAAGGCAATCGAAACTGCGACAAACAAAACATTGTTTCAAACACTTGTGAAATATGTAAAAGGTACTTAATTTCAAAATTAAAATTCAGGTAATTTATCCTTGTTTATATTTTGTTATTGCTTCAATTTTGTTAAGCACTTGCTACCATAATAAGAAATAGCGCATATATTTCTCCTTAATTTTAAAATTGAAGCATTCTCGATTATCCGAAAATTTCGATTTTCCGAAAGAGGGTCAGTCCCAATTACTTCGGATAATCGAGGTTCTACTGTATTTGTGGGAAATAAAATGAGAATGAAAATACGAAGTTGTAATTATTTTAATAGCAAATAATACAATTTTAATTATTGATTTTTAAGGATTTTTTTGCGCATAATATTGCTTCAAGTTTACATATCAGGTTTCGCGGAAGAAGATTTTGACGACGAAGTTTTTCTTTCTTGAGATGAGTTATTTTGTAACAGTTGTCTCCGCCTGACAGCATAATGTTTTCCATACATGTTTGCAAAGTTAAAAATACATTTTCAAGCTTTTCCACTTCCATATTTTGAAAAGCGGTTTCAACCGCATCAATTAATTTGTCAATATTTTTTGTGGGCATCTGATGTTGCAATGACTGTATTGCATTAAAAAACCCGAAATCAAGTATATTTAAATCCGGACTATTCGGAGGATGACATTGTAGATGCAAATTCAATCCATCTTTTAAACATTGTTCTGTGATACTGGGATCATCCACTGCCAAATGAGATTTCGCATTGTCCTGTTGTATGTATATAGGACTCGATGTTTCACTAGTTGGAAATTTTTCACGTATAGCCGGTAAAACTTTTTCTATAATCATTTTTCGGATTTCTTCTTTGTTAACAATTTCTACAACTTTTGTCACAGCAGTTCCTTTTGCACGATTTTTCGAGTTTCTTTTTGCATTTTCTGAATAAACAAAAGGCCATATTCCAATCTTTTCATCAAACATTTCGTTTGTATTCGAGTTCCATCTTGGTCTTGCCACCGCTGCCATAAAGACTTTGTTAATAAACCTTTTGCTTTTGCAATGCCTCGAAAGTTCAGTTTCATCTAGGGCAGGGGTGGCCAACAGTGGCACGCCTGATACCACTAAAATTTTACAGAAAAATTCAACTTGTTGAATCGCAGAGATTCGATGATTAGATAAGGCAATGATTACTGTAAAATTTTAGTGGTGTGGCGCGTGCCACAGTTGGCCACCCCTGATCTAGGGTGATGGAAAATGAATTACTGGTTTTCGTAATATAAAACTACTTTTCATTGATATGAATACGATCCAACATTTCCGAAAAGCATCCATTAGTTTGAACATGCTGTAAGCAAAATCGAATTCTATCCAGCTTATTTTTTTCTGTTAGACTTGGCTTAATGGTGGATGAAATACGCTTCAAAACTTTTCCCTCCTTGAGAATCCCGTGTAATGTTGATTTAGGAATGCGAACAGCACATGATAAACTCCGAAGTGATTGTCTTCGTTTTATTGGGATATCTTTGATTTTGCTCAATTGCTGAGAAAAAAATTTTTTCTTCGTCCGCATTTACTAGTTTTTTGTGACTTTACATTGTAAACTTCATCATCTGTTATTTTTGACGTCTTTGTCTGCTTCCACAAACGGGATGTTGTTCTACGATGAACATTAAATTTCATCGCTGCAGCATTTACAGAACCGTGGCTCAGTTTATCATTTTTCCAATGTTGCAATAAAAATTGCAATATAGCGTTACGCTCTTCGTTATTCATTAACTTCTTTTGGGCACTTTCTAAATTATTATTCATTATTGCAGCTTTCGTCACCTCTTATTCCTATTAGTTCACATTCAAGTTAACATTTTTTCCAACACCTAGTTACCATGTTATATTCATTACAATATAATTTTACTGGGGTTGATCTACTAAACTGCATCGGAAGTTATTTATGACTCCACCTACTTGAAATGTGACAACTAATTTGGGATAAAATTTTCAATCCAAATGTGACAACTAATTTGGGACGGAGGGAGTACTATAAAATACAAGTGAAACTTTTTTTTTAGACTAATTTATTCATCTTTTGGCTTATACTATGCATATGCATTTTTAGAGCTAAACGTGTAAAATAATGTGTATTTAATATCCTTACAATTTTATTCTATGAATATTGCAGTCGGTTTCTGACCCACTTCTTCATATGCTAGCATTTTTAAATTATTCACAAAAGTGCGTCTGCGAATTCAATACAACATTTTAATATTTTACAGCTTAACTAATCAATACATTATTTTTAAGGATTTTTTTCAATTAGCACGTCACAGGTAATAAATCGCCAAATATTCTCAATAATTTGTACAATTGTATGGAAGTTAAAATAATAGATTTAGTTTTGCGCCAATAAATGGTAGCCAAAATAAGCTAAAGCGCTGTAAAACCATAACAATGAAACCTAATAAAAACATAGAATTAGAAAATAAATTACACAAAAAAGTGTAATTTAAAATAATATATATACGCTTTTATATATTAATTCATTTACGCTAATAGGTTGAGAAATTTATTTAGAAATCCTAAAATATAGCTTAAATAATGTTTCATTTTTTTTCCTGTTTCCTTTCTTAAAAAATAAACAGAGCCAAAATGAAAAAGAAAATTGTATAAGTTCATTTTCTTCTGTTTTCTAATAAGCGTAAAAGAAAAGGAAAGAATTTTCATAATCGAGTTCGCTGAACACGCCAAATTAATGTAAAGTAAAGGAATATTCCGGTTAAAATCATCACTTGCAGTCTAATAAGCAGGCGGTATTTTCAAGATCACCACTGAATACTTATAAAAGAGGGTTTTTTTATGTCGGATATTGCTAATCAACTCAGAACAATTATTCATGTGAGATTTAATTGTTTCATTCTTTCATTTTTAATGAAAATCAGGGTTGGTCAATTAAAACATAAAGTTAAGACTGACCCCGAACTTTACTCCCAAAACTAGCAGTCCTGATTATGCTTCCAAAATTTGAAGAAATTAGCGAGAGCGACAGAAAGCTAAAACTCAGTTCTGTAGCAAATTTGAAATACTTAGATATGCAGTGCTCGTCAGAAGATATTGCACGACGTATTTTAGATGTAATATCTGGGTTCCACACAGCCTTTAGAGAAAATTCACAATGGGAAATTCAAGAACACGGAAATGCTACACACAACAGATCTCCATCATAAAATGCAGTAAACGACGATTTCATCTCTTTTTAGCCACAAAGAAAAACAGATGCCTTTATTACCCAGAATTCCAAGTAGCTGCCTACGAAAACAAACATCATCATATGTACTCTTCCTGTCGTTAGCATTCCTTTTTACCAATTACTATGTAGCCTACAACAAGGAATGAATTATCATTGGAAAGATATTATATTACATTATTATAATACTTATATTAGATGACCGGCACGGCGTTCCCCGGACCCATGATAATAACCTTAAATGAACCTCAAAATTGTATGATTTTATATCTTTAAATTCATTTTGTCTAAATTTATTTTTTTTAAATTAAAATTCTTGGAAAAATGTTGAATTGAAGGTATACTATTTGGTATTTTCGTTTCGCATTATGACGAATTATGCAAACTTAGCAACAAAATTTACAGAACTGAACTTTTTGCAATCTAATAATGAATTTTTCATATTTTGAATAAAATGTAGGATATTTTCAATACATGTATATGGTGATTTCCAAAACTTTTCGCTATATGAAATGGGTCCACATTTTGTATTTAACTTGTATTCAACTGTTGTTTCCACTCGTCAATCTTAATAGGTTTAAAATATTTTAAAATAAGTTTTAAAATATTTCCCTTTACAATTTGTTAACCCTTAAGAGCGTACTTCAGTCACGGGAAGAAAGGAAAACGCTTATGTTAAGTCTACGGGTAGCGTTATTTTCAATTTTCTCGGTTGATTTTAATATGTTTGAATGTTTTAATTTCTTTTTTTTTTGCATATGATAGCTGAGGATGATCTACAGCCGGGCTAGTTTTTACTTTTTCAATTTTGGTCTCAGATTTAAAAAAAAAAAAAAAAAAAAAAAAAAAAAAAAAAAAAAAAAAAAAAAAAAAAAAGTTTCCATTTTTGGAACCGGTTTCAAAAATATTTTTGAAGTGAAAATATATTTTTTTAAAATCTAAAACCGAAATCGAAAAAGTAAAAACTTACCCGCCCGTAAGGCATGGTGACGTCACGGCGACGTCGTTGTGAAGTCACACTGTGATTTTGTGACCGTCGATGTGACGTCATAGTGACTAGAATGCGAGGTCGTTATGGCCGTTTTAGAGGTCGTTTGTGACCAATCTGTGAAGTCACGGTGTGACAAATTTGTGAAAAGTGTGTCATTTGTGACTATTTTGGCATTAACTTTGTGACGAACCTGTGACGACAGCGACAATGCTTTGACGTCACACTGTGACTAATTTGTGAAATATGTGTCATTTGTGACGAACGTGTCATAAACAATGTGATGATTTCAAATGAAAATCAAATTTCAAATTAATTGCTTAAAAGGGCAAAGACCAACATAGAGAAAAAGATTCCAAGCCGGGACTCGAATCCGGGCCATCAGCGTAGCGCACTGACATTCTACCACTAAACCACATGGAACGAGACCCAGCCTGGAAAATTTCTTACTAGTACATGTTGGCAAGGCTACAAACGCAGCACAAGATGGAATATTTATCGTGAGCCGCCAACATCGGGTAAACACGAAACTTAATTAAATCCAGCATCGATTCAAACTATATAAATACTTGGAAATTTTTCCATAGAGAACCATTCGCCTTGCATACAATATTTCAAATGAAAATCAAATTTCAAATTAATTGCTTAAAATGCAATTTTAATTTGAAATTTGATTTTCATTTGAAATATTGTATGCAAGGCGAATGTTTCTCTCTGGAAAAATTTCCAAGTATTCATATAGTTTGAATCGCTGCTGGATTTAATTAAGTTTCGTGTTTGCCCCAATGTCGGTGGCTCATGACAAATATTCCATCTTGTGCTGCGACTTGCCAACATGTAATAGTAAGACTTTTTCCAGGCTGGGTCTCGTTCCATGTGGTTTAGTCGGTAGAATGTCAGTGCGCTATACTGATGGACCGGATTCAAGTACCGTTATGGAATTTTTTTCACTATGTTGGCTTTTGCGCCTTTTAAGCAATCAATTTGAAATTTGGTTTCCATTTGAAATATTGTTTGCAAGGCGAATGTTTCTCTCTGGAAAAATTTCCAAGCATTAATACTGTGATGATTCTTGTTATAAACACTGTGATGAATTTTAAAATAAAGTTTTGTTTGAAATATACAATATTATCTTTTTACCGTATTTTTTAGCAAAGTATCGCTATTTTGGAGTCCTATTCTTCTAAAATACTTTTAATTTTTACACTGAAAAAAACAATGCTTATCAACTGGCATCCTTTTTTATTGAGTTCTAAGCTTGATCTTGAGTTCAAGCTTTATATTAAGAATGTGTAAGTTTTTATGTGTTGTGATTTGTTATTATTTTATTAAATACGAACATGGTGTCTAACGGATATTAATACATTTCCTATTTAAAGAAGAATAAGATAAGCCATATTTATTTAAATTTTTTATTCCCGTGTATATTGTATTTTGTTAATATCAGCTAAATAGATTTGGTATGATTTATAGGAAATGATTGATCTGGGAAATAGAAAAAACAAGTAAGAAAAATCATGCGTTAAGCATAGATTATAAAGCACTTTCCAATGCTTCCTGAATACTTTAACTAGACATCGTAATTTAAGGAAATAACATAAATAGGATAACTAAGTAAATATTTTAGAAAACGCATAAAACATTTGAAAAACTGATTTCAGCAGTTACCGTCCATAGCCAAATATGTTTTCCAATTCTTTTGTATTTAATGTAATTTAATTTAAATTCAATTAATTTAATTAAATTATTTAATTCTTTTGTATTTAATTTTTTGTATTTTGTACATTGACCTGTATTTAATCTGTAGGTTGATATATACTAGTATATAATGTGAAAATTTAGTTTAGCAAGAAAACGCATAACAGGTTGAAATTCTCATTCAGCAATTTATACTAATATATGAAAACATGCTTGAATACTTTTGTATAACCCTGTAGTTTACCTAGAATCTTTATTACACGCCACTATTTAGTTAAAATTTAATTCAAATTAAAACACTCTTAAAACTGCTGAAATCACATTTCCAGAAATTATAATTTATAGACGGCCATATATCCATTTCCTTGCGTGACCCTGTGTATCATTTTATCCATATTCTACAAAAATTTCTTAGTAAATTAAATGTAGTTCAACATAAAAATCCGTAACTCATCTAAAAAACACCTTTAAGCAATTTGCGCCCATACCCCTTAACTCTTACGTATACTTTTGTGTAGCCCTGTATATGAATTATAGCTTTTATATACACCATATACTATGCATAAATATAGTTAATCATAAAAGCGCATATTATAATTAAAAATGCATTTCCAGCAATTATCGCTAATGAACAGTACAATATCAACTTTTATAAATATCATAAATTATAAATATTTTTTTATAAATATTATAAATATCAAATTTTAAAAATTATAGTAAAGCAGTTTAATCTATAAACTTGTTATCAGGCATGAAAAACACTTTATTATCAATGCTTAATTGTCATATTTTATTTTTTAATGCGAAGTATCGAACGTGTATCGAAAACGTAGAAAATGGGTTTACAATCGAAGAAAATTTAATAACTGATTCTGAATGTCTACAATTAAATGTTTGATTAAAATCACGAACAGCAAAAACGTGCTTACATACAATTTAAAAAAATAAATATACCAATTTGAAAAACACTAAATAATTAGTATTTATAATTGTACTATTAAACAACAACAAAGTACAATAGATGAATTAAATGTATTATTAGATTTAACAATTTCTCAAAAATCTCTCCATATGTTACAAGGAATTCCTATTATTTTATAATTTTGGCAAATGTTAAATCTGAAAACATTGATATGAAGATTTAGGATTTTAAATAATAATTTAAAATATTATTAGCAATGAAAAAAAGTCTTTCAACAGTTTCACTACTATAGTATGTAAAACGACATTTCCCATTCAGTATAATGTTAATTTCTAATCTGAATAACAATCCCAGATCAGTCTCTTTCTATAGGTATAATATAAAACTATTTAACTCATCTCACCAAATATACAAAACAACAATAAACAATTTAAATTAAATAAGACTTACTTTTTGAGGTCCATAAATTAATTATTAATATCCGTGTGTATCCGAAAATGGCGACGTCTTTTTCTTCCGTTAAAAAAAGCACACGCAAAAGCTTACATTTTAGACTAGTAACTTACCGCATCTGTTAGAACAAAAAGTTCTCTGTTTATCCTGCGGTATCGTGGCAGACGATTTGCGGCAGGTGTTAATTTATTTGCTTTTATATAAACATATTTGGAACTTACATGTGCAATCATTTTATGAGACTGTCTGTATTTAGATTTTTGTATTTGAAGAATTTTCCAATGTATTTTAGCTTTTCTTTTTATCAGTTTTAATCCCCCCCCTCCTCCCTTTTCTAAGTAAAGATTGTTTCACACATAATAAATACAAAATATCTTCCTAAAAAATAAAAAGATATAAATAAAACAATTCGTAGAATAAAACAATTCGTAAAATAACTTTTTTTAGAGTCATATCTCTAAAACACAAATTTGAAATACGAATAATAAATTATATCATGGGTTTTGCATAAATTTTGTATATTTTGTTTTATTCGGAAAATTCTAATTTTATTTTAAAAGTCTGAAAGAAGTAGAATTTTTTTAAAAAATAGTTACTTAAAATAGGTACATTAACAGGAAAAAATATGACTTGAATGCAAATTATAAAGCAAGAAATGTATGTATGACTAAACTCTGAAGACTCTTTCTACGTGCTCATTAAAAGCTGCAGACTTAACTATAATAGAATTTTTTTAGTTTGAAGCCACAAAAGTGTTTCGAATACCAGTGGTCGGTAAAAATAAATTAAAAATTTTCCTTCCTGCAAATTAAATATGTAAAATGTATATATTTAATATTCCTAATTCTAAATATGTTATCCAAATTGCTCCAGCACGTACCATTTTTCCGAGAAACACTTTTATAATAATAAAAATAAGAGAAGGATTATTATATTAAATTGCAATACTAGATAAAATTGAAATCAGGAAAAAAGTATACTTTCACTGTCTTAGATATCAAATTGATAAAATATAGCATGAAAATGTAGTTTGTTGATACTTGTACCGTGCATTTTCCTTTATATGCCCACCCCCTCCCCACCATCTTTTCGTGTCTGAATTTACTATTTGCTACCCACTAATATATTTTCATTCCTTATGCTGCTGTAACTCGGGCCTTTTTAAAACATTTCTCTTCATTTTCAAAGATTTTTGAAGTTCATATTTTTCTGACACTGTGACTTACAATATGGGGAGATTTTTTTTTTTTTTTTGTGAGTGTGACGTGACCTACGTTACATGCAGTGACATAACAATTCTTTTTTATTGCCAGAAAAATAAAATTTTACAGTAACAACATGTTTTGAAGATTTTTTGTAATTTTTTAAAGTTTTCTAAGAAGTTCACATCTCATTCACAATGTGACATCACTGAGTGGTGGCATTTCGGTCACAGATGTGACGTGACCACAGTGACTCACAGTGACGTCACAACGACGTCACTGTGACCATGCATGCTATGAGGACGGTTGTAGATCGTCCTCAGCTATAAGCTATACTATGCAAAAAAAAAATAATAATAATTTGAAAAAAAAAAGTGCAAAAGTGTTGAAATAAATGATTGACACCGGAATTTACAAACAAATATGAAAAAAAAAAATAATAATAAAGGCTCTATTTCACATACATGTCAAATGTGAAATATTTTGCCAAAATTCTGGTGCCACTGTGGCGTTTGAGAATTAAAATTAAGTGGTTTTATAAACATGTCACAGCCCCTGAAACGGTTAATGTTCGAAGTACTCCTCCCATGCACAGACATCCCTTGCACGAATTTATTCGGTTGGCACCACTTTTTTTTAAGCATTTTTACTAGTACAGTAAAACCTCCCTAAAGCGACCACGTTCCGTTCCAATGAAAATTGGTCGCTCCGAGAAGTGGTCTTTTAATGGAGGTCATATTTAAATCTAGATTTTAAATGTTGAAAAAAGGTAACGATTAATGTTACTAAAGTTTATTTCCCACATTAAGAAAAAAATATGAAAATTTAAGTATCAAAACAAAAGTTAATTACATAAGTTAATTTGCAGAGTTTAAAAAATGAATAATTTGACATTTTCCTTGATTTTACGGTTTTATCTTCTAAAACTTTTATTTCCAAGTCCTTTCGCAGTTCAGTAAATAAATGAAAATTTTTTTTGGACGGGAACAAATTATGACGATTTCATTAATTTATCTATTTCTTTGAGAGTTTCCTGACAGAACAGGGCAGGGAGTTTATTGGCCGCCATCCTTAAAAATTGTCATCAGAGTTAAATTCCTTGCCTAAAAAGGCACAAATGGGCAAACACTTGAATTTTACCGGAATAAATAAAAATTCTAAACTTGGTTTAGAAGTTTGAAGGATAATGCGCTCTTCGGAATTATTAATCTAATAAAACCTTCTTCAAGCGACCAGGAGAAAACGGAATTTGTTTAATTTTCTTTAAAGAAACTGGTCGGTCATGGAGGGTGTTCACCTGGGGTGGTCTCTGAATAAAGGTAAAATTTGTATTGAGACTATGGGAATAAATTTAGTTCCATGAAAAAATGGTCGTTTAGGGAGGTGTCACTGTACTTTAAGAAGATGCACAAGAGAAGTTAACTAAAAAATGTACTGTTAAAATATAGTGGGTCGAATAGAATATAAAAATAGAATCATGTATATAAAGCTTGAGCGGCTATTTGTCGACACTCGGCCGGAAAGCGTTAAAACCTGAGAGTTTTTCCAAATACTTTCCAGATTTTAAAAACGAATAGCTAATTTTTTCTTAATTAAAAATTTGTCTAAGGATTTCAAAACATAATTGAAGATTAATCCTTAAATGGAAGTTAAATATGACTATTTATATGTAGCTATTTCAGCTACAAAACATTTATTATTTGAATAATATCATTTCAGAGAAAACAATACAAAATATGCCTTAACTTCAACGACAGTTTTAATCTACATAATGTTTACTCTTTTGTAATCCCTGTAATTCTAATAGCTTACAGCTAATCCCTGCTTCAAATTATCAATTGGGAGACAGCCAACAAATTTGTCAAACGTTTGCCAAGGATTAAGACAAAAAGAAATATTGGAAGAAAATTAGATTACGTGGGATCAGGAAAAATGCTTAAATATATTTTTATTCGCGGTCTCTTAGTAGCATAATTTAATTTCTTATTCTTAATTATATTTCTAAAACTAACAACAAAATGTACATCATATCGATGTATTCCATAAATTTTTCAGACTACGTTTGTTTGACTATTTTAACCCATTACGGACCATTTGCAAAGATGCCAACATCTCTTAATCATGGAATTATTAATAAAGAGGAACTGACATATCATTAAAATAATGAAGCTTCCACTGTAACCGCTTTCGCAGGAATGATTAACTCCAGTGGAAAATCTCACCAGTAAATTTATATTGAAAAAATCCCCTTATTTAAACGCCTTATTAAAGCAATGTTTCAGTCATAAATAACAGCAGAAACGGATTTACATTTTTACTGGTGGAAGTTTATTTTGGTCGTAGTCGGCCCTGCATTTTCGCCATATTGTAACAACCAGTAAAATAAACTGTTTTAACCCCTTGAAGGGCGGTGATGCTGTCACGGCATCACATAATTTTAATCCCAAATAGCCACATTGGCACCGGAATTTTATGATGAAAATGTCATCTTTATTAAGTACGCGAAAATTTACTTTTACTTGTTTACAAATAAAATCTCTTGTTAATACTGGTGTCATTAAATTATTTGAACATTTTACGAATAAAAGTACCTTGCCCCTGAAAGTGTAAACAAAGAAATCGACACCAATGAATTAAATAGAAATTATTACAATATTTGTCAGAAAATATTCGCTTGCGGAAGACGCTTAAATAAGACGAAATGTTCTATTAAATTCTACTGGTCGGAATTTTCACCGGTGGTTATCAGAAACTATAGATTCCATTAAAAAAAAATCAGCCGCCATCTTGTGACAACCTCCTCAGTTACTTCACTCACAAATGGTAGACAGTAATCTATGTGTCTCCTCCTGTTTATTCATAACTCCATTCTCTTAACCCCTTAACGCTCGAATTAAATTACCGTTGAAAAATTCAAATTGCTTATTGGCACCACTTTTATGAAAATGAAATATTCACCTTATTTAATGACAGGATAAACGATACTAAAATATAGCCAATTTCGCTATTTTATAAAACTGGTGGGAATCAAACAATTTGAGTAAAAGACACAGCCCGTGAATATGACGGGAGCGAGAATTAATTATTCCTGAGTTACAGCTAAGACAAGTATGTTTTAAACTGGAAAATATATATAAGGATTTTTGTCTTCATATTACGAGGTACATTTTAGATTTCATTTAAAAAAATTTCATTAAATGAAATTTCCGGTTGAAAACTTATTCGTCTTGGATCAGACTCCGGAATAATTAAGAGATATTGGCATCTATGCATTTGCCCCTCTAAAGAAATTTATTCGCTTGGCGCAACTTTTTTTTGTGAAGTACTTTTACATGTGCTTTAAGAGGACGAGGGACCTTTAAAATCAATTTTTTATTTTTTGTAAATTTCACTTTAAATATTATTCAAGGGTACATTATATGCATTATGGCATACATTTATCACAAAAAATATTTTTATTTTTATTTATTTATTTATTTATTTATTTATTTATTTTTATTTTATTTATTTTTTTTTTGAGGAAAAAAGAAAAAAAAAGGAAATTTCAGTAATATTTTACAACTTTTCAAAATGCCCCATGCGAACTGAATATCAATGAAAATCCCCAATATTTTTTATACAAGTTCGATTTATATACATAAATAAAACTGCGCATCGAATTTTATATATTTAAATATAAAGGTACGAAAAAATAATTTTTTCTAATTTTTTTTTTGGAAATTTTGAGGCTCAAAATTTCAAAGAATTTAGAAAATATTTTTTTTTCGTATAGAATATAAAAGTAGAATCACGTATTTAAAGCTACCATCCGTTAAGTGTTAATTTCCGCATTTTTATTATTTATACGATGATATTTCGGAAAAAATTAGTAGTTAACTAGGACTGTGTGTTATTTTTTTTTCAACATCAATATATACAGGGTGGTCATAAAAAACTTCGCCGATATAGGCACCTCTGGCAGCCTAACCGCACAACCAATCGAAAGGAAATTTCAGATTTAGTTATTTGAAGGTAGGCGCTCGAGACCATGATAATATAAAACAATAGAGCATTCACGGATACCATTAGATGAAAAAAAAATCGAAACTTTCGAATGGCAACCACTTTTTTTCCTGTGCGAATTCATCAGTGCATTGAAAAACCATAAAAAAGGCGTTGGAACGACACACGTATGACTAAAATTGCCGGTGTAATATCGTGGCACCCAATCCTAATCAGTTCCTATGTAACGTAATATTCAGCACACTAATACAAATTATTACTTTTTTTTTTTTTTTTTTTTTTTTTTTTTTTTTTTTTTTTTACTATTTGTAGGCAAACACAACTCAAAAACACACTTTAAAACGAATCTTACAACGTTATTCAGTTCACAAGTGAAAAAAAATATATTGGCTACTGAAGAACATGTCTTGTAGCTTGTAGCCACTCCTTGAATTATCAATAATTAATACTTCTCTCCGAGACTGGTGATATGAAATTACTGTAACCAACAACTGGCTACAGCCCTTTAACGCCTTGAAGTGCGGTGATGCCACTATGGCATCACATAATTTTAAACCTTTATTGCCACATTGGCAACCGAATTTTTTTTTGTGAAAATTTCACTTTTATTAAGTACACGAAAATATACTTTTACTTGTTTACAAATATTTTTTTTTTTTTTTTTTTTTTGTAAATACTGGTGTCACTCAATTATTTCAACATTTTACGAATGTATCTTTTCCCTGAAAGGGTTAAGCTAAATTAAATAACTAGAAATTAAAAATCATGGTCCTGCTGTATCATAGGCAACTTTTAGTTCTATAAGTATAAATTTAAGAAAAAGTTTAGGTTGGTTGCCTTACAAATAGATTATAAAGAAAACACTACCTTATTAATTTTAGAAATATGAGCGATGAAATCAAAATAGTACTTTTTGTGTTCTCGAAAGTTTCTTCTTCATTAAATACGTTATTCGCCTACTAGTTGTGAATAAATTGTCTCTAAAATAGAAACTAGTCGGACGTGGCAAACAAAAACTTTCTTCTATCTCATACATGTTAATACTTTCTGAAAAATGCTGCACAGCAGCGACACCGGTTAGATGATTTACACGAAAATCTAATGATCAACAACTTATGTCAACTTCTAACTGAATTTGACGTTTGATGAAAGTCTGTGCATTAGTTTATGAGATAGAGCTACTGCGGAAATTGTAAAAAATTTTGCATAGCAGCGCCACCTTTTGAGCGATTTTCACATAAAACTAATAAGGAACAATTTATACCAGGATGTGAATGAATCTGAAGCTTTATGAAAATTCATGCATTAGTTCTTGAGATAGCGGAAATCTTGAAAAATGCAGTATAGCAGCGCCATCAGTTAGACGATTTTTGCCAAAAAGTAATCAGCATCAAATTATACCATGGACTAACTGAATCGGATTTTTTATGAAAATTCATGCAGTAGTTCTTGAGATATAGCTAATGCGGAAATCGTTAAAAATGCAGCATAGCAGCGCCACCTGTTAGGAGATTTACATCAAAATGTAATTTGCACCCAGAGTATATCAAGGACTAACTGAATCTAAAGTTTTGTAAAATTATGTGCATTAGTTCTTGAGATAGAGCGCCCACAAAATTTTTGTCGCATACAGACTCACAGAGTGATAGAGTAACAGACTGACAAAGTGACAGACAGACATTGTCTAACAAGTGGGTAAGTGTGATCACAAATCCCACAGAGGGTTTCGTTTAATATTCCTTTCAAAAAACTTTATCCTTTTGCAAAATCTATTAGTTCCACATTTCGCAACCAGGGGGTGCATTCTTATTCTAAACAAACCTCTATCTGAACGAAACTCCGTTTTACAACCTATACGTAGATATATTAGTCGAGGGGATCGGCCCATAGCACCCGAGATAGGCGCCCGTGGCGGTAAAAAATGGAACTAAAATATTTAAATCTGTGGTGCATAATATGAAAGGATGGTCAAAGGGATGTCTGCAAAAGTTAGAAAAGTGCGCCCCGGGTGAAAAGGGGGGAGGATAAAAAAATGCTTAAAATACACAAGTTAGACCCCGGAGGGGTAAATAATGCAAGACTTTTTGAAAATTTTATGATTTTTCGTGTGATCGCAAGTGTTCTGTTATAAGTATGCAAAAATTCATGTCTTTAACTTAATTAGATCCTAGGTTAGAAAAATTGCTTAAAGTACAGAAGTTAGAGCCAGAGGGGTGAATGGAAGACTTTTGAAAATTTTATGATTTGTCGTGTGATTGCAAGTGTTTAGCTATAAGTATGCAAAATTTCAAACCTCAAACTTAATTAGGGGCTCAGTTAGAAAAATTGCTTAAAATACACAAGTTAGAGACCGGAGGTGTAAATGTAAGACTTTTTGAAATTTTTATGATTTGTCGTGTGATCGCAAGTGCTCAGCTATAATTATGCAAAATTTCAAGTCTTCAACTTAATTAGGTGCTCAGTTAGAAAAAAAGCTTAAAATACACATGTTCGAGCCCAGATTGTTAAATATAAGACTTTTTCAAAATTTTATGATTTGTCGTTTGATGTGAGGTGTTCAGCTATAAGAATACAAAATTTCAAGTCTTTGGGGCTCGGTTAGAAAGAAAAGCTTAAAGTACACAAATTAGAGCCCAGAGGGTTAAATATAAAACTTTTTCAAAATTTTATGATTTGTCTTTTGATGTGAGGTGTTCTGCTATAAGTAGGCAAAATTTCAAGCCTCTCTGTGACGGACAGATAGACAGAGGAGCGAGACGAATAGGGTTTCGTGAGATGAACGAAACCCTAAAAACCATCAAATCGTGTTCAGGACATTCTAAAACGTAAAAATCCATCGAAAACCGGAAACGAAAATTTTCAGGAATCCAGTAGATTCATCTTGTAAAGATAGAAGTAACTAATAAATGTCTAAGTTACACTTAGAGGACATTACTTTTGCAGAAGTTTAGAAAATGCTTATTTGAGTTAGAGTTTTGTTGAAATGTCATTTACTGGTTAAGTGTGGATAACTGATGTTTTCACCCTATGTAAAGACTCTTTACATTTAAAATGAAAAGTATTGTTAAATAACAATTCGAAAACACGTTATAATTGCCTCATTCCGATTTCAGTCACCGCTCTCTGAATAATAGGTCTACTGGCTGATACAAAAAATGGCGGCTGTTGTCGGCGGGTAGTTTTTCAGTGTTTGTACGCCTCTTGAGGTTTAATACCAGTAAATTACGAAAGTTTTTCTCACCTTATTTTAAAAAATTAAATAAAGGCGAAGAAATCTTTAAGAAAAAGCCGGTCTCTAAATTCTCGGAACCATAAAAAAGTAAAAAAAAAAAAAAAAAAAAAAAAAAAAAGCAATCTAACAAATTACAACGACCATTTGGAAAATGATTTTTTCAAAGACTAAAATTTAAGACATAAAAAATCGCACGGAGTTCATCATACATTACGTACGCCATGAATTAAACATTAATAGTGTTATTACACGTAAAAATTGCAAGCGACAAAAACCGCCTGCGACTCGTCAGATTTCCTGAAACTTACATATTATCGAAGCATTTCATTGGCTGTTCGGGAAAAGGCTTTTCCATCGACCAATTTTAAATGAAATTTCATTCTTGAACTTCTAAACATCCCACAGTATTACTTTTTACACCGTCGTATAGAGAAAAAAAAATGTACTTTTAAATGCAATTTGTTTGAAAGCTGTATTTCAATTTGTTTCTGAGTTATTATTTTTTTTGTAGTTTTTATTACTTTTTTGTAATAGTGGCAACAGAAGTATCCATCTCTGTTGAAAGTAAAGGGAAAATACAGTTTACTGTATAGACCGATTAGAAAACGAATAAAATGCGGATTTAACCAATAAAACGCATCCGATAAGTTTTTGATTTTCTACCCTGACCGAGGACAATAACCATTTTTCCAAATGGTTAAAAAACCCGCCTACAGCAAGCGCCATTTTTACTTCAGCGCGTAGGCTTTATATTCGGAGGGCGGTGTTTCAGTCAACAATTTGAAGGGGAAAGTCTAAAATGCTAATTTTCGTCTCTACAAACAGTAAGTGGAATTATAGATTATGAAACATACCTAGCACACTCATTAATATACTTTAAAAAAACTATTTTAATTTCCTAAGAATTCGTTACCAGAGTTCGACGAAATCTCTAAAACCTCAATTTTAACTATTTTAAAGGAAAACAGATTAAAATGTCAACACACTATCTTTGATTTCGAAAATCCTATTAGATATTTACTTGACTTCACATTAGAATTTTAAACAAATCATAAATACTTTACTTTTTAAATTTAAGTCCAACGAAAATAGTTAATTAATGCAATTCAAAGAACATCCAGTAATACCTTTTCAGTTATTCCGAAATTGTTGAAATAAATCAAATTTACTGTATGGTCTATTGATTATGTAAATTTAATTTTAGTTTTGGTATGATACACTGAATTCTGAAAAATCACATTTTTGAAAGAATCAGTATTCATTGAATACATTTTATCTGAGGTGTGTTTTAACCCCTTCGGGACGGGAGCCTTTTACGAAATTTTTAATCTTTTGTCACCGTTTTTTAAAAACAGAAATTTATGTCTTCCTGAATCGCGAAAATGCGCTGATTAAATAAGGCAAATTTTACAGTAAAATTTTACTGGTGAGGAAAAACAAGGATTTTGTGTGCGTCATGCGGCACGTATACGTGCCGCTCGTCCCCAAGGGGTTAAAGAACTTATGACCGCTTTTATCAAAAAATTTACGTAAGCGCCTGAATTCAAATTAATTTAAAATCAATAAATGAAACGTTGTATGCCGTATTAAATATGAATATACAGGATGAACCAGAATCAAGTGAATGGTTGTAAAATTCAGTAACAATATATCACGATAGATATTGGAGTTATAGTGGGTCGTTCGAAAAGTCGTGTCCGTTTGGGAAAATCAATTTGTACCGGAAAATTCTTCCCGGTAATTATTAGACATTAGATATAATGCAACATCTTTTATAAGGATTGCGTTTTTCACTTCGGAAATGAGGTATGTTTTCATATTATCTCATTCATGCAAAAGCATTTATCTGTGTACTTTTCACACTGTTAAATTTTAAATAATTCTATTTGTTAATTTATAGATACAAATGTAAAAGCATTTATTCGGATGTGTTTACAATATTAGTTTTATGATTTCTTCTCTTCAAATTATATATATATATATGTATATGTATATATACAGAGTGTCCCAACACTATTGGTAGAAACTTTAAGGGGAGGTAGGGAACGTCACAATGATTCAGATTTGCATAGTAACCCATGATCAGAAACTCTTTACTGGCGCTATAGTGCCGACAGAAAAGACAAGAAATAAACGACGCGAACAGGTAAAGAAAACATGTTTATTATTCTTAGTGCTGCAAAAATGCCAGGACAACGCTGAAAAGTCCCAGGAACTTGTTGCACGCATCGTGGCAGCTACTGGGAAGCCCGGAACACTTCCGGTATTTTCGAGATTATTAGATCTTCCATGCGCCAGAGATGCGCTTCCATGCATCACAGCCCGGGGTCGTAATGTCGAACACCTACTTTGGTGACTATCATTGTCTCTTTAATGTTCTTTTTTCTTAGTTTTTTGCTGTACTAAGGCTAATAAACATGTTTTCTCCTCTTATTCATGTCCTGTCTTTCTGGTCACCGCCCCCTGAATACTAGGCCTGAGCGCTCACACAAAAATGACACAAAAATGGCGGCTGCCGAAGGCGGATTTTTTTTAGCATAGGTACGGTCCCTTAAATGTGAACACCAGTATTTTGTAAAAGATTTCTTTACCTTGTTTATTCTCAGAAAAATGAAGCGGAAAAAACTTCAAAAAATTATTGGTAGGAATATTTAAGGGACCGTACACACGTTGAAAAAAATCCGCCTTCGGCAGCCGCCATCTTTAGTCCAGCGCTCAGGCCTAGTATTCAGGGGGCGGTGTTTCTGGTGTTTTGTGTCGTCACTACCGCGACAGGAAAGTATTTCCGACCATGGGTAGCTGTGCAAATCTGAATCCTTGTGATGTCCCTTACCTCCGCTTATAGTTTGTCTCAATAATCCTGGGACACTCTGTATATAAATCGAAAAACTTATAATTTTCTTCTAATATTATAATGCAACATACATAGGGTGTCCCAAATTTATCTTAACAACTTTGATCCTCCCATAAAACTTAAACGAAATTAAATACAGATATCTGTTTATTGTATAATAACCAGCAAGCTCCAAAGTTCTATGTGATGCTAGAAGAGCTCCACATGGGCACTTTGGTTGCACGAGCAATGTTGAGGCGGTTTTCAACCTCCTGCAGGTCTCCATGAAAGTCTTGTGTCACGCGCTTATTCGGCGCCTGGATGGTAGGTGAAGTCCATATTTTATTGGAAAAATCCTTTGGATTTGTGTATCTTGACTTTTCGTCTCTATAAACCAGGCCACACACTAGGCCTTTCCCTGTGCTGCAGCCATCACCAGTTATGGATCCTACTGTGTCGTACCTGAAAGCAAAATCATTCTTTTTAGTACAAATATAACTTCATGAGTTGTTGTTATACGCACACAAAAGCATGCTTCGCTATCTTATTTCTTTTCGGTTTTATGAAGGATCGAAGTTGTAAAGATAAATTTGGGACATCCTGTATATTGTGAAACACTGCATGAAATTATAAACATATTAAGGAAACCGTTTCTGCACTGTTCATGGGGTCTCAGGACTCTTAAAACGTTAAAATTTTCGAAATTTTATTTTTTTTAGATGTTAAACTCCTTTCTTTTCGGAGCAATTTGATATAATTGTTTCCTTGAAATTTCCATTAGAACAGAAGTTATGGCTTTTAGAATTATACCATCTCAATAACTGAAGCTGCGCTTCCGAAACTTTTAAGTCCGACTTTTAAACGTACGTTTCCGACTTTTAAGTCATTTTTCTCCAAATGACGTTTATGGGCATAACGCGCACGATATTTCAAAAACTTCTGAATATTTTTTCATGAGATTTTCAATACATACGTTTCATGTTAGTCTGTATAAACTGAACCTAAAATTTCCTTTCTATTGTTTCAATATATATATATATATATTATTTAGAGGATTATACTGTTGAAAATTTCAAAGTTTCGCATTAGCTAAATACAACTTTGTATTAAAAATATAAAAATGCTTTCAATACAAATTTATTTAGCTCCAGGGTGATTATTGCAATCTTAAGTATAATCAGGCACCAAAATTTTCATTCTAGCTTCAAAAATTATTTTGTCATTCCATTAGAACAAAAGTTATGGCTTTTAGAATTATGCTATCTCAATAACTGAAGCTGCGCTTCCGAAACTTTTAAGTCCGACTTTTAAACGTACGTTTCCGACTTTTAAGTCATTTTTCTCCAAATGACGTTTTTGGGCATAACGCGCACGATATCTCAAAAACTTCTGAATATTTTTTCATGAAATTTTCAAAGCATACGTTTCATGTTAGTCTGTATAAACTGAACCTAAAATTTCCTTTCTATTGTTTCAATATATATATATATATTATTTAGAGGATTATACTGTTGAAAATTTCAAAGTTTCGCATTAGCTAAATACAACTTTGTATTAAAAATATAAAAATGCTTTCAATACAAATTTATTTAGCTTCAGGGTGATTATTGCAATCTTAAGTATAATCAGGCAGCAAAATTTTCATTCTAGCTTCAAAAATTATTTTATCATTCCATTAGAACAAAAGTTATGGCTTTTAGAATTATACTATCTCAATAACTGAAGCTGCGCTTCCGAAACTTTTAAGTCCGACTTTTAAACGTACGTTTCCGACTTTTAAGTCATTTTTCTCCAAATGACGTTTTTGGGCATAACGCGCACGATATCTCAAAAACTTCTGAATATTTTTTCATGAAATTTTCAATACATACGTTTCATGTTAGTCTGTATAAACTGAACCTAAAACTTCCTTTCTATTGTATCAATATATATATATATATATTATTTAGAGGATTATACTGTTGAAAATTTCAAAGTTTCGCATTAGCTAAATACAACTTTGTATTAAAAATATAAAAATGATTTAGGTTCAGGGTGATTATTGCAATCTTAAGTATAATAAGGCACCAAAATTTTCATTCTAGCTTCAAAATTTATTTTGTCATCCCGCGCGTAATTTGTATGCCAATTTTCTGCTCGACAAATCTCTGACAGTTTGGAACCCCCTGTAAATGGTAATTCTGCATTTTGCAATTTTTTAAATACATGAAAGCAAAAAATACTTCTATCTTTTAATTCCAATAAAAATTGTTTCTTAAAATCAAACACATTTTAAGATATTAAATGATGAAAATGGTCTTTTTTTTTCATTTTTTCCAATTTTAAGAGCCTTGAGACCCCTTAAGAAACTATTCAGAAAACAGAAACTTCTGAAAATATTGATGTTTTGAAAATTTACGAAATTTTTCTTAGAAAAATAATTTATTTTTGCCCTTCAAAATTTTGGAAAATATATCTTTGATAAAATTTAGAATATTTTGCTTTCTGAGGCTTATTACTAGTTTTTGCCCTGAGAGTTTCTGTAGTTGAAAGGTTTTGTATATCGTGCGTGGTTACAGAGATGTTTTGCAAAAGCTTCTTTTATATAAACAATTTTATTAAGAAAAGGGATAATCTACAAAAAATTTACATACGATTCCAAACGTTAGATTAACATCATATTACAATTTTCTTAAGGAATTTAATAATATGCAGTTGCAGTTGTTTATTGTGTCATCTACATATTTGTTAATGTGTTAGTGAACAAATCTAGAAAAGTAAACAAACACTTGAAACAAAGAGCGATACATCCGAATGAACTATATACCGGCGAGCGATATAGGGGAGACTGCAGTATTAATGCATGCTGAATACAGTTTGAGAAATGTTACTTACACATAATATCATAAAATATAGTTTAACCCTTTATCTACTGACAGTACTTATAAGTACCACTCAATTTAAACTTTTATACCACTAGGGGGCTCGGCCCCCTACGAGCTACGCTCGCCAACCCCCGTCCAGACACCGTAGACTCTAAATGCACGCTAATTTGATCGGCTTTAAAAAGATTTCGAAAGATTGAATTATAATTTAAAAAACAGTGGCGATCTCTCTATAAACGGATTTCTATTCATTTCTCTTTGATTGGGGAATTTTAACGCCAAATTCGTTGCGGTACTACTTGATTATCCCGTCGACCCATTTCGCCAAATTATATAAATCGCCAAACCACTCGCCAAATTATACAAATTGACATAATTTTTATTTTAAATAACGAAAAAACAAATAAATTAGTACAACATTAATAAAAATACAAATAAAACGTCGAAATAAAAATAACTTGATGACGTAGACACGTGTAACAACATTTCAAAATAAGCTAATATAAAAGGAATTAAGTAAACAGAATCTTTGTCTCCCGGTATTTTTTAACAAAGCGAAAAGAAAGTTCTTTTAAATGAGACATTTTAAATTAATCGTTTTTAATCTGACGTAATTTTGACCAAACTATTCTTTCTCTTTTTAATATTCACGTGAAAATACTTGTGTTAGAAATTAAATATTATTTGCGCTTTCCTAACAAAAATAGTTGAAAAGATCCTCTCAAAATATCAAATAAATGTCTAGCGCGTCCATCCAAAATGATGCCTGCACGGATCATCAAACCTCCTCTGCCATAGTGGTCTTTTTCTCGGAAGTTGGAAGGCAGGCAGCGGATCCCTGGTTTTTTCTAGATGAAAGTAGGTCGAGAATTCGTATTTAGGCTAATCAGAGACTCATCAGTGAATGGGACTGTCCCTATCAATCCCTGGTCCATAGTCAATGATCTCTGGCCTTTGCTAAACGGATTCTCCTGTGTGCAGAAGTGAGCGGTATGCAAGCAGCAGTCTTCATGTAGCTTTCTGCAAACAGTAACTCTTGAAACTCTGTTTTCCGGGGCCACATAAAAGTCACAAGAGAGCTGAGGAGCTGTTGCACTCCTGTTACCCCTCGCTGTAATGGACAAATAGCCATCTTTGTTGGCCGTCGTAGCTCTTGGACGACCTTACCCAGGCTTTTTTTCTATGGATCCACAGTCCTTAAACTGTTTCTATAAGTTGCTGGTGTTACATCGAAGTCTCTAAGAAGCTGCACTTGAGACTGCCCTGTTTTCAGTCTACCTGTGGTTTGCCACTTCATTATGTTGGTGGTTACTCATTTTTACTGTTTTCTTTTGAATTGCATCGAATATTGCAATAAAACAAAGACATTTGGCGAGGTGTGCGAACGAACAAAACTTTTCACTTTATCCCCTAACTCTTGGCTTCTATACGAAATGAGTAATTTGTACAGATCTTCCAAAGATTGCTGATGGGCGAGGGCAAGGAGAAATTGGGACTCACCCGATCAAAAGCAAGAAAAAAAAAACGCTTCACGGGGGAAGAAAATATTTAGTTTCATAATTATTGTTTTTTAGTTTTATTGAAAAGAAAAATAACTGAAAAAATTCATTATTTTTTTGGCCCACCACACCCGTTTGGCCCACCCCGCGATCGCGGGTTAGCGGGGTGGGCCAGTCCGCCCCTGTCAGGGACAAACTGAATCTGAATGTTGTTAAATTCCGTTCATTAGTTCTTGAGATAGAGCGTCCACAAAATTTGTGTCACACACAGACAGACAGACAGACTCACAAACTCACAGATAGACTCACAGACAGACATTTTGTAAAAACATGTTTTTCTGGTTTTCTGAGCCCTAAAACGTGTTAATCCGCCGAAAACTGGAATTCGAAAATTTTCATGAATCCAATACTTTCTTCTTGTAAAGATAGAAGAAAGTAAAAATAAGATTTTATTTCATTTTAAACGATTTTCTGTATGGTAGAATTTGGGTCATTCGCCAGAAAGTGTACCTTTTCAATAAAAATATTTTTCTATTTCAAAACCTTGCGGTTCCCTTTTTTTTCCATTTTTATATCAAACATTTACTTACTAGAAGTAACCATGGACAATGGTCCTACTTAATTTTAATTAGTTTATTCATAAATAAATATATATATATATAACCTTATTCACGGAGATGAACTTTAATTCACGGAGTCACCTCCGTGAATTAAAGTTCATCTTCTATAAAAACTAGGGGATCGAACCCGAGCTCCTCGGGTTACAGAATATAGGTGAAAACCATTTTTTTTTAAACTCTAATTATTTTTTTACATGTAATATATATTTTAGATTGCTCACTAACATCAGAAAAATTTTTTATATGAAAAATATTAATTGTGCAATCAAATAAAGTTTTGAAATTTATTAAAAGCCATACTTTCACATGTCACCGCATGCCAGGAGTTAATAACTCAAGATTTTTCGACTTACGTCAGTCGTTCTGATCATTTCGGTGCTTTAAGCGCGTGGTTCAATCGCATGTCTGTTAAATTCGTTTCTTATTTACATTATTTTATTTATTTTGCTATAGAGGAAGTTTTAATTTTGTTATGGAACATTAGACGGAAACAACTGCTCAATTTTTTACATTGTTTTAAGGGCAAGCGGATTAACTTTTCGTAATCGAGCTACACGTGATAGAGATAAATTTAAAAATAATTTATGCTTGAAAATCAATATATATATTACGCTATCGTACATGGCACAGAAATCGCGATTATTTCTTAATTGTTTAATGGCAACGCCCGAATAAAACGCATCTCATTGGTTATTGTGTAATATTTTAAAAAAATGGAATAACAATAAATAAATAAAAAATTTAATTAATAACTATAGAGCAAATCAATTTATATAATTAAAATAAATAAAATAAAAGTAAATAAACTATTTATTAATAAATAAAGAACAACATCCGGATTACCATATCAAGCAAAATAAGGACACATTGGCGCCAGTTAAGTACCCCGGTGTTTATATGACATTGGCGTCAGAAAAACGTCGCGTCAACGTAGTGCGTGTATGACACATGTGCCGTCTTTTATTCATCTAATTTAAAATACAGTAAATAAATAAATAAATGAAGGTAATTTTCCTGTATTGGTACTTGACGAAATAAAAAAAAGATCCATGGCCTGAAAAGACATTTTTTTCTGGCAACCGATTTAATCAAAATATTTTTTTTTCAAATAAAACTACATAAAAGTTGCCGTGATAGCAAAGAGTTCGTACTTTTATGTTAGCTGGGCGCAATTCTCGCCAATAGCATTTTTTTAACTTGCCAGCAGCATTTTTTATTTTTCGAGGGGTAAATTAAAACAATCCTTTGATGTTGAAATGAAATGGTTAATGGTATTGTTTTTTCTTTTTCTTTTTTTAAAGAATTTTTTTCAAGTCATGAATTTTAAAGGTTTCATTTTTTAATTAAAGTTATCCATTCTAAATAAAATGAGTGAAATTATTATATTTTAATCTGAATTAACAAAATATGGGGAAAAAATCCGATGGGTACAATGTTTGGCGATTTATCACCTGTGCCCGATTAACATAAAAGTAGGGAGTTCTCGATTTCCCTATCAGAATCTTCCAATTTGGTGAAGGATTGAGCAAGTAAATTAAATTATGAATAAAAGTAACATGATACAATGCCTAGCATACATTTAAGGGAGACCAAACTGGTCGCTACGTGCGGCTAGTCATTTTAAAAACCATAATAACCCAGTCAATTAAGATACAATTTTCAAACAAATTGCATTTGAAAGTAGATTTTTTTCTCCATTTGACGGTTTAAAAATTGAAAATATGCGATATTTAGAAATTTAAAAAATCGCTGACATAGCACGTATTTTAATTTCATTTTTTTTTTTTTTTTTAGTTTTTATGAGAAAATGACGACAAAAAGGTACAGAAATATAATATTTTCTTTCCTCCGTGATTATTTTCCCTTTACTTTCAATCATCCACGACTTTCAACAGAAATGGAGTTCTTCAGTTGCCACAATTATAAAAAATGTATTAAAAACTACAAAAAAATTAATATCTCAAAATTAAATTGAGATACAGCTTTCAAACAAATTGCATTTATAAGAGCATTTTTTTTCTTATACGACGGTGTAAAAATTTAAAATATGCGATGTTTAGAAGTTTAAAAATTTGCAGAAGAGAAAATTGCAAAACCAAAATTTTACTTCAAATTTCAAAGTGTTGCCATTCGCAGAATGACGTATGCGTTACGCACAGATATGTTTGTCCTTTATAATACAGATACAGAAATATAGTATTTTCTTTCCTCCGTGATTATTTTCCCTTTACTTTCAATCATCCACGACTTTCAACAGAAATGGAGTTCTTCAGTTGCCACAATTACAAAAAATGTATTAAAAACTACAAAAAAATTAATATCTCAAAATTAAATTGAGATACAGCTTACAAACAAATTGCATTTAGAAGAGCATTTTTTTCCTTATACGACGGTGTAAAAATTTAAAATGTGAGATGTTTAGAAGTTTAAAAATTTGCAGTAGAGAAAATTGCAAAACCAAAATTTTACTTCAAATTTCAAAGTGTTGCCATTCGCGGAATGACGTATGCGTTACGCACAGATATGTTTGTCCTTTATAATACAGATACAGAAATATAGTATTTTCTTTCCTCCGTGATTATTTTCCCTTTACTTTCAATCATCCACGACTTTCAACAGAAATGGAGTTCTTCAGTTGCCACAATTACAAAAAATGTATTAAAAACTACAAAAAAAATTAATATCTCAAAATTAAATTGAGATACAGCTTACAAACAAATTGCATTTAGAAGAGCATTTTTTTCCTTATACGACGGTGTAAAAATTTAAAATGTGAGATGTTTAGAAGTTTAAAAATTTGCAGTAGAGAAAATTGCAAAACCAAAATTTTACTTCAAATTTCAAAGTGTTGCCATTCGCAGAATGACGTATGCGTTACGCACAGATATGTTTGTCCTTTATAATATAGATAGGTTTAATGTATGTTTTTTTTTTTTTTTTCAAGAAAAGACATTTATTTTTTTGGTATTACAATTTGCACATGTTAAGCATATTAAAACAGGTAAACTTGTATTTTTACATTGTTTTACATACCTGAACTTCAAGTTCAGGAGTTCTCAATAACCACACTTGATTCTTAAAAACAAAATCTATCTTCTTGTTTCTAGCTGTAAGTAAACAAGATGGATGACATGTATCACGGGAAATAAAATGTGATGCCAGTACTGCCATCTATCACTGAAAAATGGCATTTTATGTTTCGGTAATGGTGGTGAGAATTTATTGTGTGTTTACAGAGAACAATTACAGAATTAATTGTTCTACTAAAACAAACTAAATTAAATATAATAATTTTAAATATGCTTAAATATTTAATATTTGAAACACTTGTGGAAGGAATAATAAATATGAAAATATATTTTTAAAATTAAACATGTTATTATACAAAATTAACAGTCACACAAGATGTGTGACATACCACAGACGTGAGAAATCACATACTATGACCCTCCCAAAATAATAAATTAAAAATTATTATATAAAACGTGGGTACTGACATAAACATAATTTTATTGCAATTAAAAAATATAGTTAAATGAATAAATCTTTAAAAATTTTACTGTAAAATGCATGTGACGGAAATGTTACACTTTCTGAAGAATGACCCATTTATGCTACCATGAGTAGATTAAGATGAAATATAAAGGATTTGTAAAAGTATTTTTATTTGTGAAAATAATTATAATTTTACATGTAGTATGATATAAAACAATTTTTTCTTTTGTTTATCTTTATCTCTCAATATATATAAAGTGCGTGTCAATAGTTTAAGCACAATAACAATTGTAAAATAAAACTTTAAATATTCACTTTATTTCAATACCTGTCATGTATATGTTAATAACAACAGTTTTAACACCATATTCAATAAAATTATCTTTTAAATTTTATTTCAAACCATGGAGTTTAGGAATAGAATAAAAATAACCGTGTCAAAAGTTTAAGCACAAAATCGTTTTTATGCAAATTTTACAAACGGATGTAAGCGGTTGCGCACGCAAACGATTTCTGGGTGTATAAGAAGCAGTCAGTTTTTGTTTTTGAGTTAGTACAAAATGCCTAAGTCGAACAAATTTTCAGAGGAAGAGGTGATAAAAATCTGGAGTATGAGAGCAAAATATAAGTCTGTTTCTGAAATTGCAAGTGCATTAAAAAGATCAAAAGGAAGTATTTATCGAGTTTTGACTCCTGGTAATAATTTCAAACGAAAATCCCGTTCAGGAAGGCCACTTGTGACTACTTTGCGCGAAGACCGCCGCATCAAAAACATATTTTAAACTGGTATTTACTCTCTTCTGTAGATAAAACATGCATTTGGAGGACAAATATCGAAAAAAAAACTGTTAATAGAAGAGTTTTGGAATCGTAATACATCAAAATCCGAAAAATGGCTCGGTTACCATGTCTGAAACGACACCATAAAGAAGTTGTATTACAGTGGGCCAAAGGGCATATATCATTTGCTGAAAATGGCTGAATGTCATATTCAGTGATGACAAACATGGAACCCCGATGGCCCCTGATGGGTTTAAGTACTTTTGGCATGATCTCCACAAAGAACCTAGGAATATATTTAGCCGACAACATGGTGGTGTTGTGTAATGGTAGGGGGGGGGGGGGGCTATATATTTCAATGGTCAGACATCTCTAGAATTCATCAGTGGTCGTGAAAACTCTGAAAACTATCAAGAAACACTTGCCAATTACTTGCTCCTGTTGCCGAGGTTTTGGGAGAAAATGGTTATTTCAGCATGACAATGCTTCGATCCATACCTCAAACTCAATTTTAGCGTGGCTGAAGTCGAAAAAAGTTTTGTTTTCAAGTGACTGGCAATTAGCCCGGATTAAAACCCTATAGAAAGTATGTGGGGTATTCTCACTCATGTAGTTTATATAAATGGAAAGCAGTATTCTTCAGTTAAAAATTTGAAAGATGTCATTGAGAACGCGTGGTTTAAAATTGAACCAGAAACAATACAGAACCTCGATTTATCGATGGAAGATCGTATATTTAAAGTAATTCATCAGAATGGAGCAATAATCAAGTATTTTTTTTTGTTGTTGTTCTTGTTCTACTAAAGACTAAAGAACTACTGTGCTTAAACTTTTGACACAACCATTTTTGTTCTTTTGATAAATTCTATTATTTGAGATAAATTTTAAAGCCTAAATCTGTTAAATATCCTTTTAAAATTACAATCTGTAGATCATGTGAAAAAGAAAGTAACTTTCAGTCAATAATAAAATTTTATTTTGAAATTTTATGTTGTGGTTAAACTTTTGACATGCACTGTATATATATACAGTGTGTCCATGTATAACCTGACCGACCTTTATTTTCGCAACCGTTGGTCCTAGATACATAATTCCAATTACAAAATTTATCAAAATTAGGTGGAGGGTTAAGATAAAAAAAAGTGTGAAGCGAAAAAACAATTTAGTGAAGAATTACAGAATCTAAATTTTTATACGGTCCTCCGGTCCTATAAGTTATGTTTAGTAAAATTTCCCTGTTACACGGACAAGTAAGGCAAAAAAAGTCCCTTTATTCTACGATTAAAATTGACCGAGTAATAGCTGTTTAAAGTTGGAGTATATTTTTTGCTGCACATTAGGGGTCATTCACAAATTTAGTAGAAATATAATTTCGTCAGATATATTAAAGTAATGGTTGAGGGTAAAATTAGCATTGCAATATAAGTTAGAAATTTTTAATCATTCTGACATATTACTGCAAAATGTACAATTTGTACTGAACATTATAAGAGGTTATAAAAATAACAGATTTTTTGTTAAATAAAAGGATGAAAAACAACAGCCTCAATTCTTTACAAAATGATACATATTTTTAAATGCTCTTAGGTTACACTGTCTTTCAAATTTTGGGTTGTGGCATATTTTTTAGCTTTTGAAAATTGATTCTTATGTATTTTTTAGCGCTGAATCCAAAAATGACCTTCATTTTAAACCATCACGTTAGGAATTTTCTCAAATCGCAAATTTCAAAGTTAAAAAGCTAAAAGTTAAAATTCATCCCCCTCCCCGCCCAACCTCATCGGATCCCCGAGATATTTAGCTGTAAAAAAACTCAGTATAAGCCAAAAAATCTAATAAATTATTTAATTAAATAAAATTAAACTGAATAAAAAAAGTCTTACATCTATTTTATAATATCAGATTTTTCGCTATTTTTTTACCTTGAAATTTACGATTTGCGAAATAACTTGACATGATGGTTAAAAGTGGAGGTAATTTTTTGATTCAACGTTAAAAAATACATAAAATGTAATTATAAAAGTTAAAAAACACAGCCATCGCAGGTTTATGTTATCTAATATAAAACTCTTTCTTAAACTTCTTAACGCTATACTAACTTCTTAATTCTATCCGAATTTGTTTGTGTTATCCTCTAATATAAGTATGTATAAGATGGTAAGAGTCGAAAATCATAATAATATTGCATTGTCATCGGATTTAAGTCAGTATGTAAAATTTGACTTTGATCGGACATTTGAAAGTAAGTTTAAAGTTCGAGTTCAAATTTTAAACTGGAAAACGATCATTGCAAGTTAAATAAAACTTTATGAAAATAACCTAATTTCAGTTAAAAGAAATCATAGCCTCAAATCCTTACAAAATAAAACACATGTTAAACTACAATTATTTTAACTAATCTGAAACGTAGCTAATAAAAGTTAATCGTAATAGTTGTACGATTTCTTTCAAAGCGCAGATACCTTGAAATAAGTTTAAGTACTTTATACACGACCCCTGAAAGCATAGTCGAAATCATCTGCTTTGATATGCAAAAAAGTGGTATAAGTCATGAATTTCAAAGTTTCATAACTCGGTAAATTTTAATGTTAGATGTATGGGATTTTTTTTGTCTTACTTGTTAGTGTCACAGTAAATTTTTAGTAAATATCAGTTATAGGACCAGGACACCGTATAAAAATTTAAATTTCGTAATTTTTTAATAAATGATTTTCTTGACCCAAATCGCTTTAAAAACAATTCTTTACCTTATTTAAACCATTTTTGTAATTGGAAGTATGCATCTAGGATCGACGGGTGTGAAAATAAAGGTCTGTCAGGTTATACGTGGACACACTGTATATACAGTGTTCCACAAAAGTGAAGGTACAGAGAGTAGTTCTTGTAAAACATGCAATTTTCACCTTGGTGAATAGAAATAAGATTAGTTAATAAATTGAAATAATTATTTAGCAGACTTTGTTACATTATACAATGAAAAGTTAATGGAAATTTCGCTTGAAAATACTGAAAAAATATTATAAACTTATTATAGATCAAAAATACTTCCACAAAAATTATGGAAAATTTTCACTCATTTGCATATTTTACTGAACATAATCGAACTCCCACAGAATACACAGAACATTTAAATATATTTGTTGTTACCTCAGCAGAAGAAATCTCATATGAATTTTAAAAATGACGAAAAAAGAACTTACAGTAAAGGAAACAAAATTAAATGTTAATCTTCATGGGAAAAAAAGGATAAATCTTAAAAAAAAAGCTGAAATAATGTCTCCAAGCCATTCCATCATAAAAAAAGCAATTAATAAAAAACAAAAGAAAAAGAAAAAAAAAAAGGTTTTCAAATAAAGCTTGAAACGGTCTTCCTAAAAAATTGACAGTGAGAGATGTTAGAATAATGGTACTCTGCATTTCTGAAACTCTCTCAATTAGTGAGTCAAACTGACAATCCAAGCAAAAAAACTTGCATACAGAAAGAGAAAAAGATAATTCGGGGTTCTTCACAGTGGAAAACTGTGAAGAAAAAGGGGCAAGGACAAATGTCAAAACAACCCATCAGTTAATAATATAAAGGATCCGAAAAACCTTCAACAGTATGTAGATGAAGCAATGGAATCTCAATCATATGACTCGGGTGATGACGAAGATAATGTAGTTTTCGATGAATTTGTACCTAATTAAGTTTACACTATATTTTACTTCTGTGATTTTTAAACTTGTTATTACGTGGTATTTGTACATAATCTTAAACTTTGTTTATATTTTAACCAGTGGCGTGGCGTGAAAATTTTCGCTGGTCATCGCAATTATTTAAGTTTGTGGTGAAAAATTATTAACTCTAAAATTCAATGGTTGAATGTTCAAAAAAGAAACTTTAAATCTTTCCTTCACTTATACATGAACTCCAAATGTTCTGCTAAAACTGGATCGTAGAGTTTTAAAAGCTTATTAAGAGTTTTAAAATATTGCTTAGTCATCGCCGCATCCAGCGATGACCGGACGCCACGCCACTGATTTTAACGATATTACTTTTTAACTTCACAGTTTTTAATTATAATATTTTTGATTCTTTTAAATGTTTTTAAACTATACATATTACTCTTTTCATTTAATGCTTCTGGTTTTCTTATCTTTTGTTAGTAATTTTTTGCCCAATATTTGGTTATAAATATGTTTTTTCATGTTGACATTGCCTTGGCGCAGCATGTCCCTAAAGGGACTTTGCGCCATAAAACCCCAATCAACCAACCAACCAACCAACCCTCAATTAGTGCTAGAAAAATAACAAAAGAATTGGAAAAGCATGGCAATTAAATGATATATAGAGAAACTATCAATAGGGTCATTAATGATGCGAAGTTTAGATCAAGATCTGCAAGGAGAAAACCGTCCATTTCTCCGATCAACAGAAAGAAAAGAATAGAATTTGCCAGAAAATCTTCATATGCATTTCTGAACATTTAATTTTTTCACATGGGTCTAAGTTTAATATTTGCAGCATAAATGGACGAATTAGACTTTGGAGGAGAAACGATGATGCACTGAATCCAGATATACGACAAAAACTGCAAAGCATGTTGGAAGAGTTGTAATGATTTGGGGTTGTATGTCAGTTTCAGTAGTATGGAATTTAGATTTCACTGAAACTGTCATGCACAGATCTCAATTGTTAAATATTTTAAATAAAATTTGGAGGACAGATCATTAAAGTTAGGTGTCTCGCAAGACTGGTACTTCAAATAAGATAATGACCCCAAGTACACTGCTCATATTGCCCGATTATGGCTGCTCTGTAATGCCCCCCATTCGCTTGCCACCCATTCACAAATTTCAGACTTGAATTCCATTAAACATTTATAAAGTATCTTACAGCAGCAAGTGAATAGTTATGATACCAGAAATAAAAAAATTAGTTGAAAAGTGTTTTACTCTCAGAATAGAATAAAATTTTAAACAATATTACAGAAAATCTGGTAAAATCAATGATAAACAGATTTAAAGTAATCCTGAAAATGAAAAGATATGCAACTAAATATTAGAAAAGGTTTTTCTTTAATAATTTTTAAAAATTTCCACGTGTACCATGACTTTTGTGGAAGCATTTTTGAACCTATATTTTATGTATTTTATGTATGTAAGTTTCTAAAAGAAATTATTATTAAATTTTTCATGTATAATATAGTAAAAGCTGCTATTAAATCCTTCTCATTTGTTAATTCAATTTTATTTGCTCTCATCATGGTTAATTTTGCATATTTTCCGAAAAATACTTCCTGTACCATCAGTTTGTGGAATACTGTATGATGGTAAATTACGGCACTGTATACCCATATGGATTGAACATAAAGTTCGATCAAAATAATGTAACAAGGAATTTTAGAGAAAAATTATTGGATGTCTGAATCTATGAAAGAACAAAACATATAATTGATTATGACAGGAATAAAAATTATAGAACAAACATTGAATTAAAGAAATTAAAATGTTGCAAGGATGTCGAAAAAGTTATCGAAAATTACAACTCAAACGATAACGAATCAGTAATTAAAAACATTATATTTAATGTAAAAAAAAAAAAAAAAAAAAGATACCAGAGCTTTTGAGCAATTAGCATTAAAACAGGGTAACAACAACACTGACATAACTCTAGCTCTCTTGAGATTTAGAAGAAGAAAACAAGATTTAGATTGTTATGTTAAGAGCATGCCGAAAAAAGATGCCGAAAATAATAAAATATACTGTGTTTTGGATTACATGGGGTCACATCTAAAAGGGGTTAACATTAATAAACTTTTAAATGCGTATAATGAATATTAATACATGGAAATTATTCCAGAGAGAAATATTCGCCTTGCATACAATATTTCAAATGAAAATCAAATTCCAAACATCAAAGTAATTGCTTAAAAGGCGCAAAGGCCAACATAGTGAAAATTTGATTTTCATTTGAAATATTGTACGCAAGGCGAATATTTCTCTCTGGAATAATTTCCATGTATTAATATAATTTCTATCGATGCTGGATTTAATTATGTTTCGTGTTTGTCCCAGGTCGGTGACTCACGATAAATATTCCATCTTGTGCTGCGTTTGTAGCCTTGCCAACTTATAATAGTGAGAAATTTTCCGAGCTAGGTATCGTTCCAAGTGGTTTAGTCGGTAGAACGTCAGTGCACTATACTGATGGCCCGGGTTCGAGTCCCGGCTCGGAATCTGTTTTACTATGTTGGCCTTTGCGCCTTTTAAGCAATTACTTTGAAGTTTGAAATTTGATTTTCATTTGAAATAGCGTATAATGAACTTCTGCCGGATAAAATTATAGCGATTTCTATGGTTTTTAGGTAGCTTTCATTACAAAAAGCTACCTATTGCAGCCGTTAGGAGGAAAGCGATTTCAAAAAATTTTGGTATATTTTCATCGATCATGACCCCCAGACCCCGAAACCACCCTCCTTTCAAAAGTTGATATATATATATATATATATATACTAGGGGGCTCGGCCCCCTACGAGCTACGCTCGCCAACCCCCGTCCAGACACCGCAGACTCTAAATGCACGCTAATTTGATCGGCTTTAAAAATATTTCGAAAGATTGAATTATAATTTAAAAAACAGTGGCGATCTCCCTATAAACGAATTCCTATTCATTTCTCTTTGATTGGGGAATTTTAACGCCAAATCCGCTGCGGTACTACTTGATTATCCTGTCGACCAATTTCGCCAAATTATATAAATCGCCAAACCACTCGCCAAATTATACAAATTGATATAATTTTTATTTTAAATAACGAAAGAACAAATAAATTCGTACAACATTAATAAAAACACAAATAAAACGTCGAAAAAAATAACTTGATGACGTATACACGTGTAACAACATTTCAAAATAAGCTAATATAAAAGGAATTAAGTAAAGAGAGTCTTTGTCTCCTGGTATTTTTTAACAAAGCGAAAAGAAAGTTCTTTTAAATGAGACATTTTAAATTAATTCTCAAAATATCAAATAAATGTCTAGCGCAATTTCTAAATTTAAATTTTTTTGCAATATTATTTTGTGTTCATTTTATGTAATAACTATAATGTGACGTAAATATGACGTAATTTCTCCTAAGACTTCTAACGCATGTTAATGAATTTATTATTTTACAATATCCTTTCTCTTCTAAAATTCAGGTGTATACTTTTTATGACGTAATTTTTAATAAGTTCCTGCTTTTTATACGTAATTATGTAATTCTAATTTGAAAGTTTTTTTCCTGTTTATAATAGTCACGTGTAAATAAATTTTTAATTTGAAGCAAACATTATTGCTTGCGCTTTTTATACAGTTGGCAACAGTTTAAATTAGTACAATTTTCTGAAATCTGTAAAAAATATCTCTAGAAATGCTGAAAATTTAAATTTAAAATAGAAATAAAACCTGAAAAAATGAGTCAAAATAAAACAATTAATGCAATCTGCACTCCGGCAAATTCTAACGCATAAAATGATCTAAAAATGATTACACTGCCATGTCTAGTTTTTGCTGCTATAAAACTTTTTTAGTGGAACGATTTTGTCCAACTTTAGCATTAAATAACTCTTAAAATAATTCTTCGATTTGAAAACTGTCTGCATCAGCGTGTTTATCAAACATTTCTGTATAAAACCACCGATTTTCATATTTTTGTATGCATTATTTTTGTTAATATTAACGAAGAAAGGCCTCCGGTCACAAAAAAATCAAAACCGGCGGCGGCGGCGGCGGCGGCGGTGACAGCGGTAGTTACTTTTTTTTAGAATAGAGAGATATATATATCCATATATATATATCTGACATTTGTCATACTGTAACTCTCGAATTTATGAACTGATTTGGATGTAATTCGGCATGTACATAGTACATACCAATGTCTCGACCGAGTTCGTTGGCCAGCTTCATCCGTCATCTTATTTCAAAATGGCGGCCATTTAAAGAAATTAAAAAATTTTAAATTTAAAACTTAAAATGAGATACCAAAATTTGGAAAATGAAAAAGATTTTTTTCCTATGTGTTTGATCTTAATACAAAGATTCCGAAACAGTTTTTGTTTCGTCTATATCTAAAAAAATGGCTGAGTTATAGCATTTTGAATTTCTATTGTGGCTGACATTTTAAAACGACCTGATTTTTGTCACGCGATAACAAGCGTATTTATGAACCGATTTGGATGTTACTTGGTGTGTACATAGTACATACCAATATCTCGACTGAGTTCGTTGGCCAGCTTCATTCGCTATCTTGTTTCAAAAGGGTTGCCATTAAAAAAAAATTTAAATTTAAAATTTAAAATGAGGTATTAAAAAATTGGAAAATGAAAAAGATTTTTTTATGTGTTTGGCCTTGATACAAAGATTCCGGAGCAGATTTTGTTTCTGAAAATTTGTTCTTTTGTTTACATCTTAAAAAATGGTTGAATTATATCATTTTGAATTTCTAGTATGGCTAACGATCTTGTACGCGATAACTCACGTATTCGCCTATTTCCATGTAAGAAGGCATGTGGATAGTATACATCAACATCTCAGCCAAATATAAGTTACTTTAAATAAAAGCAGCTTGGATAAAGCTGACTAATTTCGCGAAATTCTCATTCATAATGATTTAGTATTGATAAAAATTAGTATTGAATCTCCTATATTCGGTTTCCACTAAATTGAGCTTCGTGTGTTTGAATAATATAAATTGGTTTTTTTAAAATAAGGAATTTGAAAGCTACCTCTTCCTCCCGGCACTGGCCGGAAGGACTTTTAAATATGTTAAACCGATGAGTAGAGTCATATACAACTCTAAAGATTATGCCAAGAATTAAAAAAAAACAGTATTGATAATAGTGTTTGCTATTGTCAAGAAGAAAAATTCAACGAATATATAAATCCATCATACGGGCATATATTAACGGGTAGTTTGGATATAGTACATAATACGAAATTTAGTGAAATCATGAGATATGGAACGAGATACAGAATTAAGAGAGTATTAACAAGAAATATGCCAAGAACATGCTTGAATATGAATTTGGATATTTTTATTCAAAAATTAGTATATAAATACAATTTGCCTGCTAATGTTTTCAAGGAGTGGAAGTATTGTATTTTAAAATATTTGTGTAGAAATTTTGAGGGTAACTGTGAAGGGGTTTCAGGAAAATATTATAAGGAATTGAAAGAATCTATAAGAGGATTGCAGAATAATTTTATAATAACGTATATAGATAAAGCTAACACAAATTACGCAATTATTTGTAAAACATTATATAGTAAACTGCTCAAGGAGGCTTATGGTAATGAAATAAATTATGAAACTGTAAAATCAAGTAAACAAGTTGTTGGCAATAGCATAGGTGCCAACTCTTCCGCTTTTTCAGACCACAAAAATTTAATAGAATTTTTTGTCTTATTTAATCGGCAGATAACGGCGATTTAAAAAGATAAAATTTACTATAAAATTTTTGTGGTCTGAAAAAGCGTAAGATGTTGGCAGCTATGCAATAGAGTAAAAGCATATTATAAAAAAATCAAGATAAGACAAAATAGTGCTAGCTTTCCATATTTGGTAATGGTTCCAAAGCTCCTTAAAGATCCGGTAGCATTTAGAGCTATAACATGTGGGTTCGGTTCATATTTGGAAAATGGTAATAGAAAATTGTTAAGGTTATTAAAAGAAATTTTTGATGAAGTTTTGAAAGTTAAGCCGGCTTGTACAATAAAAAACAGCTTTGAGCTAGTTAAGCGTTTAAATAAAATGAAGAGCATTTGAAGTTTAACCGCGTATGATTTCGAAGACTTGTATAACAGCATAGACTTGGACAATCTAAAAATAAAAAATATAGAGTTTTTCAATAAATATAATTCCTCAAATATTGGACAGGAATGGTTTACTAATTTGTTTAATTTTGTAGTGAGTGAGAATTACTTATATGACGGGGAAATTGTTTACAAACAGGTTAGTGGTATTCCAATGGGGGGAAGCTGTAGTTCGATTTTAGCCGATATTTACTTATACATGTAACGAGGAACATGTTGATACGAATGGGGACATGAAACGTTTTCGTTACATCAATGGTCAGATGCAATGATGTGAAAAAAGAAAAATTTGATTGCTATCCTAATTATTTAAATTTGAAATTGGAGTCAAAAAGTAAAAACATGATCAGTTATTTAGATATTAATATCGAGATAAAAAATGGTGAGATAAAAACAGATATATATGACAAACGAAAAAGCTTTAACTTTGAAAGTATAAAAGTGTTAAATTTTGGTTCAAATGTGCATATCTCAATACATAGAAATATTTTCGTTAATGGGTTAAACCGTATAGATAGATTGACATTATTCATGAATCTTTAGAAATTCGTTTAAGGAACCAAGAAATTTGTATTGATAAGGTTTCCTTTCAAATTCCCGAAATCTGGCTTTCTACTTTGAAAGATCTATGAAAATTCCCATGATTTTGTACAGCCCTTCCTTTTTCGTTATTTTCTTTGGATAACAGATGGCACCACTGAGTTTTTTGGGGGATTTAAGAAGTTTCCATTGGACTGTTTACCAATTTAAATTAGATTTTGAAGATGTAGAATATAAAGTGTTTTTGTCGCTTTATATTTTAGGAAAATATCCCCTGATGAAGGTTTTAAAGATTAAACCGAAACGTAGAGATTAATTTTATTCATATGTTTATTTAACACCTTTTGATTTGTGACTAAATAGTACGTTTGATAGCAACACCTATTTATTCTGTATTAGAATTAGTGTCTTTGCGTATTTTAAATGTATATTTTGAAGATGAGTATATTAGGTTAATTTTAACATAAATATTCCAATCGCTAAAAAAATAAGGTTTCTTAAAGAACTAGGCCCTCTGGATTAGTTCAAGATAGCTCAGTTACCAGAGCATTGACAGCTTCAGACAAGAGATCCTTGGTTCGAATCCTGTACTGGACATGTTTTGCAGAAACATCTATTAGTGGGCCTATAAAATGCATATGTGACTGCATATATCATAAATGCATTTCCCGTCATCTTGTGCTGTCTGATACCCGGCCGGCGGCGTTCCCCAAGATGGTTTATTAGTGAGAAATTGTCGAACTAAGACGCAGGCCAGCGTAGCTTAGTGGTTAAAGCAATAGCATGGTACACTGTGTATCCAGGTTCGAGTCCTGGTAACTGCTAATTTTTCACTTCTGCTGGGTTTATTATATTAATTGTGTCTAAATCTGTAAAAATATATGAGTGATAAATCATATTAAAACATTTTATTCATATTTAATATATATATATATATTTAAGATATTGAGCATTATTTACATGTATTCATAAAAACAGGTTTTTTTTACAGAATAAAGGTTTTCATCGTTTCCATGACCTTAAAATGTTTCATACTCATCGTATTTTTCACAATTTTGTTGAAAATTTTCACAGATGATCTCTATATATGTTTCAACATAAATTACTAAATATAATTTCGTTTACAGTTCATTAAATTAAAAAATATATACATAAACGAAATAAAAATTTCTGAAAATTTGCAATTAAAATCCAGAGAATGAAAATTAAGTTTATTTTTAAAAACTTTATTTCTGAAATAAACAAAAACGTTTAAGTAGCTTTCATTTTTAACGCTTTCTAACATAGTTGAAAAATGTTTGTGAATTGGGTTTGTCTGTCCGTCTGTTTGTCTCTCCGTGCTCTAACTCTAGTACATTTATTCCGATAGCCATGAAATTGATATATGTTATTGGGTATCACTGTAGCATGGTTGGTACTGAAAATGAAGTGTGTAGCATTTACGTTTCATTTACAGGGACACTGAAAAGAATTCCGTTACATTACGGTCTAAGGGGAAAAATTGTTTGCGATGTTTTTTTATTGATATTACACTATTTTAAACATACTGAAATAGATATATATCAATCAAATGTACTACGAGGTTCCTACTGTAGGACGTGGTGAGCAAAGAATTTATCATCCATTAACAGAGCACCAAAGAATATGGCTACAAAAGAAAATGAATAATCACAGTCCTGCGATGAAAAAAATACAAGGGTATTGATGGCTGAACTTTATATATTTTTTGGTGCTAATTAAAAAAAAATAATGAAACAATTCTATCACGTCACATTTTCTTGAAAAATATTGGGTCGATTGGAAAGTTTGTCGTGTTGGAAAAATCAATTCGTAGCGGTAAATTCTGCCAGATAATTATAAGACATTAGATATCGGAATCAATATTTGATAATTAAATGATAGAATTTTCCGGTACGAATTGATTTTTTCAACAGGACGCAACATTCCGATAGACCCAGTTGTTTTAAACCGTTTAAACTTATAACAAAATAATCGATTACTGAAAAATCAATTTGCTTCATCGAGAATCTTTTTTTTTTACATACATTTACATGTATAAAATCACTGTTGCCAGATAGTACATGCAAAATTGTCCTTTTCATTTTAGCAAAAATATCGATATCGATGTTACAAAAAATTCTGATGTGATGAGGGAAAATGGAGGTCATTTTCGAAATCAGCCCACCAAACAACATAAAAATCAGCGAAAACTTCTCTTGTATTTTTTAAAAACTTCATTTTCGCAGGCCTGTGTAAATTAAACAATTGAAGCCTGCGAACAATACTTGCTGGAAATGCGTCTCAGTTCTGGTATGTGTTTTTGAATTTAATTATGTTTTAAATATTACTTGGTGTATATCAGTTCTACAGATCATATACAGGGCTGTATAAATGTTGTCTAAACATCCGTTTATTGGCAGAAATTGCTGAATGGAAATTTTTAATAGTGCTATGCGTTTAACTGAACTAACTTTTAGCATACTATGTGTATACATGCATATCTTCAGATCATACACTGTGCTGCAAAATCGTATATTTTCCCCGACTATTCATGGTAACAGCAGAAATTGGGTTTTCAACTGCATTATGCGTTTTCGAAAATGTTCATTTATAAATACAGTCGAGTCTCTCCATAACGAAAGAGATATGGAAAAAGATAGTTCAAAGAGATATGGAACCTAAATAATATCAAATATAGCTATTCGTATAACTCTTTTTTTAATATTATCCTAATCTATTTATGATGAAATTAATTCGGTACTGATAATAAAATCAGTGCATAGTTAAACTTCATTTGGCATTTCATGAAACTAAATTCAGCGTAGTAATAACCTTTATTTCTACAGCGTAGCTAAAACAAAACCTTTTTTCAAAGTTTAAATTTGGCATTGTGCTCTAAGCGCGCTTCGAATTGAGATCTCAAAGTTGCAACGCCGCCTTGGTCAGTGCCGTGTTTTTCCAGATAGGTATTTGATTAACTTTTAAAGTCACTCGAGGCGTATTGAGAGATTCAATCAATGCAAACTATCGCGAATCCCACAGTATTTATGCGATTCATTCTAATTAAATCTTTCGAGGGCGATGCCCTTAAAAAACGGACACCTAATTTTAATTCTAAAACAGACAAACGGCACCAAGAATATTTAATTAAAATTTTCCTTTTATCATGTACGTGAAAATAAGCAAGTTCACATTTTCTAATAAATTCATTTATAAATTCTTTTTTCCAGATAGGTGTTTGATTAACTTTTAAAGTCACTCGAGGCGTATTGAGAGATTCAATCAATGCAAACTATCGCGAATACCACAGTATTTATGCGATTCATTCTAATTAAATCTTTCGAGAGTGATGCCCTTAAAAAACGGACACCTAATTTTAATTCCAAAACAGACAAACGGCACCAAGAATATTTAATTAAAATTTTCCTTTTATCATGTTACGTGAAAATAAGCAAGTTCACATTTTCTAATAAATTCATTTATAATTTCTGGTGTCAGTTCATTTTTTCATAAGATTATAAATAGAATTACTCCGTGTCGGAAAGGAGTAAGTGGTCGCTGGACCCTTAAAGCTTCAAAATTTAAGAAATTTTAATTATTTTAGATGATAATCTCCTATCTTTTCTGAATATTTTGATATAATTGTTTCCTTGAATTTCCCATTAGAACAGAAGTTTTGGCTTTTAGAATTATACTCGGTCAATAGCTGAAGCGGCGTTTCCGAAACTTTAAAGTCATTATTTTCCAAATGGCGTTTTTTGGGCACAACGCGCAGGGTACCTCAAAAACTTCTGAATATTTTTTCATGAAATTTTCAAAACATATATTTCATGTTAGTCTGTATAAACTGAACCTAAAATTTCCTATTGTTCAAAAAATATTTTTTAGGTGATTTTACTGTTGAAATTTTCAAAATTTTGTATTAGCTAAATGCAACATTGCATTAAAAATATAAAAATGCTTTAAATACAAATTTATTTAAGTTCAAAGAAATTATTAAAATCTGAAGTATAAGTAAGCAACAAAATTTTAATTCTAGTTGCAATATTTATTTTGTAATCCTGCGCGTAAACTGTTATGCCAATTTTTTGTTCGACAAATGTCTAACAGTTTCGAGCCCCCTATAAATACTAATTCTGTATCTTGCATTTTTTAAATACATTAAACGAAATAACATACTTATATCGTTCATCCCAATTAAAATTGTGTTTTAAAACCATATACATTTTAAGACATTAAATGTTGAAATGTTCTTTTTTTCATTTTTTCCACTTTTTAGAGTCCCGAGACCGCTTAAATTAGTATGTTTTTAACAATTTACGTTTATTGCTTTTATACTGTTACTGGACATTACATTACACATATGTATCATTAAAAGTTGTTAACTAGGCATAGAGTACGACGCCCCTGTCCTTGTGTATGTCCAAACTGACTGTACCTTTAAGGGTTAATATCGCGGCTAATTACCGATCATTTTTTTCGGAAATTATTATCAACAATGCTTTTATTCTTCTGCAACGATAGGTATATTCAACGATGCTCAACAATTTCTCTGAATGCCCGTAAATCGAAATTTGTGTATAACAGAAAAATGCTAATTACTCAAAAACTATGTGACCTAGCGTAATCGCTATAATTTTCCGGTTTATATTAACATCTACTACCTCTAATTTTTTCATAATTTTAGTTTCAGTACATTCGGCATTAGATGGGGGGGAACATATTTTTGCGCTACATTTTCAACAATATCTTTGAAAATATAATACCTAAAATTAAAAGGAATGTATTTTTGAGTTCAGCGTTACAAAAGCTTTCACAGGATACCCCAGATGATATACAAAGAAAAGATTTTTTTTTCAAGTGGCATAATCAGCCCCTCTACTTTTTTACTAAATATATTTATGAATGTTTATTAATCTGAAAATATGTGGGTCAATGGTCTTTATTACTTCCCCGAATTTGAACTTTCCACGTTCCATAGTTTACGTGTAAAATGGCTGTGACAGACAGACGGACAGACACAGGAGTGATCTTATAATGGTTCCGTTTTTAATTTTTAAGTACGGAACCCTAAAAATATTAAAAAATATGTTCATAAATAAAAAATTTGATTTTAGAAAGAAGAACAGAGTTACTCTGCATTTTACAACATAAAATTAAATAAAATATTTACCATTTCGTTGTTATATTCATCAAAATATAATTTTATTTAATTATAATAAATTTGATTTTTTAAATATGTTAGCAGAGTTTTTAATCTATATATATAAAAGAAAGTCTGGGTTTTGTATTAATCAACGCGCAGCCAAAACTACTGAATCTAAAATGTTGAAAATCGGGGTAAAAATACTTCTTATGATATAGAGTGCCGCTAAGAAAGGATTTTCCAAAATTCCACCCCTAAGGGGGGTAAAAAAGAGAACGAACTTTTAAAAAATTCCTTAAAAATTTGATTTTATAGTTATTTTTAAACTGATAACATATTTTGGTGTATTTTTGTATGCTGAATCGAATGGTACTAACTAAATTCTTTTAAGCCCAGTAGTTCGAGAGATATTTCATATTTTTCTAATTTGGCACTATCTTCGGCGCCAAAACCTGAATTTTTCAAGTGATAATTTCTAAAAACCCATTCTTTTCATTCTGTTACTATAGCAAGGAAAAAAATTCAAATTGAATCATTTTTTAACCAATCCTTTTGGTTAAATGAAAACAACTTCGTCAATTAGAAAAAAAAAATTCAAACGCCCCAAAAACTAAAACTAAATAATAATAATAATAATAAAACTGTGGTACTTTTTCGTTCTAATTTTCGTCGCGATACCATGCCAAAATGTATGGTATCCCGCTATTTATTTCAACCCTAATCGTGCAAACGATTTTTATTGCAAACCGTGCCACACATTAACATTTGCTAATTGTTGAACGTGAATATTTTTATGCAGGAATTTTTAATGATGGAATTTATTTTATTTCATCATAATCTCGCAAAACTTTTTAATTTGTTATTTTTTGAATAGAAAATATTTATTACTGATACTGATAGAGATAGATTTTACCATTTCGCAGTTATCTGATGCTACAATAAAATTATTTCAGAAATTAGGAATTTACATATAAAAATGTTTTGTTCAAAAAACCATGAATGTCTTCATTGAAAGAATGAAATGTTTTCTGCAATGTGAGACATACGTATTACGTACGCCATGCTTCAGTAGTAAAAGACGTTTACAATTTCAAGACTGCAGTTTAAATTGACTATATTTTATTACTTGCAAATATTTATTTATTCTTATATTTTAAATATTTATTCTGGTACCCGTCGACCAATTCCGCCAAATTATATAAATCGCCAAACCACTCGCTAAATTATACCAATTGACATAATTTTTATTTTAAATAACGAAAGAACAAATATATTAGTATAACATTAATAAAAATACATTTAAATGTCGAAATAAAAATCACCTGATGACGTAAATGCGTGTAACTTGCTTAAAGTCAAGTGAATGTGACATTTACGATCAACCATTATTGGCATTTAATCTTATAGTTTGGCAATAGATTTTTGGTCGGCGGAATAACCAAGTAGTACCATTATTTTTATTGATTTAAAAAAATGGTATGTCAAAGTCTGTAATTTTCAAAAGTTATATTTTTTAAATGCTCATTTTTTTATCAGCATTTTTTTTTTTTCAAATGTATCAGTTCATTTTTGTGCCAACTGTTACGCTTGGTGACAATGGTGATGGCATAACAGGGAAATACCGAAACAGTTACTGATTTTATTTTAAATGTAAAGAAAAAAGGTTTAATGGGCAATAAATATTGCAAATATGACTATAACTCAGATTTTACTGAACAGAATTTTGTAGAACTTACACTGTTAAATAGTAAATTTGGTTTATAAATGGTTTAATGTAAAAACCATCATTCTAAGTTGCTACGGGAGTTCTAAAATTAGGTGAACTCGATTATGAAAGATTTCAAGTCAACTTATTAAATGCACAGTAAGTTGGATAATATTTCAGGGATTTTTTCTACATTTATCGTATCATTCAGTGTTATTTAGTTACTGAGCTATGCGGAAAAAGTTCTCAGTGCTACAGTAAAGAAAATTGGAAGATATACGCTACAGAGAGTATATATGCTATAGTTATGGAAGTTGAGCTGAGTTCCTTAAAAAATTCAGAAATGATGCAGTATATACATACTCCTACCTCTCAGAGAGTTCTATAATCAGGTTAACGCAATTATGAAAGTTATATTTAGCTATCTCAATATATATATAATAAAAAGAGAAATTTCATTCCGACCGCTTATATCTTGAGTTCTGCTGAATAGATTTTGACGGGACATACATTGTTAGTTAGATAATTTTTCAGGAAAGATGTTAGTATAAAACATAACGTTCTACGTTGCTTAGTTAAATAATTATGGGGAAAGTTCTAAATCAGATGAACCCAATTTTGAAAGATTTTCTTTTTTTAAAGGTTCCACTGAATGAATTTTTATGGGATTTAAACTGTTAATTAGATCATTTTTAGGGAAGGTTTCGGTATATTTTCCAGTTTGAAAGATTCTGCTAAGTGGATTTCGATGCAATTTGATCGGTTAGTTATTTTTTCAGTAAATGTTTTAGTATAAAGCACATATCATTTGCTGTTGCTTGGTTGTTAGGTTGCTTGATTGTAGAATTATAGATGAAAATTCTAGAATCAGGCGAACCCAATTATTATGAACGACCAGCCTTTTCAATAAGTCCAATTAACAGATTCTAATGAGACTTGCATTGATAATTTTTCAGGAACGCTTTTAGTATATTACATATTGTTCTTTACCGAATCCTACACTAACACATCAATTAAAAAAATTGGTCCTTAACAGTCTAAATTTTGTATGACTCAATAAAAGATATAATAAGGTAATGACATTCATATTGCTTTCAGCAATTCGGTCGGATACACCAGGTAAATGTCCATATTGCTTTAAAACGCATGATCAAATTCACAGACATTTTTTGTTTCATTCAAGATTTCTTTAGAAAAACCGACCAGCGTAGCGGGCGAAGGCGGCTAGTTTTATATAAAACAGAACATTGAGCCCGGATAATAATAATAAATACTTAACGGCTTAAACCAGAAAAAAAGTTTTATCGCTATAAAACACATTATTTTGTATTATTAATTTTATTTATATTATAAAAGAGAAACATGTCAGTGCATAACGCTAATGTAATGTTGACGGTGGCAACGGCAGATGATGAAATTCAGGTTTTACTGCAATTTTTTTAACTTCTGAACAACACACATTTTCAACTTTTAGACTGTCGAATCAGGAAAATATCTACCGGGTGTCCCAAAAAGGACTGACTGATTTTAAAATTCAATAACTTGCAAACGGTGACAGATATTTAAAAAATTCTTGCAGGAGGGTTATGCATAAGGTCAAAAGTTTTTTTACAGTGATTTTCAATTTTAGTTCGAATTAAAAACAATAGATGGCGCTGCGATCAATAGACGCTGAATTCAGGCTCGATTTTTGGTACTTCGTGGCCCGGATAATACATTTCCATCTCCTTTTTCTACACGGAACTACAGAAAGGACCAGAAATCGAGCCTGTATTTAGCGACTATTGCTTACACCGCCATCTATTGTTTGTAATTCGAACTAAAATCGAAAATCACTGTAATAAAACTTTTGACCTTATGCATAGCCCTCCTGCAAGAATTTTTTAAATATCTGTCACCGTTTGCTAGTTATTGAATTTTAAAATCAGTCAGTCCTTTTTGGGACACCCGGTACTTTTAAATGCAATTTGTTTGAAAACTGTATCGCAGTTTACTTACTTTTTATAGTTTTTAAAATAATTTTTAAGCATGCATTTTTTTTTTAATCGGTCTCCCTCGAGTACTCTCCCTGCGAAAGATAAATCCATTTGCACTGAAAATAATATAAATAGTTCAGAACTTTTTTCCGACTTATATTCCATAAAGGAATTAAAACTTCATCAATTCAATAAATAAATAAAATACGATACAGGAATCAAGTACAAATTTAAGTCATGTAATCGAACTCCGCGCTTAAACGACTGAAACATTCATAATAAAAAAAGGTGTTTAAATAGTGAGCTTTGGAGATTTTTTTTTTTGTTGTTAACTCTTGATACGATGCCAATACGAAAGTATCTCTTTTTAGAGTTTCAAAATTTTATTTGAATGCATAAATACTATTAGGTAGCTTTCATTACAAAAAGCTACCTATTGCAGCCGTTCGGAGGAAAGCGATTTCAAAAAATTTTGGTATATTTTCATCGATCATGACCCCCAGACCCCGAAACCACCCTCCGTTCAAAAGTTGATATATATATATATATATATATATATATATCCATATATATATATATATATATCTGACCTTTGTCATACTGTAACTCTCGAATTTATGAACCGATTTGGATGTAATTCGGTATGTACATAGTACATACCAATGTCTCGACCGAGTTCGTTGGCCAGCTTCATTCGCCATTTTGTTTCAAAATGGCGGCCATTTAAAAATTTTTAAAAATTTTTAAATTTGAAATGTGATACGAAAGAATTGAAAATGGTAAAATATTTTTTTCTTATGTATTTTACCTTTATACAAAGATTCCGGAGCAGTTTTTGTTTCGTCTATATCTTAAAAGATGGCTGAGTTATAGCATTTTGAATTTATAGCATGGCTGACATTTTGAAACGTCCTGAATTTTGTCACGCGATAAAAGGCGTATTTATGAACCGATTTGGATGTAACTTCGTTTGTACATAGTAAATACCAATGTCTCGACCGAGTTCGTTGGCCAGCTTCATCCGTCATCTTGTTTAAAAATGACAGCCATTTAAATTTTTAAGAAAAATTTAAATTTGAAATGTGGTACCAAAAAATTGAAAATGGAAAAATATTTTTTTCTTACGTATTTGACCTTTATACAAAGATTTCGGAGCAGTTTTTGTTTCGTCTATATCTTAAAAAATGGCTGAGTTATAGCATTTTGAATTTCTAGCGTGGCTGACATTTTGAAATGTCCTGAATTTTGTCACGCGATAAAAGGCATATTTATGAACCGATTTGGGCATAACTTCGTTTATACATAGTACATACCAATGTCTCGACCGGGTTCGTTGGCCAGCTTCACCCGCCATCTTGTTTAAAAATGGCGGCCATTTAAAAAAATTTAAAAAATTTAAAATTTAAAATGAGATACCAAAAAATTGGAAAATGAAAAATATTTTTTTCTTATGTGTTTGACCTTAATACAAAGATTCCGGAACAGTTTTTGTTTCATCTATATCTAAAAAAATGGCTGAGTTATAGCATTTTGAATATCTATTGTGGCTGACATTTTAAAACGACCTGATTTTTGTCACGCGATAACATGCGTATTTATGAACCGATTTGGATGTTACTTGGTCTGTACATAGTACATACCAATGTCTCGACCGAGTTCGTTGGCCAGCTTCATTCGCCATCTTGTTTCAAAAGGGTTGCCATTTAAAAAAAAATTAAATTTAAAATTTAAAATGAGGTATTAAAAATTGGAAAATAAAAAAAAAAAGATTTTTTTATGTGTTTGGCCTTGATACAAAGATTCCGGAGCAGATTTTGTTTCTGAAAATTTGTTCTTTTGTTTATATCTTAAAAAATGGTTGAATTATAGCACTTTGAATTTCTAGTATGGCTAACATTTTGAAACGATCTTGTATTTGTCACGCGATAACACACGTATTCGCCTATTTCCATGTAAGAAGACATGTGGGTTGTATACATCAACATCTCAGCCAAATATAAGTTACTTTAAATAAAAGAAGCTTGGATAAAGCTGACTAATTTCGCGAAATTCTCATTCATAATGATTTAGTATTGATAAAAATTAGTATTAAATCTCCTATATTCGGTTTCCACTAAATTGAGCTTCTTGTGTTTGAATAATATAAGTTGGCTTTTTTAAAATAAGGAATTTGAAAGCTACCTCTTCCTCCCGGCACTGGCCGGAAGGACTTTTTTTCATATGAAACGGATTTTTACAAGAAGAAAGTATTGGATTCGTGAAAATTTTCGACCGGTTTTCGATGGATTTATACGTTTTAGAATGTCCTGAACACGATTTGATGTTTTTTAGAAAATGTCTGTCTATCACTCTGTCTGTCATTCTGTCACTCTGTCATTCTGTGAGTCTGTATGTGACAAAAATTTTGTGGGCGCTCTATCTCAAGACCTAATGCACGGAATTTCACAAAATTTTAGATTCAGTTAGACATTGATATAAACTGGTCCTGATTGGTTTTTGGTGAAAATCGTCCAACAGGTGGTGCTGCTGTGTGGCATTCTTCATGATTATCGCAATAACTATAACTCAAGTAAAAATGCACGAATTTTCATCAAACTTCAGATTCAAATAGTACCTCATATAAATTAGTGCTATTTAATATTTGGTGTAAATCGCCCAATAGGCGGCGCTGCTGTGATAAAGTTTTCATGATTTCCGTAATAGCTGTATCTGAGGAACTAATGCACGAATTTACATCAAGCTTCAGATTCAGTAACTTCCTGGTATAAATTTGTCCTAATTACCTTTTTGTGCAAATCGCCCAACATGTGGCTCTACTATGCAGATTTTTTTACAATTTCCGCAATAGCTTTATCTAAAAAACTAATGCACGGATTTTCACCAAACTTCAGATTCAGTTAAGAAGTTGTCAAAGTTGTGGATAATTAGATCTCGGTGTAAATCATCTAACCGGTGGAGCTGATATACTGCATTTTTCAGGAAGTATTAACATGTATGATATAGAAGAAAGTTTTGGGATTGCCAGATCCGACTAGTTGGAATTGTTATTGAGCATTCTATAAAAATATATTAAAGATAAAAAATTATAAAAGGTTTCATCTAAAAAATATTCGTTTTTACCTATATTCTGTAACTCAGAAAAGTCTGGTTTATCCCCTTGTTTACTTAAAAGTACGTTTAGAAAAATCAGTAGAGCATCAATGCATTGTTTTATATAATTAACATAAATTATTTATAATATAAAGTAACTGTTATAGGCAATTCCATCGTAACTGACGTAACATATGATCATCGAATTTTGTTTTCAAAACTATGTAGAAAATTTACTAATAAAGCTAGAAGAAATTTTTACATGCTTAAAAGATGTTATAAAAACACATTAAAAGTAAATAAAAAACTCTTTATTTACATGTTTCAACTCATTTTCTGAGTCGTCGTCAGAATGTATAATAGAAAATTACAAATGCATAATGAAAAATGGAAAAAGGAAAAAAATATCGAAAATAAACAAGTAATCATGTAACGCGCCCTATATTTTCGCGATTGCTCGTGTTCTCTCTATGTCGCGATGCCGCAATTTATCTAACCATTCAACTCATAAATTCGGGATACGAAAGGATAATGTATCGTTACAAACTCCTGAACCTCTTAAATAAATTTCAATGGACTCTCTTATGAATAATTGTAAATAAAAATTAGATCTGTAGATGATTTTACTCTCGTTAAAAAGTATGTTAAAGTTCTCTATTTGATTTAGCCGGGATAAAGCAGTATTACCTCTATTGTATTTTATGTCCGCCATATGTTCTTTATATCTGATATTGAATTTTCGTTGGGTTATACCTATATAATGATTTTTGATTCCTCCCTCCCTAATGAATGGTATCATATAAACCCCTGAGAGGTCATCTCTATTAATCGGATCAATTTTAGTATTTAAAAGCATCTTCAATTTCGGAGGCAGCTTCGCGATCAAACATAAGCCAACATTTCTTAAATGATTTTTTATATGTTCAAAGAAACCCGGGAAATAATTTGCTACAACCCTTTTCATAGTGACTTCATTAATAGTTTTATTTTTATTTTTAGAAGTATCAAAGGAGCTCTGAATCAATTTGTTAATTAATTTTATCCGATATCTATTATCACTAGCAATACGTTTAATTTTCTCTAATTCATCCCCCAAATTTATATCAGAAGAAATCTTGAAAGCACGATTGATTAGGAACTTGGAGGTGGATAATTTGTAAGTGAATGGGGTGCATGCATAGGAAGGTATAACGTTTAAATCTGCGATAGGTTTTCGGTAAACTGAACGAATTAATTCATTCCCCTTTCTCTGTAACTCAACATCTAAAAAAGGTAATTTTCCTCCTGTTTCTATTTCAAAAGTAAACTTAATATTATTGTCGAGTTCATTTAACTGTTGTATGAAAATCATTAATTCATCTGTATTACCTCGCCAAACAATAAAAATATCGTCAACATAACGTAACCATACTAAAGGGACTACCTCAAAAGTGCTGAAAATTTTATATTCGAGGGGGCTTAATTTAAATTCCGCCAGAAGGCCAGATATTGGGGATCTCATCGGAGCACCACATGATTGTTCATAAATAACATTATCAAAAATAAAAAAATTACTTGAAACAATTAAGTTTAAACCACTCTTTAAAGTGTTCTTCATGGGCAGATCAAAGGTTTCTGCATTATCGATAAAATGTTCTAGGTTCTTGGTAACTTCTTTTGTATCTATGGATGGATAAAGGGAAACAATATCCAAACTTGCTAAAATACAGTCTTCAGAGATGTTGAATTTATTGATTTTCTCAACGAAAAAGTTACAAATACAATACAAATGTTACAAATACAAAACAATACAAATAATAATAAAAAAAAATACAAAAGTTAAATGAACTCGACAATAATATTAAGTTTACTTTTGAACTGGAAACAGGAGGAAAATTACCTTTTTTAGATGTTGAGTCACAGAGAAAGGGGAATCAATTAATTCGTTCAGTTTACCGAAAACCTATCGCAGATTTAAACGTTATACCTTCCGATGCATGCACCCCATTCACTTACAAATTATCCACCTCCAGGTTCCTAATCAATCGTGCTTTCAAGATTTCTTCTGATATAAATTTGGGGGATGAATTAGAGAAAATTAAACGTATTGCTAGTGATAATGGATATCAGGTAAAATTAACAAATTGATTCAGTGCTCCTTTGATACTTCTAAAAATAAAAATAAAACTATTAATGAAGTTACTATGAAAAGTGTTGTAGCATATTATTTCCCGGATTTCTTTGAACATATAAAGAATCATTTAAGAAATTTTGGCTTATGTTTGATCGCGAAGCCGCCTCCGAAATTAAAGATGCTTTTAAATACTAAAATTGATCCGATTAATAGAGATGACCTCTCAGGGGTTTATATGATACCATTCATTAGGGAGGGATGAATCAAAAATCATTATATAGGTATAACCCAACGAAAATTCAATATCAGATATAAACAACATATAGCGGACATAAAATACAATAGAGGTAATGCTGCTTTATCCCGGCTAAATCAAATAGAGAGCTTTAACATACTTTTTAACGAGAGTAAAATCATCTACAGATCTAATTTTTATTTACAATTATTCATAAGAGAGTCCATTAAACTTTATTTAAGAGGTTCAGGAGTTTGTAAAGATACTTTATCCTTTCGTATCCCGAATTTATTGGTTGAATGGTTAGATAAATTACGGCATCGCGACATAGAGAGAACACGAGCAATCGCGAAAATATAGGGCGCGTTACATGATTACTTGTTTATTTTCGATGATTTTTTCCTTTTTCCATTTTTCATTATGCATTTGTAATTTTCTATTATACATTCTGACGACGACTCAGAAAATGAGTTGAAACATGTAAATAAAGAGTTTTTAATTTACTTTTAATGTGTTTTTATAACGTCTTTTAAGCAAATAAATATTTTAATATTATGATATGATTAGAAATGGACGTAATTTTGACTTCGCACTTATTTACTTTTGAAATTTTTTCAATTTAAAATATTTCTTACTAAGGACTTTATACCCAAATACCTGCAGATTATTTCAATCTCTCTTTTAGTCCCAAAAATTGCAATTCAAAATTCTGTAACTGACGTAACATAAAATATAGAAACATTTTTTCTGCCTTCATTGAAGTGTAAAAATTATCAAAACTATCCCGTTAAAAAACCGTGATTTAATGTTCTCAACGACAGTAAGTAATGCCAAATTATAACATTAACTTGTTTATTTATTTTCTGAATAATAAAAAAAGAAAAAAAAAGACATTTACACGTGTAACGGACGTAACATTATGGCTTTACAAAGATAAAAATGGTACTTAACTTAGTTTGTAAACAGTAATTTACACTGCCTTTTTATTAGGATTTTATTATAGAACTAGAAAGAATTAGAATTTTATTAGATATATTTAGAATTATTAGATAGAATTTTATATAGAACTAGAATTTTATTATAGAACCCGTCAGAAATGACGGGAAATGAGATATAAAGATATATATAAGAATGTGTAAGAATGAGTTTTTCTCGCTTCTTCCGCATAGATAGGTAAAAATAACACATTTTAAAAACGAAATACATTTATGAAAAACTATGTACAGTAGAAGACCACCAATCCGCACAGCCTGGTTGTGCGGATTTGAGGCACTTCACCGATTACAAGTCATATCTATTCAATGTTTGTTTAAATTTTAAAAATCCATAGTTTGGACAATTTAGATTGTTTCTCCCCTCCTCCTCATCCTCCCCTCTTGCATATAGTACAAACTATGGCGCAGATAGTTCAAAATACTAGAGAATTTGGTACTTTTCCACTACAGGGACCATGGCGTTTTTTTTTTGTTTTTTTTTGTTTTTTTTTTTTTTTTTGGCGACATTCGGGTATCAGAAAGTGAAATTTGTTCACAGAGGATATAAACAACTATGAAAGCAAACTTTATGAATTTCTATGTTTGTTTGTATATGCATTTTAATTAAATGTATATATATATTTTAATGTACAAATTACTTCTGTTTCTGAATAAAATTAAATAAGTGTCTTTTTTATGTTAAATAAATTGCATAAATATTGAAAAAATTGCGTCTGTATATGAAATGAAACAGTGAATAGGCTGTCAGAAAATGTGATGCCAAATTTCCTTCTTAGCCAAGGTAGTTTTATCTATTTCGCCAAGGCCCTGTACTGGAAAAGTACCGAAAATTTAATTTTTGTATCCGGTAATGTAAAGCACAATAAAATCGGGCTTTTAAGAGCTCAGAGAGTACAGTGCCGCCTAGTGGCGGTTATTTTATTAGTAGCATCGGGATGAAGTTGTACAGACGTATATTTTCATACATTACACTTTAAATTCCGACCGATAGATTTTGAAAAAAAAAAAAAAAAACCTAAATGCGCGGATTTTAAATTGAATTGCTGTGAGCCTGATTATGAAAGGTTAATGGGTTTCAATGGGAACTTCGCCAAATTAGCGAGCTATCGCCAAGTTGGCTTCATATATCGGATCTTATTTTTGTCGCCAAATTTGGCGATATTTTGCCAAGTTGGTAAAATTTGGTGCTATCGTAGCAACCCTGGAATTATTACTTTAGAACAATTACTCATTGTTGAACCTGATACAAATTTCTCCATAGGAAGCTTAACATAGCTGCGATCAATGACGTGGTCCTACCGGAATTGTGAGGGACACACAGAGACTTGGATTTTACATAAATATATATAAAAATATCAAATTTTCCAATCCTACCCATAAATTAAACATATTATAAATCTTATCCCCCCCCCCCCCCCAAAATAAAATGATAATTTTCAGTGGAATTGCCTTTATATTAGGAAAAATCATATTAAACCATGAATCATACGAGAAATTTGTCGTCGCACAATTGTACTTTTATAATATTTTTGTTAAGCAAACTAATATTAACTAGTATGTTGTGGCCATCACAAAACTTTCTTCTATATAAATCACGTCAATTAAATCATTTAAATAGTACAAGAAATAACAACGATTTAGCACCAATTCATATCAAAATATATCTGAATTTGAAGTTTGATGAAAATTCGTGCATTAGTTCTTGAGATAGAGCTATAGAGGAAATTCTGAAAAATGTAGCATAGCAGCGCCACCTGTTGAGCGATTTACGCCAAAAATAAGCAGCACTAAATGATATAAAGGTATACCTGAATCTGAAGTTTGTTGAAAATCCAAGTATTAGTTCTTGAGATAAAGCTATTGCGGAAATCGCAAAAAATACAACATAGCAGCGCCACCTGTTCAGCGATTTACACCAAAAATTAAACAGCACTAATTTATACGTCAATTCATGTCAAGGACTAACTAAATCTGAAGTTTGATGAAAATCCGTGCAATAGTTCTTGAGATACAGCTCTTGCGAAAATCGTGAAAAATGCAGCACAGCATCGCCACCTGTTGGTAGCTTTACACCAAAAATTAAACAGCACTAATTTATATCAGGCACTAACTGAATATTATGTTTGATGAAAATTCGTGCATTTTTTCTTGAGTTAGAGCTATTGCGATAATCATGAATAATACAGCATAGCTGCGCACCTGTTCAGCGATTTTCACAAAAAAGTAATCAGCACCAAACTTTGTCCTTGACTAACTAAATCTGAAGTTTTATGAAAATCCGTGCAGTAGTTCTTGATATATAGCTATTGCAGAAATCGTGAAAATACCACATAGCAGCGGCACCTGTTGGGCGATTTTCACCAAAAACTAATCAGGTCCAGTTTATATCAAGGTCTAACTAAATATAAAGTTTTGTGAAATTCCGTGCATTAGTTCTTGAGATACAGTGCCCACAAATTTTTTGTCACATACAGACTCACAGAGTGACAGACAGAGTGACAGACAGACTCACAGACAGAGATTTTCTAAAAACCATCAAATCGTGTTCTGGGCATTCTAAAACGTATAAATCCGTCGAAAACCGGAAGTCGAAAATTTTCACGAATCCAATACTTTCTTCTTGTAAATATAGAAGAAAGTAAAAATGGGTCAAATATTTCTACTTATAACATGCATAGTATCAATTTACGTATATAAATATATTAAACACATATATTTGTTTCAATTAATATTTTAACAAGTTATTAATCGAAATAATTACATCACTTTTAACGTCAATTTATTTTAAAGAAAAAAAAATAGCAAGACGTAAATAATTCTTAATTAATTAATTAAAAACATTTCGTTATCTTTAGCATATTCAGGAAAAATGACATACTTTCAAAATATGTCATTGACATATTTCTAACATATTTCCAACATATGACATTTCAAATGCAGTAGTTTTAAAGTTGATTTTTTTTATACTGAAACTTTGAGATGGAAGTCTAATAATAATGGCTTTATCTAAATCAGAGTTATCAAATCACTCGTAACTTTAGCCTTGGTTGTTCTTTAACCTTACGGACTTTCATCTGATATGATATAAGATGAATAAAAATAAACTGAATTCGAAACTTTTTCCTTTTCCAGTAAAGTAATCTTTAATGATGATAGGAGTTAGACGGTTGAAAAAAAATAGCCCAATACAACTCCATCTAAAAATGCAGTGTTAAATTTTTTTTTTAAAAAAGGTTCTGATAAGATTATGCTAGTATTGGAACAATCACAGCATTAAATAGAAAATCATTTCACCACAGCACAAGCCTTCAGTTTAAAAGGTATTTTACAAAATTTTATTTGTTAGCATTAAATTTATCTTAAGTGATTTTACAAGAAAGACAAGTTTTCATTAATTATAGTCAAATATAAATAATTGAAAGTTGTATAAATCAATATCATAGAGAAAAGCTGATTTTAGGCATGTCCCCTAAAATAGTTAGTGTATTTCTCTATTTTTCAATTACTACTATTAGTTCACACTCTCCCTATATTTATTTATTTATATATTTATCTTGTTCAAATTTTCAATCATTAATAAAATACTCATTATTCATCCTATCAAGTTGAAATAAATTTCTTAAAACTTGTACTGGATGACAATTGATGTTAATACAGTTTTTTTTTCAAATATTAATTCATTAATTAAATTTTAATTAATTAATTTTAGTTTTGCATGGTAAAAAAATGGCGGCCACTGGTTCTTGAAGATTAATGAAAGCATTTTCAATAAGGGGTTACCATAGGGGGGACCTGTTCTGTCGCCAAATACCGCCAAGTTTGTTTCCAACTTGGTGACATATCGCCAAATTTGGCGGCCAAAATGAGTCGCTAAAAGTGACGCCAACTTGGCGATATCTCTAATATTTCGCCAAATTTCCATAGACTTCCATTGTAAATCTACTTGCTTATAGAAAATCAACAAATTGAGATATTGTAATGCAACAAAAACTAATATTAGCTTAAGTGATTATATTAAATTTTTCTTTGATGGCCTGAGTAGGAATTGGGTTTAAAAACAAAATTTTTATATTACTTGTTTATTTACAATATACTTTGTAAAAGCCGATTTATAAAATCTATGCCAATTTTAAAACATTATTTAATAACAATACAATTATTGGAAATTCTGTTGAAATAACACGTATTTTTATTAAAAACGATAGTTTTACTTTAATAATATTTACTTTAATGAAACACGAAATGTTTGTCCTTAAATAAAGCAAAATAAATCGGCAAAAATGCTTTTCAACAAGTACGAAAAGTAGATATATAAGCGTACTATTCCTTTTTCGCATACCCAAACTCTTCGTTCTCGCTAATCAAAAGCAAGAAAGAAAAATCATGCGTTAAGCACAGATTAGGAAACACTTTCCAACATTTCCTGAATGCTTTAAAAAAACTTCGTTATTTATCGAAATAAGATAAATTAGATAACTGAGTAAACATTTTAGAAAACGCATAAAACATTTGAAAAACTGATCTCAGCAATTACCGCCTATAGTCAAATGTGTATTCAAATTCTTTTGAACACCCCTGTACTTGATCTGTAGGTTCATATATATAATGGGAAAATTTAGTTTAGAAAGAAAACGCATAACAGGTTTTCTTTCAGCAAATTAAACTAATAGATGGAAACATGCTTGAATACTTTTGTGTAACCCTGTAGTTTATCTAGAACCTGTATTACACGCCACTATTTAGCTAAAATTTAAATTACTGAAATCCAGAAATTATCATTTATAGACGGCCATGTGTCCAATTCTTTGCAAGACCCTGTATATAATTTTATCTATATTCTACAAACATTTCTTTGTAAACTAAATGAAGTTCAGTGTAAAAATGAATCATTTAAAAACACCTTTAAACAATTTGCGCTCATACCCAGTAACCCTTGCGAATTCTCTTGTGCAGTTCTGTATATGAATTATAGCATTTATTCACACCATGTAGTATGCATAAATATAGTGAAACATAAAAGCGCATATCATAATTAAAAATGCATTTCCTGCAACCATCGCTAATGTACAGTACTTCGGATAGAATATAGTATCTGAAATCTTTTGTGTGTTCCTGTAACTGCTATGCACTTCGTATTATAGATGAAATAAGTTATAGTAAACCTCAAGGACGTATATCAATTTCATTATTTAAGAAATAATTTAACATAATTAAAATACGCCGCAAACAATTCCCCCCTTATACCATTATGCAACGAAACTCTATTGTGTGGCCCTGTAAATGAATAATAACTATTTTTTGCACTGCGTATTCTACAGAATGCATATTTCAGTGCACTTCGTAAATGCATATAATTTTATTATGTTTGAAAAGGTGTAACACCATTAAAGATAAATTGAAACGATTTTTTCCCATTGGCCGTAATGTAACGGAATACTTTTGACTGTCTCTGTAAATGAACTAAACATGTTAAAAATATCATTAGAAATAGAAATCATGCTTTGGGGGAGGTCAAGAACATCCAAAAATTGCAGAACATTCCTAGTATATTTACGAGAGATAGAGCGCGGACAGACGGACAGAGAAACCGAAGCCATAAACATTTTTCAACTTCGTCCGAAAGTGTTAAAAAGAATACTTTTGATTTCTTTCTTAACTTTTATATCACATATTACAAGCTAATGTGCAAAAACATCAACTTTTATGAGCCGCAAATTTCATTAATTATGAAAATCTGCCTCTGCTTTTTCAGTTGTATTATACATGTTCCGCGTCGTATTTTTATTTTTTAATAAACGCCTTTATACTATATGAAAATAATAGATGGGTAGTTCTGAAATTAAGTGGAAATTTCACTTTGGTAATTTGCAAAAAATAAAAATTCTAAATGTTGTGTTTAAATTGTGTTTCCAACATTTTCTTAGTGTTTTAAAGGTAAATAAATCATGATTAGAGGTCAAGGTTTAATTTTTTTATTTAAAATTAAATTTTCTTTTTCATATAAACATGGAAGTGTCACAGTATACCATGGAGGTGACAATCTTCAATAGTAATGATGAATATAAGTTTTACTGTGCATTTACTAGATTGAAAAACATTTATGGTTGCGATATTAGGTTGTTTTATTGTTTAAGAGGTATAATATGTTATTTCAATAAAATAAAGATACTCAAATAACACGTCAAAACAAATACTGGATTACAATAGAGGTAAAGAACACATACTCTTGAGTAACATGTTAACAAAAAAGAACGAAACTCAAACTTATTTTTTTATTAAATAATATCGCAGTTTTGATGGATTAAATCAAAGATGTATTGTAACCGATTGTTCACTTTCGGCTGTTCAATCACACAAATCAAGTCTTCATGTCTAATTATTGCTTCTGGCTCTTTGCTGAAAACAAATTTTTTTTTGGATCCCGAACATTTTGCATAAATTTAACTTCTACGTAATCTTCAACTGAGGTCACATTTGCTAAATACAGTTTAACAGGACCTAACTGGAATCTTCTGCATACTGCGGTACTTCTTTATTATTTTTTTCAGAAAGAGCAAGTTCAAAGACTTTCTTTGACTTTTGAGAATTCTCATTTTTTTTCCAAAATTTTTCTCCATCTGAGTGGTCAGTGCTGAACCGAATCCAAGACATTTTCTGACTTTAGGAGAAACATTTCCGACTTTCAATATTTTTTCTACCCTCTCTTTTGGATGGTTTAATTTTTTTCTTGATGGACTTTTCACCACTTTTCACAGTGGTGACTTTACAGTAGGGTCTCTGTCACCATTTGACAAAGTCACCATGTGATTTTAATGTGACATTATTTGGTGAATTATCATAATGCAACGTGCACAATGACTTTGAAATTGAATCTCCAGATGAGAGTTACACGAGAGTCTCAATGAAGCGACATTGCAAAGTCACCTGGTGACTCGTCACAAAGCAGCAGTCACAGTGACCTGTCAGTGGAGTCACATATAGTAGTCATTTGAGACTCATAAAACAGACGTAAGTAAGTAAGCACCCACCCTGGGAACCCGCTTTTGGCTTATGGTTAGGTGTAACCCCCAAGCCCAGGGCAGGGAAAAGTTTTACTTCCTGCGGAAACAAGCCCAGAACCCCAGTCTCCGGGAAAGAAGACTTCAGAACGACCCGCCTGACACGCCGAAGAGAGCACAAGAGGCATCACAATTGGCTACCCTATTGTTTCAGGGCGAGCCTAGAAATATATTACGATTATGATTTATATGTTTTGGAATTTACGTACTATTTGAAAAACTTTTAAGTATTTACATTCATCTTTTCTTTTGATAAGAAATATTTTTTTTTCCCTTTTTTTCACCCTTTTAAACAAAAATATTTATACATATTTACAATATTTCTAGTGGTATTTAAGTTCTTAAAAATAAAACAATCTCAAAAACACCCTTCCATACACCACGTGGACCCATGACATGTCCACCACAGGCAATCAGAAGAGGTAATTATTGAATGTATTTATATTGAATAAAAGAATAATGGCTATTGAGAATATCGTAGTTAGCATAAAGTTTTTTAAGTTGTGCTGGGTCATTAATTATTTTTAGGATGTCCTGAAGGATTGTCGTTTCTGTTCTGTGAAATTTAAACTTCATGAATTTGCAGTTGCCGAAAATGTAATGCATCGGGTCTCCTCGACCACCACATTTACAAAGGTCGTCATCTTTTTTGCCGATATTATAAAGGAAAGACGGGAAGCTGCCGCGGCCTGTTAAAAAGTAAATAGATACTTTATCTTTTGAAATTATTTGGTTCTGAACTTTTGGTACCAGCCCGTGCGTATATCTGCCACCCCCTGAGTGATCCCAGTTGTACTGCCACCTGTCCAGTAATTGGGTTCGAATACATTTTATAAGATAGGACCGAGGCAGTTTAACTCCTCGATCCACTGGTAGGTCGCAGTACTGGGCGGCATCATTCGCCAGCTCATCCGCCAGTTCATTACCCGCTATGCCACTGTGGCCTTTTATCCAAGTAATGTAAAAAATTTTATTTTGATTTTGTTTAATTAAATTATGGATGTAATAAATTGAGGGGTTAGTCGGAAATAAATTGTCTAAGGCTTTAATAGTAGATTGACTGTCACTTAATATTTGGAATTTTGTATAAGGGGAGTTAATGGCCCAATTAATTGCCGAAATTATTGCGTGCAGCTCCGCCTGAAAGATTGAATTTTCTGCTCTCAGTTTGACTGTTTTTTCATAAATTTTAATGTTATGATTGTAGGCTACCATTGCATATGCTGTGCCAGAGTCCACCTTAGAACCATCTGTGTAAATCGAAATAAGATTAGTTTTTGTGATAATTTTGTCTGTAACTATTAAGTTATTTAAATGAATTTCCGGATTTATTTCATATTTTAGGATTTTATTTTCTATATCATCTTTACATATTGGTTTGGGTTCTTTAAGTAATAAGTTTTTATTGTGTAAAATATTGTATTTTAGATTTTTATATTCCAGTGTTATTAATATTGGTGGTATTCCTAATAGGACCTGTAACGTATGTGTTGCAACATTTTTATATGTTTTGGTTATTGACGTGAGACAAGTTCTTTGGATGGATTGGAGAGCGCGTTTATCTTTTATCCTGAGGTCTCCAAACCACACCTCCGAACCATAATCTATAATTTTTTCTAGTACTGCTATGTACCAGGTTCTAAGATAGCCTCTGTCCACCCCCCAAGTAGCCGAGAAGACCCGTTTAATGGATGAGGTTAGCTGTAAAATTTTGTTTTTTATGCTAGTTATGTGCTTGTCCCATTTTAAAGTACTCTGGAATATTATCCCTAAAATTTTTATTTCCTTTAATGGCTTGATGGTATAGTTACCCAATTTAAAGGTTGGTGGACGTTTATCCAAAGTGTTTTTCCCCAACATAATAAAAGTCGTTTTTTCCTTTGAAATCTGTAAATTTAAGTTATTGCAAATATTATAAAAAAGTTTTATTTTTTGGTTGGTTTCGGTCTCTAAGATGAGTCTGCTCCTCGCTTTGACAACCATATTGAAGTCATCGCAAAAAACATACAGGTCTTCGAATTTACTGTAAAAGTTTATTAAGATTATATTTGCTATGATTAGCCACAGAAGCGGCCCAAGGCACGACCCGTGTGGACAGCCTTGATAAGTTGGTCTTTTAATGTTATTTGATAAATAATTTGTTATTAGTTCTCGTTCGGATAAGAAGCTAAGAAGGATACATTTTAAATATTGCGGAATTGGTAATTCGTTAATTTGTTGACCCAAAGTGACCCAATCGATATTGTCAAACGCCCCTACAATGTCGAATGAGATAATGCTGCAGTATTTATATTTTTCAATCATAAAACAGACGTATGGAATTTCCTATTTTTTGTTTCGCCGTAGTGACTGTGACTCTTATGACCATGTGTGACCTGAATGGGATGTTATATGGACTAGCTGTTCTGCAGAGATAGTAATTATTCAAATTATATTACTTCCTTTTGAGAATTCGCGTATTTGAAAATTAGCATTTTGTGACTTTTCCTTAACTTTTGATAACCAGTGTATATATTGGGGATATTGAATGATAGAGCGTCTTTACATGCTTGATTGGCAGTCAAAGTTGTTAAATTAAGTTTAATTAATTTTTTTAATTAAGGGGTCCGGGGATAAAAAAAATGCATTTTTTTTTATTGGCTTAAAAAAATATACTGAGTTTTTAGCATTAAATACCGCAAACCGCATGTTTTTATCTTCATTAGATCCAGAGATATAACACCTTTTGCCTTGAGAAGCGATGCATCAGCTACCGTCTGACGAGAACTTTAACTTAATTTATGTCAATGAATTTTTTCACGATTTGTCAATTTTAAAAGAATGTATCTAAAGTTCCTTGTAATATATATGTATGAAAATTTCAACAGAGGTTGTATGCTATATTTTCAACAAATTGTATTCAGGATTTTAAATTTTGAGTGATAATTGTGAAAATATGCTAATTAATGCAAAACTCACTCATAAAAAAACTTCATTTTTTTACTTAAAATTTTGTTATAAAATTCATAATTAATATTTTAAGAAATCCTGAAGAGAAATTAAAATGATACATTTTCTGTACACAAAAGTGTAAAAGTGTTGTAAATCGAGTAAGTACTTACAGAGTTATATCAAAAATTAAATATTTTTTAATTTTTAAAACTTAATTTTTTTTAATATTTAAAAATTTTCAGATTTTTTTTTGCATGCAATATTCTTATTATATTAAAACATATTTCAGAAAAAAATTTCATAACAAAATCTCTATAAATAAAAAAAATAGAATTTTGAGCCACAGGCCTCCCTTAAATTTTAAATATCTGTACAAAATTTGTGGTTTAAGTTTTTTATTAATCCTTTTGCGCTCATAAAGGTACCGTTTCTGCAGAATGGCAGAATTATATTGAAATGAAGATCCTCCCCACCCCCTCCCCGAAAAATAAATGTAATTTAGGATGAAAGAAAAGGGTGCTTGAAATACGATAATATCGAAGCTGTATAAAGATATTTAAAAGGTTTTTTCTTTCATTTATTAAGCCAAAATAGCATTAATAATTAAAACTAGATTAGCTTAATCGAATATTTTTGATGATTGAAGAACTTCAGTATGCTGGGTCAGAAAGAAATTAACTAGAGTTAGATTCCTCTTAAGTGTGAAATAAACAGCGTTTCATGTAACAACTTATCATAATTTTCTCTGATGGACTTAACCCGATGGACATCAGATACAACATATTCAAAAACCTCAAAGTTAAATCAAACTACTAAAAACAAATTTCGAAGAAGACATAAACAAAAATAATCACAAGAAACACGGATTACGATTAGATATTTCAAAATTTTCTTATATATTTTTAATGAAAAGTAACTGACTATAATGCGGGTAAAAAACGAAAGCAGGGTATAATTACAAAACGAACATTCTCAAAAAGAAATATTCTAATGTGTAGTTAAAAATGCCATTTTCTGTAGTAATAAGACAAATTTTTATTGTTTACTTTTAGATTTAAAACTATGAACTGTTAAATACTTAAGCATTTTAAAATGGCAGATATCGCTTATTTATAACTCATTTGAGGATATTTATAAAAATGCCATATTTATCAGCCAGACGAAAGACTTTTGACCTCGACGATGTATTGAACGTGTATATTGAACGTCAGATCAGATAATTTAAATCGTTAACATTTGTATATTTGAAAGTGTTTTATAAACCGTTGCGTTAGAATAACCGAAGTGCTGTTTTATTTAAGATAATTTTGATTTAAACAAGTTGGAAATTTCTGGACAAACGTGCAAATGAGGTGCGTTCGTACTATAACTAGTTTTATAAATATTTTTTCCACCGCATATTGTGCCGAATGTATATTTTAGTTCACTTCAATAAGTGTATATCAATTTCATTCTTTCGAAACGCTGTAACATCATTAAAAAGCACTTGAATTGACCTTTTCCCCATTGGCCGTTACGTAACGTAAAACTTTTGACTGTCCCTGTAGTTAAACTTTACATGCGATTTTCATAAAATTGGAAATGACTCGACAAAGTTTTGCAACAATTATATATTTAAAATTTCAGACCATTCGGAAGGCTATAACATCATTAAAATGCACTTGCAATAATTTCCCCCCATTGGCCGTAATTTAACGGAAAACTTCTGACTGTCCCTGTCATTAAACTATACACCGATTTTCAGGAAATTTGAAATGACTCGACAAAATTTTGCATCAATTATATATTTAAAATTTCAGACCATTCGGTTGAGTAGTTTTTGGTCTGTTATATGCTGACGGACGGACAGACAGACGACAAACGGACGGACTGAACGACGACTATAGGTGCTACGTATTTATATAATTACGAACGCATCTAAATAAGAATATTTGTGTCAGCAGCCTTCAAATTCTGATTATTTTCTCAGATCATATAATTTATTTATATGACATTTTAATTATTTTGTCTTTGTTATAAACAGAAAAGGAATACCGCAAAATATCATAAGGAATAATAACCAATTTGTGTTCTAATATGATATAATTAATTTTTTTCTTTCCATTTTTTCTTTTATAACCTACTAGATGATCGAACCCGGGTTTCCCGGGTTACATATTATAGGTGAAAAACATTTTTTTTATTGAAAACTGATACTGTTTTTACATGCAATATATTTTTTAGATTGGCCACTAACAATAAAAAAGCATTTTTACATGAAAAATATTAATTATGCAATCAAATAATGTTTTGAAATTTATTAAAAGCGATATTTTCGTTTTAGTCGCACGATAAGAGTTATTAGTCCAAGCTTTTTCTACTTGCGGTAGCCTTTTTGATTCTCATCATTTCAGAGCGCGTAGTTCAATTATATGTATTTGAAATTTATGTTTTATTTATGCTATACTATTTATTTATTTATAGAAAAAGTTTTAATTTTTTTATTGAATATTATCCGTAAGAAAATGCTGAATTCTTTACATTGTTTTAAGGTTAATCTTTTGTAATCAAAATCCACGCGGTAGAGATAAATTTAAAAATATTTCATGCGTGAAAATTATTTTTAAAACCATAGACAATCCGTAAACTGAGATGCAGTTTGCAAACATGTTTCATTTGAAAGTTTGTTTTCTATTTGACAGTGTAAAAATTTAAATTGTTCTATCACATATATGTTAAATTTGAGATTTTTTAAAATATTAATCTTTTGTTTATTTATAGAGAATATTTTTAGTTCGTTATGGAAAGTTAGGCAGAAATAAATCCTGAATAATTTCTATTGCTTTATTTGTAATACAAAATTATTATTGTTATGTAATCGAACCGGCATCTCATACAGATAAATTACAAAAATTCATGCTTGAAAATTATTTAAAAATGCATAATAAATCTATCAATTAAGGTACAGTTTACAAACAAATTGCATTTGAAAGTAGATCTTTTTCCTATACGATGGTTAAAAATGGAAAATGTGCGATGATTAGAAGATTAAAAAATTGCAGTAGCGAAAATTGCAATAGTGAAATTAATTGTGAAGTGTTACCATTCGCAAAAGGACGACAGCGTTGTGCAGAGGTACGTTTGTCCTTTATAAAATAGAATAGATAATTCATATTTTATTTCAATTCAATCGTAGTGTGAACTTTTTATTTAACTTTTCTGCGGTTTACCTAATATTCTGACAACAAAATAAGTGTATGCATTGGTAAAAATGAGTCTCCACCGTTTTGCTTATTTTGAGGAAAAGTGGATTTAGTGTTTTACCACTAATAAAGAAATTTTCATAAAATTGACAGGAATTTGTCATAAAACAAAATTTAGTATGGTAAAAACCTTATTTATAGTCATAGTTGCAAACTGCTTCGTTTTTTGTCAACAATTTCAGTGGGAGTGCTTCTTCAGACATTTGTCCATGGTTCGTACGAATCCTGGAATTTTCAGACAAGAAAATTCTTATAGAAAACCTCTCCATAAATAAGACAGAATTTCGCGCGTTTACACTATATATATTCTTTTATTACAAAATACTGATATTTCACCTCGAACATAACGGGACGCATACCAATCCTGTTTTCAGTCTTTTTTAGGGTTTCGTTCCTCTGACGAAACCCTATTCGTCTCACTTCTTTGTCTGTCTCTGTCTGTCTGTCCGTCACAGAGCCCGTTCTCAGAAATTATACATGTTGGAGACTTGAAATTTTGGGTACTTATAGCTGAACACCTCACATCAAACGACAAATCATAAAATTTTGAAAATGTCAGTAATTAACCGAATTACGGGTTAATTAACTTCTAAAATTAACCTTTTTAACACAGGTAAAAACGCACCTTCTCCAAATCGTTGGAGTTACCAGGTAATTAGTTTTGCCAATAAAATCAGCGGATGCACGGTTGCCACGGAGGAAATTAAGCCAAAAAATGAAGTGGACATTTTAATTCGAAATCCCATCTCAGAAAGTATTGGTCCAAGAAATTTGTAAAAGATATACACAGACGCGGAAAAAAATCTACTTTTAGGTAGCTTTCTTTACAAAAAGCTACCTATTGCAGCCGTTCGGAGGAAAGCGATTTCAAAAAATTTTGGTATATTTTCATCGATCATGACCCCCAGACCCCGAAACCACCCTCCGTTCAAAATTGATATATATATATATATATATATATCAATATATATATATATATATATATATCTGACATATGTCACACTGTAACTCTCGTATTTATGAACCGATTTGGATGTAATTCGGTGTGTACATAGTACATACCAATATCTCGACCGAGTTTGTTGGCCAGCTTCATCCGCCATTTTGTTTCAAAATGGCGGCCATTTAAAAATTTTAAAAAAATTTAAAACTTGAAATGTGGTACCAAAAAATTAAAAATGGAAAAATATTTTTTCCTTGTGTATTTGACCTTTATACAAAGATTCCGGAGCAGTTTTTGTTTCGTCTATATCTTAAAAAATGGCTGAGTTATAGCATTTTGAATTTCTAGCGAAGCTGACATTTTGAAACGTCCTGAATTTTGTCACGCGATAACAGGCGTATTTATGAACCGATTTGGATGTAACTTCGTTTATACATAGTACAGACAAATGTCTCGACCGAGTTCGTTGGCCAGCTTCATCCGCCATTTTGTTTAAAAATGGCGTCCATTTAAAATTTTTAAAAAAATTTAAAACTTGAAATGTGGTACCAAAAAATTAAAAATGGAAAAATATTTTTTCTTTATGTATTTGACCTTTATACAAAGATTCCGGAGCAGTTTTTGTTTCGTCTATATCTTAAAAAATGGCTGAGTTATAGCATTTTGAATTTCTAGCATGGCTGACATTTTGAAACGTCCTGAATTTTGTCACGCGATAACAGGCGTATTTATGAACCGATTTGAATGTAACTTGGTCTGTACATAGTACATACCAATGTTTCGACCGAGTTTGTTGGCCAGCTTCATTCGCCATCTTGTTTCAAAAGGGTTGCCATTTAAAAAAAAAATGTAATTTAAAATTTAAAATGAGGTATTAAAAAATTGGAAAATGAAAAAGATTTTTTTTATGTGTTTGGCCTTGATACAAAGAATCTAGAGCAGTTTTTCTTTCTGAAAATTTGTTCTTTTGTTTATATCTTAAAAAGTGGTTGAATTATAGCACTTTGAATTTCTATCATGGCTAACACTTTGAAACGATCTTGTATTTGTCTGGCGATACCACACGTATTCGCCTTCGATGGAAGAAGGCATGTGGATAGTATACATCAATATCTCGACCAAGTTCGCTGGCCAGCTTCCTCAGCCATCTTGTTTCAAAATGGCGGCCATTAAATTAAAAATATATATATTTAAAGTGAGGTGCAAAAAAATTAGAAATTGAAAAAGGTTTCTTTCTTAAGTATTTGACCTTGATATAAGGATTCAGGAGCATTTTTTGTTTGTCTTTATCTTAAAAAATGTCTCAAATATAGCAGTTTCAATTTCTAACGTGGGTGACATTTTGAAAAATCTGATTTTTTGCCTGCGACAGCACTCGTATGTATCAACCAATTCCGATGTGAGTGAGCATGTGCACAGCAATTACTAAGGTCTCGACCAAGTTCACTGGTTAGCCTCATCCACCATGTTGTCTTAAAATGGCAGGCACTTTAAGAAATCGCCGAATTTGGCAGCGAAATATAAGTTACTTTAAATAAAAGCAGCTTGGATAAAGCTGACTAATTTTGCGAAATGCTCATTCATAATGATTTGGTATTGATAAAAATTAGTATTGAATCTCCTACATTGGGTTTCCACTTAATTGAGCTTCGTGTGTTTGAATAATATATGTTGGCTTTTTTAAAATAAGGAATATGAAAGCTACCTCTTCCTCCCGGCACTGGCCGGAAGGACTTTATTTTGGTATAAAGTTCATATTTCTGTTGTGTGTGTAAGAGAAAATATTCACTAAAAATCGATCGATAAAAAATTAATTTATTTATTTGGGAAGACAAGGAAAAGGGATTTCATTTTCGCGCGAAGCAGGTGTCAGAAATGACGGAGCTTGCGGTTTTCCGTAATATAGCATTTTAATACGAAATTTAAACTTTTTAAATAATAAATTTTTTGATTAAATTTTCTGGCATCGGGATGCGAAATTGTTTGCCGATTTCATACATACCCAGTTCAAACTCCCAGCTTAATTACAAGCTGAGATATTAATTACACAGGCCTGCGAAATTGAAGTTTTTGAAAAATACAAGATAAGTTTTCGCTGATTTTTATGTTATTTGGTGGACTGATTTCGAAAATGACCTCCATTTTCCCCCATGACATCAGAATTTTTTGTAACACCGATATCGATATTTTTGCTAAAATGAAAAGGACAATTTGGGACAATTTTGCATATTCTATCTGGCAACAGTGATTTTATTCATGTAAAAAATGTAAAACATGCATGTCCTATGTAAAAAAAAAAAAAAAAAATCGATTCTCGGTGAGGCAAATTGATTTTCAGTAATCGATTATTTTGTTATAGGTTTAAACGGTTTAAAACAACTGGGTCTATCGAAATGTTGTGTCGTGTTGGGAAAATCAATTCGTATCGGAAAATTCTATCATTTAATTATTAGACATTGATTCCGATATCTAATGTCTAATAATTACCTGGCAGAATTTACCGATACGAATTTATTTTTCCAATATGACAAACTTTCCAATCGACCCAATATTTTTCAAGAAAATGTGACGTGATAGAATTTTTTTCATTATTTGTTTTTTAATTAGCACCAAAAATACATAAAGTTCAGACATCAATACCTTTGTATTTTTTTCATCGCAGGCCTGTGTTATTATTTAATTAATCGGTTTCATTTTTAACAAATGCATAGATTAAAATGAAGGCATGTGCTTTTTTAACCACGAAATAATTTAAATTAGGAAATCTAACAATTTGCGTGGGGTTTTTGAACAGCGCTATGAGACAAATGTAACTTATTCATTATCAGACGGTTTACCAGTATTTATACCACTATTTTCGAATAGTAATTTCAGCAATTATCTGAAATTCTTGGTTAAGACCCTTGACTAGTATATCTCCTGATAGGTCGTTTAACGGAGTTACGTTCAGATACAATTTTGTTAAGGATAGAGTGCGCTCCCTGGTGGTGTTGTGGAACTAACAGAGCGCGATTTCATTTAATATAGGAAATCTAATAAGGCGATCTGTTTGAAATTTTAAGATGGTTTATAACACATAAGAAAAAGTTTATAAAAAATGGCGCGTGAAATTTCGGGTAGGTGGGGAGAGAGAGAGGGGCAAAATATTTCTTTTTTTTTTTACCTTTTTGTTTCATACCGTTTCAGGTGTGTTTTTTTGACGGAGTCTTCAGATACATGCTACTTATTAAATATAAATATGTCAAAAGTTAAATTACCACTATTTCCGAATAGTAATTTCAACAAACATCTTACATTCTTGCTGAAGACCGCCACCCTCTCGAGTAACATATATACTGATAGATTTTGTAAAGGAGTTCCGTTCAGATACGCTTTTGTTAAGAATAGAGTGCGCTCCCTGGTGATGGAATGTGGAACTAACAGACCACGATTTCATTTAAAGTAGGAAATCTAACAATGCGATCTGTTTTAAACTTTAAGATACTTTATAACACATGATAAAAAAGTATAAAGCAGAATGGCGTGTCGCATTCAAAGGGGGTTGAGGGAGGGGCGCGAGCAAAATTGGAAAATATTGCGCGACGATCTGTTTGAACCTTTAACATACCTTATAAAACATAACAAAAATTTTAAACATCAGACCGCGTCAAAAATCATGGTGACCATCACCCCACTTTGCCACCCCCCAAGGGGGGCACTTTTCTAAATTTGGCAGATACCCGTGATGTGATATATCGTAGCATTTCGGGGAGTGGAGGCACAAATAAAATTAGGAAATATAACAAGGCGAATCTGTTTGAAGCTTTACGGTAGTTTAGGAAGGGTTTGCCAAAATTTAGAAGGTGTTCCATGGCGATAAATGTACTGGACGTTTTGAAAGGGATATTAAACGAAACTCTTTGTGCGATCTATGATCACACTTACCCACTTGTTTATTTTCTTCTGTCTTTACAAGAAGTAAGTATTGGAGTCTTAAAAATTTTCGAATTAGTGCTTTTGACGGATTTACAGTTTACGGTTTTAGGAGTTTACACTTTAGGAGTTTACAGTTACGGTTTTAGGAGTCAGAGATCCCGAAAAACATGTTTTAACAAAATGTCTGTCTGTCTGAGTCTCTCTGTGAGACTGACTGTCTGTGTGTGACGCAAATTTTGTGTACGCTCTATTTCAAGAACTAATGAACGGAATTTAATAAAACTGTAGATTCAGTTAATACGTGTTATAAATTGGTGCTGATTAGTTTTTTGTGTAAATCGCCCAGCAGGTGGCGCTGCTATGCTGCATTATTCATGATTTCCACAATATCTCTATCTTAAGAAATAATGCACGAATTTACAACAAACTTCGGATTCTGTTAGTCCCTGATATAAATTAGTGTTTTTTTTTTTTATTTTTGGTGTAACTCGCCCCACAGGTGGCGCTACTATGCTGCATTTTCACGATTTCCGCAATTGCTCTATCTCAATTCTATCAATATCAGATGTGGTCAACTCTGAATTTTAATAGAAATTTTTGCCTTGTTTAGTGTCAGAATTTCTCAGAATTCATAAGGCAAAGAATAATTTAAAAATTTAGTTCGTACAATCGGCCCATTCCTGCACATGTTTCCTGCACTTCTACATATATAAACACTATACAGGCGGCTGACGCATGTATGCGTTATTTATAAAACTATCTTTAACCCTTTCAGGAGCAGGGCATTTCTGCCCCAAATTATCAAATAATTAACTCACACTGCAATTTACGAACTAATTTATTTTAAAAATAGTCAAAAGCCTTTCTTCACGTATATTATCAGATCAAAATTGTACTAAAAAATTACTGGTGCCATTTGGCACATTGAGCATTAAAATGAACCGTTTGAAGACTGCAAATGGCGGCCCTGAAAGGGTTAAGAAATTCTAATTTCTCACCAGAAAGTTTGATTGGTTATTTTCTGTTGTCATAATCTGAACAGGTATTGAACAGGTAGTCATCTTTTATTGGCTTCCTAGTTGCGGCCAACTTCACGCCTAGTGTAAACATGTAAATGTCTTGCTACTGTATGAGCCATTGTAAATAGTTAATATGTAGTTAAACACTATTTTAAAAAGTTATAAATTACAAAAGAAAATAATGGTATAAGGACAAATGAGAAAAAAAGAGTGTATATAAAAAAATAATATAAAATATTATTTTAGAATTATGCAAAGTATATATTTCACTAAAAGAAAGTTTAAATTATGATTTTAACCCTCTATAGCCCATGATAGCATATTTGCTACCATCAGCGTTCACGATTTAGTGGATTTTTTCTTATCCAGGAATTCCGCATTCATACCAGAAATTTAAAATAGAAAATTAAAATAGGATTTTTTTTATTTAATTAATAACTGATATTTCGTTATTAAATAAATCAAAAAGTTGCTATTAGATTTTCTGGTATGAATTCCGATATTTCTGGAACGCATTCTACCCTGGGAATTAGACGTTTAAAAATTATAGTACAACTGTAGTTATGAAAACTACTGCGTGGCTTAACAGTGGCTTAAGTGTTATTACTTTGAGGGGCTTCCTAGTTGACGTCAACTTTACTCCCAGGCTTTTGATGAATGTTCAAAATGAATGAGCCATTGTGATAGAAAGTCTAACTGTAGTATAAATACTACGTAATAATTTTATTAAAAATAGAAATATAAAAAATGTAAAATTACTTTTTAAGAAAAGTGGTATTATAAACTTAAAAACAGTAAAAAACATTACTGGTTTAGAATTAAGAGAGAAATTAATTAGAGAAATAAAAGTAAATAAGTTAAGTTTAAGAATATATAAGCACATTTAAGAGAGTTAAGAGAAACAAGCTGTCGGACAAAGCTGATAAAGGTAGGTCGGCAAAGAGTGTGACAGATGTTACCTCGCAGTAAAACAAAGGCGCTTTTTAGAGTCCAAATATTTTTTTTCTTTGTTACAAAGTAATGGTATAATGATCGTAACAGTTATACATAACAGTATTTAAAATATATATATGTTACAGTTAAAGTGTAAAATTCAGTTATTTCATAAAATACCTAGTTATTTCATGAAATAACTAGCCAAGTCCGTTAATGCGTATAAAATTATTGGATTCCATGGTTTAACTAGTTAGTTTATAGAATAACCGTTAAAGTTTAAAATAAGCATTTTGACATTAAAATAAATCCGTTGTTTTGTAAATTAAGTGATGATAAATAGTTAGTCACTCGAAAAGTACATTCAAATTATTAATAGATCAATTGATAAGTAATATATAAAAACTGAATATATAATATAATATTATTTTTATATTAGTAAAACAGTAATACAGAATAACAGAATGTAGTGTGGCGATAGTTATATTTAATTTTTTATAAAGTTTTATTACATAATTATTAGGTACTTTATCTTATTGGCAAAAACATTTACACTTTTTAAAACATATTACAAAGGTTTTATCCAAAACGCAAAATATAAATAATGCTTTCAAAAGAAACAATAATAATAATAATAATAATAATTTTAAATATTATTAAAAAATGACATGCTGGCAGGAATAACTGTCATTTAATAGCAACACTGATAGCAAAATTTAATCTTTGCTATCAGAAATTGCGTGATGTTCGTTTTTATCCTCAAAAATAAGCTATTTATTTCTCAATATAAAACAAACATAGGTAAGATAAATTGGGTTTATCTTGCATTTATGTATATCCGTATATCATCTGGTATTCTACATCCGGAAAGGGTAAATCGATCTTCTCATATCTTCTTGTATTTCCGTTTTAATTCACATTTTATGAACGTGTGATCATCCAGGACATTTAAAAATACACATATTTTTGTGTGACTTGTAAACTTAAATTTGCGCAGAAACTTATAAATAGAAAGAAAAAATTAATATTCAATAAGAGCTTTAAGTTATACATCTCTCCGTTAGAGAGTCTGAGTTACAAGTGAAAATAGATAAAAATACATGTATAAAATATTATCAGCAATAAAGAACAGGAAATTAGTGATATAAATCACAATAACAAATTATTTGTATCAATATTTATATTAATAGTAATTTAAAAATAAGAGTTTATATATGTCCATAGTTCTTAAGTATCGCGAAATGTTTATAATAACGTATTTGTTTATGATTGTGTAATCACTTTTCATTTTCACTTCCTTCTTTTAGATCATAAACACTTTTGATAATTACTTTTATAAATCACACTTGACACACGAAAAAAACAGTTTACTTAGCTTAATTATTTTAATGTCCTTGTTTGGAGATTATATTTCACAATATCTGTCAACAAACACTTCATAAACTTTTTAAAAATTAATAATGCAAGAGCATTTTAATTTAAAATTTATGGAATACCGTCATTTTATTTTCGATTATTAATAAGAACAAGGATCGCTGTGATGACACTTAGAATTGCATTGCAGATTATTTTTGACACAGGCACATTTTTTATTATCACACAGTTCTTACTTCTGCAATAGAATTTAATATTTTTTTCACGAGTAAGTATAGCACTGTTTTTCTTTGTTTCACGCTTTTTTAACAAGAATTCCAACCGCTGTTGCATTAAGTTTTTCTTATTTGCCGATTGATCTTTCATACCTGTAGAACTCATTGTTTTAAGAAAAGATTGCAAAAATCTTTGAGAATAATCCCAAAGGAAAAACGCTAACATAAATACACTGCTTAAAAATTTATGCAAGTTCTATACACATATCGACAAAACATGCACTACGAAAGATATTTAGTAACGAGGAAGAGGTCTAAAATATTCAGCATAAACTCTGACTGCGAAACAGCCATAACAGATTCTAAACTGACTAAAACCAGCTATGATTGGTTCAAACGGCTTTCGTGTGTCGTCTTTAGTACTTTAACAGTTAGACAATCGTTATTCTATAAAATAACTAGTTAAATCGTAAAATTCAACAATTTTATACACTTTAACGGACCTAGTTAGTCATTTCATAAAATAACTAAGTATTTTATGAAATAACGGATTATACGCTTTAACGGTAACATATATATATATTGTAATTTATAATAATTACGATCTTACGATCGTTATAAAGTTACTTTGTAAAAAAAAAAGTTTGGCCTCTGAAAAGCGCCTTTGTTTTACTGTGACATAACATCTGTCACACTTTTTGCCGACCTACATTTATCAGCTTTGTCCGACAGCTTGTTTCTCTTAAGAGTGTACACTAGTCACTCAAAAAGACGCGGGTGATAATGTTAATCCTATGGGGAAGTTATTTTCAAATATATTCGCTTGAATTTGGATATTTTCGAATGATATTTTTTTTGCATGGGATAGCTGAGGACGATCTACAACCGGGCTAGTTTCTACGTTTTCGATTTTGGTTATACTTTCTTTTATATTAGGATAGTTTCAATTTCAGAACCGGTTCAAGCCGGTTCCGAAAATAAAAGTAATTTATTTAAAAAATATGAAACCAAAATCAAAACAGTAAAAAACTAGAGCGGTTGTAGATCGTCCTCAACATCCTATGCAAAAAATATCATTCGAAAATATCAAAATTCAGGCAAGATATTTGAAAATAACTTCCCCATAGGATTAACATTATCATGCGCGTCTTTTTGAGTGAGTAGTGTAGGCTTTTAACTCTTTTAACTGTGCTATATATATATTTCGTGAATAAACTAAACTAAAATTAGTATTAAAAATTTTCTCGTGTGAACTCGAAATTTCTGAATAAAATATCCGCCAGATTTGGCAACACTGTTTGCGGCATGTGTAGGTTTAACAACCGGTCACTTGACCAGTAGTAGATGAAAATACTTTTAGTTAGAAACATATTTTTTTTCAAGATGAAAGCAATAAATGAAGTTAAATTAAAAGTTAAATAGTTTTAAATAAAAAGATTTATATAAAACTTGAGTAAAATCCCCGTTGTGCTTAGTGTAACAAATAGTTTGAAAAACACCGATTCATTTATCAGTTTCAAAAACTGCGTAGATTAGTTTATTTAAACTTATAAGAAGTAGCTTTAAATATTTTCTTTAATTGCCTTTTTTGCATTATCATCCTAGTGTTATCTACTAAAATGGAATTTGAAGATATCTTGAAAGATGTTGGTGACTTTGGTTATTATCAGAAATTCCTGCTCATAGTGTTCGTCCTCCCATGCTACATAGTCGTACCATGGTATTCTATGGACTTGGTTTTCATGACGAGTACACCAGAACACTGGTGTTTCGTTCCTGAAGTAGATAATTCTAGCCTGTCTCTTGAAATGCAAAAGCATTTGATCAGACCACCGCAAGATGAATCCTGCTCCATGTATGACGTCAACTACACTGAAATAATGTTGAACGGAAACTTTACTGTAGATGATCTATGGCCGACAACCCGTTGCACCCACGGATGGAAATTCGATACCAAAGATTATGATGCAACAGCAGTTACTAGCCTAAGTCGTATGTACCATACTATTTAATAGAATATTATATTACAATGTATAACATTGTGCTACTTGATTATGAGGTGGACCTTAAAACTATCGCCAAACTATAAGATTAAATGCCAATAATGTGTTATGGTAAATGTCACGTTCACTTGACATTAAACACGTTACACGTGTTTGTTACGTCATTGAGGGATTTTTAATTCGACGATTTATTTGAAATTTTTTTTATAAATGTTTTACTAATTTATTTGTTCTTCCTTTATTTAAAATTACTGCAAACTTTGTTTTTTTTTCTTTTTTCTTTTTTTTGCTTCATTCTTATATATAATGTTTACATACATTTCATAGCTATATCCGTCTGCGTTTTTTGATTTAATAAAGAGCACCGATTTCCTTACAAACTTCCGTTATCAATGATATTTATTATGTCTCTTAATAAATTCCATTATTACATTTTAAATAGTTACATGTTATTCCCAAATGCAATATCTTAAAATTAACTACTTCTTTAAGGTTAATTTAATAATTCTGCATTTAAATACGTAAACTATTTTTAGTACTCTTTTGTCCGAAATCATCTAAATAAATGAAATTTTATGTTTGGTATGTTGCTACGTCATAAGTCAATGCATAAAAGTAACCCTATTCTTAATTGATGATTTTGTATTTAAACTCATTAATTTTGCTAACTTGAAATTTTAGGATTGAAACAATCTTCCATTTGTATAATTTGGGGAATAGTTTGGCGATTTATATAATTTGGCGAAATTGGTCGACGGGATAATCAGGTAGTACCTATAATATTGTCATAATTTAGTGTAATGAATAACTTACTATTGTTTTTGCTATTTTTATCGACTATTGATCATTCATAAATGCTTAATTAAATATTTACGAGTAAGAATTTTATTCAGTTTTATTTCATACATTTTTTATTGCTGTGATTTTTTTAGAGTAAAACAGAATTTTTTAGATGTGAATGTGTGTGTGCGTGGGGGTGGGGGTAGGGGGGTGGCAGCGGAAATAAAAAATGAGTCTTTCCAGAAACAAAAGTGGACAAAATTATAATAAAAATCATTAATAATAGGTACAGGAAGAATGAAGTTTTATTCAGATTTTCATTCAGTTTTTTTTATATAATAATTCGAACTCCTTCGTTTGTGAACCCCTCATATTATCCAAGTTGATATTTAAAATAATTTTTTTTCCTAATTTCTTTTAGTTTTTCTTATTTTAGAGACAGTTTGTTTGTACATTACTTTGTAGAATTTATTGTTTTTTTTTCTTTTTTTCATGGATGCTTTTTTATCTGTCAACAACTAATGCTCCACAACTATAAAAAAAACCCTTTCTTTAAAGATATTAGTTTATTTCGAAATTCTACTGTCTCACAAGTTATAATTATGAAATGAAGCAGAGAAAGGAAACAAAGACGACTTATTGGTTCTTAAGTTCGACTCAGGGCCGAAACTAGCCTTTTTGGCGCCCCCCCCCCTCTCCACTACAAAGTAAATTTACAAAAAGAATTTTGCTAAGTATCTAATAGACAACTTATTTTTAAATTTAAAATATATAAAACTGAACTACGTAATCAGCTTTGTCAAATATTGGTTCATTAAAATCTTGAAAACGGAATAAAAAAGAACCGAATTGCATTTTAATCTTTTTTTTTTTTTTTTTTTTTTTTTTGTATTGGCTAAATGAGGTCGATATCTATTGCTGTGCGTTTGTATTTTTTCATCTTAGCAGGTTTATTGCGTAATAGGTGCGTTACTTGCTATGATAAAAAATGTTTAAAGCGGAATTTTTCCCGATTCTTGTGACTCCCTCTTAGAAACTTTGACTATAACTTAGCCCCCTCCGAAATGATCAGCAGGGTGGAAAAAGGCCTAGAAATGGCAGAAAGACGAGAAAAAAAACCTTTTTGGGCGCTAAAGGAGGGGGCGTCTTTGCTTTACTAGCCATGACTCCCCGTTCAAAATTTTACTGTACCACTACAAATGCTACAATAAAAAATAAAAGGTTTTACTAAGAATTTTACTTTGTTCATTCCCTCTCTCGTTTGATTTTATTGTCCCGGGCGGTCATCGCCCATGGCAAGACGAAAAAAAAAAAAAAAAAAAAAAAAAAGCTCAACGCTGTTCAGTGGAAAATAAACAAACAGCTTTCATGGAATTATTTTATCTAATAGAAAAGTCAGACTGGGGTCGCTTCGCACTTTGTAGTTATCTGTTGTGGTCAGTGTCCCACAATAGAGATTGACCTTGAAAAATGGTAGGGATTCTCCCTCACAGGAAGTGATTTAAAAGATAGAAGGCAAAGGTACAAGCATGATACTTTTGGAATGGGAGGATAAAAAAAGCCTTCTTTCTTATTCATTTGCAATTTTGTATTGTAGATGAACCTTTTTATCTATTTGTAAAGTTTAATCCATTTGGTTCAATTTTCCTTTAAATTTTTCGGCTGCGAGACATTTTTATACAAATTTCTTGTGTATATATACATTCTTGTATCAAACGTCAAGCAAAATCTTCATTTTGGCGCCCCTTCACCTTCTGTTAAACCGGCGCCCGGGGCACGTGCCCCCTCTGCCCCCCCCCCTAGTTTCGGCCCTGGTTCGACTTATTCAGTTTTTTTAGTAAACTATTGAATGTTGAAGACATGAAATAACGCACGTGATCGTCAGTATTGAATATAATTCAACGACATCTTTCCTTCACTTTGCCATTTAAAAGTAGTCAGTTCACTAAAATGTTAGTATTTATAACCTCATCACATGAAAACTATTTATGCTGGCACTATTTAAATCAACGTCGAAGAAAATACATACAGATGTTCACACATTGTTTCAGGTTTGTAGAATTTTGTAAAGTTATTTCTACAGTCCACTTCCAACGTGCTCTCTTTAAATCTAAACAATGGAGCACATGAGGGGCTCACAACAATAGTAGACCAAGTCCATTTTGAAAAAAAAAATGAGATAGTCCATTTAGAAAGTGCATTAAATCTGTTTTATCTACCCCCACTACTCCCTCTACTTTGGTCTACTATGTTTGTGAACCCCTCATATTATCCAAGTTGATATTTAAAATAATTTTTTTTTCCTAATTTCTTTTAGTTTTTCTTAGAGACAGTTTGTTTGTACATTACTTTGTAGGATTTATTGTTTTTTTTCTTTTTTTCATGGATACTTTTTTATCTGTCAACAACTAATGCTCCACAACGATAAAAAAACCCCTTTCTTTAAAGATATTAGTTTATTTCGAAATTCTACTGTCTCACAAGTTATAATTATGAAATGAAGCAGAGAAAGGAAACAAAGACGACTTATTGGATGACTGATACATAGTTCTTACAGATGAGATATTGGTGCCTAAAACCTTGTTGAAAGTATCTATCCACTTTCAGATAGACACCGGATGAAGGAAGGAGTTTGTTTTCAAATTCGTTTTGCAAACAGGATTTGTAATTTTATATAGCACTATATGTGAAAAAGTCAGTTCGTTTTGCTTTATATACCTAAACAATATTAAAATTAATAATCACTGTTTAATGTCTCATATACGATTTAAAAATAAAAAATATATTGCAATTCATCAGACATACAAATAAAAATTACATAAATACATTTAATACAATTAAAAAGCAAACGTTTCGAGCTTAATTTTAGCCCCCCCATCAGTGCAATACATTTTCTGGAAGGTGTGTTCACTCGTAAGCAAACTTCGCCGCTTAATGAATCATGTGCACTTCCACCTGAATACACAGAATTGCTTTGATATTTCTTATACTTTCTTTAACTGCTAATAATTCGCACATTGTCAATTTTTATACCGTCGTATTGGACAAATAAAAAGTACTTTCAAATTCAATTTGTTTGAAAACTGCATCTCAATTTATTCTTGATATGTTAATTTTTTTGTAGTTTTTAGCGCCATTTGTTTAATTTGGGAACTGAAGTACTCCATTTCTGTAGAAAGTAAAGGAAAACATAGTTGGAAAATAGTAATTATATCTTTTTGTTGCCATTTTCCCATATCAACTGAAAAAAAAATTAATTAAAGTACGTGCTGTTTTGAAAAAAAAAGTAAAAATGAATGATTTCTGATAAAACATAGAGCTATTAAAAAATTATATTTGACTTTAAGTATCTATATTAATATTACAAAAAAATGAAGATACATGAATCATTAGATAACTGAGTTTTTTGTCGAGTTTGTTGAATGTCGACAGCTCTTTTTTTGGATTTGTGAATTATTTAGCGATAGTGACGTAATATGCATACTTTACTGTAGATGCTGTTTAAGACAAGATCGTAAATAAGGAATCCATCCTACGAATGCGAATGACGTCATTTTATATAAAATAAAAGCGTGTGCTTTAAAACTGAAATATTTTTTGTGCGATCTATATTTATATACACACACACACATATATATATATATATATATATATTATTTTTTATCGGGAGTAACACTAAATTCTGAAAAAGCAGAATTCCTGCTTTCTAGTTTTTTAATTCTGTCTCGCACCACTTTATCAAGACAAAATTTTTTGACACACACTTTGTCAAAAAGTTCAAGAGAAATATAGTATAATTTTTTTGTTCACAAATAGTGGCGCGAATAGAATAAAAATATAATCGCTAGCGACAGCCTTGTTACAATAATCTTAGGAGTTAATGTTCTGTCTCACATAAAATAAGTACTATTTCCAAAGAAACCAAAATTTCTTTCTAATTACAGTGGAATCTAGTATGCAAGAATGCTTATTTAAGCAGTCTAGTTCTCAGTATGGTGTTCGTAGGAACTGTGTTTGGTACACCAATTTACGGCTGGATGTTAGATAAGTAAGTCTCTGTCATGTTATTTTTAATCATTAACAAACTTAATGTTATACAAATTGGGAAAAATATATATTATTTTTCTAATATTTTAAATATATTTCAAAGAAGGTTATTTGAACAACGTATTATAAAAGTTTTTTATGAAATCAAGTCTTCCCATAATTAACCCTTTGTGAGTCAAGAACTGTTGTTTGAAATATATTTACTAGTATGTTAGAGTATATCCTTTTAAACGTGTAAAAATAATAAAAAAAATCCTGGAAAAAATATATATATTGAATAAAAAGCACTTTATCCACAGCTTTAATAAACTTAAAATTGCATACTTCTCATAAATATTTTCATCAGTGTTGCCAGATTGGGGGATTTTTGAATTCAGATTATTTAACTGTCATCACTTTTTTAAATAGTATAATTCCCCTTATTTTTTCAGAATTTTTATTTCTATTTAAAAAAAGCGGTGACAATCAACAATCTGCGGACAAAAAAGTCCCCAATCCGGCAACACTGATTTTCAATTTTCTAATACAAATTGTAAAGTATACGAAATTAGCTTTTAAAAAAATCTATTTTTGAACGTTACCAGCACTTTCAATTTTCCAAAATTTACGAAGTTTATTTTAGTAATAACGATGCAAAACTTTTCAAGCGATAAGTAAAACTTTGGCATGATGAATGAACTCAGTATTGCTGTCTCTCAAAAATTCTATGAACAATTTATATTAACTCCTATGTTGAGAGATACCAGCAATAAATAATACCGTCTTGTAAAGCCCGCTGTATAAGTAATATTGATTTTGGATAAAAGTAAAATTACACTATGTGCAAACTACTTAAAAGATGAGACAATATTAAAAAAAAAGATGCTAAGTTACTTTAATATCCTTAGTACTTTCAACTATAAAACATAGCCTTCATCAGAGAAATACAAAATACTTCTGTTATTAACGTCTTATTAAAAAAATTCATGTACACTCTCAGAAATAAAACTCTCACTTTTGACGATTCAGAAATCCTCGAGCTGTATTTCGTCGTTTTTGATGATCATTTCCTATGAACATCACGTGACTTTTAACGAAACGTAAACTCTCAAATATTTGGCGTAAGTTTTGCCTCAATCACGGTCAGACTCAATGCATTTTAAGGAAACAGTTGCCTCAAATCCTGAGATTTTAGCAAGTAGATATTTGCTTGTTTATGTTAGTCCTGTAATAATTTATTTTAAAACAGCACTTAGTGCTTTTTAGAAAATACTAAAATATAGGTAGTTATTGTTTCATGATTAGTTATTTTTTTAGCTGTTAGATTTTTTAGGAATACTTATTATTATTATTATTATTATTTTATTTATATGTTTTCATTCGTTATGTTTTAATTCGAAAAGAATAAATTTCCTGTGTTCTTCAAAACCATTCAAAAAGAAAATTAGGTCAATAAAATTTCAAACTTCCAGGCTATCTTTTTTTTTTTAAGAAGTATATTATGTTTTCAATCAAATTAAAAATAAATATAACTGATCCCTCCCCCCTTTATAAAGAGTAAAGCGTTAAAATCTTATCCTCCTACTCAAAGTGATAAAATCTCACGCAATATGCACTTCACAATTCGTTATTTGTGAGCAACAAATTAACCAGACCATATTCTAATCATTCATTGATCAAAGAAAATTTCAGTAGTAAATTATTTAATCAAGCTATATTATAATTATTCATTGATATGAGAAAACCATAAAAATAAATTAGCCTTTCTTAAAACTTTCAGAAATTATAGCAGCGCCGATAAAACTGCAATCTACGTTATAAAAATATAAACACGAAGCAGATTTCATTACACCAGTCTAAAAGCACACACTTTCAAGTCTCCAGTAGCAAGGTTGGAAGAGCAGCGGCCTCCCACACGAAAGGTCGTGGGTTCGAATCACGCCGAGGAAAGAGAGAGAAGTGATTTTTCCCCCCTGTCAAATACTGGAGCTTCCAAACTGTTTCATAGATGGCACTACCAGCCCTCTTTTGACGAAAGTATTGACGAAATTTATATCGTCAAGCAAGTGAAGAAACTAATTTCATCAATTTGATGAAATGTTCGCTCGGAGCATTTTCCAGGAAACCATTACGTCAAAAACAAAGAAAATTTCAAGAAATCTGAGTATTCATTTCTGAGAGTGTAGATAGTGTCGAAAGGAATGAAAGTGGAAGTCAATTTTTAGATACGGAAGACATTGGGAAAATAAAACATGGATATAGCGGGAAGTGGAATATTACTCGTTTTAAGATTCTTTAAGCAAACTGAGCCAAATTCAGGGTATATTGTAGGATAAAACGCCATTCAAACAGTATTTTTTTTAGTAATAATTTCTATTGATTCACGGATAATTAAACCACGGTAATTCTTTAAGGGATATATAATTTTTTCGTCTTCGAAATTAACTTGTACATTCTCTGTATGTATATGTATTTTGTATTTCTCTGACGAAGACTATGTTTTATACTTGAAAGTACCAATGATATTAAACTAATTTAGCATCTTTATTTTTTTTTTAAATATTGCTTTTAAAAATAATCTTTTAAGTAGTTTGGACATAGTGTAATTTTAAGTTTAACTTTTTAAAGATGAATTAAGCATTTCTATTTATTTGTTTGCTGATTGATTTTGGATTATGTTGCAGATATGGCAGGCGGAGATATAAAAGAATATCATTTATCTATATATTTAAGTTATAGAATGAAATTTTATATTTATATGAACTTATAGGGCACAAAACCTTTAAATTTTCAAAAATCAGTTTTTGTTTTATTCTGATGTTTTTTAAATTTTTCAACAATATGCAAAAAACCTCATTCAAAAATATTCATTGTTTCTTCAGTTATAATCATTTATAGACGCACAGCGAGTATAATTGAAGTTCCGTAGATTTTGAAATTTTGAAACGCGTTTTCGCAGATTAATGAATTTGGAGTTTGTGCACACTGTTACATTCAAACAATGTACGCTACAGCTTTAAAAAACTAACGAAATATGCGTTTCTTTATAGTCTACATGCTAAAAGGAAAAAAAAAATTACATATTATCTTATTTTTGGATCTTAAAAAACTCGAATTTTTTTTTTCTGCTAAAATTAAATTTTAAACAAAACTTTTTTTTAATATTTTGGATTTAATTTAGAAGTAGGTGTATTATGATTCTATTTTATTCAAATTTTTTTTTCTGTATGTATGAGTTAGATTATCTATAAACATGCGCGCATCACTTAATGATTTTAATTCACGCATTAGTGAGATGAATTTTTAAATTTAAAATTTAAATATTAATTTTGTATGTATAACATTTATTTTTCTAGATAATATAATTAATAATATATACCTGAGGCAGAAATGAAAAAAAAAGATCTTAATTCATTAAAGCCGGTTGGCAAGAAAAATTGCCACGTAAGCCAAACAAAACTTTTAAATTTGAATACCAGTATTTTTGTTTGGAAATTTTCACATTATCTAATTTCAAGTTTTGAGAGATTAAATAATTCAAAATTACAATGTGGAAAAAGCTGGTTTCGAAGAATTAAAAGAAGTGTAAATGAAGCTTGTCCCTAATAAGTTAATTGCATTTTATTTGTGTTTTGGTACTTTGAAAATCTCGATGTATTTATCGTTTCGACAAACTCAAAGTGTTCAATTTATGGACAATCTCGCTTGATGCTCCAACAATAGTCAGCCATCATATGTTCATTCCATATACCGTGATAACTTGCTTCCATGAGCTTCAAATCTTGGTGGAATCGCTTACCCTGCTCATCACTGACTGCACCAAGATTTTCCGGGAAGTCATCAAGATGGCTATGCAGAAAATGGAGTTTGATGATCATGCTTCAACCAAGGATTTTAAAGCTCTCTAAAGGTTGATGGACAATTTCGGTGTAATTTCCTTCTCGCGTATTTCCAAGAAAGTCTTTGACAAGGTTTTTGAATGCCAACCAAGCATTATTTTGGAGTTCTGTCATTGTTTCAATGAAATGCTTATCTCTAATAAGCTGCCGAATCTGTGGGCTGTTAAATACACCCCCTTTATCTTTTCAAAAGACAGGTTTGAAAATTTTGAAATGAGATACTTGAAACAGTCTTCTTCAAAGACAAACCTTTCACGAACTGCTTCATTAGACCCAGTTTTATATGCAAAAGTGGAAATATAATGTTCTTTCTTTCGACAAGTGGCTAATACAAAATGTTTGGATCACCAGGTTTGAGGTCAGATCTTGGAAGCCTATGCGACTGGAACCAATGCTTCTCACGAGCTCTGCTGTCAAACTTACACAAAAATAGGGTATTTTGTATACCCACGTTGCTGGCCAAGAAGAAGGCATGCCATTTTAAGGTCAACACAGGTCACCCACTCATGCATGTGATATTGCAATAAATCAATAACTCTCTTTCTGTCCTCATATTCTTCGCGCAGATAAATTGAATGGTCTTTAGGGACTAATCCAAATAAATTCCAATTGTGAAGGAGCACGCACTTCAAGCTCCTCTTTGAGCTGTAGATGAAAAGTCGCCGTTCAGTTACGGTATAGGATGGAATACCCAACTCCTCCATTAAACAATGTACGTTATATCAAAAAATAAAACCACCGTCACTTCGAAAGTGTTGAAAATATTTACTCTCTCTGGATCGAAAGTAGGATGTCTTAGCTCCCTTTTCAATCAGATTTTTCTAGTGCAGTCTTGATGCTAAGAGTTCTGAAGCTTTTTTCTTCTTATGACTCACGCGTGATTCAGCGTAGAAAGAACACATTAATGTAAGCTGTGGAGAAAAAACTTGACTCGATTGAAGAAAACAAATTGTAGCTTTGAAATCGGTATGCTTTTTTGACTTAAAAACAGCTAAAAAATCGTAGTCAACAGAAATTGTGTTAAAAATTGCTCCTCAGTGTTATTGTTTGCAACATAAAGTACAAGGGAAATCTAATAAACAAAGACAAATACACTAAAAAAAAAACACAAAGAAATGCATATGTTTAAATTTGATATTTAAATTTTCAAAGTTTTACCTAACAGCTATGTTAGCTCAAACTTTCCTTTCTCGAGTTTTCTATGCGATCATTTCATATTTAATTTTCTTCCAAAGTTGTCATTTTCCCAAGAAAGTTTATGAGGTCGAATGTGACGTTAGTTATATACTTTCTATTCATTATTCATCATGGTTTGCAAAAATTAAATTAAAAGCAATAATAATTAAAAAATTTGAAGTAACTTCAAAACGTAAAAGGCAATGACATTTTCTGTTTAAAAATCACTTAATAATTCATAAGAAATAATCATTGCAATTTTTCATTTTCCTCCAGAGTTTCACAGAGTTCTAGAGCTTAAACAGGTTTAAAATTATATAGATAGTTTAGTAGCGTTTCAGAGAAAACGAAACAAATTACATTAATAAAATTTTAAATATATTAAAAATTATTGTTCGTGATTTTTTTTGCATGGAATAAAAAGTTTTACACATTAGAGGAATATTTCATATACAGGATGTCCCATAAATATTGGGACAAAATTTAAGTTTAGGTAGGGCACATCAAAAGGATTGAGAATGGAATAGCAAGCCATGACCGGTAACGTCATATGAAAGCGACATCAGAGGTACAAGAAATAAAGGGACAGAAGGCAGAGATTACTTGAAATATTTGATGCACATAAATATTACACATGGCGTAGTAGATGAAATGTGAAAATATTACAAAAAATATTCAAAATTTCTACGATTGCAAACGACGGACCATGGAACGGCGTACCCAGACGAACACTCCTGGATTTTCTTGAATAGCTGCAGCAGCGCTGACGACTCTTGCAACCAGGTTCATTTCGTACTTGATAGGTGTTGCATACACAACAGCTTTAAGTGCTTCTGAAAGAAAGAAATCCGGAGAGCGTTGGAAACAGAACCAGGCAACCAGTCCACCACGGCCAATCCATCGATGGCCAAACGACTCAATGAAATGTGTCCGGGCACATTTTCCATGATGGTTAAGTGCCCCATGTTGAAACCACATTTTTTGGTACAGGGTTGAGTAAACATGTTAGTATCTGTCAAAAAATGAGATAATTTCCTGATGTCAGAGATAATGGCCGACTAAGAAATCGCCGACGAAACCAGACCAAAAATTCACCGAGAAGCGACGTTGGGCAGCATGCTGTTTCACTCAGTGATTGGGAGAGGGGAGGTTTCACAAGCCCATACATCCGCCTTATATTGGTTGAAAACGCCATCTTACATGAAGTACCGTAAACAAAACATAAGATGGGAAATTAACATCTTGGGCACATTGATTGAGGTACCAACGTGCAAAATGCACACGTGCATGATGCTCTGTGGGAAGCAGAGTCAGTACTTTTTGTAGATGATATGGGCATAAGTCTTCGTCTTTCAAACACACTATGTACACTATTCTGAGTTCCTCCTATGAGAGCAGCGACGGCACGTACACTGGTACTCGTATTCCTTTCTACGGCATCCAACACAGTATATTCCATGGAGAGCGTACGAGTCATACGTGGCCTGTCCTACTTATGCCTACCAATTCTTATGAACCCATATTCGCATAAATTGTGATGCACATTCGAAAACGTTCGGCGGTCCGGTGTGGAACTGCTCCTTTGTGGGAACTGCTCTCGATACAATACTTAGGCAGCTCGTACATTGCCATCAGCCAGTTTCTACTCGAAGTGAATACCTGCCAGATCCCTGCCCGTAAAATGTTGCATCTCATTCTGAAAGCGACTACTGCTCTAATGACTGCGATAAAGCAGATATTTCTATTCCAGTGCTCTCATAAACAGCACCAACTAGTGGCGTACGATGACGTTTCCGTTCACAAGCTGCAGTGCATTTCAAAATTCCTTTTCTGTGCCCTACGTCCCATTAAAGTTTGTCCCAAAATTTATGGGACATCCAATATTAAAACGATATTAATGTATTAGTCGAGCATGATTAATTTAGTTAAATTTAGTTAAATTTAATTTAAGGTGTTTCTACGCTACATTGTCTAATGAAGACGTACTCACTTTATATGGGAGAAGTTCAGTCATTTATTTTTTATGTTTTATTTCAATGCCCTTTAATAAACTTTTTTTTCAGAATAGGTCGCAAACCATCTTTCTTCTTTCTATCTACGTTGGTTGCTGTTGCTGAGATTTCTTCGGTTTTCAGTCCATTTTTCGTCCTGTTTCTTGTACTGAGGGCAATTCAGGGTAGTGTTATGTCTTCTGTTTACAGCAGTGGTTACGTCATATGTAAGTATTTTGACACATACATGTGATACCGGAAATAAGAAACTGAGAAAAAGCTTGGTATATTCTAAGATAAAATATTGCTGAATAATGCCGAACACACAGTCGTGAAAATAAAAGCTATACAACCCCTACTAACTCAGCAATTAATTCTAATAGAAGAAGTTTACTCGCACCGAACGATTTGAAATAAAGTCTACTTTTAAATGATGTATATAAAATTTGCTTATAGGTCCTTATACAAATCAAAACCTAACCAAACTTTGTTATTTTCAATGGCAATGCCCAATTTTGAACATATATTTTTAATCTTCGGTTCAAACTATGCCCAGAAACGAAATTTCAAGACATTTGGATGATAAGTTTTTTTAATTATAAGCATTCAAAATTTACAGCTTCTAATGTTAAATTAAATTTTCATATTTTTATTAATATTTCCTGAAATTGCAATCCTAATGTGATATTTTTGTGTGGTTATAATAGTAAAAGACCAAAATAAATACATTGAATTTGTAATTTTTAAAATATATACTATGAATTATGAAATTAATATTAAAAAATATATGAATTGGATCATACAGTTTTATTGACAGACTTTTATTTATTGTGTACTGCTGTATGTGAATTGTCAATTTCAAATATTTCTTCCGAATAGTTTTCGAATTATTACTAAAAATGTCTAAATAATAGTTTAAGGGACGGCTAAGATGTACAGAAAAGCATACTTTGAAAAACATGTATTTTGCTCATTTTATTGAAACATTTGGGTCGGCAATAATCGAAATATATCAAGCGAGTGAAGTGGTCATATTGGCAAGAACTAATAAATTAATAGAAATGGCATAGTTCATTCTGTAGTATTCCAACAATCGAATGCCGAACTTAAATTTCGGTACAGCCCCAAAAATAGGCTCATTTTAAAATAATTAATTTCTCTTAAACTAATCATACGAATTTCATTAATAGTTGTATTTAGGATAACTGGATGGTGCAGAACTAATTTACGGTGTCAAATTTGTGCATTGCTGTAGATAAAAAACAAAGTTTGGGTTAGTTTTTATATGTAGTTACCCCCTAAGAAAACTTTATACACATCATTTAAAAGTATACTTTATTTCCAATCGTTTGGCCCCAGTAACCTTCTTCTGCAATAATTTGTTGCAGCGTTAGTTAAGGGTGTTTCTTTTTACCCGACTGAAAAGAAAGGTAATGTGTTTCACGCGTATCTGTGTATGTGGATTTCTTTATACCCTCGAAACATCCCAACGGCTAGGTGAATTTTAATGAATGAGATCTCTATCAATTCGTCTTAACAGCCCGATGGTTATAGGCTAGGTTTTGTTTTTATAAATTCAAAATGGCGGCCGTAAAATACAAAATGGCGGTAAAGACGAAAAACAATTTACGCACCCTATTGAGTGGCATATCATTGGATAGGTCCTTTAAAATGAAAACGATGTTTCATTGACTATTTTGCAGTCAGAAGCTCCGTTTAAATATTACATGACCTGGAAGTTGTGTAGGTAGGATCTCTAGCTTTACTGTAACTCTAACCATCATAGACATCTATAGACTTCATCAAAACAGTGTTTATAGATAGGAACTAACAATTAAACACAACTTAAAAGTCATCAATACAAGTAAATAAAAAAAATAGGTAAGAAATATAAACAAGTAATATAAAGAAATATTTTAAGTCAATTCCTACTTAGGTGAATAAGAGAATTTGTTTCTCTCATTCTTCTTTCTTCTTCAGTGGAGCTTAAAATGCCTTGATCAAGAAGAGTGCTCTCTCGGTCTTAGAATACCTTTGTCAAGAAGAGGGCTCTCTCGATTATTGAAAATTAATTAATTTAATTTAATTAATTAATTAATATTTAAAAAAAACTGGATTAACATCAAGTGTCATCCACTACAATTTAAAAAAATATTTGAGCTTGATTGGATGAATAATAAGTATTTTATTAACGATTGAAAATTTGAACAAGATATAGTATGTAGCGAGAGTGTGAGCTAATATTAGGAATTGAAAAAAAATAGTTTCACATTGATGAGGAATAATTAATTTATTCGCTTTTTACGCTGTCGGGTTTTTTGATTTTTTACATTTAATTGTTTATTTTTACGACTGCACAAACTAATAAAATGTGAAATAAATAAAATGAAAACGTGGTCTTTAATTCAGTTCAATTGGTGAAATGTAAATAAATTATTTTTCCATTTTTCAAAAATTTTTAAAAAGTACATATTATGAAACTTCAGTTCTAATTCATTCTTTAAAAAATACTTTTTGAGTTTTTGCAAAAAATATTTAAATTGCACGCGGTGTATTTTATGAAACGGAAAGAAGCATATATGCAATCAAGATAAACTTCTAAAATTTCAACAGTATCACAACATTACCTGTAGTATTCCGCATGTACACATAAAAATATTGATAGAAGAATTGTCATAATTGTTTAAGCAATTGTTATTCAAACTTAAATGACTATATATGATACAAACTTAAATAACGTATGTAATATTTTTTCTTTGGAATAAAATAAGGCCAAATGCTTATACTATTGTATACTTTCTTTTACAACAATCAGACAAACATTGAATATGATTAATAGGTGAGCAGCATGAAATAAGACACTAAACAGTGACATAATAGATGTTTAATGCTTATTTCCCTTATTCCGATGTAAAGTTTAGTGAACCTAAAAATGACTTCCGAATTGCAATAAATAAAAAATCTGAAAGACCAACAGTCATTGACACATTTTGACAATGAATAAAAAATATAGTATTTGGTGAAAGAGTGTGTGTTCAAGACAAAAATGCTTCCCTTGTTAGACTCGATTAAAAGAACACTTCGTTAAAGAATTGCCCATAGCTTTATGTTCAAAGGTGACAAAAAGTATAAAACACAAGCTATCACACATTATTTATTTTGTGCAATCTACTAAAATATTTCAACTTGAGCTTACTTTTTATATCTAATCACATTCTTTTCCTACTCAATGAATTCTTAAACGTTCAAATATGGTAGTACGTTCCACAGTCTTCCAAACAAAAAAAGAGAATAGTCCAAGAGCTGTTAAACATTTTAGGGAAGGTATTTGAGGCACTCTGAAAATTTGTGCAACACTTCTTTTGTAATGGCTGAATACAAAATCGAATGTCTGGCTGAAGGATCGTGGCCCAAAAACTGTGCCAGACACGTGTCAAGTGCCATTTTTTGACTACCCCCAAAAAAATGTATTTGAGGCACGCTGAGATTGAGACAGAATAATATTTATACTTAGAAAAAAATATTATGAAAACGACAAACACTTTAGTCGGCCCAAAAACTGTGCCAGACACGTGCCAAGTGCCAAATGGCACTTGACACGTGTCTGTCACAGTTTTTGGGCCACTATCCTTCAGCCAGACATTCGATTTTGTATTCAGGCATTACAAAAGAAGTGTTGCACAAATTTTCAGGGTGCCTCAAACACCTACTCAAAAATGTTGAACAGCTCTTCTACTAGAACAACACATACATTGCAATTTATTCACAAAACTATTTCAGAGAAAAACTATAATAGCTATCCGATTGAGAATTTAATCTGAATCCAATTTAATGTACTAAAGTAATGGCCTGAAATTGCTCCAATTGAGATGTTAATGATTTTTTTAAGATGTACCTCCTTCCAGTGAAAATTTTTTCTAACTAAATGCTTTTGTTAAAAAAAAAAAAAAAAAAAAAAAAAAAAAAAAAAAAAAAAAAAAAAAAACTTTCGACGATAATATGCATTTTGTCCAAGCCGCATTCTTGTATTCAAATTATTTTCTCTTTCTTTGGATTTTCAATTGCGTCACTTTTAGCATAGTTTGTATTTTAGAACAATTTACATTGCCTTAATTACTGTTAAATGCATTTTTATGATCAGAATTTATGACAGTATGTAATAATTTATGTTGAAAAGAGTACCGCATCTATTTAAATTTTTAGTATTAGAACTAACTGAGCCCTAAATTTCAAAGTTGGATTAATGGTCTAGTAATGAACTCTTAGCCTAATGTGTATTTTAGAGCAATTTACATTGCCTTAATTAGTCATAATGCATTTTTATGATCAGAATTTATGTCAGTATGTAATAATTTATGTTGAAAAGAATACCGCATCAATTTAAATGTTTAGAATTAGAAGTAGTGAGTTCTAAATTTCGAAATTGGATTAATAGTCGAGTAACAAACTTTTAGCCTACATTGAATTTTAGAACAATTTCATGGCCTTAATTCTTGTTAAAGGCTTTTTTATGATCACAATTTATGTCAGTATGTAATAGTTTATGTTGTAAAGAATACCGCATCTATTTAAAATTTTAGTATTAGAACTAGTGAGCTCTAAAATTCGAAGTTGGATTAATAGTCTAGTAACGAACTTTTAGCCTACTTTGTATTTTAGATCAATTTACATTGCCTTAATTATTGTAAAATGCGTTTTTATGATCAGAATTTATGTCAATATGTAATAATTTATGTTAAAAAGAATACCGCATCTATTTAAAATTTTAGTATTAGAACTAGTGAGCCCTAAACTTCGAAGTTGGATTAATGGTCTAGTAACGACAGCCTGGAGCATTGGACTCTGTCTTCTACCCTTAGTTGCATATTTGACAAGAGACTGGGTGCGTCATAGTATGGTGACGGCTTCATGTGCTGCTGCTATATGGATATATTGGAAGTAAGTAATGAGGGGTTAATAAAACTAATCTTTTATGTGAAAAGTATCTTTTTGAAACTGATTTCTACTGTAATAAAATTCTAAAAAAAAAATGTTGTTCTTACAATAATTATGTAGCAGAGATAAAATATTATTTTAAATTCACTGTATAGTCAAAAATCGCCACACATATCGATTAGCTAGAGAAATAATTGACGAATTGAGTTAGACCTTCGGGAATACACAAAAAATGAAGAAAAAGAATTGCCATAACCATGTAAAATATAATAATGCACCAAATTATATGTCGCTACAGCACATGACTTTATGGATATTGTAAAAACTTTTGTGTAAGAATAGGACGCATTTCCCTGCAACTATAACGATTTTATTTTAATTCGAGAAATTTTTGCGTGTCTTTTTGTTTGTGGCATACACGGTTTGAACCAAATACAATGCCAGTTTCAGAAAATTTGACAAAATTTAACAAACTTAATTAAAAAAACAACTAGTATAAAAAGACCAGTCATATCTTGTAAAGTTATAAATATATGGACGAAATAATGAGCTGAATTTTAGTTGCCATTGAAAAGTAGCCGGATGATAAGGGTTTTTCAAGAAATTTCCATTTTATATTAAATCTTCTTCCAACAAAGCAGTTAATATTTAATGAATTTCAACATATAAGTTTGGAACAGATCATCCGTTCAAAGAAATGAGGAAAAGCATCCGCTAAGGAGACTCTGATTTTGATTTTTTTTTTTTTTTTTTTTCTGTGGTAATTGGATCGTTTTGCTGATTTTCCAAGACTAAGTAAAACAGCAATAAAAAAAAAGAAAATATTTAAAATGACAGATTGTGTAAAATCCCTTATTATCGTACCACTTTTAACCGTTTGCAGTCTAGTGACTCTTACACAAATTTTATTCGGTTGGCACCACTTTTTTAATAGAGGTTATCTTTCATTATACAATTTCGAAAATGCTCTAATTAAATAAGACAATTTTTTTTTCTTTATTACTGATGCCAAAAGCCAATTTTGAAGAAAAATATATCCCGAATCAGACTCGGGCTTGAACCGCAAAGTGTTAGAAAGCAAGTGAAATTCAGCTCACGCTATTTCCGATATTTGCCTGAATTTCTTCTATATCAGGGTTCGAACGGATACCGTTATTTTCAAGGCCCAATATCAGAATTTTTTTATAGAAAAAAAATCTAGTTTAAACGCACGAAATTTCGCCTTATTTCAGGAGAGATTTTCCATAAAAAAATACTGGTACCGAAAAATTTCTTAGTCATGAAATTCAAGCACCCTACGAACCCTGTATATTCGACTGGTTTTATTCTAGGAGTTGCTTGCTCGATAGAGTTGACTACTAAGTCACGAAAAGAAATCTTTATTGCTGTTAAAAAGTGTTTTATACAAATGCTCATAAATCGTCAGATATTTCATATAATTTTATTCTAATTGAACGATGTTGTTAACATTGTACTGTATGGGGTTTTCTGATAATGGTTTTAAATTTGCTTAAAAACCATGCATACCAAAAAGAAAAAGACTTGCGGAAATCCCTTGATTTTTTTAAAGGAACCATTTTCTATCCTATAATATACAGCCGATGCAAATAAACACAAATACTGTGTACACAATCCACATAGTCATGTGCTAGAGCTAGAGATCATTTCAAGCGTATTAACCCTAGAACTACCGAAAATTTTACTCAAGTTTTATAAAAATATTACACATCAGAATTCTTATTTAAAACTATTGAACTTATTTACTTAACTCATTATTGTCTGGTTTACATATTTAGTTTATTTTAAAGAAATTTCTGGTTAGAATAAATATTTCGAATGTACCCATCGGGTCCATTGGACCCGTCTGGTAGACGGAGGGTTAATTCAAAGAGTGATCTCATTCAACTTTTTTCTGGAATAGTTATTGGTCTCCCTAATTGCCCAAACCTTCGCTGAAAAAAATATCAAGTCAAACATTTCCTTTATATTCGGGAAGTTCCAGAAGAATTAGTGAATATTTTCCTAGATATTTGAAAAACGTGTAAAATCGAAATTCTCCATGGATATTTTAGCCATATAATGTTATTTCTTTTGTTTCTTTTTTCGTTTTTTGAAACGAATTTGTGTTGAAGTAGAACTCTATAAAAAGAAAATGGAAAAAAAAAACACGCAAAACCCGCTGTCAATTTGCTTATCATCGTATTTCACTGCAAAAATAAACACAAATACGACAATTTTTACTGCAATTATTAAAGCTAAGATAATTTAAAAGTACAATTCTATCTTAATTTTCAGCAAAAAGTTCTGGCAACCAAATTTCCCTTGGGCAAAGTATCCTTCACGTAGTCTTCTTGTAACATGGCAAGTGTCTCAGTAGCCAATTTGTTTAGTTTTATAGAAAACTTTATAGTTTATCGCTGCTCGCCACTCCGCTGCATTCTGAAAACCTAACGCCACTTTCAATCACGTGTCTGCTTCACGAGCTATCCCTGTCCTGCAACGGTTCAAGGCACACTGACACTTCCACCAGACTCTGTAGCCGACAGTTCCCGCCGTACGTACCGCCCGCAAACTCCGCAAATTTTGCCTTCAACTTGGCCCGAAAAATTCAGTCTCAGTACTTACCGGACTCAGTACTGGACAGGCCCTGTATGAAGCCCTACAGATTGCCGATAGTACAAAGCAAGACAAACATTAATTATAAAGTCGTTAAGACGCAATCCGCCCATTCAAACAAAAACACGGTGCATTTCCATCCAGCCACAATTCTTGTTCTAGTCTATGAAATTTACTATAAGGAAAGTAGGCATTGTAATGAAATGAATCGTTTACATCTACCATTTCATCATGAACCCATTTTCAAAATATGAAGTATCAAGGTTAATTTAATTTTGCCATGGATTGTGGTAACATATATTTTTTATAATCTGTACATTTCACGCAAAGAAAGGAAATCTTTGGATAGTATCGGTAAAACATTTTCATTTTTTTTAATTTTGCTAAAAATTCCGAAATATAAAATCCAGACTGTACACACGGTTTCAGAGAACTCATTATTGTGCAAATCAACCACTGATGTTTAAGTTATAATTTATCACATAAGTACATATGTCTGTTGTTCTTTTTCTATACTATTTTAATTATTTTTAGTGTTATGGACGAAAATTCAGATTACTCTTATATTGAGATACTCTGTACTTTAACTCAAGTGGTTTTCGACAATGTTTATCTGAGCAACAATGGTTTTTATTGGTGTGTATTGCTGTTCCTTAAATTTGTGATCATCTTTATAGCTAGAATACTTTTTTGAATCTTGATTTTATTTTAACTACATGATGTCTCTAAATTGTGTTTAATTCATTTCGGTGGCACAGAAAATGCAGTAAGTGATTCATAACGTTTTTCAGACTTTTGCCTGAATCTCCCAGGTGGTTGATACTAGCAGGGCGCTATGATGAAGCAAATGCAATTTTATGCAAAATCTCAAAATACAATGGCAAATTAGTTCACAACTCTAGCAAAATGAAACAGAAAATAGAAGTAGGTAACCGTTCTGCATTTCGTAATGTTTTATTATTTATAGATGCAAATATCATTATAAATATATATCAATATAAATATGAATTATATTTTCACTCTTTTTTCTCTTTTCAGATGTTAGGAGAAAAATTTAAAATGCAAGAGTATAACGAAAAGAAACATTCTCCCTTTGTATTTTTCAAATATCCTACATTAAGGAAGAGATTTTTGCTTGTAACAGCTTGCTGGTTAGATACTTTGCTTTTACTTTTTTTAATTCCAAAGAAGAAAACGATCGATTCTTGAAAATTTTCGACTTTAGGTATTTATGGATTCACATGTTTTAGGATGTCCTAAATTTGTCCTGAATATTTTATGAAAGCCTGTCTTTCTGTGAAAATAATTGTATATTACATGAACTGTAATATACACTGCTGTAACTAAAATATCAATGCATTGAATTCCATGAAAATTTATATTTAGTTGGATCTTACTGTGAAATGTTACTGATTTGAATTTCGTGCATCTTATCCATAAGGTGGTGCTGATATGCAGGGTTTTCCTCAATACACGTATTAGCAGGGTTCGTACGGGTCCTTGAATTTCAAGACTAAGAAATTCTTCTGTACCAGTATTTTCTTGTAGAAAATCTGTCCTTAAAAAAGACGAAATTTCGCGCGCTTAAACTAGATTTATTTTTCTATAAAAATACTGATATTTTGACTTTAAAATAACGGTACCCGTACGAACCCTGATTAGCCATATTTTGTCTGGAATATTACGGAATTTGGATACTTAATATGTAAGATTTTTATGATGAAGGAATATGCTGATTCAATTCTTGCTTTAATCTGTCAGCATCGAACGCTGCTATGCTATCCAATTGGCGATGAACGTTATAGCTGTATCTCTTTTTATAATGGAGAGAAATTAAGCAAATTACATACTGAAATTTATTAATTAAAGATGTATATGTTGTTTCATTTCTGGATATGAATACCACACACGGAGCATTGTGCTTAGCTTTTATTCGCCAATTATTGTAATTCCACGTATAAATTAAAGTGAAACACTATTGTTCATATTCCTAAATTAATAAATGTAATTGCGCACTTTAAATCAATATATTAGAATGATATAGAAAACTGCTATGTAATAAACAACAAGATTTTTTTAATTTAAGATTGTAAATGATTTTATTACAAATATTAATCCATTATATGTTATCATGATTAGGAAATGCAAACATCTTTGTTTTTCTCATGAGTTTTTATGCGATTTGTATTTATTTACAAACACTAAAATGATGAAAATTGACAGCAGTAATAATTAGGCTACACATAAAATAACGTAACTTCCAACTTTCTGTTTTCTTTTTTAAATTAAAAAAACACCCGGAACCAGAGAATTCATATAATAAATTTATTTGATAATACGTATTATTTCTGTATAGTTCTAGACAAGTTGTCAGAATGTTTATAGGAGTTACATTAGAATAAAAAAAAATATTTTAGGCAGACGTGTGCGCAGTTTATAGACTAGCCCCTGTCTCTGATCCTCTCAGACATTTACATGCACTATTTTGAAATGCACCCTCTTTAATAAATTCTCTTTTCCTTTTCCCAGTGGCTCTTTTGACGACACATTCATCTAAATTGACGCCTAACTTCGCAATATTATTAAAATTCTTAAGATTATGAACGCCTCGTTCCTAATCTTCCCTTTAACCCCTTAACCTACAATGACGGGCATAGCCCGCGTACGATGATCGAGCCAAATGTAAATTCTTCTTACCACTAAAATTTCACAGTATATATAGTTTAATTTAATCGTCGAAATTCCATGATTAAACAAGGCAAAAATCTCTATTAAATTTTAGTGGTAGCTATGGATTTGCGAAACCGTGGAGCTGTTAAAAGTAAATCGTAGGTTAAGGGGTTAATCGTCTTCTCTTTTTGACCGGGAGCCGGCAGCACAGACACATGGTTCGTACTGATACCGTTATTTCTCCGGGAAAACTACCACTATCTTTTTATAAAAACAGAAATCTAGGTTAAACGCGCAAAATTTCGTATTTCGTAAGAGATTTTCTATAAGGCAATACTGGTGCCAAAAAAAATTCTGGTCTGCAAAATTCAAGGAGGCGTACAAACCATGAGACAACCACCTCATGGAGTTGGAGGCTGAAATTCCAGAATTAGGTAAAACTCGATTCCCATATTAAAACGCAATCGGTCTGCCAATTCAGATCTTGGTGGAAAACACCTAAAAACCCAATTTTACCGGTTGTCTCTTAGGTTTACCATTGTGTTATCTTGCTCCCAGTCCGCCATCTTTTCATACCTTTGTGTGCAGGAAAATGTAATGGTAAACCTACGAGTCGACCGCTAAAATCGGGTTTTTAGGTATTTTACACGAAGATATGACTTGGCAGACCAATTGCGTTTTAATATGCAAATCGAAATTTAGCTAATTCTGGAATTTCAGCCTCCAACTCGATGAGGTGGTTGTCTATACTTCGGCTCCCGGTTTATTTGCAATATTAGAATTCTTTAACCTACGTAAATTTCTCAAATCCCACTTTTTCATTGCTAAAATTCTTAAACATGCTAAAATTCTTAAACATTATAACTTGAAAATAATTTTGAACACTGCCAATAAACTTGTTTATCCAAACTGAAAAACTCAGCTGAATCTTTACCAGAGCAAGTTAATTCTGTAACTGAAATTTTGAAATGATTGACTCCCACCAGAATCTACAAGCAAATTGGTTTGAAAGTAAAAATAGGCTTTTCATCACTTTCCTCACAAAAGCAAACTATTTTATCAAAAATTCTGCTTTAACCCTTAAATGACCAGGGTAGAATGCGTGCCAGAAATTGCGTAATTCAGAGGATCGGAATTCATACCAGAGAAATCTAAATAGTACATTTCGGTTATTTTAATAACGAAATGTTTGTTATTAAATAAATCAAAAATTTCCTTTTTAAATTTCTGATGTGAATGCAGAATATGTGAACAAAAAAAATCCACTCTTTCGGGAACACTGATGGTATCATAAACGATATCATGGGCATTTAAGCGTAAATGCCAACATCTCTTAATTATTCCGGAGTCTGATCCAAGAGAAACATGTTTCCAACAGGAAATTTTATTTTATAAACGATTTTAAAATGAAATCTACCATAATGAAAGTAAAAGACCATAAAATCTACCATAAATGAAAGTACCATGTTGGAAAGAAGAAACATTTCTATATAAAAACTTTCCGGTTTTAAACTTGTTTGTTTTGGATAGGACACCGGAATAATTAAAAGATGTTTGACTCTTTGATTTGAGGGTTAATTTATTTAGTTTTGAATAAAAATGAAGTGGGAATTATATTCCCAGAACCTTTGTAGGGGATAATGCTTTATTTTATCTGCTAATATTGTACTGTGTCAAGTATCATGTTAATTTTTCAAAATTATATATTTTTTATGAAATTAATTTAGCTTATTTGAATCTTGAACATGGCAACTAATAATGAAAATAAATTTAATTTTTATTTTCAATAAAATTCCTATTAATAAATAACCGATAAATTCCGCTTGATAAACTTTAGAATTGGTAGCATCTGAAAACTTAATATTTTGGTTTGATATCGGGATGAGAAAATGGTAAAAACAACTTGGAAAAGTTTTCGAAAATTATTGGGTGCAAAATAAACTTTCATATCAAAAGTGTTTCATTAAATTTCGGATATCTATAGGTATCTAAGATTTATGAAGATAAAGGAACGCGCTTCAGAATCATGAGTGACTCAAAAAAAGTTATAGTAGGGCAGACCGGTGCACGTTTACTAGGTTTTTTTTCCATGAATTTTCTAACTTTTATGCTTTACTAACTTAGAAAATTTTAGACATTGTGGTTTTATAAAGCAATTAATAAAGTCAAAATTAGTGTATTCAGTTGTTGCCCTATTTGTGTTTTTAACCGTAAAGAAAAAAAAAAAAAAAAAAAAAAATGTCCAAGTCTTTGGAGCACGTTTACGCATATTATAAGTGATACCAAGGAGTGAGTGAAATAAATATTTAATCAAATTGGAATGTTTTATTTATAATTTAAAAATACAAAAAAATGAAAGAAAATTAATTAAAGAACATTTTATAGGGAAAACTGAAAACATTGGTACATAGGCTAACATAGGCTAATTAAAAACAGGAACTATTTAGTAATCTTCATCATCATTGTTACAGTTTTTACAAACAAAAAATAAAGTATTTCTTTTTGTACACTTGTCATGGGACCACATTTTGCAGCTAAGATATTGAACCCAGTCTTGTCCTTTTTTACGTTTACGTAGAAAGAACGTGCGTAAAGTGCCCTGACGTCAATGCGTAAACGAGCCCCTTCTCCTTGTATGGATTTATTTTTAACATGCAACGAAAATTAATAACATTTCTGTTCAAACAAATACAGTTCTCAAAAAAGGATAAAATTCTGCAAATTTTCATATATTTGTTTATCCTTAACTAACTATCATTAGTTCACAATAAGTTTCAATAAGTTAAACACAAAACGTACTCACCTTAACGAAAAACAGGTTTCCCTTTCCGCATGCTATACCGAAGCTCGACTGACGCTCAAAAACGTGTAAGAATACCCGCTAGGGAGCAGCATCAATTTGTCATGACTAGTGGCATGCCAGTTTTAACTCGTTTCGGAAAAAGTGCACTGCGTAAACGTGGCCCATGCGTAAACGTGCCCCGGTCTACCCTACGCTTTCTTAAACAAAGCAAGGCTCACTCGTAAGCTGACGATTACGGCAAATCTCTTAACTTTTGAGTACGTCTTGAATTTTTCAAATTTTTACTTATGTCGTGTTCTATTGACAGCTTTAAACCTTAAATGCATAGCGTAACTCAGGAGTTACAGGATTATTTTTTGCCATTTCGCGATTTTTATTTGGTCTTCCTTTGGTGAAGTGTTATGTGTTAGTTAAGTATGATAACATTCATTTAAGGTGTGAAGTCTGTTTTTGTTCTGATTTATTATCACGGGGAGGTTATAACATTTTTTGTTGATATTGCTTTCAATGTGCTCCACTGGCGTTTTTTCTCTATTTTTATAAGGTAATCTTTATTAATTCTGCTAACAATTAAAAGCATTATAAAGATCATTATACAGATATAATATATATATATTATATTCATATAATTATAATATATATTATATTCTAAATGATGGCCGCATTTTCAAAAAATTGTGTTTATTAAAGTACAGTGGAACTTCCCCTTAAAAAAGTCCCTATTTAAAGAAATTTACTGCTTAATCTTGAATTTGAACACCATTAATATGTACACTGGTTATCAAAAATTAAGGAAAAGTCACAAAATGCTAATCTTCAAATACGCGAACACTCAAAAGGAAATAATATAATTCGAGTAATTACTATTTCTACAACACAGCTAGCCCATATAACATCTCATTTATGTCACACATGGTCACAAGTGTCACAGTCACTACGGTGAAGCAAAAAATAGGAAATTCCATACATCTCATTATGAGTCTCAAATGATCACTATATGTGACTCCACTGAGAAGTCAATGAGACTGCTGCTTTGTGACGAGTCACCAGGTGATTTTGCAATGTAGTTAAATTGTGACTCTCATGTGACTGTCATTTTTAGACTCAATTTCATAGTCATCATGAACTTTGCATTATGATAAGTCACCAAATAATATCATATTATAGTCACATGGAGACTTTTCCCAAAAGAGCACAACGGTGACTTCACAGTAGTCTGTCACCTGAAAGTCATCATGTGACTTTAATGTGACATTATTTGGTAACTTATCACAATGCAGCGTTCACGATGACTTTGAAATTGAGTCTACAAATGACAGTCACAATGTAACTACATTGTAAAGTCACATGGTGACTTGCCACAAAGCAGCAGTCATAGTGACGTCTCAGTGGAGTCACATATCGTGATCATTTGAGACTAATAATGAGATGTATGGAATTTCCTATTTTTTGTTTCACCGTAGTGACTGTGACACTTGTGACCATGTGTGACATAAATGAGATGTTATATGGACTAGCTGTGTTGTAGAAATAGTAATTACTCGAATTATATTATTTCCTTTTGAGTGTTTGCGTATTTGAAAATTAGCATTTTGTGACTTTTACTTAATTTTGCACACCAGTGCAAATTAATCTCCATATTACGAAAAATATATTCTATATAACGAAGTTTATTCAACTTATCACAACTGAACCACAACTGAAAATATTATTGACGATGGCATATTGCAAAGTGTAAATAAAATGCAGTGAAGAAAGCACAGCGAGCGATGAAGATGGTAATGAAAAAGCAGTTGAAAGAACTTCAAAAGAAAAAATGCTAAAAGCCTTTCACACAATAAGAAGGGAATTCCAACGCAAATGTAACAGATAAATTGTTCGTATACTTACATAAGTGGAAATTTTTTTATGAACAGTGTATTCTTTATCAGAAACCTGTAAAAGCAATGTTACAGAAAATTTTAAAGTTAAGGATTTGCTATACTTAGAAAAAAGAGAAAAGGTACACTACACTTCAGTTTTTGTTTACCTCTCTTTATTGTGCGTCTTTTTAGATATTATTCTAATTAAATTTTTCTCATATGTTCACATTGCATAAAAAAAATTACTGCCCGAATTAAAATACATTTTTCCAATATTTCCATTTTATGTGTATTTTTCATTTTATGAATGTGTATTTTATTATACAAATTTCATGAATTTAAGCTTATTTCTATTTAACTTTCTTCATAACGAAGTGTTTAAGTGTAACGGTGAGACTTTGCTAAATGGAAGTTTCACTGTACAAATCCAAAATGAACAATCTTTATATGAATGAAAAGAGGAAATTTCAAAGTTTTTCAAATGAAAAACAAATTTCAAAGTAATTGCTTAAGAGGCGCAAAGGCCAACATAGTAAAGAAGATTCCATGCCGGGATTCGAACTCGGGCCATCAGTATAGCGCACTGACGCTCTACCGGCTAAACGACATGGAACGATACGAAGCCTGGAAAATTTCTCACTATTATATGTTGGCAAGGCTACAAACGCAACACAAGATGGAATATTTATCGTGAGCCACCGACATGGGGCGAGCACGAAACATAATTAAATCAAGCATCGATAGAAACTATATTAACACATGGAAATTATTCCAAAGAGAAAAATTCGCCTTGCATACAATATTTCAAATGAAAACCAAATTTCAAAGTAATTCGTAAGTGCCTCTTAAGCAATTACTTTGAAATTTGGTTTTCATTTGAAATATTGTATGCAAGGTGAATGTTTCTCTTTGGAATAATTTCCATGCGTTAATATTCAAAGTTTTTATTAAGACATTATAAATGTCCAATTTGTCCATCGTTTGCTGCACGGCAAACATCTATGCGATAGCCAAACTCGTCCCACACACGAGAAAGCGTATCTGCTGTTACTGAGTGCACGGCTTTCAAAGCGGTGATGGTTCAGAAGCGGCCGGTGGAGCCCGCGATTCCGTCTCACTGTCAGTGTGAGTGAGATGGCTATTGTGGAGCACAAGGTTTTCTGCTTTCTTGAGTTCGCAAGAAGTGAGTCGCGAATTGCAGTGCAGCGGTCATTTCGTATGAAATTCGTTATAAACGGTGGATAAATTGAACATTTATAATGTCTTAAAAAAAACTTTGAAACTTCCTCTTTTCATTGGTATAAAGATTGTTCATTTTGGATTTGTACTTTAATAAATATAATTTTTTGAAAATGGGTCCATCATTTATAATAACCCTGTATTGCAGAATCGTTGTTATTGCGCTGTTTATACACTCTAAAGTAAGTATATAATTTAAAATGGTCATGTTTTCAGGAATTTTTGTTATGTAACTTAGGAGTGGCATTATGACATTATGTCCAACAGAAACATAAATAAAATTTTTCAGTATTTTTCTAGTGGATACTTAAAAAAAAAAAAAATAGTTTCAAATATAATGTTTTCCTAACAAAATAAAAAATCATGCATTAAAGAGTTAAGTTGTGAGCGTCTTTCCTATTACATCCTATGTACCGGTTGTCCCAAAAATGACTGATGGATTTTAAAATTCAATAACTTGTAAACGGTGACAGGTATTTTAAAAAATCTTGCAGGAGGTTTATGTATGGTGTCAGGAGTTTTGTTACTGGGATTCTTGATTTTAGTTCGAATTTCAAACAATAGATGGCGCTGCGAGAAATAGGTGCTAATTCCAGACCCGACTTTTGTTAGTTCGGATCCATTCAAAACATTTTAATCTCCTTTTTTCGCATGGGAGAAGAGAAAGGCCGAAAAATCGAGCCTGAATTTACCGCCTATTGCATTGCAGCGCCATCTATCGCTGTTATTTGTAACTAAAACTGAGAATCGCAGCAAAAAACTCCTGATTTCTTACATAACAATTCTCCAAAAATTTTTTAAGTAACTGTCACAGTTTGAAAGTTATTGAATTCGGTAACCTGCAGCCTACGATTTGAAACTGCCTGACTCGCATGTATATTTTATCTGTCTATTTTCTCCTCTCATCGAAATCTCTAACTCGATAACATTCAGAAAATGTTCTAACATATTTCTAGAACTATCAAATGTACTACTTATTGTAATTTTGGGACGCATTTTGTAATTTTTATAAATAATTAATCAACATAAATGAAATGTTATAGCGTATTTTTCTTAATAATGCCTTCAGTTATTATCTGTACTGAAGGAAGTTATTTGACATCGACGCAGTGACATGGAACCCGGTCCCTATGATGAAAAGATTACTATCCCAAGTATAGACTGATATATAAATGCTTTATTTCTAATCATAAAAATAATGCATGTTTTCAAAAAACTGGGTAAAATATTAGAACTATTAAATAATAAATTGTATTATAATAAAGATTTTACAGGTAACTGAAAGTAATATAAAAAAAATTATATTTATTTTTCGAAGGGTTGGAATTTCAATAACATATTATGGGCTTCAAGTGAACGTAAAGAATCTCTTCGGAAACCAGTTTCTCAATTTCTTCTTGTTGTCTTTGATGGAAATACCCTCACACATCATAACTTGGTTCTTTTTAGAGCGGATTGGTCGGAGATGTTGCTCTGTTATTGCATTTTCTCTTTGTACAATCTCATGTCTTATTCCAGTTATAATCCAATCAGGTAATTATATTTTGTAGTTTTATAACTCTGTTATTGCATTATTTTTCCCTAGTAGTATATGGGTTTTGCTTATATTAATTATATTGCAAAATTTTGTGCTATTACTTTTTTCTTGAGATACACTTTCATATAAAATAGTAGTAAATATACTGCGTGAATTTTTTTTATTACAGCGGAAATATTCGCGATGACTTGCTAGTATTAGAGATTGGTCAATTACGGGAACTGCAGGGATGTTTTCACACGAGATATAAATAGACTGTGAACTCCATTTAAAAATACTATTAGAAAATAATTGGCGTCACACTGGAATTAGTTACAACGAAATGTCACTATCTGAGAAATATCGGCTTTACAGTGTTAATATTTCCGATAAAATGTCACTATTAGGAAAATATTGGCTTACCATGTGGAATGAAGGGTGTCCATAATTAAACTTGGCATTTGGGAGAAGTCTGTAGAAAAAACTACGCAGCAGAATTTCCTAAAAATAGGATAATAGCAAAATAGGATGATGGGAATTTTATCTAGCAAAAAAAATAATTTCATAATAACATTCTGGAGTATGCAAATGTCGTAACCATAATAATCCTCTGCTAGCACAGAAAGTCATGCTATATAAAGATGCGATAGGAGAACCCGAGCTGTACCCGTTTCCAAGTAAAGAAGATGACGTTGAGTGGGCAGTAACGTGTTTTACTGGTGAAATTGTTTTACCAAAACGGGGACTCTGGTACTAAATTTTTGTAGAAATTTCGGTATTTGAAGCGGTTCCGAAAAAGTTCACTCACAAGCCAAGATCTAAGATACATGATTATGAAATCTGAAGCAACTGGGTCATTGGCTGTTCAGTCAGGAAGAGAACGAAAGTGTGTAGGAGCACAGATAGTGCTGATGTGGCAATGCAACTGGAGGGAGACAGGATATCCCGTTTTAGGGGCAGCACAAGTTTTCAGCGTATTGCAGAAACTGTTGACTAACCTCTTTCCACGGTTCATAAGGTTCTTCAAAAGATGTTACGCTACTGTCCCTATAAAATGGCGCTCTTGACAAGCTTTTACCAGTTGATCTTAGTAGCTGACAAACTTTTGCGAATCAGTTCCTTGCGCAATGTGTGCTCCAACATGAATGGCCGTAGAACGTTTTGTGGACGTACGAGGCCCACTTTCATCTGGATGGTGCGTTTAACACGCATAATTGCCGTATTTGGGCAGCAAAGAAACCACATGAATGTTTGCAAATGCCGTAACACGCTTTACATGCAACGCGTTTGTGTGGCTTTAATGCTGCATTCATTCTGGGTGCATTGATTTTCGAAGAACGCAGCGCCGCAGGTCCTGGGCCATGCTCCGTCACCGGTCAACGACACGTATCGTTATTAGTGAAATCCGTGATTTCGGCTGTTTAGGCAAGACTATGTGTTTCAACAACAATGTTTATGCAAGATAGTGGTCCTCCACACATCGTCCGTTGTGTGAAACAGCTGCTCCGACGCCGTTTTTGTGACAACGCAATCATCGTCCGTCATTTTCCTACAGCTTGAACTCCCAGATCCCCAGACTTGAATCCTTGAGAATTTTTGGTCTGCGGATACCTGAAAGACTTGGGCTACTGTGATCTCACCTCATCTGTCTCCGACCTTAAAGATATCATAAGACGCTATGTGCGTAATTGTCCCCGGCATATACTGATTTCAACAGTTGGACATGCGATTTTATTCTTCCAGTTTGTAGATAACAATGGCACACATCATATCGGCGCATGTTTTGTAAACTGGAGATTATTAAAATTTGTAGATTCTTGTTATGTTTTCCATAAAGCTATAATACGCTATCTAGTGGTGGTTTTTGAAACTAATTGTTGTGTGCTAGATAAAATTCCTATCATCTCATTATGCTATTACCTAATTTTTGTGAATTTTTGCTGCATAGTTTTTGATACAGACTACTCGAAAATGCCAAGTTTAATTATGGACACACTGCATTTCCAATGAAATGTCACTATTACAGAAATATTGGCTTTATATTGGAAATATTTCTAATGAAATATTACTACGAGATAAATATTGGCTTTTCATGTGAAATATTTGTAATCAAAGGCTAATGTAACAGAAAAATCAGCTTTACATAAACATGAATGGCACGACAAGAACATGTACTTCTTGCACATTTTGGTAAAAGTTAAGCAAAATATGAACGTAGAAAATTTGTGGAAAATTTTCATATCAATTTGACAATATTGGCAAAGATATCGATGATGAAAAAGCTATTTGCCTAATATTGATATCCCTTTACGATCTCGCACAAAACTGTGTTTTTTACAGGAAAAATATCATGTATATTGTGTAATTGTAGCTGCTTTGATATTTCTTTTTTAGTCGGTACCGTCGCATGTTGTATTTGCGTTATAATGTCCGCAAATAAAGTATCTTTTGTGACTCTGGCTACTTTGTTATTGCATTGTATTTTTACACTAAATAACGGTTTGTTTAGAATCCATGTCATCAGATCTTATCACCTATTTCATCTTTCTATAAAATTCCAACGCCTTCCATTCTTACTTCTACAATGTCAGTATCTAAACCAGTAAGTAAATCTGTACCAAATAATACAGCAGGGCTCACCAATAATTATTTGAAAATACAACTTAATTCATGCTTCACAGATTTTTGAGTAAAAATAAATTATAATGATTCTTTTTCCAATTGAATGATTTATAAAATATAAAGTAAAAAGATTAGACTTAAAATACTGAAACAGGAAAAGTTCATCGGTTAAAATTTTTGAAAATACGGATTAATATTTGAAATTATTCTAACATTTTAAAAATATATTGAAAGTGCGATGATAAATTAGTTATATCAACTATATAAAAAACGATCATGTGTACGATTATGTACAGGCATCCTTCGACTTACGTAAATTCACAATTAGTAAGAAATCTCGAAAATTACATTTACGAACATACTAGCGCGTTTCATACGCATTTGCATACTTTTGATAATTGTTTTATAAATAAAATATGCAGATAAAAACCACAACAATAACATACCTTTATATACTAGATATAATTATATTTTCATTGGGATATACAATCAAAAATCTTTAACAAAACAAACACAAATCTAATTAAAAGGAGCCAAAAAAACGTTGTTTATCCGTTACAATTTTGTTAGCGGAATTCAAACCATCACGAACCCTAATTTTAAAGTTTTGGTGAAGAGAAACGAGTGTATTTTTTCTTCCAGCTTCAGAGCTGTTCGTTTGATGTAGATTCAAAATTGATATAAATTAATTCATCAATGTTAAATTTATAAATCCCATATTCCACAGGGTACTTTTTTTAAGTGTTCTACCGGTTTGTTTTTATATTTTTTCATACTTTTATAGTTTATATCCAAGTAAATACTGCAACAGGCTACTTCATTTATAAAAAAATACTGAGTAAATAATGTATATTATATATATATATATTATATATATATAGCCGTAATATAATTACAAATCATCATCAATTCCTATTACAATAATTAATTTAAAAAATATTTTTAGCAGCAAATATATATATATATATATATATAATAAATATTGCAGTCTCTGACGAAAATTTACATAAGGAATTTACAAATTCGACTTACGCAAAATTTTACGGAACGCATTACTTACGTAAGTCGGGGGATGCCTGATAAGTAAAAGAATTTTTCCAGAGATTTCATCTAGTTCATTCACATTTTTTTCTTCCTGTCAACTTTTAGAATTGCTTTAAACTAAAATGATTAATAATTTTTTATACCAAATTGTCTTGCAATAAATATGCATGTTATATGCTTAACATTATAATTTAAATTTAGTTACGCATTGATATGTTTAAATCGACATATTGTTAAAGATTGTACACAATTTTATAATAGATAATATTAAACATATTTCAACATAAATTATAGTCTAAATAAATTCAAAAAATAAAATCTACTAAATATTGTTTTTTCTCATTTGAAGATGTCATCATGCTTTACGGAGTAGTAAAATAAGTTTGTATAAATTTGTATTTGATTCTGTTTAAAACTAAATATTTATTCTTCCAAATTGCATTTCGATTTGGGCTTAACTGCTTGAAGGAATATCGAATATCGTATACATAAATTAATTTTAATTCCCAAATGCAACAGTGACACCAGAATTGTGGAGTAAAATTGTTGCCAGTAAAATGTACGTAAAGAAAAGTTTCTATTTTCTTTCAAAGAAATTTGTTCGTAAATCCGGGTGTCATTCAATCATTTCAACTTTTTAGAAACATAATTACTTTTCTCCTGAAAGTTTTATAATCTAGCGCTAGATCTTGCGACATAAGAAAGCAAAACAATGCCTATAGCACTAAAAAAAATGATAACGGCAAGATAACGGAATACCACCGAAACCGGTATGCAACACATAGGGATGTAAACGTTACTTTATTTACTTTTGTTGTAAGATCAACTTCATCTCATCGATGTTGGGGTTCCAAATAAACCAGAAAATTCTTAGACCGTCCCTGATGCTGATTTTTAAGTTTGGAGCTGTCTGTATAAAATTGTTTCAATAAAAGTAATTCGATGTAATTTTTTCTTGAAACTGGGACTGTCGTTTTATATAAATATGTAGCAAAAAACTAACCTGCACACATTTTTACGGAGTTGTTATTATTTTTTAAAACTCTGTCCCTGGGTTTTAGATTCCTTACCGTCCCTCTTGCTAAAATTATGCAGAAAATCACTTCAGATGCAGACACAGAATTTTTTTTGCCACTTTATTTCTCATGCAGAAGTATGCTAGAGAAAGAATGGCTAAAATTGGTTGACAGGAAATTTACTGCAGGATTTAAATCAGCATTTAAATACCAATTTCAAGCATCGTGTTTTTATTGGTAGTCTTACCGTCACCAAGATTTATTCCTGAACTTTTCGAAGTAAATTAATTTTTTTTTTATTTAATCCAATCTAAATAACTGTTTCAAAAAATCGATGAACATTGTGGCTATCACTTAGTATTAACATGATTTACCTAAAAATAGGTGATAATTTTCCTTACCGTCCCATCCTTACCATCCCTTTCTTTTGCCTTACCGTCCCTTTTTTCCTATCCTTACCGTCCCTTATTTAACACCCTTTTAAGACAATGTTACACCAAAATTTTGAACTAAAAATACTACATTGTTATTATTTCTTATTTGAATGTCCTGTGGGTACTATGCAAATTCATTATAAGCAAAAATTTAGAAGAAAATAAAAAGTTAGAGTGGTAAAATGGTAAGGAAAATTAATCTCGCAAGTTTAACTTAAACCTCAGTTAAATAAACAATTTTTCGCTGCTGACCATTTTTTCTCTACTTTGAATCATTAAGGCATTCGTCTATAAGTTTAAAATGCTATTTTAGCAAGTTTTATTTCACCAGATTTTTTTCCTGAAAGTCAAAATATTGTGATAATACCCCATGTATGTCTTCGCTTGCGAGTGTTACTTCTTCTTGGGGTCTTCGCTTGCGAGTGTTATTTCTTCTTGATTTATGTTTAAAAATTTTGCAAAAAAAAAATCTAGTAAATAAGACGTATACGTTAAAACACATAAACATTCTCAATGGTACACATAAACAAGAACTTTTATATGAACTTGCACAAATAAAATTAATGATAAAGCATAATATCGACATTTCAAACTGCTTCTGCAGTCCTCTTCAGGACGAATATGATGTTGAAATGTATAAAAGTTTAGAGACGAAAGCTTTCTGTCAAGTCTTGATCAATTATCTGAAAGGAAAACAATGTGCAATTGTCCTACATATGTTGATATTTATGCTGCGCTGAGGTAAACAATTACAGTTGAATTATTATTACTTTTGTTTATGTGTTTCCAGTTACAAGACAAACATACAAATGGGAAAAAATATTTCCGCATAAAAAAGATATATTTATATATTTTTCGCGCACATTTTAAAAGTAAAATTTTATTACAAAATTATAGTGACATTGTGGCATTTGGGTACTAGGTTGTTAGGTTCAGTAGGATGTATAATTTCCGACCACTCTTCAAATAAGGGTAAAGCGCAAATCGAAATGCTCCTTAGTATAATGATCATTCATCGTTAAACAGAATCAAATAGATAAATAATATAGACTCATTTCCCTATTTTGAAAAACATCATGACATTTTCAAATAAGAAAAATACTACAGACTCATTTCACTACTATGTAAAACATCATAACATCTTCAAATAAGAAAAATAATATAGACTCATTTCACTTCTATGTAAAACATCACCACATCTTCAAACAAGAAAAATAATATGGACTAATTTCACTACTATGTAAAAAGTTAATGAAATCTTCAAAGAAGAAAAATTATATTGACTCATTTAAATGCTATTTAAAGCATCATGACATCTTCAAATAAGAAAAATAGTATAGGATTATTTAAGTACTATGTAAAACATCATGACATCTTCAAATAAGAAAAATAATATAGATTCATTTCACTTCTATGTAAAACATCATCACATCTTCAAATAAGAAAAATAATATAGACTCATTTCATTTCTATGTAAAACATCATAACATCTTCAAACAAGAAAAATAATATAGACTCATTTTACTATGTAAAACATCATGACATCTTCAGATAAGAAAAATAATATAGACTCATTTCACTACTATGTAAAACATTATGACATCTTCAAAAAAGAAAAATAATATAGACGAATTTCACTACTATGTAAAACATCATGACACCTTCAAAGAAGAAAAATAATATAGACTCATTTAACTACTATGTAAAACATCATGACATCTTCAAGTACGAAAAATAATATAGACTCATTTCACTTCTATGTAAAACATCATCACATCTTCAAATAAGAAAAATAATATAGACTCATTTTACTATGTAAAACATCATGACATCTTCAAAGAAGAAAAATAATATAGACTAATTTCACTACTATGTAAAACATCATCACATCTTCAAACAAGGAAAATAATATATACTGATTTCACTACTATGTAAAACATCATGACTTCTTCAAATAAGAAAAATAATACAGACTCATTTCACTACTATGTAAAACATCATGACATCTTCAAATAAAAAAAATAATATATACTCATTTAACTACTGCTCATATTCAAAATATTAGAAAAAGTACTTTTTTTTTTTTTACAAATTGAAAATATGGTTCGGTAATGTAATGTCTTTTAATGCAAATATGCAAACGATATTTTTAGAACTTATTGTTGATTAAACTTATTTATTACCTTAAAATTAATATCATTTTTTAACAGATTAATTGAAAAAAGAATTATTTTGAAAAGTCAAAATATTATAATATTTATTCAAGTGATTCAAAAAATTAGAATATTGATTCAAGTGGTTAAAATATTAGAATATTTCACATATATATTTCAATATTAGAATATTTAATTATCCTTTAATTATCACCAACTTATAACTGGTGGCATCATTGTTTAAATTCAGACGATTTTATTTAAAATCAGTATTCTTTTTGCAGTTTGTTTGCTTTTTCGTCATAAAATGGGTCGTATGAGGGATATTCCAGAATCTATTAAACTTCGTATGGTTGATTTGTATCGCAACGGTAAAAATCAATGTTATATAGCGAATTAGTTACATTGTTCGCAATCAAGCGTTAGTAAAATACCAACACAATATTCAAAAAATGGAAATTTTCAAAATAATCGCCGAGGCAAAATAATCTGCTAAGGATGACAAGAAATTGAAACGCATAGTTAAAAAAACCGTTTTAAAAAGGTGCGATTCTTGCATCGAAAATGTAAATAAGGACGAGTTGAAGTTTCTACATCGACAACATTAAAACGTCTCAATAAATTTAAGTTTGAATCTAGTGTACCGAAAACAAAACCTTTCATGACTGCAAAACAAAAGCATATAAGATTGAATTGGTGTAAATCAAGTCGTTTATGGAGCGAAGAAGATTGGAAAAATATATTATTTAGTGATAAAAGTATGTTTTGTGTTTCATATGGTAATCAAGGTATTCGAGTTTGGAGAATGAAGCAAGGAGCATTTGATAAAGAATGCCTTAAACGTTCCGTACAATTTGTTGGTAGTGTTAAGGTTTGGGGTTGCATGAGTGCAGAAGGACCTGGAAAGTTATGCATCGTCTATGAAAAAGTTAACTCTCAGATGTATCAAGAAATTTTGGAATATTACACAATTCCACACTGTAAAAAAAAAAAAAAAAAAAAAAAAAAAAACCACTGTAAATTTGCCAGCGCAAACTCGATCACAGTTGAATGTACTGTATCTTCTTTGGTTTCCTGACTATTTAAACATGAAAAATACAGTAGTTGCGTAAAATTAACAGTACAATGTACTGGCAATTTGGACGCATTTGGACGACAGCACAAACTACTGGCGTCCAAATTGCCAGTACATTGTACTGTTAATTTTACGCAACCACTGTATTTTTACGTAACTACTGTATTTTCCATGTTTAAATAGTCAGGAAACCAAAGAAAGATACAGTACATTCAACTGTGATCGAGTTTGTGCGCGAGATAAACAGTACTTTGTACTGTAAAAATAACGTTTCTTTTTACAGTGCATCATCAGAAGATTTATTTGAAGATTATTTTATCTTTCAACAAGATTTAGCTTCACCGCATACTTTGGTGTCATCTAAGAATTTTTTCCGCTAATGCAACTTTAAGGTACTTCCTTGACCACCAAACTCACCAGACCTTAATACCATTAAAAACTATGGTGTTTAATGAAGAAAAAACTCCAAGAAAATTCTTCTTCAAGTAAAACTGAGTTAGTGGCACGTATAAACTCTATTTGCTCTAATATTGATAGAAATGTTTGAAAACACCTTGTATATTATATGCAAGATCGATTGTACGCTGCTATGAAAGCTAAAGGTTGTACTACAAAATATTAACTACCATTTACTTCATATTCATAAGATAATATTGTTGCGTAAAATAAAATATTCTAATATTTTGAACCAATCTAAATTTTATTCTAATATCTTCATGTGTTTCACAAAGCTGTATACCTAATTTATTGTACAGTATTTTATATTTTGTAAATGTTAAAATCTTATCTAATCATTCCAGATTTAATTTATAAGAAGTTTAATTGCATTTACTTAGTAAAAAAATAAATAAATGAAAAATAAATTTTTCTTATTACTTTTTCTCAATTGTTCTAATATTTTGAATATGAGATGTGCAATGCAAAACATCATGACATATTCACCCGGTTAACAAGTCTCTGAAAAGTTAAAATTACTGCATGCTGAGGTGTTCACCAGATATGTTATGCATGTACTTATTTTTTTTTTTAGATCATCACATGGTAGCCATTGTGGCTTCGATTTTAGCCAAGGCTGCTATCAGTTCTGCATTTATGACTCTTTATCAGCAGTCGCCAGAAATATTTCCTACTTCGTTGAGGTGCATGGGAATAGCAATGAGCAGTTCTATCGGACTTGGGTCTACATTATTGATGCCTTACATAGTGTACTTGGTGAGAACGTCCTATATACATCTTTATGTCCTAGCAAATATTTTTGTATGGTTTTTGCTTTTATATATCCATATATTTACAAATTATGAAAGAGTGATTGCGTTCTGGTATTTTGAATCAGTATTTCAGTATAGATATTTTTATTTTTTAGGGTTTCGTTCATTTCACGAAACCCTTATAGTCTCGCTTCTCTGTCTGTCCGTCACAGCGATCGTACTCGGAAACTATTTAAGTTACAGACTTTTTTTTTTTTTTTTTTTTTTTTTTTTAGATAGCCCTGTCATACCCAAAATCATAAAATTTTGAAAAAAAAAACTCGTCTGCCACACAGTAGATTGTCGGTTCGAATCTGTACGACGAAACATTAAAATTTTGATTTTTATTATTACACTTCATTTTCAGTTGGATTTAATTGAAAGAAAACTCCTTTTTTTTACAATTTTAAAGACTTATTATTAGTATTTATTTATTTATTTATTTTTGGCGCAGTGGTAATTTTCAAAAGCACTTTTTTTTCAGACAGAGAAAATCTGAAACTTAAAAAACAATCCGGAGAATTATTCACTTAAAAAAATCACATTTAGTAACAATTAAAGTTTAACATGTCAGATGATATAATCAAATCCATATTTAATACAAAAAAATTCCTCTGTTTTAATAATTCATTGGATACAGAGGAATCTATATTGGAATCATCTGCAATATTTTTTTTGTCTGCTGCTGCTGTCTACTGCCATTTTTAGGGTTCCGTACTTAAAAAGTAAAAACGGAACCATTATAGGATCACTCCTGTGTCTGTCTGTCCGTCTGTCACAGCCATTTTACTCGTAAACTATGGAACGTGGAAAGTTCAAATTCGGGGAAGTAATAAAGATTATTGACCCACATATTTTTAGGTTAATAAACATTGATAAATATATTTAGTAAAACAGTAGAGGGGCTAATTATGCTACTTGAAAAAAAATATTTTCTTTGTATATCCTGTGAAAGCTTTTGTAACGCTGAACTCAAAAATACATTCCTTTTAATTTTAGGTATTATATTTTCAAAGATATTGTTCAAAATGTAGCGCAAAAATATGTCCACCCCCCCCCCCCCCCCATCTAATTCCGAATCTACTGAAACTAAAATTATGAAAAAATTAGAGGTAGTAGACGTTAATGTAAACCTTACCGGAAAATTATAGCGATTACCCTAGGTCACATAGTTTTTGAGTAATTAGCATTTTTCTGTTATACACAAATTTCGATTTACGGGCATTCAGAAAATTTTTTGAGCATCGCTGAATATACCTATAGTTGCAGAAGAATAAATGCATTGTTGATAATGATTTTCGAAAAAAAACATCGGTAAATAGCCGAGATATTAACCCTTAAAGGTACGGTCAGTTTGGACATACACAAGGACAGAGGCGGCGTACTTTATGCCTAGTTAACAACTTTTAATTATATATATGTGTAATGTAATGTCCAGTAACGGTATAAAAGTAATAAACGTCAAATTGTTAAAAACATACTAATTTAAGGGGTCTCGGGACTCTAAAAAGTGGAAAAAATGAAAAAAAGACCATTTTCAACATTTAATGTCTTAAAATGTATATGATTTTAAAACACAATTTTAATTGGGATAAAAAATTGCAAGATACAGAATTAGTATTTATAGGGGGCTCGAAACTGTTAGACATTTGTCGAACAAAAAATTGTATAACAGTTTACGCGCAGCATTAAAAAATAAATATTGCCACTAGAATGAAAATTTTGGTGCTTACTTATACTTGAAATTGTAATAATTTCCCTAAACTTAAATAAATTTGTATTTAAACCATTTTTATATTTTTAATGCAATGTTGCATTTAGCTAATACAAAATTTTGAAAATTTCAACAGTAAAAACACTTAAAAAATATTTTGTTGAACAATAAAAATGAAATTTTAGGTTCAGTTTATACAGACTAACATGAAATATATGCTTTGAAAATTTCATGAAAAAATATTCAGAAGTTTTTGAGGTATCCTGCGCGTTATGCCCAAAAAACGCCATTTGGAAAATAATGACATTAAAGTTTCGGAAACACCGCTTCAGCTATTGAGCGGGTATAATTCTAAAAGCCAAAACTTCTGTTCTAATGGGAATTTCAAGGAAACAATTATATCAAAATATTCAGAAAAGATAGGAGTTTAACATCTAACAAAATTAAAATTTCTTAAATTTTGAAGCTTTAAGAGTCCTGCGACCACTTAATCCTTTCCGACACGGAGTAATTCTATTTATAAACTTATGAAATAGTGAACTGACACCAGAATTTATAAACGAATTTATTAGAAAATGCGAACTTGCTTATTTTCACGTACATGATAAAAGGAAAATTTTAATTAAATATTCTTGGTGCCGTTTGTCTGTTTTGGAATTAGAATTAGGTGTCCGTTTTTAAAGGGCATCGCCCTCGAAAGATTTAATTAGAATGAATCGCATAAATACTGTGGGATTCGCGATAGTTTGCATTGATTGTATCTCTAAATACGCCTCGAGTGAATTTAAAAGTTAATTAAACACCTATCTGGAAAACGTGGCACTGACCAAGGCGGCGTTTCAACTTTGAGACCTCAATTCGAAGCGCGCTTAGAACAATGCCAAATTTAAACTTTGAACAAAGGTTTTGTTTTAGCTACACTGTAGAAATAAAGGCTATTACTACGCTGAATTTAGTTTCATGAAATGCCAAATGAAGTTTAACTATGCACTGCTTTTATTGTCAGTACCGAATTAAGTTCATCATAAACAGATTAGGATAATATTAAAAAAAGAGTTATAAGAATAGCTATATTTGATATTATTTAAGTTCCATATCTCTTTGAACTTTCATGGTATACCATTTACACTTTTCTTATATATACAGTTATACCCAACCCTACGTTGTATAGTTTTTTACAAAATCTTAGTATTCTTTTAGCAACTCTTTTTTTTTTTTTTTTTTTATACAATTACAAATTCATATATTTATTCTACGGAACCCTCTATACGCGAGTAATGTTCGCACTTGACCGTTTATTTTGAAATAATAGACTTCTATGGACAATGTTTTTCAAGTTATGATTATAAGCATAAATTAGGAATTGAAAGTTGTTTTTTTTTCCTTTTTTTGAATTTTGATAAATGTTAACATTATTTTTTGGCGCCATCTAGTGAGTGTTTTGAAAGTGAAAGAACTAATATGGATTTTTTCAGAATTATTTGAACATTTTAAATAGGTTATAAAAAATTTCCTTTTAAAAAAATTATTTTACTTATACTTCCGGTAATTTTTTTAAATTGATGAATTTTAAAATTTTCGGATATTTTAATTTTATTTAAATAATTTTACTTGATGATTTTTAATTTGATTGAAAATATATTCTTTAATCATTTTAAAATTAAATGTAATGGTGCTGAAATTTACGTAATGATTTGATACTTATAAATTAACAATTTTGATTTATTAATTTAAGGATAAAGTGTTTTAAAAGAGATATTAAGTGAAACCCTGTGTGCAATCTGCGATCGCACTCACTTACCCATTTGTTTTAATTGTGGAATGCTGTAATTAAATCATACGAAGTAAAAGTAGCCAATTAGCCACTTCAATTTTGGTGCATGATTGCAGCATCTACTGGTGAATTGCTTCCAAAATTAGAACCAAATGGACATGCTTTCTCTTTTATTATGCCATGATTACCCTCTGTAGTTATAATATTTAAATTTTGCTTATTTTAGTAGTTCTTTAAAATCACCATGTCTGATTTTAATGATGTAAATAAAAACAAAATCATAAAAAAAGTCTTTGACATCATTCGCCTATGAAACAATTAAAGTAGTTTTTGTTTTTTGATTTAGAAATAAATTTTTAGCTAGTTCACATATATTTTCTGCGTATTAATTTCTGAAATGAAAAAGTTTTTTTTTTTTTTTTTTTTTTTTTTTTTTTTTTTTTTCCAGTTTTATATGTATAATTTATTCCGGTAAAATTAATTGATTTCATGAATCATCCATCCATTTCCCAATTTTGCAGCATCATAACGTCCCATACTTTTTAATTTTACACCATAGAATTCGGGTGGAGAAATGTACTTTCAGATGCAATATGTTTGAAAACTTGGAAACTGGATGTATTAAATAAACTTTAAAATTATTTGTATTAATTAATAGTCATCTAAACTATGTACAAATATTGGAAAATTGCACGCAGCTTAATTTAGCTTAAAATGTACAATATAAACCCGTATCTCATTGAAAATAGTCCAAAAATGTATATTGTTGTTTTCATACTGAGTAAGTCGTGCTTGGTATCCTACAGTAACAACACTACTTAAGATCAATGTTGGTTAATATATCACTAGCCGCCCGTGGCGACCAGTTTCGTCTCCTTTAAATCTATGCTAAGCATTGTATCATGTTACTTTTATTCAAAATTTAATTTACTTGCTCAATCCTTCTCCAAATCGGAAGATTCCGATACAGAAATCATGAACTCGGTATTTTTATGTCAGCCGAATGCAGGTGATAAATCGCCAAACATTGTACACGTCGTACTTTTTCTTTATTCATTAATTTTATTTAAAATATAATACTTTCACTCATTTTATTTAAAATACATAACTTTAATTTAAAACTGAAATAAGGTCAGTGCGCCTAAATGTGATGACCTCTAAATGCGATAATGTTCGTTTCCTTGTAATCTTAATGCAAGAATTATAAATAAATGCTGTATAATAAGGCATCCGATCTTAATGAACAAAGCCCGAAACATTTTTCTACATTTAAAATGTTTTATATTAAACAAATTCCCATTCCAATGGACATCGCTCATTTTATAGCGCCCCAGTGTTTCCTAAATGCGATAAAAAATCCCGAAATTGGTTCAAGTTTTTTTTTTCTGTTAACTTTGAAGATCAAATAAAATTACGGAAGTCAATGGCTGCCATGTGTGTTTCATTTACCAGCAGAGTTAGCTCGTGAAACCGAGAAAAGTTTTCAGATTTGAGTTCTAAAGTTTTCCACGCATTTAAGCAACTTGTTTTCTTCAGTTGCCTGTTAGCGACAAAGATAATATCCCAAATGCGGCATAGCTGCCAACATTTTACCCTTTTCTGTACCACAAAAATTTTATAGTAAATTTACCCTTTTTAAATCGCTGTAATTTGCCGATTAAGTAAGGCAGAAATTTCTATTAAATTTTTGTGGTACGAAAAAGCGGAAGATTTTCAGCTCTGAATGTGGAGAGACTTTCAGGATGTGAACTAAGGTATATTTATATGGTATTTTTGATAAATTGCATTAAAATTATGTTTAAAGCAAAAATTGTGTTTAAATAAGCTGTGTTGAGTCAATAAATTAAGAATTTCAAGATGATCCTCCAATAGTGTTTTCTTTTACCGCGCACAACGTGTACTTGAAATGAGCAAAATAGAAAAATACTCATCTTTAAAATTTTTAAATTAAAAAATGCAATATTTTAATTCAGTCAATGCACCGTAAAAAATGGTAACATTCCGCGTTTATTCCGGGATCATTTTCCCTTTTTATAAGTTTTTATAACAGGAATTTTTAATTTTCTTTCTGAAATATTCCTACTAATCGTATGTACGGGTAACAATTAACTCGCTAGCACGTGCGTTCGCCACCAATGTATCTATTCATTTCACAGGAATTTTACAGATTCTTCAGTAGAACGCTCCAGGATAATTTAGAAAATCTTAAGTTAGTTTAAAACACTTCTAGCGTTTCCCAAACAAAGACATATAATACGTAATGCAAGTGCACCCCCAGCAAACACAATTCGCCTTGCAAAAAGCGTTTCAAAATGAAGAATCACGGATTACGGGCGTGTCTTTTTGTTTTGGTACCAGCAAAAGCTTAGAAGCCCAGAGAGAAATAAATATATCTGAACAATGCTTTTAATGTAAACTGGTGGGAATATAAATTTTTATTTGTTAGTCAAATCCGGGAAAAATTATTATATCGTAAACAATTTCGAAACTTGTTAAACATTTTAAATTTCATAAGACAAATCTGTATTTTGTAAAGCAAGGGTGGCAAACCCGTTGCCAGTGGACAAACTGCTATCATTATTTCTGAAAAGCAATTTATTTAATGGCAGAAATTGTGGAACTAATGTTTAAAAAAAAGAATTTTTAAGAAATGCTGTAATTCCTATAAAAAAGTTTCAAAAGAACAAACATCTTTGGAATATACGTAGAACATTATCATTTGTTTTCAAGTCTAAAGGTTGAAATCAGTGGCATAGCCAGAGTGTGTGTCCATATGCTCAGTGTACCAATTGTTTTGTAAAGTTTTCTTCGCCTTATTAGATCAGAGAATTTTTTGCTATTCATTAATACGAAGAAAACTTTTAAATATTTGTGGATCATTATCCAGATCATTTGGACCCGCACTCTGGCTACGCCACAGGTTAAAATGTTTATCTGCTTTCAAATATGTTTACTATGTGATGCTTTTAATCTGCTTATGCAAATCTTCATTGCCACCGGTTTCCACTAAAAGCGACGCTGAAATATAAATTTAGTTAACATGTTTGGGCTTGCGTTAGCCAGGTTCCGGTGTGTTCCTTGAACGTAAACGGTGCCATCCCGTGCTGTGGTTTATTAATACCAAACGCTCGTGTGAAATGGAACCAACTGACGTTCCTACGTTGCCGTACTTCGCGGCAACTAATCCCCTCTACTTATGAAAGTCATTTGGTGAAAACAGTTTCGCAGGCAATTCAAAATTGTACCAAAAAGCGAAAATCCGTGAAGTCAGATTTTGATATATGTTTAAAAACTGTAGCATAATATGGGAAAACAAAATAGAACAATGAAAAAGCAGCATCAAAAAATGAAAAAGAGAGAATGATTAAAGCGTAAAAAAAAAAAAAAAAAAAATCAGCATTTCAAAAACAAAATTGTTAAAAACCTGAAGTCAGTAACTAAAACAATCTGGAAGTAAATCTTCAACAACTTGAACCTTAATCGTATATAGATCCATACCATTCACATATCAAAAAGAAAAATAAAGGCCTACACGGAAGGTGAAAATCAAAAATAAAAATGCGTTAAAATCAAACTTAAAATATTTAGTCAAACTTGTTGTATCAGTCATTCATTAATTACTTCCTGTTTTATCGATGGCCAAAGTTAAAAGTCTGTTAAATATGAATTTTGAAGTATGCATTATTTAAGTAAAATGTATTCAAGATTATGTACCGTTATGATTTTTTATGTAAATTATTATTTTATTCAATTGTTCAATAATAAGCTATTCAACATTCAATTTGAGGTATTTCAACTCTTTACTAAGTAATTAAAATATGTATAGCAATTAAATTAATACTTTAAGATGAAATGATATGTGTAAAACACATTGTCACATTTAGGACATTGAGTGTCTCATTTAGGATTTAACTACAGTAAATGCGACAAAAATGACCTAAATACGACAATGGTATATTGTAGGCTTATAGTAAAAATAACGATTCAATTTTTACGAAACAAGGTAGTTTTGAACTAAAGGCACAGTTTTAAACAATTTTCTACATATTAAAATGTAAATTCATTAACAAAACCCCAAATATTCCCTAAATGCGACAAAACTATGGGGATTTGCGTCGCATTTAGGCACAATGAACTTACTTAAAACTTATGGCTCTCAATTTTCTCTAATGTCTTAAAAAAAAAAAAAAAAAAAAAAAAAAAAGGAAAAGAAAAAGAAAGTAATAAATAATACTATAAACCAGGACATTTAATTTCAACATCAAAGTTTTGTTTTAATTTACGCCGCGAAAAATTGTTTACGACAATCGCATGAGATGGACTATTATAATACTGATGATACGTTGTACGTTGGCGATGGAGCAATGTTTGGCGATGTATCACCTGCGTCCGGCTAACATTAAATTACCAAATTGGCTATTTGGCATATAAAAAGTGAAGCGGTCAAACCGGAACTGTTGATGACAGTCACATGATTTAGGCTATTATTATAGAGATGCTTGCGAAACGCTGTCAGATCTATAACACAATTAAATTAACTAATAAAAAATAAATGAAATGAAACGGATAAATTAAATAACAAAGTTACATTCTTTCTATTGAAAGACGTCGAGTGGAAGGTTTCATTTCTAAAATTTAAATATTCAAGACGTTGTATATACAGACGAACCTCTATTTAACGAAGTCGCTAAATCCCGAAAAAAAGTTCGTTATATGGAAAATTCGTTAAATAGAGATTCACCTTTTAAAATACTTTAAACTACATAAAACAGATTTTAAATTCATAAACACTAAATATTTTTACTAGAAGTAATAATCACATTTTTTAAATAAATTATATCAATTTGTTTTATTTATTTTACACATCAATATCCATCATAAATTCATTTTTTCTATGTGTTTAAATCCTTGAAATCTGCAAGGAAAACAAAACATTGTCCGGGAATACACTGTATATTCTGTTTAAAGTAAATAGTTTTACATTAAAATTAACGAATTTTAATGACGTTATCCTATTTGTTATTATTATAACAAATAATCTTAACCATACATTAACATATGCGTCCTTAAATTTAATTTCTGAAAAAAACTTCATTTTGCCTGAGTTTTTTCTTTTTAAAAGTGCTTTCTCTCGTAATATGTCTCGCATCTTTGCAATGCACCCAAAATTCCTTCATGCTTATTTTGTTCTAACTATAATCCGCGTCGGATTGTTTCAAATGATTTTAGCATTTCATCATACGAAGTTTCGTTAATTCCTGCATCATGATAATATCCATCATCATCATATTCGTCTTCATCGCAATCCATTGCTGTGTTGTTTTTATTTTTCACATTGTCGAAAATATCCAATTCGGATAGTGTTTCCAGGGTCTCAATTTCAGAATTAAGTGAAATGCAATCATCAATCAGCACATCATGGTTAATTTATTCTTTTTTTCTCATCTGTATCTACATTTTTTTAAAGTTACTCCAAGGGATTATCGTCTTCGTCTTCCGTACTTACCGAATTCTCACTGCTGACAAAGAAGGCGCCTGGTAAAACCAGTTCAAGGCCATTGAACATCATAAAATTTGTTTAAAGAAAGAAAAAGTTTGAAATGTTCAGAAATATTTTGAGAAATGGGGAGAAAAAAACATTTAGATCACAAGAAAAAATTAGTTAAATAGAGAATGCACTTCGCTATTTGGAGGTTAATTTACGAAAAAATTCGCAAAATGTTCTTGGTTCTAAGGAAAAGTTCGCAAAATAGGGAAGTTCGCAAAATAGAGGTTCGTTAAATAGAGGTCCGACTGTATATATATATATTATTCAATAAAACTTTAGAAGCGATATTTTAAAGAATTGTGCTTTTTTTTAATATCAGTCTCCTTTTCTTGTCTCGATAAAATAGTATAAAAGTTTATTTCCTCTAAAACGTTCACTTGTTTCTTTAGTAAATGGTACGCCATATGATATAGCGAAATAAAGAGAGATTATTTGGGAAAATGCATAGATGTAATGTCTCTTGCTATGCAGTTTTAAGGGGTCTCAAGACTCTTAAAATCGGGAAAAAATGGAAACAAGTAAGAAAAATCATGCGTTTAGCATATATTATGAAACACTTTCCAACACTTCCTGAATACTTTAACAAAACTTCGTTATTTAGAGAAATAAGGTATATAAGAGAACTAAGTAAACATTTTAGAAAACGCATGAAACATTTGAAAAACTAATTTCTGAAGTTACCGTATATAGCCAAATATATATTCCAATTCTTTTGAACAGCCCTGTATTTTATCTGTAGGTTGATATATATACTATATAATGGAAAAAATTAGTTTAGCAAGAAAACTCATAACAGGTTGAAATTTCTCTTTCAGCAATTTATACTAATAGATCAAAACATACTTGTATACATTTGTACAGCCTTGTAGCTAACCTAGTACCTTTATTACACGCCACTATTTAGCTAAAGTTTAATTCAAACTAAAACGCTCTTAAAACTACTGAAATCACATTTCCAGAAATTATCATTCAGACGGTCATGTATCCAATTCTTTGCGTGACCCTGTATACCCTCTTATCTATGTTCTAGAAACATTTCTTAGTAAATCAAATGCAGTTCCGCGTAAAAATGCATAACTCATTTAAAAATCACTTTTAAGCAATTTGCAATCATACCCAGTAACCATTATGAATTATTATGTGTGGACCTGTATATAAACTATAGCATTTATACACATCATATATTATGCATAAATATATAGTAAAACATAAAAGCACATAACATATATAAAAATGCATTTCCAGCAATCATCGCTACTGTACAGTACTTCGGACACAATATAGTATCTGAAATCTTTTTTGTGTCCTTGTAAATGCTATGCACTTGGTATTATACACGAAATAATTTAGCATAATTAAAATACGCCGCAAACAATTCCCTCCACCCCTATATCGTTCTGTAACGGAATTATTTTGCGTGGCCCTGTAAATGAATAATAACTATTCTTTGCATCGTATATTCTACAAAATGTGTATTTTAGTGCACTGGATAAATGCATATGAATTTTATTATGTTTGAAAGCATGTAACATCGTTAAAAACCATTTTAAACGATTTTTTCCCATAGGCCGTAATGTAACGGAAAACTTTTGACTGTCCCTGTAAATGAACTAAACATGCTAGAAACTTCATTTAAAATAGGGATCGTGCTATGGTAGAGGTCACTAACATCCGAAAATTTCAGAACAACCCGACTATATTTACCAGAGTTAGAGAGCGGACAGTCGGACAGACAAACCGAATTCTTAAACACTTTTCAACTTATTTGGAAAGCGTTAACCATTTTCAACTTATAATACCTTAAAATGTATATTATTTTTAAACACAATTTTCATTGAGCTAAAAGATATAAGTACATTATTTCATTTTATATCTTTAAAAAATTGCAAGGTGCAAAATTAGCATTTACAGGGGGTTCCAAACTGTCAGATATTTGACAAGCAGAAATTTGTTATAACAAATTATGCGCACGATTACAAAATAAATATTGCAACGAGAAGTGAAATTTTGGTGCCTACATATACATCAAATTAAAATAATTACACTTAACCTTAATAAATTTGTATTTAAAGCATTTTTACATTTTTAATACAAAGTTATATTTAACTAATACAAAATTTTGAAAATTTCTACAACATAATCACCTTAAAAAAATATTTTTTTCTGCACAATAAAAAGGAAATTTTAGGTTCAGTTTATACAGATTAACATGAAACATATGTTTTGACACTTTTCTGAAAAGATATTTAGAAGTTTTTGAGATATCTTGCGCGTTATGCCTAAAAACGCCATTTGGAGAAAAATGACTTCAAAGTTTCGGAAATGCCGCTTCTGCTATCGAGCAGTTTAATTATGAATGCCATAAAATTTTGTTCTAATGAACATTTCAAGGACACAATTACATTAAAATGTTCAGAAAAATAGTAGTGTAACATCTGAAGAAATTAATATTTGAAGTTTTAAGAGTCCTGAGACCCATTAAAGAAATGAAATGTCACGTTGTTACTCCTTTTTAGTGTTGGGTACGGTTGAATTTTTAGGTAGCTTTCATTACAAAAAGTTACCTATTGCAGCCGTTCGGAGGAAAACGATTCCGAAAAATTTTGGTATATTTTCACTGATCATGACCCCCAGACCCCGAAACCACCCTCCGTTCAAATGTGATATATATATCCATATATATATATATATATATATATATATATTACGATATTACGTTATATGGTGATTCGAAAGTGTAATTAAGCTTCGATGTCATAGTAGATGAATAATCAATCTGGAAGCCGTACATTAGATGAAGCTGAAAAAGAATGTTTTGAAGTAAATCAACTTGGATATTGGAAGGTAGTTGCAGTCATCGAGTGGAAGGCCAGGTAACACATTTATCCAGTGTAGGTTTCTCCGTAATAATTGAGACAAAGCGTAATTTAAAATCAGGTTTTTATTGAAAGAGCTTTCGGCGGTGCAGTTTCCACCGATTCATTTTTATCAAGCCATCGCTACGTAGTATTTAATTATGGGTGAGCAATTATAGATAATAGAAAATATCAGACGACGACCAGGGGAAGTTATCAAAGTAGAAATACGACAAATTCTGCTGAAACACAGCGAGTACCAACTTTTTGTTCCTCCAATGTAAGGAAACAAATATGACGTAGATCGCGCTCTCAACCAATGAATAATTAAGAATATCACGTCATATAAAGAGTGCGGATAGTACAAGCGGATGAATTTGAAGGGAAAAGGGATAACTTTAGAAATGCGCGGGAAAGTAAAAATAGAAGCTAAAAGAATATTCTTCAAAGAAGAAGCGCGGAAATGGAACATTTACTTTAAGAATACTAAAAGCGTAATATTTAAGCAATTTAGACAAGTGAGAGATTAAATTAAAGGGAATTTAACAGAATTAACTGTAGAGATTATTTAAGGATAAGGATTTAGTGAATATAAAGTAGTAAATTAGAATAAGATAAGGAAATCGCGGAATTAGATCTAATAATGTAACATATATATGTATATGTTATATAAAACGTTTACTTTTACTATTCATTTAAATTATTCTATATAGGTGAATTTCTTAATTTTCGAATGTTTATAAAAGCCGGCAAAGGATTATGTTTACCTACTGTACACCATCTTATAAGGAGACCTTCAATAAAAATTGTTCCTGGGATGGTGAAATCAATAGAAACCTTTTCGATGATACCTGGTAACCACGATTTGATATTCTACGTTTACTCTGAATGTGCGTCTATATAGATGAAGCAACATCAGCTTCATTTTGTATTCTTTTTAATAAAAAAGTTCTAGGAAAGAAAGAAAACTACGATGTTTGTAAGCAACCCAAGGTCGTAAGTTTTGAAAGATTTATTATTTATTTATTTGTTTATTTTATATTTCACCATATTTCATTATTTACATTTGTTGTATTCCTGTAATTATTTATTAGAAAAGAAAATATTTACATTTGTTGTTTTATTTAAAGTTTATTTATATTGTTTATTATGATTATAAAATAAATCCATATATAAATGAGTTGTCCTTCTTTTATGTTAATGCGATCGGGATTTGTTAAAAGCTCTAGTGATGAAATGAGTGAAAGTGAAGTAAATATCATCTTTTTGACCCAGGGTCGGAGATGAATATACAATCCTGGATGACGCATTTTGATCAAGCATGCATTTCTGATAAAAAAGATGAAAAATGGAAAATGCAAAATATCTCTAAATTTTTGAAGGGAGAAGCTTTAAAAGTGTTCATTAATGAGTGCCTAGAATGTACTACTTTCAATAAGATAGTTGAAATTCTTTCTGAAAAATTTATAAAAGTACAAGTTCCTAGATTTTCTGATTTTGCTTCTATGAAGATAAATGATCTTAATGAATAAGAGACTTATTTCAGAAAAAAGATTGAGATAGGTAGACCACTTCATTTATGTGAAACTATCATAGACCAAGGTTTGACGGATGGTTTGAAGCCAGAGTAACAGAATTATATGATTATTAACCCTCCAGAGAGCACCATAGATTGGTACAGAATGGCTAAACAACTAGTAGTCATACCACCTCTCATGTAAACAACCATAATGTTAGGAATAAATAATAGAGAGCATTAAAAAAAGGGAAATGATGAATATGCCGGCAATTTAGAATAATTTAAATGAATAGTAAAAGTAAACTTTTTATATAACATATATATATATATAAACATATATGTATATATCAGACTGATCTTAGTGATACTGTAACTCTCGTATTTATGAACCAATTTGGATATAATTTGGTGTGTACATAGTACATACCAATGAATCGACCGAGTTTGTTGGCTATCTTCATCCGCCATCTTGTTTCAAATTGGCGGCCATTTAAAATGTTTTAAGAAATTTAAAATTTAATATGAGGCACAAAAAAAACTAGAAATTGAAAAAGTTTTTTTAATGTTTTTGAGCTTGATACAAAGATTCCGGAGCATTTTTTGTTTCGTCCATATCTTAAAAAATGGCTGAGTTATAGCACTTTGAATATTTAGTATGGTTGACATTTTGAAACGATCTGATATTTGTCATGCAATAATACGCGTGTTTATGAACGGATTTGGTTGGGACAAGGCATGTACATAGTACATAGCAATGCCTCGACCAAGTTCGTTGGACTGCTTCATACGCCATCATGTTTCAAAATGGTGGCCATTAAAAAAAAATTTAAATTTAAAATGAGGTACAAAAAAATTAGAAATTGAAAAATATTTTTTCTTATGTTTTTGAGCTTGATACAAAGATTCCGGAGCATTTTTTGTTTCGACTATATCTTAAAAAACAGTTGAGTTATAGCACTTTGAAATTCTAACATGGCTGATATTTGGAAACGATCTAATTTTCGTCACGAGATAACACGCATATTTATGAACGGATTTGGATATAACTTGGTGCGTACATAGTACATACCAATGTCTCGACCGAGTACGTTGGCCAACTTCATCCGCCATCTTGTTTCAAAATGGCGGCCTTTTAATATTTTTAAATTTTAATTTAAAATGAGGTAAAACAAATTAGAAATAAAAAAATATTTTTCTTTTATGTCTTTGACCTTGATACAAAGATTTCGGAGCATTTATTCTTTCGTCTATATCATTAAAAAAGGGCTGAGTTATAGCATTTTGAATTTCTAGCATGGCTGACATTTTGAAACGTACTGGTTTTTGTCACGCGATAACACGCGTATTTATGAACCGATTAGGATGTGGCAAGGCATGTGATAGTACATAGCAATCTCTCGGCCGAGTTCGTTTGCCAACTTCATCCGCCGTCTCTTTTCCAAATGGCGGCCATTTAAAAATTAAAAAATAAAATAAAATAAATGAGGTACAAAAACATTATAAATTGAAAAAAAGATTTTTTTCTTATGTGCTTGAGCTTGATACAAATATTCCGGAGCATTTTTTTTTTTGTCTTTATCTTAAAAAATGGCTGAGATATAGCAGATTGAATTTCTAATGTGGGTGACTTTTGAAAAATCTGATTTTTTGCCTGCAACAGCACTCGTATATATCAACCGATTTAAAAGTGAGTGAGCATGTGACAGAAATTATTAAGGTCTCGACCAAGTTCATTAGTTAGCTTTGTTGCACTCATTATGTTGGTTTAAAATGGCCGAGATATCGAGTATTATAATGGCCGAGAAATTAAAGATATCGCCAAATTTGGCGACCAAATATAAATCACTTTAAATAAAACCAGCTTTGATAACGCCTACTAATTTCGTGAAATTCTCATTCATATTCAGTATTGACAAAAATTAGTATTTAATCTTCTATAATCGGGTTCCACTAATTTCAGCTCCGTGTGTTTGAATAATATAAGCTGGCTTTTAAAAAATAAGGAATATGAAAGCTACCTCTTCCTCCCGGCACGGGCCGGAAGGACTTTTCATTTTTTTCGCGAATAACCAAAAATTTGTATTCAATATAGTCTCTATTTTCGGAATTCATTCTCTTACCATAATTTTAGTTATATTTCATTCTGTAAGAAAACAAGGTAAATTGTAAGAAAAAACGACAAAATTAGGATATGGGTACCAGTTAAATGAGAACTGGTGTAAATTCAAAATAAACCTCGTCTAATAATTCTACGTTTTTAGAAATTTACAGCAAATTTGATACAAGTAGAAAATTTTTACATTTTCGGTGAGATCGTCGGTACCATGTCAAACTATCCAATATGAAATCATATTTGTACATTGTTTTCATACTGAGTGTTTTATACAGTGTATACATGGAGTGTTTTTTCTTACAGTGCAAGTTTTATGAAAACAAACATTATTTATTAAATATATTCACATGATTTAGATTTCATGCACGTAAAGTTAAATCACATTCTATTTTCCATAGGGTGACTTCGGAAATTTCATCCCATTCTTGATTTTTGCTATTATTTCCTGCATTTCCGGTATCTGTTCCTCATTTCTGCCGGAAACTCTGAACAAAAATTTGCCACAGACTGTAGAAGATGCAGAAAATTTCGAAACGAACTTCAGTTATCTTTCTTGTTTCTCGTAAGTAGAGCTTCTATTGCAAATATGTTCAATAAGAAAATATTGCAGAAAATTAATTTTAAATTAACGTCTTTAGAAAACTTTTAGCCTTACACTGCACAGTAATGCATATATGAAACAATGGACAGTATTCCCATGACGTCATAATAGGTAAAATGGCGAAGTGATCGTTTCTTTACGCTTTGAATTCACCAAGTATTTTTTCGCTATTTATTTTTGAATCGTTGCTTTATTGTCACATTTATGAGCTGATAAACCAAATTAATGAAAATATAAGCATATTCTTTTATTATATAATTATTAAATAATGAAAAATTTGGTAAAAGCATAATTTAAATAAAAAAGTTTCTAAACGCTAAAAATTAACATTGGAATCGTGATGAAAAATCATATTTAAGTAAAAAAAAAATAATTTACATAATTTATAAATAAACCTCAATTTAAACACTTGAAAGTATTCTCATTTATGCAGAAATTGGCTATAACCTAATTTATTTATTTATTTATTTTGAATCAAAGGCTCATTGAACAAAATATAGGTATTAATGCTAATTTTTTGAAATGAATAAGATAAATAAATGTGTAAAGTTATCAAATAAAAATATTCGTGCGAATACTTTTCATAGTTAGTATTTTATGAATCGTAAAACATGAATGAAAAATTCTGCAGGACACTTAAAGGGTTAATTATATTATTCAAGTCTATTACACACATTTCAATTCTTTTAATAGCAGAATAAATAATAAGTGAATTCTTAAAGACCGTAATGCTTTCCTGTGGAGCGATTTTCCAGTGTTTTCCAAAAAGGCTTAATTTTTTATAGCCTCGAACTGGGAGAAACAATAGGGTCTAATTAATAAATAAATTCAGTTCCCAGCAACCACTATAAGTATATAAGTAAAAATAGTCCCTTTATTTTATTACAAATGTCTGCTTTTATTTTTGCAAAAAAAAAAAAAAAAAAATATTCTATAAAATATGTGGTATCTGACACTAAATATGATTTATAAAAAATCCTGCAGTAAAGGGTTAATAAACATATATTATCCTACAATGATAGACAATTTAAGCGTATTAAACGTCTAAAAACTTTGAACAATAAGATTAACAGAATTTTCAAAAATTCGAAATAGGGAAAAATCTTATGCTTTGTTATTAATTGCATCTTGAAACCAGACTGTCCAACATAGTTTCAAGAACCTTTGTTGTATTTATGCACTGTACTTATCCCTATACAGTAATAATACTTTAAATGCATGATTTGTTTATAGCATGTTTATTAATAAATGCTTTTCTCAAAAAAGTCAAAAATAAAATCATCCGGTTTTAAACCCCTCAAGACAGTAAGACAGCATAGTTATGTTAACCTTACAGAAAATAATAGAACTTCATAGCTGCCAACTTGTACGGATTTTTTATACCACTAAAATTTAATAGAAAATCTTAGCTAATTGAATCACCTAAATTCAGGCAATTTTAACGTTTAAATAAGTCAAAAATTTCTATTAAATTTTAGTGGTAAGAAAAATCCGTACAAGTTGGCAGCTATGGAACTTCATGGGCTTTTTTTTTTTTTTTTTTTTTTTTTTTTTTTAATTTGTAAACAAATAAATAAATAAATAAATAAATTAAATAAATAAATAAAATAAAATTAGAATCTTGAAAATTCTTTAATTATGTGTCTAAAAATTTAATATTAAAACACAAAATCATAATTATATTATCTATACTAATAAAATTTACAATAAAGAAACTACAATAAAGGAGTTCATAAATTTATCAGTTTTTAAAAATATATAATCATTTTTATCTTTTAATTTTAGCTACCTTCGCTTAAAGTATTTTTTTACCGGCTGTTCAACAATTTTTTCCACAACTAGCAATATTTAGTTTTAGCCCACGTGCAATATCCGGTTTAACTCCAAGAGAATGAACATCAGAAAGTAACCAATAAAATGCATCTGTAAATTGTAGCAAAGATTTAAATGTTAAAATTCAATTCTTATTAAACAAGTTGTACACAATAGTGTAAAAAAAGGAGTAAATTTAAATGTGCCAATATTTAGGAATATTGAAAAGGAATATTAAAACAAAAAAAAAGAAAATTTCAAATAATTTTTCAAACAGTAAATCTTCGAAAATGTCAGTATGGACGAACCGTAAAAGTAGCTTATTCATATTCATCGAAAATTTTCAACCACTACCCGCTGGAGCAATACTCAAATCAAAGAGATCTGCGCAAGTCAAAACTAAAATTTCGCCACTATACAGTTTTCCTGAACTTTTCCTATGCCGTAATTTGATATTACCAAAAACATTTCGGTGATGATTCTGACAGTTTTCAATATTTATATGCTTTTTACAGGCACACAGAATCAACAACGGATGATGAAAAGGCTATAAAAAAGGATATAAATAAAAATATCAGCGCATTGTCTGCGGCTGATTTACAGTTCTCCTTTAAAGGTTTGACCGAGTATATTTGACCTTCAACTATACATATACAAGTTCCAGTGCAAGGGAATTAAACAGTATTCGAACACCTTAACAAATTTACATTATTTGCAAATAAACTTTCTTGTTGATATATTTATGTCAACACGAAAAAAAAAAATACTCTTGTTCAACGGGCATATTTCACTATTGAAGAACATGATGATGATGATAAAGGAGCCTGTTCCTGTTAAAATTGCTGTTTCGATAAGAACATGATGCAATGTACTCAAAATAAAGAGGATTTTTAATGAAATATTATAAATTTGTTTAATTCAATAAAGCAACATGTTACAAATAAATTCTTTTTTTGTTATTGTTATGCCGACGAACAATGTTTGGGATTGATTTGAGATACCGTGAAATTTTGTATGAATGAACAGATTGAATTAAAGTCTCGAGCCGGGTCTTGTAAAGGTATTCTAAATGAAAGAGGTTATATAGTATAATATTATAAATTTGTGGATATCAATAAATAAGTCTGTTACCAATGAATTCAGTTTTAATTATTTTTGTATCGACAAACGATATTTGCAATTGATTTGAGATACCGTGAAATTTTGTATGACTGAATGGATTGGTATTAAAGTCTCGAATCGGGTCGGTTTAAGGTTAATTGCTTCCGTTATGGTTCTTGGCTTTAATCGTTTCGGGTCGACATTTGACATTTGTGAACAGTCTTTGAGATGAACCGATTTTTTTGACAAAATTATAAATAATAGATTGGATTTTTGTTTTCAAATGAAACATACACATATATGGGCACATTACTCAGTAGGGTAAACTGGCCACTTTAAGTTTTGAAGAATTTTTATGATACCTTTTAATCAGTAAAGTTTTAGAAACAAATACAAATAGTAACTATAATAGCTTTAGTTTCAATTGCTATTTTAATTTTTTTTAAGTATTTTAAAATGTACACATTACTTTAAAAGAAAAATTACAAAATGGCCACTTCGTAAGCCTAGGTTCGTTAAAGTGCCCAGCATAGCTAAAAGAAGAAATAAGATTGATTCAGGATGCATATTTAATCAACACAGCTAAAGTAACACACATTAAGAATAAACATTAATTTTTGCAATATTTTAAGTATTAAATCGTAACAAGATAAAGTAAAAAGTAATGAGTATCAGTATGACAAATAGAGGAATACAGGTCCTCCCAGTAGACATACAAACTGCAGATGTCGAAAGTAAACCTGTCCCTGCCGAAGTTATTGCCCGATCTGTCTCCTTCCTTTCAAAGAAAATACTCTTGAATAGTATTTTGTTATAAAAAATGAATAAAAAATCATTTCCGAGTAAAGTAGTCATCTGACCATTTTTCCTGATCTCTTTGTGACCACTTTGCAGGAATGAATTTTCCATCAAAAAAATTGTCACCTAGCATCTTATCTACATGAGTTAGCGTTTTTAAACACACATAATTTTTTCCATGCGAGCCATTTAATTGATTCAGAGATAATGGTTGTTTATTAATAATTTATATTAACAGTTCTTTTTGTGAATACAGAATACTATGCTAAAGGGGTCGACATACTTTTTTGGCTGTCGGTCACATCACTCAAAATGTGCGTACTAAGAAAACAGTTTGGGTCAGTGGTATTTTCATTTTAAAACACACTTCTGGAGAGAATAATAATAAACATTTTAGGCGGAAAACAATCATAATACGCTTTTTTAACCTTTAAGCATATAAATTTAAATTTAAACTATTATAGAAAGAAACATAAGTGAATGAAATTTATTTTTCTCCATGGTAATAATTTGTTGCAACATTGATAAATATTTCACTGCGTAACTGTAATTGCCTCACTATTCTTGCGTTACTGAAGAAGTGCTACAACAGAGAGTAAACGAAAAGAACTAAGGCTCCTAACAGCCAAATTGTAGCAGTAACTGTTGAAGGCAGCAATTGAGCGCTGCTTTTCGCCGCGACTTCGTTCGGCCATTCGCTGCATTCTTTGCGCATTTTCGTTACTTCAACTTTGTAATTTTTATGTTGTTTTTTCAAATGTTCGTTTCATATTTATGTTTTATATTTTCTTTTTATATATAATACAGTAGAACCTCTTTTATCCGAAACTCATTTAACCGAAACTCTTGATTAACCGAAACCCAATTTTAAGCCTTTTTTTTTTTCTTTTTTAAACTATCACATTTATTGTGTGCGAAATCCGTTTTGAAAGCTTTTATTTTCTTTTTTTTAACTGTCATATTTCTTGCGGTCCTTTCCGAACCACGAGTGCATAGACATTTTTTTGATCCCCTTTCTTATAATTTCGTTGAATTTAACTTGAGTTCCCGTAACTTGATTAGATTGAAATTTAATTTGAGTTCCCGCGTTCGTTCCCTTTCTGCGAAGTGGAACGAACAAATTAGCAATTCTGAAGCTTTTGAATGTTTTGCAAAATGTTTGGCATGGCTAGAGCAGAAGAAATACTGCGATACTGGTAAACTGATAATATTAAAAAACTTCGTAATAGAGCTTGAAATCAAAGGCAATCGCAACTGCAACAAACAAAACATTGCTTCAAACTCTTGTGAAATATGTAAAAGATGCTTTATTTCAAAATTAAAATTCAGGTAATTTATTCTTGTTTCTATTTTGCTATTGCTTTATTTTTATTAAGCACTTGTTACCATAATAAGAAATAGTGCATATATTTCTCCTTAATCTTAAAATTGAAGCATTCTCAATTATCCAAAAATTTAGATTTTCCGAAAGATGGTCGGTCCCAATTACTTCGGATAATCGAGGTTCTACTGTACTGTTTCGGAACCCAAGTGGGTCACTTCAAATTATGAAATGGGTCAATCGGTGACCGCGGGTCGTAGGTTGTCAACCCCTGCTATAATATATGCATTCCAAGCCAGTGGCGCCAAATTTGAAAAATATTCGGTGGGCTAAATCATGACATGAACAATTTGCTACTTGTGAAGATAAGGAGATAAATGGGAAAGTTATGATAGTGAAGTTAGAATTTTTTAAAATCGAATATAAAGTTCCGATTTTATTAAATTATCTTCTGATATGATACCTTCCTTTTATGCACACTAATATTTACTATTATACTATGAATATGACTACAAACTAAAACCCAAAGGACTAAAAAATGACCATCCATGTCAAAAATCAGTTTAAAAGTCTTTGATAGCATGTTCAGAAAAATCATTTAATCTTATAAAATAATAATGACATTTAATAGTAATAATGGCCTATGTCATATTAAAATAAAGGGTGAAGTGCGACTATTACTCGAGCCCAGAGGGTTCCGTATACAATAAATATATGAATTATCAACTGTATTATTAAAGAATCTTTGCTAAAAGAATAATAAAACTTTATAAAAAAAAAACTATGCAACGTAGGGTTCGGTATAGCTGTATAATACTAGAAAAGTATGAATGCGTATATATTATAAAAGTACAAATAGATATGAAGCCTAAATAATATCAAATATTGCTATCTTGTATAACTTTTTTTTAATCTTATCCTAATCTGTTTAAGATGAACTTAATTTGGTGCTAACAATAAAAGTAGCAGTGCATATTTAAACTTCATTTGGCATTTCATAAAACTAAATTCAGCATAGTGAAAATCGTTCTTTTTACAGTGTAGATAAAACAAAACGTTGGTTCAAAGTTTAAACTGGGCATTGTGCTAAGCTCGCTTCAAAAGGAGGTCGCAAAGGTGGAACGCCGCCTTGGTCGGTGCCGAATTTTTCCAGACAGGTTATTAATTAACTTTTAAAGTCACGGGAGGTGTATTGAGAGATTCATTCAATGCAAACTATTCGCGAATCTCGTGATATTTATTTGATTAATTCTAATTAAATTAATATATTTTTAAATATTTGACGTTTATTGCTTTTATACCGCTACTGGGCATTGCATTACACAAATATATCATTAAAAGTTGTTATCTAGGCTTTAACAGCCAATGTTGCATTGAGTACGCCGCCCATTTCATTATGTATGCCCAAACCGTCCGTGTCTTTAAGAGTTAGGCAGCCTAAGAGAGACTGCTCAGGGCCGGCTAGGCCCCTTAGAGCTTAACGTCTCTCCCGGTATGTTCTCCGATACGTTGGGGATCGTTAGTGAGTCCAGCCCTGTCCGGCCGTATGCAGACGGACAAACACAAAAGGCTCAAGGGGCGACGCTCACCCGCCAAGGACGTCTATGCACCACCGACCACAGAACCCAGAATTTATTTGAAAAAGAACAAAGTGGGTTTACAAAAATTAGGCGAATGTCTTCCCGCCAGGAAAACGCCTACTCGCGACAGAGGGCGGGAGTATAAGAACATTTAAGGTAAAAAAAAATAATAATAAAACATCACTGATCCTGGCCGCCGGGGGATGAACCCCTCTCGCGACAAGGGGCGGCAGGAAGGGAAAAGAATGAATTGCGAGGCACAAGTAAGATGGCACGAGCAAATACTCAAGCGTCCATTGGAAATGTAATGATTTGCGTGGCACAAGTAAGATGGCACGAGCAAATACTCAAGCGTCCATTAGAGATGTAATGATTTGCGTGGCACAAGTAAGATGGCACGAGCAAATACTCAGCGTCCATTGGAGATGTAATGCTTTGTGTAGCACAAGTAAGATGGCACGAGCAGTTACTCAAGTGTCCATTGGAGATGTATCTCTTGATGGAATGGTCAGAACCACGAGCAGAGGCTCTTGCGATCGTAGGAAACCACACATTGATGAATAGGAGAATTTACTGGAGCCTACAAAGCGGACTGGATTCTGGTGCTGTTTGAAGATTGATATGGTGGCAGTGAGACTGGATAAGCAGAACCAGGGCTTACGTTAAGTTTGTTAAGTATGTAAGGAAATTGTGAATGTGTTTTAATTTGTTGAGTAGGAGGGTGCGGCAAAGGACGTTTTGGAGCCAATTGACTGGCAGTATGTCTGGACGTCTCAAGTGCCAGCATTGCGTGAGAGTACAATTGTAGTGAGGGTGACTTATAGTGCCATCTTCACCGCAGACGCAAGTGGCAGTGGATCTTATCTTGAGTGGATCTTATCAGTGGATCTCGTTTTGGATCATATCTGTGTGGTTTGGTGAATACTAGTGCTTGAGACTTTTGTGGTGAGAGTGTGAGGTACAGTAAATCCAGGAGCCGGCAGAAAATAGGAAGAGCTTCGGCAAACTGTTCCTCCAGATGACGTCTGTAACGACCGGAGAAAATGAAGCTGAAATCATCGGCGAAGGCAAATAGTTTAAATCCCAGCCGATTTAGTTCTGTTAGTAGCAAATTTGCTACAAGCAACCTGAGGATTGGGCCAAGGCACGAGCCCTGGGGGCAACCCTTCTGTAATCGGTGGGTAGATGTGCCAGCACCCCAGTTAATCAGGACGCTCCTCTGTGAGAGGTAGGGGCCGATGAGACCAGCTATGTTCCCCGGACAGTTGAGTGCTTGTAGTTGTAAGAGAATGTCTCGCCATTCTACGTTGTCGAATGCGCCTTGTATGTCTAGTGAGACGAGTGATGTTGCGTTGCCCTGGGTTATGGTTTCAGTACAGGCAGTCATTATGGCATGGAGTGCGAGTTCGCATGAGTGGCCCTCGCGGAACCCGAATTGTCTGGGGTGGAGAAGGTTGTTTGACTCCAAGAAGTGTGTCAACCGCATAACCAGAAGTTTTTCCAGAAGCTTTCCCAGAGTGGGAAGAAGGCAGATGGGTCTGTATGACTTGGGTTCGGAATGAGACTTGCCTTGCTTCAGAAAGTAAACTACCTCTCCCTGCCTGAGTACTAAAGGAAAGTACCTCATGGTGAGGCAGAGGTTAATTCAGCGCTTGAATATGTGTGGAAGTTGTTTGTGAGTGAGTTTTAGTATCCGAAAATCAATTGAATCCGGCCCCGGGGCCTTCTTGTCATTCAATGTGTATAGTGTTGTTTTTACTTCTGCCTTTGTGAAGCATTTGTCTTCGTGTGCTGTGAACAAGATATCCTGGTTGTCTTGTTGGGGATAAGCCGAGGGGCTAAAGAGAGTGTGTGTCAGGAATTCCAGTTTATTTTGTCGCGAGGTTTCGTGAGTTGGTCTTTCTAGACGTATTTCATCCGGAGTGAAGAACTTGCTGGTCAGAAATTTTTGAGTGATGCCGAAAGGGTTCTCATTGTTGCTGCAGAATTTCTTCCACGCCGCCCGTCTCGCCGCCAGAATCTCACGTTTGTAAAATTTTTTAAGTCACGTACGACGTGTTGCAAGGGTTTTTACTTCAGAGGGGATAGGATTTAGCAGGCGCAATGTTTTAATCTTGCGTCTGAGGGCTGTCAGTTGGTTCCTCCGCTTCCTAAGATCCTTGTTCCAGAATGAGAAAGTGTGTGATTTTTGGACTGTTTTCAGTCGAAAGGAAGCCTTCGCCGCAGTCTGCATGGTTTCGATTAAATTAGATGTGAAAGAGTTGAGTGTGTCTTCGTTGTGCACCCCTTCGAGTTGTGCTGAAAGGGATGACTTATGACTTTTGATGACGTTGTTAAATTTGCGAAGATTTCCGCGAGGTGTGTTGTAGCGTCTACGTTGCGTGTAGAGTGGAGAGGTCATGTAAGAAAAGTGTATGTATTTATGGTCTGAGCCACTGTGTTTGTCTGATACGGACAAGTGTGATATTCGTGGTAGGGTGAAGGAATTTGTAATTGTTAGGTCAAGCCAGCCTTCTGCTATGATTCTGTCTTCTGTATCTCGTCCTTCGAAAGTGGCTTCAGAGTTGTGCATGTTTGCATGTGCCAAGTTATGGATAATTATGTGTCCTGACAGCAAGTCACCCCGGGCGTCTTCACGCGGGCATCCCCAGAGGGATGAATTCGCGTTGTAATCGCCACCGCAGATGAGAGCCTTCCTGTTTGTGATGGTGTGTTCCCATTTCGACAGACAAAGGCCAAAGTTTGCCGAAGGGGCTGCGTAGCAGGATCCGACGACAATCTCGCCCTCCTTCGCCGTTATGGAGATGAAGACGCTATTGTCGCCGGTAAAGAGATGGGTACATACAAGACTCGAGCTCCTGACAACGATGTGGGCGGACAGATTCCGAGAGGAGACTCTTCTCCAGTCCTTGCTGAAGATAGCGAGGTTTCCATTGGAGCAGTAAGCATCCTGCAGTAGAGCGATGCCAATCTCGTTCTCTTCCATGTGATTGATTGTGCTTACACTGGCTGCTATGCAGTGATTGAGGTTTACTTGGAGAAAATTTAGACGGCCTAAAGGAAGGGGTGGGTGGAAAGAAGGTGCTGAGGATGACATTGTATTGTGTATGTTATAAAATGTTTAAAACCTCCTACCTTGAAAGCCCAAGTTCTGCTGCTGGCTGAAGTAGTCCTCCTGGTAGTAAAGTGAGTAGAGGTTCGGAGGTGGAGCATGACTCGGAAAAGGAAAATAACCTCGATGTGCAGGAGGATGTTCGCCCAGGAGTCCCGGACCAGAGTGGGAGGATGGAGCCGCCGGGGGAGGTACTTGGGGATTTCGAAAGGGAAGTTGGAATAGATCGTTCAGTCTTGCCCGCTCTCTGTTATACTCGAACTTGAAGGTTGGGCAGTTGGAGGCAGAGGCTATGTGATCAGTTCTGCAGTGTGCATTGAAAAGGTTATTTGCACGTCTACAGTTCACGCACGAGGAGGATTTGTTGCAGGTTGAGGATGGGTGGAGTTCTCCGCAAATTTCGCAGGTTTCATCATTATGGCAGTACTTTGCTACGTGGCTATACCGCTGGCAATTTCTGCACTTTTGGACTGTGGTGTGAGGCCGCAGTCTGCAGAGATTGTATCCCAGTGGTATGCCTCCATCTTGGATTACTGCCATGGCTAATTTTTCTGACAGAATGAGGTGCCAGTCGTTGCATGAGGGTCTTTTAGAAGGAACGGCTTTAATGAATCGGATTTCGTCTGGGTGGTAATCGTAAATTTCATCTAACGTCGAGGTAATATAAGTTAGTATTGTTCCGTCTGGAACTCCAAACAGGACAGTTTTGTGAACTGGGAGGGTTTTAATGCTGAAGAATAGATCTTCAGCAATTCTAGCATGGGATTTTAGATCACTTAGGACGACTTTCGTTTCTTCGGCGGATCGGCAGAAGAGTTCCAGTTGTCTTTGAAGGCATTTGATTTCCAATACTACTTTTGGACAGGCGATATTTTGTTTTTCGAGTAGGTTTCTAATGGCCAGTCCGGACATGGAACGTTTCTTGTCCCTGACCACAATTGTTTGAAGATGCTTCTCCTCTCCTTGGCTCCGCTGGTACTACCTCCTCTGTCGGTGAAGGGACCTCTTGAGGCTTGCCGTCCTGATCATTATAGAGCAGGGCAGGTTGTTGACTACGAAGGTATGCGTCCCTATCATTATCAATTCTTAATTTGTCTAGTCTGCTATGGAGACTTTCCTCAAGCCTGGCTACTATTTCTTCAGTCTTTGGGATCTGTTGGATCTGGCTGGCAATGTTCTCGTTTAGTGTGGTGAGCTGTTCCTTAAGGAGATCTGCTTTTGAGCGGAGCTTTAAAAACTCCTGTTTGGACCCCTGTACTGATTTTTGATTGGCGAGGTCTCGTTTTCTGATCGATTGGAGGATCAGTTTCACATTTTTCAGGTGGTCAGCAGATTCCTCTGTGAATGTGTTTTCGTCCTCTGACAGGACTAAGGTAACGAGGGATTTAGCCTTGTTTGCCAATTCGGCAATGGAATATGTTTGGCTTTCTCCCATTGTGAGCAGCGATGGTATGTGAGAAATAAAAAATGGCTTTGAGAACTAGAAAGGCAGATATAGTTTTTAAAAAATATTATAAATCAGAAGAATGATCCGCGGGTTGTGGGAGCCCATCTACAGGACCCTGTGCGCCGTCCCGGCCTGTTGCATGTTTAGGTTTGGAATAGTGGGTGGGAAGGTAACGAGGCATTTAGTCTGTGAGCCCCTGCATCTGCTCAGCACTGTAATGAGATATGTTAGGAGTTTTTTTTGGATAAAATTGTTGTAATTTTATGTTAGGGCATAGGGGTACTGGACTAGATGAATTTAAGGTGGGTTTGGACATGAGTGTCGAAATATTCTAAGTTCCCAGTAAAAATAAAATTTAAAAAAAAATGAAAAAGAAAGTTAAAGCTCGAATTAAATGTCTATTAGGAGATGAAAAAACAAGTTTATTGTTGAAAATAAAGAATTTAATATTTTTGCTGAGAGTAAGTTAGTCCAGCAGAGCACGGGAACACAGGTTAAAGTTTAAAAATTTGCTGGACACAGGAACATAGGGGTCTGGACATTGAAGAAAATAGGGGGGGGGGGATTGGACTTAGATGAATTTTGAAGTGGGTTTGGACTCTGACGAAATTTTTTGTCTTGACGAATCTTGATGAATCTTGACGAATAGACTCTAGACTCTTATCTTGACGAATAAACTTTGTTTCTCATACGTCACTTTCCATGGGTAGAAGAAAATATTTAACTTCTGTACTAAATCACATGTAATATAAATCACGGAACATTTAAGTATTTATAACAACATTTTTAATACTGATTATTCCAGTTTTTCAGCGCATAGTTCGATTACATATTCCTCTAATTAAATTCAGTCCAAGAAACTGCTACTGCTACTTTCAAACTTAATAGTTATTGGCTCTCTCACTTTCAAAACAAAGTGACGTATTTGTATAAATAAACAACATTTACTTATTAAGATCTTCTCTGATGATGAGCCTGGAAGGCTTGAAAGTACTAAGAAGTTTTAAATAAAATGTATATTTTAAACTTGTAACATCTTTTTCATTACATTAGTCGCCTTTTAATTAAGATTGTGGACCTTTTTAATGTTCACATTATATATTTTTAACAATAAGCACTTTTTGTGCTTTAGCCACAATCTACATTAGCCACATTCAAGTGGTAAATCACGGAACATTTAATTATTTATAGCAACCTTTTTAATACTGATTATTCAAGTATTTTAGCGCATGATTCGATTACATATCTGTTTAATTCATTTATTTATTTATGAAGTTTGTATTTCGTCTGGCAAGGATGAATTAATTACATTGTTTCAAGTCCAAGGGGTGTTTTCCCTTAATTGTATTGCAGGAAGATTTTTAAAAGATCATGCTTAAAAATCTTTCAAAAATCTTAAAAAATCAGTAAATTCAGGTATAATTTTCAAACCATTTGCATCTGAAAGTACAGTTTTTTCTGTTCGACGGTGTAATAATTAACAATGCACGATATTTAGAAATTAGTAAATGTCCGATAAAAGCAAAATTGATTGCTAAAAAGAAAATTTTATTTTTTAGGTCGCTGAATATGTGAAATCAGCGTTACTTAATGATAGGTTTTTGCGTTGTAATATGGAAAAATACTTACATTATTTCTAATTAATATCTTAATTCTAAAAAAAAAATGATGAAAGGTAATAACCAGAAATGTTGTGATTATATTTCGAATCAGGAATTAATAATATCATAAATTTTAGCTTTATCTTCAGTTCATCTTATTCTATATACTGGGAGATTGTTAAACTATTCCATGCGCAAAACATGCATTAATTTCAAGTTAGAAAAAACTCAAAATAATCATTTCTGATTAATTAAATTCGAATTTCAATACAATTATTCCAATTATGTAGAATAATGTTTGCTTATATCAGTTTGTACGTACAAAAAAGAAATACATATTATATCTCAAGCGGAAATGAAACTTTTCCTTTACTAATTAAAGGAGACAACGTCAGGGATGAATATTTATCTTTCTGATAAAGAACAGATGGCGACATAAATCAGCAAACAGAAAGTTGATAAAGATCAACAAATCAAGATAACTTTCGCGAAAGTATTGGAAAATAAATTTTCGGAAAGATTTGTTATGTCGTATTTGAGTTACAATTTTGTGGGATTTTAACAAACGAAAGAAAGATATTAAATAAGATGTATATGTTAAAAAAACACATAAGCTAGTTCAATGGTACGCCTAAACAAGAACTTTTAAGGTGTCTCAGGACTCTTAAAGCTTTAAAATTTTCGAAATTTTAATTTTTTTAGGTGTTAAAACCCTATCTTTTCTGAACATTTTGATATAATTGTTTCCTCGAAATTCCTATTAGAACTTAAGTTATGGCTTTTACATTTATACAAGTTCAATAGCTGAAGCGTCATCGTTTCGAAAACTTTGAAGCGATTTTTCTCCAAATGACGTTTTTGGGCATAACGCGCACGATATATCAAAAACTTATGACTATTTTTTCATGAAATTTTCAAAACATATGTTTCATGTTAGTCTGTATAAACTGAACCTAAAATTTCCTTTTTATTGTTCAAAACAATATTTTTTTAGGTGATTATACTGTTGAAATTTTCTTAATTTTGCATTAGCTAAATACAACTTTGTATTAAAAATATAAAAAAGCGTTAAATACAATTTTATTTAAGTTCAGGGTAATTATTACAATCTGAAGTATAATTTTCATTCTAGTTGCAATACTTATTTCGTAATCGTGCGCGTAAGCGGTTATGCCGATTTTTTGCTCGTCAAATGTCTAACAGTTTGGAGCCCCCTGTAAATGATAATTCTGCATCTTATAATTTTTTAAATACATGAAATGAAAGAACATACTTATATATTTTATTCCAATTATAATTGTGTCTTAAAATCAAATACAATTTAAGATATTAAATGTTAAAAATGGTCTTTTTTTTCCATTTTTTCCAATTTTAAGAGTCCTGAGACGCCTTAAGTGAATTTGTGCAAATAAAATTAATGATAAAGCATAAGATCGACGTTTCGAACTGCTTCTTCAGTCGTCCTCATGATAAATGTGATGTTGAAATGCTTAAAAATCTACAGACGAAAGCTTCTTGTCGAGTCTTCATCAATTATATGATATTATGACCAATTATAATTATTCATATAATTGATCAAGACTCGACAACAAGCTTTCGTCTCTAGACTTTTAAGTAATTCATCATCATATTTATTCTGAGGATGACTGCAGAAGCAGTTCGAAACGTCGATATTATGCTTTATCATTAATTTTATTTGCACAAGTTCATATAAATGTTCTTGTATATGCGTACCACTGAGCAAGTTTATGTGTTTGTAACATATACGTCTTATTTTATATATTTTATGGTGTAATTGTACTACTTGTGTTACGAAAGAGATATGTGTATTCCATGAAGACATCGCTCCCCCGCAAGAAAAGTGATACATCTCTACAAAAGTAAATTTCACATTAGAGGCAAAAGAAAATTTGCATGTTTTCACTATAACTTGAAATTATAGCATTTAGCACTGCATGCAGGAGTAAAAATGTGCATAAAGTATAACCCTTAAGAATGAAGACGTATGATGAGGCTTGGAGGGTTGGATAAATTTAACTCCCCACACAATCCACCACTCTTAAGTGGTCACGAATGGACAAATAGCCTAATAAACTGATTTCCCGTATAACTATACTTATGAAACTTTTTGTGTAGCATACCTATGACAAACCTATTAGTGGAATAAAACGAAAAATAAATTTTTGCGAGATATGTCACTTTTTTTGCGGGTGAGCGAACACTTTAGAATTGAATGATAAAATGGACGTTATTATTACCTTTTTTGCTACACGAACTATATTTTTTTTCAAACCGAAATTAAACCTCATTCGAAAAAAGCAATTTTAAAAGCAAAATGTTCTACTTGAGATTTCATCGCAAAACTGAATCACCTGTATCAAGTGATTTTACATCAGGATGAATAAGTATGGTTTGTTTCTTGGAATAGTAAAACAGATTTAACACAAAAAATTTAATTGTGTTAACCCGTTCAGGACCGGCATCTTTTACCCGAATTTTATTCGTTTGGCACCACTTTTTATTAATTATTTGACTTAACATTATAAATCACGAAAATGTCGTAATTATATAAAATCAATTTTACTTTACTTTTTTACTGGTGTCATGCTCAAGCGTTTTAAGCAATTTTTGAGGGTGCATATATGCACGCATGGTACTGAACGGGTTAAGGATCTTTTTGGGGGGCAGTTAGTTTGGCACATTTATGACACTTCTTACGAACATGATTAAGTAAATCGATCTAAATAGTCTTTTACAACATATATTACCATTACATTACAAGCGTAAAAATATACCAGATAATATATGTTTTAAACCCTGACAAATGCAAGCTTACGATATTTAAACATATTCGTGGGGGATTTTGAATCTAAGTTATCCAAATGAGTATTTTAGAAAATTAGAAAATAAAATGCGTGATTCTATGTGTGTTGTTTACGTAAATGCAAAAACATTCCTCAATTACACGCAATTTTATGTTGGAAAAGCAATTCGGATGCTACGATGTTTTATTGTTAGTAGGAGAGCTGTTGAACATTTTAGGGAAGGTATTTGAGGCACCCTGAAAATTTGTGCAACACTTCTTTTGTAATGGCTGAATACAAAATCGAATGTCTGGCTGAAGGATCGCGGCCCAAAAACTGTGCAGACACGTGTCAAGTGTCATTTTAATGACTACTCAAAAAAGGTATTTGAGGGTCGCTGAGATTGAGACAAAATAATATTTATGCTTAGAAAAAAATATTTTGAAAATGACAGACACTTTAGTCGGCACAAAATCTGTGCCAGACACGTGTCAAGTGCCATTTTGCCAAAAATGTGCCATTTTTGGCACACGTGCCATTTTTGGCAAAATGGCACTTGAAACGTGTCTGGCACAGATTTTGTGCCGACTAAAGTGTCTGTCATTTTCAAAATATTTTTTTCTAAGCATAAATATTATTTTGTCTCAATCTCAGCGTGCCTCAAATACCTTTTTTGGGTAGTCAAAAAATGGCACTTGACACGTGTCTGGCACACTTTTTGGGCCGGCTAAAGTGTCTGTCTTTTTCAAAATATTTTTTCTAAGTATAAATATTATTCTGTCTCAATCTCAGCGTGCCTCAAATACCTTTTTTGGGTAGTCAAAAATGGCACTTGACACGTGTCTGGCACAGTTTTTGGGCCGCGATCCTTCAGCCAGACATTCGATTTTGTATTCAGCCATTACAAAAGAATTGTTGCACAAATTTTCAGGGTGCCTCAAATACCTTCCCTAAAATGTTTAAAAGCTCTTGGACTATATTTTTTTAATTGGTTTCTTAACCCTAGAACTACCGGAAATTTTACTCAAGTTTTATAAAAACATTCTACACCAGAATTTTTACTTAAAACTATTTAATTTGTTTATTTAACTTATTATTGTCTGATTTATACATTTAGTTTGTTTTGAAGAAATTTTCTGGTTTGAATAGATATTTTGAATATACATGTCGGGTCCATTGGACCCTTCTGGTAGACAGAGGGTTAAACGGAAGAATAATTTAGACTTTACAATATCTTGATCTAAGAATTTGATAATCAATACAATGTGACGCTCATACAATGCGTCGAAAGTACAAAATTCTCGCAAACGTTGATGTCCCGAGGCCAGATAATCGAACTTTGGTATGCCATTATATTTTAATCTCTGTTATCACCAACCAATTCCTATGTCATTTATTTTGCACCTATAGTTAGACTTAATCATTATAGTTGGCTAGTTCCATGTGTAGTTGTAGTGTAAGTTACATGGGTGCAACTTGCTACGATGTCGACTACCAGTATTTTAGAACGGAAAAAATGACTTATTTTATCATGGATATCTCATTAATTGAATAAGGCGAAGAACACTTTTAGAAATTAATAGTGGGCAAAAAGGATAGCTATTATCAGCTAAGTGACTTACACTACGAAAAACCATGGAGTTAGCCAGTGAAATTATATGAGTAGAAAGATCACGTAATCTCAAAATACTATAATATGTGTGAATTACACTCATATTCTTAATTTCTCTTAAAAAATAAGCCTACGCCAAGAGGGAATTGTACGTTTATTTAGCACACCCAAAAGTGTACATTAATATAATACTCGCTTATTTCCATTAATGTATTTCGCGCACGCAAATAGCTAAAACCTAATCCATACAACTGTTATTTACAAAGATATATGTCTTCTAATTTGAGTCTGTTTCTTAGTTTTTCCTGCCCTATCATCTTCCATGTCATTCTTCCGTGACATCTTCCATGGCCATGGCTTATGATATTAAGTCTTAAATTTTAAGGTTCATTCATCAAGTCATATTTCATTTTGTATTTATTGTGAACAAACAGATCAATTTATTATTACTTGCGCATTATTATTTTGTATAAAATTTTGCTAAGCGTAAATATTGGCGTTTTTCGTTCATATATGTATAAAGTATGAATATTGTATAATGTATATAATGTATATTGTATATAGAATGTTGTCGCATGTTGTCGGCATGTATTGCATACAGCATGTTGTCGGAGCATATTTGGACAAATTTTATTGTTCCTACCAGTATCTGCTATCAATAATCTTCAAGAGACATTTTTTATAAGATATGAAATAGGAATATGTCATGAAAATTAATGTTAAAAGATACTGGTAAGAGCAATAAAATTTGTCCTATATGCTCCGCCCCCTGTATGATGTATAATATATATAATGTATAATATATATAATGTATCATGTATGTATATATATATTATAATTTCCGATACCTGTGCTTTAATTGATGTCATAACTAACCCCTTCGGGACGGGAGCCTTTTACGAAATTTTTAATCTTTTGTCACCGTTTTTTAAAAACAGAAATTTGTGTCTTCTTGAATCCATAAAATGCGCTGATTAAATAAGGCAAATTTTACAGTAAAATTTTACTGGTGAGGGAAAACCAGGATTCTGAGCGTTTCATGCGGCACGCATACGTGTCGCTCGTCCACAAGGGGCTAACGATAAAATGTTTAATGTATTATCTAAAAATGTTTTAATGCTATTTATCTAATTAATTAATTAATTATAATTATTTACCTTATTATTATTTGCTTTTTATATACTAAGCTTTGGATGCATGATTTATAAAACCAATCGAAAATTGTATTCGATTTATAAATCCAATAATTAATAGTCCGTGATCCGGTTACATTAAAAGCTCCGCTATCGCGGAATTGAAAATTTTTTATGTAAATGGATAGTAAGAAGCCGTACGAACAAGATGAGCTATGTATGACTAAGTTTGTCAAGCCAAAAATTTGTTTAATTAAATTAATTATTATTAAAAAGCTATAATGTTTTACCATCATCGCAGATACTGATCACTGTTAGAACCAGGGTTGCCAGTGGGCTACTATTCTAAAATTCAGATTTCTTGATTGGCTTCACTATTCTGAAATGCTAAAATTCCCCTTCTTTTCGCCTTAATTAATATGCCATTAAATAAGGCGATTTTCACTATTTCAAAAAAGTGGTGCCAATCAAGAACCTGAATTAAAAAAAATAGCCCACTGGCAACACTGGTTAGAACATTTTATAGAAAATTTTGTGCCGATTCATGAAAACTTGGCATGACAAACTTTATTTTAGATTTATTTTGCTTTGAATTTTTACTGGTGGGTTCTTTATCTCGCGTCTGGACGCTAATTGTTCACTTTCCGCGAAAACGGTAAATCATTACCGCTTTTTAATAATAATTAATTTAATTAAACTTATTTTTGGCTTGTCAAACCTAGTCATACCTAGCTCATTTTTTTGTATGACTTTTTACTATCAATTTATATAAAAAAATTTTCAGCTCCGTAATGACGGGCTCCCGGAATGTAAAGACACCGTTTATACTCAAAAACGCTATGTTAGATTTGGTAAAATGTAGAATATATGGTAACATAAGATCATGTTTCCCTTTCAACAGATATAAATCAATTAATTATCGCAAATAATGTAGCTGAAAGCTACAAACTTAATTACAAAAACAGTTTACAGTATACGGAATTAGATTTATTTTATCTTAGCTAGAACTGAAATGAACTGACAAATCTGACAGAGCATTTGCTTCCTAATATTTTGAATATGTTATTTATGGATGTTGCGTATCGATGATCCGATTTCCATATTTTGTTTGAAGTCATAACTAACGATAAATGATTAATATCTTATATAAAAATGTTTTAAGTTTAAATATTTGAACTCGTTGCCATATTTGAAAAAAACAAAGGTATGTTCTAAAGATAATTTGGATTACCTCTATTTGAAAATAACCAATTATTTATTTTGTTGCATAACAAATTCTATAAAGTCATATTAACGTTTTCAATCTAAATTAAGTACTAATACAGATAAATTGTGATGTTTAAATAAAAAGGAAGAAAAAAAATGTTTACAAATTATACAATCTTTTACATAGTATTGTTTCAGCAGTCCTGATTTTTTTATAAAAGAATTTCGATTTGAAATAGAAAAAATGAATGATTAATACTTAAATACAGGGCTGCCACTGGCGACTATTTTTTAATTCTAACTGGCACCACTTTCTCAAAACAAAACCGCTTATCATACATTTTGATAAAATTTGCAAGAGAAATGTACTTCGACATTTATATTACAAAAATACTTCTGCGAACAGAATATAAAAATAGTTGCCTGTGGCAGCCCTGAAATAGAATGCAATCATTTGGATGTAAATTTGGCATTCGGATTTCATGAATATTTTAATAATTATATCTGTATAAAATACATATTTTTTTAATATATCGATAATTTGCTGCAACAACATCATAACTCAAAAATCACTTTTCAGTACACGCATATGAAGTTTTAAATATTGAATTAATTTTTGGAAACTATAATACTAAATAAAAAATCGTACAATTTTAATTAAATATTTTTGGTGCCAGTACTCTTTAAATTAGGTGTCCTTTTTCGTGGACACCGTCCACTAAAGAGTTAATGGCCGAAAAGTATACTACACAGCTTCTCTTAACCTCAAAACTACCCCCAGATTTCACTTATGACGTTCTTGCCGCTAAAATCAGTTTCGTAAGGGAATCTCGAAAGCTAAAAAATTACACTCCACGGTTCGCACGCACCAAGGGATATAATGGAGTTTAATTGTTTTGGTCCTAGAAATTTCATAAAGTACTGGTGGCTATATCTGAAGTTAGAATATATTTTTCATTAAATAAGCCAAATATTAGTTTACGAAAATTCTGGTAAACAGTCCTTGAAACATACGAACCCTGTACTCTACTAATGCACATAGTTAAGATTGTTCTTATGGTATTAACCCTTTCGAGGGCGGTGTTGTTAAAAAAGAACACATAATTATAATGACAAAACTGACAAATGGCACCAAGAATATTTAATTAAAAATTTTCTTTCGTAATGTACACGAAAATAAGCAAGTTCGTATTTGGTAATAAATCCGTTTATAAATTCTTATGTCAGTCCATTATTTCATCGGGTTATAAACATCATTATTCCTAGCCGGTAAGGGTTAACTCAAAAATTGTCATTAACAATAAAATTGTAATTTTTGAATTATGATGATGTTGCAGTAAATGAGCGATATATTCTAAAAACTATGACTACAGTAAAATAATCAAAACGAAGATTATATATTTTCAGAAGAAAAGAAAAGAAAACAATTACCATATATGTATTATATTTTAAGATTAGGTCTGTTTTACTAATTATCTGTACTAGATAATAATAAAACAGAGTACAAAATTCAATTAATAAATATATAACCTTTAGTTTTCAAGTTTCTTATAAAACTTTTTTATATATTTTTTTTAACATTACTCATAATCAAGGGTTTTACTTAATATTACAAAAAATCATAATGTTAGTGCTTATTTCTTTATTAATACTCGTATAATTAAATAATAATAATAATGATGGTAAAATGATAACAACTTATTAGCATTTTCTATATTTTATGTGTATATAATGATTTAGCATTTTCCAATTCCTCTATATAATTAGCTAATGAGACTTTTCTTTTGTGTGGTTTTATACATACACCCTTTTCATTATTTTTTATCAGATAGACATTTTGCTGTGTTTAATGTAAACAATTTTTAATGTTTTAAAAAACATTTTGTTCTCGTTATTTCAACCGAATAAGAATAAATAGTGGTTAAAGTTTTATCTGGGATGTTTTTAAGTTAATTAAAATTTTATAAAAATACGTACTTTCTAAAAAATACATTTAGAACACGGAATTCCTTAAGGTATTAATCTTTTTCCTCTAAAACATCTCGTGTTTTAAAATAAAAATCTACATAATTATACAGCATTAAAAATAAAAGCAATGATGAAATAGCCTGCAAAAGTTTTGCGTTCTTTAAATTAAATTAGTATTTAAATACTTTAAAAATCGATTTTTGTTCAGTTTATATGGTTTTGGCGTGAAATTAAGAAGATTAAATAGTTTCTCTGGAGAAAATTGCATGAGTTTATTATGAAACTTATATTAAATGCAAATTGAATTATTTGGAAAATTGCATAGTAAAAGTTTATAAGAAGTTAAAAGAACTTCATTGCATCATTTCGTTATTTGTAAAATTAAGTAATTGTATCTCAAAGTTTTTCGAATAAGTTATATTAACTAAAATAACATTCACAATGAAATATGGTTTTAATGTTTTGCACATTTAAAATTTTATTACTTCTGTTGAAGATACTTAACAAATTTGGAATGTAAATATTTTTTGGCAATACAAAAGATGTTCATGAAGCATATTTTGGTTGAACTTTTTATTTTCTTTATCTATTCCACTGATTCCATGAGGAGCATTTATTAGACTGTTGTACTTCTAAATCTAAATTCGTACTTTCTCCGCTAACGCAATAATGTCAACACTTTAAATTACAACAATATATAAGTAAATTAAAACCCGGATTTTCCATTTTTATTGATATTCTACTATGAAGTAAAAGAATTACTACGCCTTAATACAAGATTCGACCAATAGAAGATCAGAAAAAATGCTGAAATATATATTTGTTAAAATTAACAGAAGCCGGCAGATTTGTCTGAAATATTTTATTATAATTTATAAATAAAAATTTTTTGAACCCATAGTACTCCTATCTTATTGGAATGTATTGACATAAATAATTGCAGCGAGGTTCGGGTTTTCTAAATTTAAAACACAGTGGTGGAAAATTGGCGCAGAGGTGGAGCCTATTGACACCACTAAATTATAGTAGTATTTTGCCTCTTATCTAATGATCAAATTTCTGAGTTTTTATTAAACTAAATAATACCATAAAAATTTAGTGGTGTCAATAGGCTCCGCCTCTGCGCCAATTTTCCACCACTGAAAACAGTGCTGTTTTTTAGATCTGTAATAATTTTTTATACAACCTTCGTTTACCAGTATTTGAAGGTTTGTGGTACGAAAACATGTATGCATGCTGGATAGAGATATAGTGAATTTTGTGAATAATTAAGAACAAACTGAAATGATTCTATACTACTTCCTGAATAGAGAATCTTACTAAAAAAATAGCTACTTTAAGTCTGATTAAATGAAGCATTAGCATAACTATATACATATATATTCAGAATTCATGAGTGGTTGCATATTTTAGTTACTCAGGAAAATGAAGGCAGGCGTGAATAACGAGCGCTTAAAAATACACTAATCCCCTTAAAAGTTTTTTTTTTCTTTCGACTCATTAAACTAAAAATAGTGCCAAAACAACACTTTACTCGTACTAAAATGTTTGCCTTATAAAATCAAAAAATATTTGCCAATTTACAAAACGAAACATACAGTTAAAAATTATCGGTATTTAGGAACTTCAAGCAAACTCTTCTTGCCTGAGCAGAGTTCGGGTAAAACTGTTTTAGTGGTTAATTTATATAACGACATACACAAGACAAAAAACTGCATAACAAATGCACATTACTGTCGTTCACATAACGAATAAAAGTTCCGTAAATTTCTAGCGGTACAGCGGAAAAAACAGTACTTTTGATTAAAAAGTGCTTCACCATCAATTCAGTCGCCGTATGTCTTATTATACTACATGCTGAAATCCGAATAAATATGCATGGTCCACTTAAACTGAGTTGCCAAATCTCCGGCTTTTTGCACACCACTATTATCATAGAGAAAATCTGGTTCTTTTAAATCGCTCAGATGTTCCAATTGAATAAAACATTTTCTCCATTAAAATACTGGTATCCAAAAAACCGGAGACTTGGTAGCTCTGACTTAAAACAAAGAAGTCGTTGGATTAATGATTTGGCTTATTAAAGATTTAAAATGTAACAAAAAGTTACTTTACCCATCATAATAATTCTTGACTAGTACAATTGGTAGAACTTATGTAGAAGTATTCTTAGATAGAATAATTTAACGAATATCAGTTTTGTCAATTTCCCCCAAAATAGGATAATTTTTGTTCCGTTTCGATGCGCGAATACAAGAGGCTCCCTTACGTCACACAGACAGCTCGATTGTCAAGTGACTTGTCAGATGGAGAAACCGAATCAACTGAATTCAACTTTTTCTCTGCATGCTATAATTTGAGAGATGTTGAACTTGGCTATTAACATCTTCGAATCGAGCGCCCCCGTATACTAATTATTGAGGTTACCGAGTAGTAAGTCTTTCATAATTAATTCTGTATTAGAAAATGCGAAAATTCCTTTTAGAAAATACTGGTATTGAAATTTATGATTTTTGATCATTTAATATGACACTCGTTGCTAAAGGATTAAATTTGTTTTTTTTTTTTCACATTTTCGAAATTATCTATGAGAGTGCAATTAAATAAAAAAAAAAAAACCTTGGTATGAATCACTATAAATAAAATCATTAATTAAACTTAAAAAATCGAAAAACCCGACTGCGTAAAAAGCGAACTAATTAATTATTTCTCAATCAATGTGAAACTATTTTTATATTACTTATCTATTTTTTTATTTACTTGAATTGATGACTGTTAAGTTGCGTTTAATTGTTAGTTCCTATCTATAAACACTATTTTGATGAGGCTTATACATGTCTATAATGGTTAGAATTTCAGTAAAGCTAGAGATCCTACCTACACTTCCAGGTTGCGTAATATTTAAACGGAACTTCTGACTGTAAAATAGTCAATGAAACATCGTCTTCATTTTGAAAGACCCATTCAATAATATGCCACTCAATAGGGTGTGTAAATTTGTTTTCGTCTCTACCGAAATATTAGCTACTTATTAGATATAAAGGATTTCTAAGAACAGTTCTTAAGCAATTCGAAATTTAAAAGGGATAAAAATGCACAAAAAGCGTTCTAAAAAACGTTCTAAATGGTGGTTTCTACACAATCTCAGGAAATACCAAACCGATTTAAAAAATAATGGTGACAACCCTTGCTCCAAGATAGGCTATATTTTATGTCGGTGCCACTACCCTAAAGGGGGTGCAGGAGCAAAAAACGTTCTAAAAATGCGATTTTGCGTTACTGAAGGGCCTAGAAATATGAAATTTGAAATATTAGCTACTTATTAGATATAAAGGATTTCTAAGAAGAGTTCTTAAGCAATTCGAAATTTAAAAGGGATGAAAATGCACAAAAAGCGTTCTAAAAACGTTCTAAATGGTGATTTCTACACAATCGTAGGAAATACCAAACCGATTTAAAAAATAATGGTGACAACCCTTGCTCCAAGATAGGCTATATTTTATGTCGGTGCCACTACCCTAAAGGGGGTGCAGGAGCAAAAAACGTTCTAAAAATGCGATTTTGCGTTACTGAAGGGCCTAGAAATATAAAATGTGAAATATTAACTACTTATTAGATATAAAGGATTTCTAAGAACACTTCTTAAGCAAATCGAAATTTAAAAGGGGTGAAAATGTGCGAAAAGCGTTCTAAAAAACGTTCTAAGTGGTGGTTTCTCCTCAATCTCAGGAAATACCAAACCGATTAAAAAAATAATGGAGTCAAAATGATGGTGACAACGCTTGCTCCAAGATAGGCTATATTTTATGTCGGTGACACTACCCCAAAGGGGGGGGGGCAGGAGCAAAAAAAACGTTTTAAAAATGCGATTTTGCGTTACTGAAGGGCCTAGAAATATGAAATTTGAAATATTAACTACTTATTAGATATAAAGGATTTCTAAGAACAGTTCTTAAGCAAATCGAAATTTAAAAGGGGTGAAAATGCGTGAAAAGCGTTCTAAAAAACGTTCTAAATGGTGGTTTCTACACAATCTCAGGAAATACCAAACCGATTTAAAAAATAATGGTGACAAACCTTGCTCCAAGATAGGCTATATTTTATGTCGGTGCCACTACCCCCAAAGGGGGTGCAGGAGCGAAAAACGTTCAAAAAATGCGATTTTTGCGTTACTGAGGGGCCTAGAAATATGAAATTTGAAATATTAGCTACTTATTAGATATAAAGGATTTCTAAGAACAGTTCTTAAGCAATTCGAAATTTAAAAGGGATGAAAATGCACAAAAAGCGTTCTAAAAACGTTTTAAATGGTGATTTCTACACAATCTTAAGAAATACCAAACCGATTTAAAAAATAATGGTGACAACCCTTGCTCCAAGATAGGCTATATTTTATGTCGGTACCACTACCCTAAAGGGGGTGCAGGAGCAAAAAACGTTCTAAAAATGCGATTTTTGCGTTACTGAGTGGCCTAGAAATATGAAATTTGAAATATTAGCTACTTATTAGATATAAAGGATTTCTTAGAAGAGTTCTTAAGCAATTCGAAATTTAAAAGGGATGAAAATGCACAAAAAGCGTTCTAAAAACGTTCTAAATGGTGATTTCTACACAATCGTAGGAAATACCAAACCGATTTAAAAAATAATGGTGACAACCCTTGCTCCAAGATAGGCTATATTTTATGTCGGTGCCACTACCCTAAAGGGGGTGCAGGAGCAAAAAACGTTCTAAAAATGCGATTTTGCGTTACTGAAGGGCCTAGAAATATGAAATTTGAAATATTAACTACTTATTAGATATAAAGGATTTCTAAGAACACTTCTTAACCCATTGAGCGTTTCACTAGATTATAAAAATGTACCTTAAAAAGGCCTTGAATAGGAAAAAAAACTTGTTCGAAAAGGTGGAAGGGGTTATGTGATTTTGTAGTTGAAAAGTGCTAAGGGATTTAGTTCTTTCCCCTTCTTTCTGACACTGAATGATTGAAACGTCTGTCCACTGTCTTTTATGAGGCGTGAATGGGCGTTTAAAACTAGTTGACTATTAGCTTTCGAAAACGATTGTCTAGTTAATCCCAGGCAACATCTGAAAGTATGTAACGAAATAGCAGTTTTCAGGAATACAGGTGTGTGTTCCGTGTTGCTTAGAATAATGTTTGCAAACTGTTAATGTAGTATAATTTGCTTTATATGCTATTAAATTTTATCTAAATTTGAAAAGAATTTATATCTTCGTAATAACAAGCATGTTTCATTTCCTCTAAATGCATTCTTTTTTTCTAAACAGTTTCTGTTACATAAACTTGTAAATTTTATTAATTTGTAATGATTTAATTACAAAATTAAACTGGAAGTAATCGATTTTTTAAATAAATTTACATTTTATAAAACGCACGCATAGCGATAGATCTCACTATACAACGAATCTCAATTAAACGTTTAGTACACTTTAGTTACACTTTTAGATAGGGTTATTCATCGTATCTCAATTTCAATTAATGCTAATATTATTTTTTTTCTTTTATAAATAATAATAATAATAATAATAATAATTTCTCATTATGCAAATTAGTGTAACATCTGCCTTCTTTGATTTTCTATGATATAAATCTGAGATAGCTGATATATTGTACAATATCCTGATGAATATACCAGTTGAAAATACATTAAAATATTCTAACACCCCCCCCCCCCCCCCACCAAAAAAAAAAGTGATTTATTATAAAGTATTTCAAATGCGCACTCAAAATAAATGGAAAAAACTTCTTCTAAATGATAATTCTTCTAACTTATTTTTTTTTTTTTTTTTTTTTGTGAGCAATAAAAGAATTAAAACAAATTTTAATAAGATTTTCAAAATGTGCAAATTCCTGTTTAAAAAAAGAAGAAAAAAATACAAACTGAGAACCTTTTTTCCAGCCATACATAAAAAAAAAAAAAAAAAAAAAAAAAAAAAAAAAAAAAAAAAACAGGCGGATTTTTGGATCTTATAATTTAGCTTCCAGATAACAAATTTGAATTTTTATTAATTCCTATTATTTTACTGATAAATGTAGAACATTAAAAGAAAAACATTTATTGATGTAATCAAAGTGGCAGTAATTATTTCAACTTTTCCTTTCGTCTCGGCAGGCAATTGTTTTAGTACAGTAAAACCAAACATGTTAAGGCGTTTCTTTTTTATAAAGTACACTATTTCTTATACTTAAATCATGTTTAGAGATAGTAAAGATATATTATTTAAGTTTTACAGAATTAATTAATCAGTAACACTGCACAGTACCACTGTATATTACAATAAAACCGGTTAATACGAGATCACTAGGTACGAAAACAAATTCTGTTTTAGACAGGTTTTACTAGGTGTAATTGTGTAATATTTTGTATTTGGGAATATAAAATTCTCCGTTTAAGGCAGGATTATGCTATACATGGATTTCATTTTTACAGGTTTTACTGTAATTAATTAGTGATCATAGTATTGCATCATTAACGAATTATAGGTGTAATACTTGTGCATCCTCCCCACTTAATCGGGTCACGGATAATCGAATACCCCGCTTATTCGAATAGAATTCTCCGGAACCGAATTTATTCCTATTGGTTCTATGTTATTTTCCCCCGCTTAAACCAAATAACTTTTACGAACCTCCCCGCTTAATCGAATAAGAACTGTGTGACCGATGTTTGAAAATAGGCGCAGAAAGCCCGTTTCAGCTAGAATTTCCTTCCACCTTTTGTCATTTCCGGTTCCTTTACGCTGAAAACAAATTTTCAGTTCTTCCTGCAATGATTTTGGTTGGCAGGTATATAATGGACAGGTCAAATGATTTCCCCACCTTGATCTCACCACCATCGCTTCTTGCTGTTAATCAGGCTTTAATGGCAATGCGTCGTCACTTCGAGACTCGAGATGGTCGTTGTGATATATTGCACTCATTCGAAAAATAACTCTATATTTACTCCTTTAAAATTTCACTTAAACAAACAACTTTAAACGATTTTTTAAAGGCAGTATAAGTAACATAAATTAGAAGTAGCCAAGTTTTGACCAAACTCAAACGAGCTGCATTAAGTGTGATGTAAACCATATAAATGAATATACTGACGTTAAATTAATAAGTATTTACTTTATATTAGCATTCGTATTTATTTTAGTTTATGTTATTCTATTAACGATTTATTATTTTGTTAATTAAACATACCGTAGATGGGTATTTTCCCTTTTTATTACGCATATTACAGTTATGATTCCCCGTTTAATCAAAACCCGCTTAATCGAATATTATTTCTGGAACCAAAAATAATCGTTTAAACGGGAACGACTGTATTACTGATTAAATGCAAGTTTTAATTTTAACAATGAAACCCTTTAAAACGAAATGATAAGGGGCAATATAATAATTTTGAATTAGAAATTTTCCAAAAAACTTTGGATTTTTTTAAGGCAAGATTCCGCTTAGTACAGGTATTACTATGTATAAATATGTCAATGGAGAGTCTGCATAGTAATATACAAAATAAATGTGCTTTTTGTAAGTTCCATTGTAATAAAAGTACCCTTTTTTTTTCGGGTGTCATTTTTCTCCTTCTCACCACCTAGGAAAAATAATTACATTTAAAATTTTCCAATAACAGGAATTATTTTAGGTACCTAATATATTCTCCTATTGAAAATGAGAAAAATACAATCCATTTCAAATATCTGTGAAGAGTAATACCTCCCTCCACCCCCCCCCCCCCCCCTCACTTTATCTCCCATAAAACTTCCAGCGTCCATCGGCCATAAAGAGATAAAAAGGATTTAAAATTTACAACAATAAGTTCGCAACTCCGCGGGACACAAGTTGAACATTCTTAGACCAGATGGAAACTAAGCACTATTTTTAATAATTTCGAAATGCATTCATGTATTTTTTCTTATATTTAGTACAGTAAGACTCCGTATTTTTTCAAAAATTCTTTGGAGAAATTGAAAAAGAATATTTGTAAAAAGAAACATGAGCTAAAAATCATGTGTCTAGCATAAATTATGAAACACTTTCCAATACATTCAGAATATTGAAACAAAACTTTACAGCTTATTACGGAGAAAGGTGGTGTCTAAATAAATAAATTAGAAAACACATAACGCATTTGAAAACCCAATTTCTGCAATTGCTGTCAGTTAGTTGGAAAAATATCTATTTTTTGTGCAGCCCTGTATATGCTCTATAACTTTGTATGTATGTATGCAAAAATTTAGTTCCGCAGGAAAATTCCCATTCAGCAATTTCTGTCAATAAACGGAATTGTACTTGCGATAGTGATTCCCAGTATATGACCTATTGAATTTATAAACACCACATAATATAAAAAAAAATAATAATAACAACAGTCAAATTTAAAAACGTATACCGCAACTGATAACGAACTTATAGCAATTATTGGTCATAGGCCAAATTTTTTTGTGTGTCCCTGAAAATGAAATATAAATTCTATGCACATCATATTCTACAGTAATCGCCTTGTAGTGTACAACTCCTTAGTGAAATATAAAAATTCCAATATGTTTAAAATAGTGTAATATCATTAAACTACACCATACACGATTTTTCTAATTCACCGTAATGTGACGGCATTCTTTTGCGTGTCCCTGTAAACGAATCTTACATGCTACACATTTCATTTTCAATAATGAACATGCCAAATTAAACAAAAATAACATATATCAATTTTATGGCAATTGGACTAAATTTATGTGAATTAGAGCACGGACAGAAGGAAAGACAGACAAACCGAATTTATAAACGCTTTTCAACTATTCTGGAAAGAGTTTAAAAAAAAATCAAATGACACTTTTTATCACTTTTTAAGATTTATCCTTTTTTTAAGTTTTAGGATTTGGATGAAACCAGTTTTAATTTTCCTTCTCAAGATATTTTTATTTTTTTCATTTAATTTTTAAACAAATAATATTAATAAACAAATAGTAGTAATTATTACCTCTGCGTATTTGTATGTATGGAAACTCTGAAAACTTTCTCCAGCATAAAAAATAAAAGCTCATAAAAATAAGAACGAAGAATAGATTGTGAGAATAGATTTCAAGAATAGATTGTGAAATACTTTCCAACACATTTATCTATCTATAAAACTGTACTGAAATTTTACCGGTAAATAAGGCGCAAGATATGTGGCAGGAAGATATGTGAGTAAACAGTATGGTAAACATATAACACATTTAGAAATCCAGTTTTATCAATTACCTTCTATAATAATTAAAAAAAAATAATCAATTACGCACCCAAACGGCCATGTATCTTGTTGGTTTGCGTATCCCTGTATAATTTTTTTTATGTTCCACAAACTTCTATTGGCATACAAATATAGTTCAGCGAGAAAATGCATCACACAATTAAAACTATTCTCTAAGCAACTTCCATAGTCAGTAATACTTATTTTTTTTTTTTTTTTCTGCGTTTCAAGTAAAGCAGGTGTATCTGTTCTTTCAACGCGCTACTTTGATAGCTTATGTATAAGAACAGCGAGTTTTATATATTTATGGAATCTTTGACCAAGGATATTCTTTGGGGTGAGAAGGAAGAGAGTGGGGGAACATAAAAAAACTTTACATACAGATATTTTAAAGGGGTTGAAATAAACATGTTGACTAACAAACGGAAATTTTATCATCTTGATCTTTACAATGTAGGAGAGGGCAGAGTTAAAGGGGTCGGGGGGTAACAAAGTATGAGTAAAAAATTCAGTATTTAGAGCAAGGAAACACAATTTAGGCAATACATTGCATAAATAAAAATGTTTTACAAAGATCTTTGAAAATAAAGTTTAATATATAAAATTATTGGTTATGGTGGTCCATTAAATACATATATATATATATGTATGTTACATATATATTATCAGGGCCCGACTTATGTAGGTGCATGCGGGGAAGCTTCCCCGGGTCCCCCTTTTTAGGGGACTCCCATGAGAGTAGTCAGGATTTTTATTTAAATGGTGTCAAATGTTTAAAATTAAATAAAAAAGACCAAAATTCATACATTTTCGAACTTTTAAGAAGGAAGTGCGGTCCCCTTCCCCCCCCCGCTTTCAGTAACCTCTCCACCTACGCAAATATCATTAGAAAACTAATGATTAATATTTTATTATGACAATTTAGTATTCTATAGTTTTCAAAAGCAATTCTTGATTAACGTTTTTCTCTTAACGTGGCAAGTTAAAACCAATACTTATAACCAATTTGGGACGTTTTCTTTTAGACATCTTATAACGTACATAGATAAGCAAAGTAAATGTTTGCAAAGAATTACTCGTATCAAACAATCTATCATTTTTTTTCTACTATTTTCCTACAAGTATTTTTTTCTTAAAGTTTTGATTATCTTTTTGTGACACTCTGTATACAGATGTAAGCAGTACCGGATATAAAACTTATGCATATAATACAATAGTATGAAGTTTATTACTAGCTACTTCCACATTATTCACAAAAAAATCTATAGATAGATAGATAGAGGGGGGGGGGGCAGAATGATTCTTACCTTTCCCCCCATAGCCTAAGTCGGACCCTGCCCTGTATATGGTGGTTAATTAATGCTCTTCCGCCTGCCCTACCACTAACTTTTGTAAATATTATTTAGATGAAAAAAAATGCTCGTTTAACAATAAAAACTTTGACACATTAACGAATTAATATATAAGTGTAAAAACTTGACAAATGCAGGTATGACTATGTAAATGATTTGAGAGCAAATGTTTTTTTTTTCTTTCACTTTTTCTTTTTTTCACTTTTCGACAAATAAATTCCATGAGAAATACAAGCGTTTTCCCATTGTAACCTTTATCGGGCTTCCGTGTGCAGAATTTTTTTTTCAAAACGCCAAATTTAACAGCATTTTCTGAAAGACTTCCTTCCTATGTTTATCGAAAATTGAAAAAAATTGTTCGACTTTATAGTTTCTGAATAAGAGTACCTGCCAATTCCATGTGTTTATGAACAAAACTGAATTCAGGAATGTGTCACAAAAAAAATCAATTTGGAAGATTATGCAGTTTTTGTACGGGGCATTCGCCTAGAGCACCCCAAATTTAGTGTCATAGACCTTGAAGCAATTGCAATAAGTTGGATTTATATGATGTAACAATTATCAGTCAGCATGAGCAGGAAAGAAATCAACATTAATTGTAAAATATATTTGTGATCTCTAAGTAATCTATAATTAAAAATGGATATTTAAATACGTTAAAATAAATGTGCATTATACAGTATTAGTGTAGTTTAATGCATTAAAATAAATGTTTTCTTAGTTTAATTCTCATGGTAACGAAATGAAAATTTCAATCATCAAAATCTAGTTTAACTTCTTTTTTTTTTCCAGTTTCAATACATTCATTTCATTATGATTGTTTTAATCATACTTATCATGTAGTATTAGCATTAATTATGATCATATAGTATTAGTCTATATGAGATATATTTATAAAAAAATAGATTGCCATGATTTAATTTGTCATTTAACAAACATGATTGTACAAAGTAAAGTAATAATAATAATAATAACAATAACAATAAATTAAAAAAGATAATGCTTTCATTTGCATTATTGTAAGAATCTTTTAGATAATGATTCTTCCCTGTCTTTAAAGACATATACTTACACTTGATCATATCTACTGCTTTAATTGCATCCATTCTATTGATATTTTTGAATAATTCGATACTTGTACTGTTCATTGGTATCTTTTTAAACAATATATAGTTACACTTGAATATTTTAGGCTAATTGTGAGCTTGGTGTGCCATCGCGGAAAAAGTCTAGTACTACTTTTCCATCTGACCTTTGTAAATATTACTTGCATTGCCATGAAATCGATATATGATATGGAGGCCTGTTCACTATTGGAAATAGTGAGTGTGGCCTTTATTGTTGGTTTACATGGATGTATAAAATAATTCGAATAAACTCGAATTACGGTCTAGATCGATATCTGCTTGTAGTACTTTTTTTTATAGTAGTATATTATTCCAACCGCAATAATTGATACACATTGCTAATGTGCACTGCAGTTTGTTTCCCATAAAAATTAATAGTAATAATAATGCGCGTAGTGTTTACTGATCATTAACAGAGGAATTCCAAGACAACCGAAGAACAGTGCACTAAAAAAGGACGGTTGAAAAAGGGCACTTTTGTGAATATTTAAAATATTTTTTAGTAAAGGGTGGATTGCTGAAATTAAAATAATTTTAATATCTATAAAGAAAACTGTCTTATTTTGAAATTTGGTTTTCACACTCGAGTTCAAAATTTAATAAAACATTACTTTCATTATATCTTTCTTAATTTTTCAAATGGTGAAGAAAGAAAAAGTTTTTACTTTCCAGTTCTTTGTTTTTGTTTTTGTTTTTTTTTGCGTGCGCGTAAAAAATTAGAGGAAAATCAAATGATTAAGAGGAAGAACGATAATAGTCCAATTGTGGGAAATTTTGTATGACAGTTTTATTTAATGGCTTGAACGACGTAATATCGTTTGCTTATCTTAGATAGAGGAATGAGATGAAATAGTCCTTTGACAATGTAGCTAAAGATAAGTCGATACACAGCTGAAGATCGTATATTCACAAATGTAAATTGAAATATAGCTCTGAATAAACGGTCTATGCCTATCATAAATTTTCCCTTCGACCTACAGATCCCATTTTTGTAATATGTCTGTTAAATTGTATTAAGACAAGCTTAATAAAACTAGTTTCTAAATTATTTAGATTTTACAATTTTCCTTGTGTATTCAATTTTTCCATTTCTTTAAAAACTGTTATTGTATGCAGATTTTTCAACAGAAAAAATATTTTAGAAATTCTTTGAAAAATCGGGTCAAGCCGAACCGGACCCGCAAGAGACAAAACCTAACCCGAAACAATGGATATCAACCCGATTTGCAGCAAAATTGTAGAAGTTAATCCAACCCCCGACAAAAAAGAAAGGTTTCCCGACCCGATGCAGGACTCTACGCCATACTCAATAAATTTAGATCCTAAGTATTATTTAAATTATTTTCGAGAAAATATTTTCATTTCTGCTGTGCATTCCTTAAATTTTGTTTTCTTTGTTGAAACTTCAAAATTTTGACTCCCACTTATTGTTACCCCCCTCCATACACACACACACACACACACGTACACCCCGCTCTTAACTCTGCTCCCCTCTTACATTATAAAAATCAAGATAATGAAAAACCTTCACTTTTGAAAAAAGTACTTTTGTTTATGTTTTGACCCCTTTAAATGTATGTAAAAATTTGTTTCTTTTAATTCCATGTCCTCCCCCTTTCTCTTCACCAAAAGGCTGTCTTTGGTCAAAGTTCCCATAAATATATAAAAGTTAATAGCCTTATACATAAGCTATCCATGTACTAAATTGAGAGAATCTATAGATTGTATTTTCTGTTTACCACCCCGCCCTTTCTAGGGGCTTACTAATGAACAGCCGACGTCTCCAGCAGAATATATTTTTTCAATACACAGCACCTATTTGTTAGTGTCCTTTAAGTGTAACGCTATGTATAATATACTTTTTGATATCAATAATAGATATGCGGACTTACCCGGGCTTTAGTTGAAGCTTAGAATTAGTTTTCTATAACTGAAAATATATGTAACTTTAATAACTAATAGATCTGAATTTTAGGTTCATCTAAGTATATATAATAATTATTATTTTTACCACTGATTTTTTTTTGCTGAGACCTTTTCACCGTTGACCTTTTTACCTAAATTCATTTGAAATAGAGTATCTACATTAAAATATACTGCAAACGATTTTCCCGCGTAGATCATTATGTAACGGAATTCTTTTGTGCGACTCTGGAAATGAATAATAAATTCTTTGCATTTCATATTCTACAGAAAGCATGTTTTAGTGCTGCACTTGAAACGATTTTTTCCCATTGGTCGTAATTTAACGGCATACTTTTGAATGCCCCTGTAAGAGAACTGTACATGCTACATATTTCATTTTCAATGGTGATCGTGCGATAGTAAATGTCAATAACACACAAAATTTCAGGGAAATCGAATTATATTTGCGCAAGATAGAGCACTGACAGACAAACTGAAGTCATAAACCCTTTTCAACTATGTTGGAAAATGTAAAATAAATAAATTCCTCATAATTTAGAATTACAAATTGTCATTAGTGTGTGACTTAATCGGAGAAAAATTTTCTTGATTTTACGATATCGGAGGTAACATGCGCATATCAAATATCACGAATTTGATTTTTTTTTAAAGTAGACCATTGAAAGTGATTATTTAAAAGTATTTAGGTAGAATAACTAAATTACTAAATTCTTCTATAAACACGCTTGCGAAATGGGGCAGAATTTGATAACATACAGAAAATGTGCAACAAAGTTTTTATTATTAAAAATAACCATAAGTTTAATAATAATTCTTAGGCTACAATAAAGATAACTCTTCGGCTATCAGTTTTTATTTTCCGTTGGGGAGGGGGGGGGGGGGGGAGTTATTCTAAGATTTCTGCTGTGATGTCAGAAAAGATTTTTTTTTTAATGATGCCCTACTTTATTTTTATATCAACAATCTTTTATGTTACATTATGCAATATTCATGATTTAATAATTATTGATTAATACTAATTTTAAAAGAACTAGTTTAAAACATAAACATTTCATAATCCTTTTATTAAATAAGCGACAATGAAAAAAATATGTAGCAAGCTACCACTATTTGGAATTTTACTGTTCCCGTGAACTGTTTTCTTTAGAAATCATCTTTACAAGGGAAGGGGTGGGGCTGTCAATCATAGTTTTCTCAAAGCTCAAAGCGTCACTTACAGGTAGTATTTCGATGTCATTCATGGGTTGCAAGAGTTTGGATTAGATAACAATGGGAGATATTTACTCTCTTTCAAACCTTACTTCAAAGAAAACTCATAGAAACTTTTAAAGTATCATTGAAATTAATTACACTGGAATATTTGGTCAACTCTGTTGTATTTAGTAGAATGATTAGGTAAAAAATAATGATAGTTGTAGATATCGTTCAGGGAAGTGTAGTCTCATAAGCATTTTTCTGGCTACACCTCTGGTTCTTCTCTGTGAAACACAACTGTGAGAATAAATAAGATTTAGGGCTTTTTAATATGGCAGTTTTAATGTAAGAGTCGCTATATTGGGACTCGTTATATAAAGAAAGCACAAATAATACACAATGTTTTTAATTTTCCAAGCGGACACAGCCAGTGGTATAAACATAAGAATGGTTTTTGGATTCTCCCCCCCCCCCTCAACTTTCAAAAGAAATCAAGTATCCAGTTATTCAAAAATATAAGTAGGTCGAATATAATGAAAACCACACATATAAATATGTGTAAAAATACACCTTTATTTATTTTTTAATGCAAGTAAAAACAAGGAAGAGTAACTTTTGTTAAGATTATCTGTCTTTAATGCATATGAATGCATTACCTATCTTAAAATGATTATTATTGTTTACTTTGCTTAATCATATTGGTGAGATGATAGGTTATATCTCCCAACCTGAGAAGTACTGTGTAAATATCATTTTATTGATTGAAATAATTCTTTCATGGCAAATCTCTTTGTATGTAAACTGCCATATAAACAAAAGGAAAATCGAGATAAGAACAGGAAAAAAAAAATAAAATATGATACGTTTGTAGAGATTTTGAAATACAGCCTTCACGGTAGAATTATCATTAACTTTGTCTCATATGATAAAGGAAAAGTTTCAAATTGAAAAATAAAATTACTTTACTTTTGCTCTAAAATATTAAAAAAGCATTGCAGATTACTGCGAGCAATTGCACTTAATAAAGCCGTCTATGATGTTTAATTGCGTGGAGTTTTTGATCTACTTCCAACAATTAATAGGCTACTTCACTCACGCGAAAGCACCCGCTCGCTAATGTTTATTTGGTGGAAGAATTTTTTTAAGATACCTCGTTTTTATTTCCATTTTTTTAAACGAATCTTTTGCATTGGCTACCTAAGATCGATCTATAGAAAGACCGTTTTTTTCTTTTTCGATTTTGTTTAAAGTTTTTTTTTTAATTTATTTAGGATACATTTACTTTCGGAACCGGTTTCGAAAGTAAAAGTATCCCCATTAAAAAACCTTGCAAATAAAATAGAAGGAGTAAAAAAGTCCTTTGTACAGATCGACCTCAGCTACTCAAATCAAAGAAAATCGTTTAAAAATATTGAAATGCAAGCACGCTATCTTTAAAAAATTCTTCCTTAGGAATAATATTGAATCTAGGAAAAAAGGTGACCGGAAAAAACGTGACAGAAAAAACAAGAGCGGAAAAAACGGGATAAGGAAAAAACAAGACCGGAAAAAACGTGACAAGGAAAAAAAGGTGACCGGAAAAAACGTGACAAGGAAGTGTTAAATATTGAACTTGTCGATAAATAAATGCTAAAAACTAAAGTAAAGTTTTTCCACTGTCAGTTTCTTACAGCGTAGGGGGGGGGGGGGGGGGGGGGAGAGTTAATGGGTGAGTTTGACAACTCTAAGATTTGGTCCAAGAAAATACAATTTTAACATTTCATTAAGAGAAGTTTATTATGACCAAGTTAGTGCTATCCACGGAGGGGGGGGGGGGGGGTATTAAGGAAATACAATTTATTGATTCTTTCAATTCGCTATTGATAGTTTATATATGAGTAAAGATGTTTTATAAGGCGGAGGGGGAGGGAAAAAATTGCATACACAGCCTGTAAAGGGAACAAAATAAAGACGAAGAGAGGAGGCATTTTCTTTAGAGGAATTTTTTCATTATCCTGCTTTTTGCTCGCAGGCTATCAAAGCCCAAGGATTAATGTGCACGCAGGTTCTGTATGTATGTATGTATGCACTTACGTCTGTATGTACGTAACGCGATAGCTCTTGACAGAAACATCCGATTTGCTTTAATTTTTTTTCCAGGTTCATTGTTTCCAAATTCAATATTTAACACTTCCTTGTCACGTTTTTTCCGGTCACCTTTTTTCCTTGTCACGTTTTTTCCGGTCCCGTTTTTTCCGGTCACCTTTTTTCCGTTTACCAATCTACCTATAATGAAATTTAAAACCTATCTACATCGATGCTTTTTCTGGCCCATTCAGCGTCATTATAGACAGGTTTCACGGTGCTAGTTTTAAATTATGCTAGAATTTGAATAAAATTTGCGCAACAATAATAAATAAAAATATTATTTTTGAAGTGTAATGTTAAATTAGATATTTGAGATTTTTATTATTATTACACAACAAAAGTGCTGTAAGTAAAGAAAAAAAAAACAGTTTAGTTATTTAGTATTATAGTTAAATGAAAAAAATGACATACATTTGGAAGTAAAAAGGAAAGAAAAGAACGTGTATATTCATTAAAAGAGCAAAATAAATAAATATTACATAATAAATAATGAACATGCAAAATAAATAAATATTATATGGCAAATGATATAAAATAATAATTATTATAGTAATGAATTAGAATCTTATGAACAGAAATAATAAAGTAAAATAAGTAAACGATGATATTCTATAAAATTGCCTAGTATATGGTTCGAAATACAATGCCATTCTTAAGCATTAACAGAAAACGAAATCCCCTAAGGCATTCGACTTAAAATACGGTAATCCAGTTGACAAATAGTCTGCCTAACGCCTATTGTGTGCTTGGAAAGAGGGGGTGATTGATAAACGCCTTCTTTAACTCCCAGTCTCGAGAAGTGGGGGGAAGCAAAAACGCGCAAACGCGTTCATAACCATCTAGAAGTAGAATATTTTGACCGCCTATACGCGCTTGTGACCATCTACAAGTACAAAAGTCTGACCGCCTATATGCGTTCACGACCACTTACAAGTACCAAAGTGCGACCGCGGATACGCGTGCGTGACCACGAAAGGGTTAAGCAAATCTAAATTTAAAAGGGGTGAAAATGCGCGAAAAGCGTTCTAAAAAACGTTCTAAGTGGTGGTTTCTCCGCAATCTCAGGAAATACCAAACCGATTAAAAAAATAATGGAGTCAAAATGATGGTGACAACGCTTGCTCCAAGATAGGCTATATTTTATGTCGGTGACACTACCCCAAAGGGGGGGGGGGGGCAGGAGCAAAAAAACGTTTTGAAAATGCGATTTTGCGTTACTGAAGGGCCTAGAAATATGAAATTCGAAATATTAACTACTTATTAGATATAAAGGATTTCTAAGAACAGTTCTTAAGCAAATCGAAATTTAAAAGGGGTGAAAATGCGTGAAAAGCGTTCTAAAAAACGTTCTAAATGGTGGTTTCTACACAATCTCAGGAAATACCAAACCGATTTAAAAAATAATGGTGACAACCCTTGCTCCAAGATAGGCTATATTTTATGTCGGTGCCACTAACCCCAAAGGGGGTGCAGGAGCGAAAAACGTTCAAAAAATGCGATTTTTGCGTTACTGAGGGGCCTAGAAATATGAAATTTGAAATATTAGCTACTTATTAGATATAAAGGATTTCTAAGAACAGTTCTTAAGCAATTCGAAACTTAAAAGGGATGAAAATGCACAAAAAGCGTTCTAAAAACGTTTTAAATGGTGATTTCTACACAATCTTAAGAAATACCAAACCGATTATAAAAATAATGGTGACAACCCTTGCTCCAAGATAGGCTATATTTTATGTCGGTATCACTACCCTAAAGGGGGTGCAGGAGCAAAAAACGTTCCAAAAATGCGCTTTTTGCGTTACTGAAGGGCCTAGAAATATGAAATTTGAAATATTAGCTACTTATTAGATATAAAGGATTTCTAAGAACAGTTCTTAAGCAAATCGAAATTAAAAAGGGCTGAAAATGCGCGAAAAGCGTTCTAAAATCGTTCTAAATGGTGGTTTCTACACAATATCAGAAAATACCAAACCGATTTAAAAAATGATGGCGTCAAAATGATGGTGACAAGCCTTGCTCCAACATAAGCAATGTTTTATGTCGGTTCCACTACCCCAAAGGGGGTACAGGAGGGAAAAAAAACGTTCTAAATTGTGGTTTTTGCGTTACGAAAGGGCCTAGAATCATGAAATTTTGATTGGTAGTTAGTTATAAGATATCAGTGATCTCTAAGGACATTTCCTAAAAAATCGAAATTTAAAAGGGGGGGGGGGTTAAATGCGCAAAAAGCGTTGTAAAAAAGTTCTAAATTGCGATTTTTATGCAATCTCAGCAAGTACGATTTCAAATATAATGGTTTAAAATGATGGTGACAGCACTTGCTCCAAGATAGGCTATGTTTTATATCTGTTTCCACTACCTCAGAGGAGATGCAGAAGAAAAAAACGTTCTAAAAATGCGATTTTTGAATTATGGAAGAACTTAGACTCATGAAATTTTGCATTGTACATATTTATTAGATCTAAATTATCTCTAAGAACATTTCTTTAAAAATTTGAAATTTAAAAAGGGGTGAAAATTCGCGAAAAGCGTTCTAAAAACGTTCTAAATGCCGATTTTTCAGCAATATCTCAGGAAGAATCAAACTGATTTCAAAAGTAATGGTAGGGAATTGATGCTGACAGTCTCTGCTCTAACATAGACGCTATTTCATGTCGGTTCTCACTACCACCAGAGGATTGCAGGAGCAAAAAATTTTCAAAATTGCAATTTCTATGATACCGAAAAGGCTAGAAACTTTAAATATGGCATGGTAATTACTTATAAAATATAAATGCCCTTGAAGGACTGTCGAAAATAAATTCGAATTAAAAAGGGATGAAGCGAAGGGGAGGTGCGAAAAGCATTATAAAAAAGTCCTAAATTACGATTTCTATGCAATTTCAGGGAATATAAACAGATTATAAAAGTGATAGTTGCGAATCAATGGTAACAGTCTCTGATCCTACACAGGGTATATTTTATGCCGATGATTCTACCACCTGGCGTTCACAGGAACAACAAACCTTCTAAAAAAGGCCTTTAAAAGCTTTCTAAATTACGTTTCTGTGGAATATTAGGAAATAACAAACCGATTTCAAAATTAATGTTGCCAAATTAATGGTGACAGTTCCCATTTCAGCATAGCCTTTTATGTTGAGAGAGGTGTGAGGACTTGGAATTTGACATGATAGTTAATTTTAAGATGTAAGAGATGGTTTCTAAAAAACTCAAAACTTCCAATGAATACGTAAATGACCGTATTAATTGAGCATAAAAGTTTCAAAATATTTTCTAATTTATATTTTTCTTAGTTTTATTTCGTTTTATTAATTTAAGTCTCATTTTTGCCTAATGCAATGTAATAATGATGTCTAGTCAAACTCTGTTTTAAATAATAATTTTTGAATTATTCCTAAAAGTAATAAATACCTTTTAATAATAATAAAAAAAATTACCTTTTAATAAAATAAAATATTACCTTTTAATAAAATAAAAATTTAATTAGTACATTTTAATAAAAATTAGACATATAAATATCACTTGGTATATTTCAAATTTTACGCGAGCAAAGCCGCGGGGTTTTCTAGTTGTCTATAAAGTTTCATGCATCGAATTTTTTCTTGTGTTCTCATCTAAAAGAACTATGATAATGACACCACATATTTTCAATGGAGAACAAGCCGCAGTACGCTATATACAAACTTATTGGAGTCTGAAAACGCATAATGGCGCATAAGACGCATAATATTAAGAAATTATGGCCCACAGACTGTAGTGTAATCTAATTTTTTTGCGGTCATATACCATAACTATAAATCCTATATTCACCTTCTTCAAGAAAAAATCATGCTGTTGGTGACAGTATCAACATGCTAAAATTGCATTGCTGCCAGCGTTCTTGATAAAATTGTTTTTGAAATTGCGAATTGTTTTATTTTAATTCACTGCAGTATTTATTGGGAAACATTTTTGATGCACACGTTAAAAGTCAATGTTAAAACTTTACAATATCTAACCTAAACCATTGTTTTACAGTACAGTAATCCCTTAACATTCGCGAGGGGGTTCGAGGAAATCTCCGCGAATGTCAAAATCGCGAATGTTGAGACTATCTTCCAGTGCTTATATGTGAGATGGCTTTTATATATTTTTTTTTTAATGAGAAAGCAATTGAAATTCAAAAAGTATATTTATTATTATTATTTATTAAGCATTATTCGTTAAATGTACATGCTTTAAATAAATTTGAATAATTATAAATATATTTTACAAAATTTATTTGCTAGTTGATGGCGGAAAAAATTTAGTGATGTGCGATTGTTTGACAGAATAGATCTTTTGTTCATGAATTTCCACGTAAGGAAAAGTTGAGGGTTTGATTTCTATTTTAAATTTAAGACTCTTCACCAGTGAGGAATCGCATTCTATTGCTTTTTCACCAAGTTATTGTTGATGTTTTAAAATTTCCCAGATAAATTTTGCTGAAAATGTTTCACCTGCAATTAAAAATTAGAATTTTACAAAAATTTAGAAAATTGAATATAGAATATGCATAAAAAAATATATATTAATCTATATTTTCCCTCAACACAAGGGCTGAAGTTCTCGCAACTTAATCCATACAGTAATACAATAGGCTATACAGTAGATAGTTGTCCAGTGTCATGTAGTTGATGAAACTGGTAAAACAAAGTGAGTTTAATTTGCAAAAAAATATTCTTTATAAAACAAAATTCGCGAATAACCGAGCAACGTATTCGCGAATGTTGAAAAGTTCCGCATTTTCTATTTCGCGAATAATCAAAACTCGCGAATGTTAGGGGATTACTGTTCATAGATTTTATTGTGAAATCTATGTTGTCTATAGCTACACATGTTTCTTAATCTACCAAAATGTACAATAATCACGAACTCAAATATATAATAATCTATTCAGAGCCACCGAAGATTCCTAAAAGTGTTCTTTTATCTTTAGAAACCTCAGAAAAAAATTTGTTTTCGAAATTTAAAGAAGAATTTACGAAAATAAATTTTTATTAGCTGCCTGTAATTTTCGGAAACGTTTCCTAATAACTTTTACAAAGCGTTAAACAGTTCTCTGTACCCGGAAAATCGGTTTTTCGGATTCTACCTATTCCAAAGTAAATATTTTCAGCTGCACAACTGAATTTGTGCATGCAATTGTAACAAAATAATGTTAATTTTCATATTAATACTTAAGCTATAAATGTAAGTAAGTACGAGTAATAAGCCTTAATTACGTCCACTAATAACCATATCACAATATATATTCGAAACGGAAAAGTCAAAACATATATTAAAATATTTATTTGCTTAAAAGACTTTGCTAAAAACACATTAAAAGTAAATTAAAAACCTATAGTGGCATGTTTCAAATCCTTCACTGAGTGGTCATCAGAATGTATAATAGAAATTACAAATACAATGCATATGAAAAATGAAAAAAAAAATCATCGAATACAAAGAAGTAAACATATAACGCGCACTACATTTTCCTATCGCACGTGTTCCCTGTATGTCCCGACTCCGCAAGTTATCCAACTATTCGGAATGAGAAAAGAGGTTCAGGGGTTTATAGCGATACGTTATCTTTTCGCATCCCGAATATATGGATTGAATGGTCGGACAACTTGCGGAGTTGCGACATAGAGGGAACACGTGCGATAGCGAAAACGTAGGGCGCGTTATATGTTTACTTGTTTGCATTCAATTATTTTTTTTATCATTTTTCATATGCATTGTATTTGTAATTTCTGTTATACATTCTGATGACGACTCAGTGAAGGAGTTGAAACATGCCAATATAGTACGAATTGAATATTTCCAACTGAGCGAAAAAATGCCCAGGCCGGGAATCGAACCCAGATCCTTGGCTTACAAGGCCAATGCTTTTCCGTTTAAGCTAACTGGGCCGACAACCAGCCAGCATGTTTCGCTCAGATAACCTTATAGGTAGAACATCTGGTCTGTCATGTAGACAGCTCAACAGAATAAACCGCAGGTAAAGGAACTCCATATAAACGATGGATACGTGGAACAACTATTATTTTAACACAATCAGACTGATTGGTAAAGCTATCATACGAATTGAATATTTCCATCTGAGCGAAACATGCTGGCTGGTTGTCGGCCCAGTTAGCTTAAACGGAAAAGCATTGGCCTTGTAAGCCAAGGATCTGGGTTCGATTCCCGGCCTGGACATTTTTTCGCTCAGTTGGAAATATTCAATTCGTATGATAGCTTTACCAATCAGTTTGATTGTGTTAAAATAATAGATGTCAATATAGGTTTTTAATATACTTTTAATGTGTTTTTAGTAATGTCTTTTAAGCAAAAAAGTATTTTAATATACGTTTTCACCTTTCCGTTTGGAATATACAGTCGAGTCTCTCTATAGCGAAACTCCATACATTGAATTTCTCGATATAATGAATTTTTTGCGGGAACGGTCCCTTTTTCCCATGATCTCATTAAAAACAGTCTCCATATAGCGAAATATCTATCTCCATATAACGAATTTTTTCATAAAATATTCTTTATTTATTGTTTTAAAAAAGCTTCCAAATCACATGGAATCAATTTTCCATCACTGATTAGTGATTTATCGTTCAGTGCTGAGTTTTTTATCTTACTTTTCTACCTTGAATCTCCTTGTTTTTTATCCCCAACAAATTCATCCCACCCCCTCCCACACACATTCCAACATACTTCTTAAAACAATATCAATGGGATTGTTGCACATATAAGAGCGGGATCAGAGAGGTAATTGAAGTTTAAGGTGAATGAGAATTCAAATGGAGGAAAATGTTCCCGATACAATTTTTCATTCCTTGCAAAAGGGTGAACATTGTTTCGAGAGTGTAACAATTTTGAAATCAAAACAACGAAAAATTACAGATTTCTTCGTCTAAAATTAATGTAAGTTTTCCTTATGTGATTTTTATTAAGCTTTCAAATAAATGTCGGTTCTCTTTTTTGAAATTGTTTAAATAATTCAGAAATACAATATTAGGTTAATATTTATAGTTAAACATTTCAAATTCTTAATTAAACACCTCAAAAGTAATTTTTGTTAAAAATTTATCATTAAATAGAAAGTTTTACTCATTCTCTATATAACGAATTTCTCTATATAACGAATTTTTTACTGGGACAATGGATTTCGTTATTTAGAGACTCGACTGAATATTGTGATATAATACTAATGCAATTAATACTGTATGTTTGTCTGTTAAACATGTTTTCTGAATATCAAAATATTTACCTGAGAGTGGATAGAATCCTAACAAGTGATATTCTGATTTCAGAAAACTGATTATTGCACTGTAAAAGCTACTCAGAAACGCTCGCGAAAATGACAAGCAGCTAATAAATGTTTATTTTTATAAATTCTTCTTTAAATTGCGAAAATAAATAGTTTTCTGAGGTTTTCAAAGGTAAAGAAACGCTTTTCGGAATTCGGTGACTTAGAACAGAGTATTGTGTATTTTCGTTCTTAACATTTGTTCATTTTTATAGATTAAGAAGCATCTTTCATTTTTTACAGTGTACCAAGTCCTAATATTTTTCAATATGACTTTTAGGTAGATTTCGTATGAAATACTACCTATTGGCGTCGTTCCTATGTTGGAATTTCTGAAAAATTTTTGCAGATCTACACCGATCATGATCCCTAGAACCCAAAACCACCATCAGTAAAAAACTTTATATATATATATATATATATATATACACATATATATCAATTTCTTCTGGACACGATAACTTTCACAATTCTGCACAAATCTCTTCCAAACTGATACATAAAATCAAGGGGCCTAAAATCTCAGTCAAGTTCGTGAATGGGCAAAATCGGACCAAGGGGATGGAAATGGGGAGGGGTTTTGTGAAAACAGAAAAAACCCCATAACTTCTTAATTTTTGTACATATCAAATCAGTTTAAAGTTTTTATTACTTCTAAAAACAGGACCAAAAATTTATGTATCACAGATTTTGGATAAAATTAAAAATAGGCTCAAGGGGCGCAAAAATAGGCTTTTTGGGAGAAAACAATTCATAACTTCGTCAATTCTCAAGATATCAAATCCAATTAATTTTATTATACATCTCCTTAATATTATCTACAACTTTTGTATTCACAAGTTTTTCATAGGACCAATTCGTACCGCAAAAAAAAAATAAAACGAAAACAGAAAAAGGGGGGTGAAGAAGAAAAACTTGTATAACTCCGTCAATTCACATGATATAAAATTCCCATGAATTTATCATATATATTCTTAATATTTTCTTCAACATTTATACAGACAAGTTTTTGATAGGACCAATTCTTACAGTAAAAACAAATTAAAAATACATAGCGGTCGAAGAAAAAAATCATCTTATTAAGAATGTATTCAAATCCAATAATTTTATTATGCATCTCCTTAATATTATCTACAACTTTTACATTCACAAGTTTTTGATAGGACCAATTCGTACCGAAAAAAAAAAAAAAAAAAAAAAAATTAAAAACGAAAACAAAAAAGTGGGTTTGAAGAAGAAAAATTTTCATAACTCCGTCAATTCACAAGATATAAAATCTCCATGAATTTATCATATATCTTCTTAATATTGTATTCAACATTCATATAGACAAGTTTTTGGTAGGGCCAATTCTTACAGCAAAAACAAATTAAAAATACATAGCGGTCGAAGAAAAAAATCATCTTATTAAGAATGTATTCAAATCCAAACTGCTTATTTTCTGACTCATTTTTAAATTAATTTTTGCTCTCAAACGCGTCCAATTTATAGATTCTCTTCTTCAGAAACTATATAATATACCGAATGATCGATTTTTTGATAGAGGCAGAATATATTTCAAAAAATGATGTCAAGGTGGGCATTTTGAACAGAATTTCCCAAAGCTATTTTGTTAGAAACGAAAAATATTGCCCTATTGAGAAAATAATTGTTTATTAATCAAGTTTCAATTAATTGAAAGAAAAATAAAAACACATGTCGCTTATAAATCTTTTCAAAAATCACGTCAGCAAGTTTCGTATTTTTTCTATTAAAAATTAATCTGAAAATGTGCCAGAAAATTTCGAGTTGTTGAGCATGGAAAAGTATTTTTTTTTAATACCGCCTTAATATGATTCTGATAAAACCAGCTATTATATAAAAATGAAATAAAAACTCGTCAAAAGCGGCCAGATAAAACTGTTAAAGTGGATTTATATCTAATCATGATTTAGTTTTTGTTGGTGCAATTAATATACTTGACTTCGAAATCTACCTCCGCCTGTAGTCCGGGCCGGCAGGGATTTCTTTTTATTTTAGATGCATTTATCTTATTTAATTGCGGAATTTCTGCATACAATAAAACGAATACTTAATTAAAAAAATATTTTTAATTACGTTCTTAAACTGGTGTCCGTATTTTGTAGATGTTTCGTAGATAAGTCTATGTCAAATATTCAACAAATTCTGGAAGTATTTTAGCCGGCTGTCTACGTCCAAAATACATTTATATATATACCGGGTGTCCCAAAAAGGACTGACTGATTTTAAAATTCAATAACTTGCAAACGGTGACAGATATTTAAAAAATTCTTGCAGAAGGGTTATGCATAAGGTCAAAAGTCTTATTACAGCGATTTTCAATTTTAGTTCGAATTACAAACAATAGATGGCGCTGCGATCAATAGAGGCTAAATTCAGGCTCGATTTTTTGTACGTCGGAGCCCGGATTTGGCCTTTTTTTTTGGCCCGGATAATACATTTCCATCTCCTTTTACAGCATCGAACAAGAGAAAGGACCAGAAATCGAGCCTGTATTTAGCGACTATTGCTTACAGCGCCATCTATTGTTTGTAATTCGAACTAATATCGAAAATCACTGTAATAAAACTTTTGACATTATGCATAACCCTCCTGCAAGAATTTTTTAAATATCTGTCACCGTTTGCAAGTTATTGAATTTTAAAATCAGTCAGTCCTTTTTGGGACACCCGGTATGTATTGCGAAAATGGTAGATGAAAACTGGATATAACATGGCTGCCAACTGCTACGAATTTTTCATCCCACTAAAATTTTGTAGTAAATTTTAGCTAATTGAATCACCGAAATAAAAAAAATTAACGTTTAAGTAAGAGGAAAATTTCTATTAAATTTTAGTGGTAAGAAAAATCCGTACAAGTTGCCAGCTATGGGACATAATCTGGACGTACGTATTGTGTTGGTAGTGGTATTAAAATATCCGATTTGAAAACTATGATTATCCAATAACAAAAGTAATTTATAAAAAGGAAATACGATTTTCTATTTCTAAAAATGAAATACAGTTTTCTACACGGTATTTTTATTAATTCAATTCATCATAATTTTTACTTGAAAAATTCTTCAAACACTTGCACGTTTCATTACTGTGATTTTTGAATTGCATTATTTATTAATACATTTCTTCGTTTGTCTTTTGGGAGAAATACAAACATTAGGTTCTTGCTAATGCATTTTATTAAGTAAACTGCTGTATTATTAATCTTCTCTGAATAATTAATTTTCCGCTCACACGGTAAGATAATTAGAAATTTGTTTTTTAGCAAAACTGATTTTTTTTTAAATTATAGATTACATAATTTCCAAATACATTTTCTCATAATATTTGTTGAATGTTATTCAGGAATATACCTTTGAATTAAAAATTGATGTTTTTTTCTTTGTCAAAAATAATTCTTAATTTCTCAAAGGACACAAATTCATTTAGCGTTTCAAATCACATTAAATATTCATCGATTCATTTATTTAAATCTTAATCTTTAAATGTATCTGAGATATATTATGCTCATTTTAATGAATAACACGTTTCGATATAAATTTATTGAAATATTTGAATGCTTGAATTTTTTTATAGTTTAATTAGAATTTGAAATGCTTGCTGTAATTATATGTAAAACGTTTTTAAACAATACTTTGTACTTAGATTTCCGCTGTAAGTTATTTTTTTCACCTAATAAGATATCAGGTATAAACATGGAAAAACAGAATAGGAGAATAAAACACTGATAAAGAAATTTTTCTACAAACAATTTATATAATTTTTAATGCTAGCACGACGATCACAAAAATCCTTTTTTTAACCATTTGGAAAAATGATTATTGTCCTCGTCAGGGTTGGAAATCAAAAGCATATCTGAAGCTTTTTATTGGTTGAATCCGCATTTTATTCGTTTTCTGATAGGTCTATACAGTAAACTGTATTTCCCTTTACTTTCAACAGAGATGGATACTTCTGTTGCCACTATGACAAAAAGTAATAAAAACTACAAAAGAAAATAATAACTCAGAAACAAATTGAGATACCGCTTTCAAACAAATTGCATTTAAAAGTACATTTTTTTTCTCTAGACGACGGTGTAAAAAGTAATATTGTGGGATGTTTAGAAGTTTAAGAATGAAATTTCATTTAAAATTGGCCGTCAGATTTCTTGGAAATCTGACGATGGAAAAGCCTTTTCCCGAACAGCCAATGAAATGCTTGGATAATACGTAAGTTTCAGGTGGATAATACGTACGAGTCGCAGGAGATTTTTGTCGCTTGCAATTTTTACGTGTAATAACACTATTAATGTTTAATTCATGCCGTACGTAATGTGTGATCAACTACGTGCTATTTTTTATGTCTTAAATTTTAGTCTTTGAAAAGATCATTTTCCAAATGGTCGTTGTAATTTGTTAAATTGCATTTTTTTTTTCTCTAGAGCAGAAGGGATTTGTACAAAAAACAATGTTTTTTTTTTTTTTTATAGAAGATAAATTTACTTTTCCATTCAATTATAAAATGTCTTATAGCTTCAAAGAGTCTTTTTGATAAAAAATTTATTTTAACAATATTAACGCGGATTGCAGTTAATCAAGTACAAAATACTTTTATTTTTTTCTTTTTAACTAGATATAAAGCAAATGCAACTGGAACATAAACTGTTCGTTGAAGATAAAGAAATACCTCATTAAATAGAGATTTCATGGTACATTAGTTAATGTCGTTTTTTGAAACAGAACAATAAACACAGTTCATTAGAAGTAAATTTGTCTAATGGTGTTTTAATGGCATATTACAGTCCGAAATCCTTTAAAACATTGAATAAGGTTTTCATAAAAAGTTCTTTTGAATACGTTGAATTATTTTAAAGATTTTGCATATTTTATTTTGAGAAAATTATTGATTTAAATGTTTTGAAAAAAAGAAACTAAAATTTAATTGCTCTTGTTATCATATAAGAATCTGTTTATCTATATAGTAGCTTTCTGAAAAACTTATTTTTCATTTATGTGCAATTACTTAAAAATTGAAATTTAGTCATGAGTTCAATTATTTAATGCATGAAATAAAAAGACAAAAAAGAATTCTTAACGACATTTTAGAATAGACAGAAGTAGTTTGGAGGAAATATGTTTATTTTTATAATCCGTGTATTAACTATTAATATATTTTTCTCCTGCTAACTTATTTTTTATACTATTCAACAATTACAGGAAAAATGTACCTGAAACAATTCTTGTTTTTAATAGCTGCTGAATGCAATATCAGCACAAAATAAATATACTTAATTTAAATATATTATATAATATAGAAAGCGCTCTAGGTAGAAGATATTATAATTTTTTCATTTCACGCGTCAAGAATATTTTTCTCTGATTATAGACGAACACACCTAAGGTGTAATTTTAATAATAATAATAAATATACTGGTATCTAATAACTACAAATTTTCAACATCAGATCATTTTTTTCTCATTTACACACAAAGTAAAAATTGCTACTGGCAATAAGAAATGTGCTATTGGCGAGATTTGATTCGCACTAACTTTAACCCTTTCGGGGGCAAAGTACTTCTATTCGTAAAATGCCGAAATTAGTGAACGAAACCGGAATTTACAAACAAATTTATTTAAGAATAAGCAAGAGCTTTTGATCACATACTTAATAAAAGGAAAATTTTCATTTCAATATGTTGGTGCCAATGTGGCATTTAGGAACTAAAATTAGGTGGTCCAAAATTGAACTACCGTCCTCGAAGGGGTTAATGTACAGAAAGTTCCTTACAATCTACTCAGTTTAATGTAAAATAAGATGCTATTAAATTTCCAAACTTGAATGTTGGTATTAGTTCGTGCACGAACATTTTTCGTTTTTCCAGAATTAGTCTTTCTTAAGAAACAATCTATTAATTTATTTTTTCCTTTAGAAATTTCATATAATAATTTTTCAAAGACATTAGTTAATCTTTTATTTTACCAAAATGAGTCTTTCTTACGAAACAATCTATTAATTTAATTTTTCCTTTAGAAATTTCATATAATATATTTTTTAAAGATATTACTTAATTTTTCGTTTTACCAGAATGAGTCTTCCTTACGAAGTAATCTATTAATTTAATTTTTCCTTTACAAGTTTTATATAATAATCTTTTAAAGAATTACTTAATTTTTCGTTTTACCAGAATTAATTTTTCTTAAGAAACAATTTATTAATTTAATTTTACTATTAGGAATTTTAAATAATATTTTTTAAGGATATTACTTAATTTTTCTTTTTACCAGAATGAGTCTTCCTTACGAAACAATCTGATAATTTAATTTTTCCTTTACAAGTTTTATATAATAATTTTTTAAAGAATTACTTAATTTTTCGTTTTACCAGAATGAATCTTTCTTAAGAAACAATTTATTAATTTAATTTTACTTTTAGGAATTTTAAATAATATTTTTAAAGGATATTACTTAATTTTTCGTTTTAACAGAATGAGTCTTCCCCACGAAATTTATCCCCATGAAAATCCCCATGAAATTAGCTTAATTTTACTTTTAGCATAGCTGCCAAAGTGTACGGATTTTTCATACCACTAAAAATTTACAGTGAACTTTAGCTAATTGAATCGCCAAAATTCAAACAAATTTAACGTTTAAATAAGTCAAACTTTTCTATTAAATTTTAGTGGTATGAATTATCCGTACAAGTTGACAGCTATGTTTTAGTAATTTTAAATAATATTTTTTAAGGATATTACTTAATATTTCGTTTTACCAGAATGAGTCTTTCTTGAGAAATGGTCTAATAATTTAATTTTTAGTTTAGAAATTTTATATAATTATTTTTTAAAGATATTGCATAATTTACTACAAAATGTGACAGTATAGCATTTTCTAGCAATGACACCTTTTTAGAAGAAGACAGTGTTTAATTTTAAAATAATGACTGACATATTTATACGAGTAATTAACTTCCTTTTTGGAATCAATATATTAATTTTATACTTCCTTTAGAACTTCTTAAGCAGTAAAACTCTTTTGATTTTATTTAACTGGTTACAATAGAAATTACCCCACCTAATTTTCCAAAGCTTTCAAACGAAACAAATTTCCTGCATGATTTCGATACCTTTCAATTCAACATTAATAATCGAAAACGGATTTTGTACAAAAAGTCTTCAGATATTCCATTGAGGATCGCATGTGCAGTCTTTAAATCATTGCAAGAAAGTCTCATACTAGAGAATTTGAAATGGTTCCATTTTGTATATATATAAGATATAAAATGATACTTGTAATTTATCAAGAAGTATTTTTTGACATATCTATCATCAGAGACAAAAAAATCTTTATAGAGGTATCTAATGAATTTAACACTAAAACCGCCGGAAATTTTACTGAAGTGTTATAAAAATATTTTATGCCGGAAATTTTAATTAAAACTACTTAACATATTTATTTAACTTATTTCTCCGAGGTATATTTTAAACTTATTTTTGAAAGAAATTTCTGGTGATAATCAAAATATTTTTATTTGGTAGCGTTCAAAATGATCGCTACGGCGGTTCTAGTGTTAAAGGAAACTCAAGTTTTTATTTTAAAATAATAATTAATAAATTAAACTATAGTATTTATTGAAATAATTTCCGCAAAGAAGCGTAAATAAGGATTTAAAACTAGAAGGTTATAATTATTAAGGTTATAAAAAGAATAAAAATTTTAAATACCTCATTTCACATATATTTTAAGATGTAGCTCATACAGGAAATTTATAGAGGTTCGATAAAATGTACGTAATCTTTTTACTTTAATTTACTTTACATGAAAATAAATATTAATTTTAAGAGGTGAGGGATAAAGGCTAATTCGATGAAAAAAAAAAATCATATTTTCACAAAATTGATTTAGACGATACAGGTAATGCTGATTTATTTCATTAATTTCCATATAATAATACAACATCTGAAACGATATTTTTCTAAATTTTTATTGCAAAATGTCTGTTAATAAGCCGTTGGCAGTAAATCTCTGCAGGCGCCTCGAAAAAAATGTGGTGTAAGTTATAACTCAACACTGGATCATCTGAAAAAAAAAAAAAAAAAAAAAAAAATCAAAATGCCTTTAATAGGTGAAATGTTTCTCTACGTAACGCTGTCGAGTTGTTATTGTTATTATTTATTATTTTACGATAACAAATTTGTCGATTTTTTTAGAGAAAATCGCGTTTTTGACTTTCAAGTGCTACCGAAAATGAAAAAAATCGATTAAATAATAATAATAAAAAAAAACTCGACAGCGTTACCTCGAGAAACATCTCACCTAATAAACGCATTTCACCTAATAAACGCATTATTTTTTTGTTACAGATGATCTAGTGACGAGGTATAACGTACACCGCATAACAACTTTCTTTCAAGGCGCCTAAAGAGATTTGCTGCCAACGGCTTATTTACCAATATTTTGCAATAAACAATTAAGAAAACATCACTCAGATGTTGTTTTATTCAGAGATGAGATTTCCGACTTTTTAGATACCAGTATAATATTAGAGAAAATGTTATTTTATTTAATCCGATAATTTTTGCGATTTAACCCTTTCAGGGAGCAGAAGAATTCTGTTCGTAAACTGATGAAATAAATGACTGACACCAGAATATTCAAACGAATTTCTTAGAAAATAAAAACCCGCTACACTTTCATCACAAAAGCAAAATTTTAATAAGGTATCCTTGGTGTCACTTGTAAGTTTTGGAATTAAAATTAGGTGGTTAGACCGTCTAGCCACCGCCCTTGAAAGGGTTAACAGAGCAACATTTTCTCTAAGATTATACTGGTGTGCAAAAAGTCGGAAATCTCATCACTGTTTATTATATGGAAATTAATTAAATAAACCAGCATTAACTGTATCGTCTGAAATGTTTTCTGAACATATGCTTTTTTGTCACCGAATTAACCTTACCCCCCTCCCCCCTTTAAGTGTTAAATCTGTTATACCTTTCAAGTAGTGATGAGCAGAATTAATGATTTTACTATTCGAATTAATCATTCGGGCATGCGCAACAGCATGGCCGCCAACTTTTGTTTTTTTAAATTCAATGTCCACCAGACATTTTGCATCGAAAAAGAAATTTTCATTTCAATTAGAATTAATTTAAGAATCCCATACAAACGCAAAAATCCTGAAAATTTCTCAAGATTTGATTAAAAATTTCCAAAAGCTCGCAACTGTGCTGTTGCTTCTTTTCTTTTTACAAAATTTCTGGTGATAATTGATAAAAAATAGATACAAAAGTTGGAAATAATGTTTTTGCGCATGCCCGAATGATTCATTCTAATAGTAAAATCATTCATTCTACCCATCGTTACTTTCAATTAACCCCTTGGGGACGAGCGACACGTATACGAGCCGGAAATAGGCCTAAGGATCCTCGTTTATCCTTACCTGTAAAATTTGCTTTATTTAATCCGAGCATTTTCCCGATTTGAATAGGCACAAACTTCTGTTTTTAAAACTGGTAGCAAAGTAATAAACATTTCGTAAAAGGCTCCCGTCGCGAAGGGGTTAACCCTTTGAGGGGCAAGTAATAATGTCTCTGTAATATTGAATTCTCACCGGAATAATCGAAAAGTTTTATTTCTAAAGAATGAAAAGCAAATTCTTAACATTTCCCATCCAAAGTTAAAAATATAAAATATTGTTAAAAGTTTCTAGTGCGAAGCTTGTTTAAATTAGGTAAAATGTAATATATCCCACAGCTCCTCAATGCGTTAATACAAACTGAAAATATACTTTATACAGAAAGATTTAAAATTTTGCAATGAGGAAGGTATACCTAACCATATATTTAGTACAAAACCACAGTATTCTATTGAAATTCAGTTGTTTGCATTTGTTGGTAGAACGTATGAAATCATATCTATAATAGGCCTGTCTAACCTTTAATTAACCTAGGGGGCATATCAATTTGTGGTACACAATGAAGAGCGCTATTATTCGCACGCTTGGAAATTTGCAAAATAGTTATCTCATTTTAGGGCGATCGATAAATGATGTCACACTTTTTTTCAATATCTTTTACCCCCGTCCTCTCCTTTGTCACAAAATGTCACACTTCACCATATCCTCCCCCTCCCCTTGTCACATGTCACGCTATATTGCGTAAATATGTACTTGCAGTTCAGAAACAAAGCACTACGTTATAGGTCATATTTCAAATTTTATTTTTGAACTTTAACTATGTGTTTTAATGACATTTGTGAGCACAACCATAAGAATGACTCGTGTACTTATTTTGTACGAAATACGATTAAGTTTTACAACAAAAAACATAATTAATATATAATAGTAATAAAATATTAATATGAAAAAGCAACTGAAAACAGTAGTATTTTAGAATATGAAATGGAATTTAATATATTTGGTTTTTATATCTTATATTTACTGTCTGAACACGAAATACTTTAAAACAGATTGATTTTGAAGAAGAAGCCTCAATATTAGTTTTACTTAAATGGAATTGCCATCAAATTTCATTTGTCACATTAATATGAACATTTATAAAATTATAATTAAATCAGAAAATAAAAATTACTCTGAATTATTTACTGTTACGACATTTCCTCTCTTCGAGAAGATATATGCTCGTTCATAGAGTACACAGGCATTACTCTTATCCTCGGGGATAGTAAGCACTCTAATGTCAATGCAATGATAGTAAGCCATCTAATGTTTAACCAAAATGTGTGATGTCACACTTCTTCTTACCCCCTCCCACCCCCTTGTCACAAACTGTCATAATTTCACGAACCCCCTCTCTCATCCAAGCCTGACATCATTTCTGGATGGCCCCTTTGTAGGGCATCCAGAGTGGCAAAGTGGCAAGTAGTATACTTGCCAATTCTCCTCATTCTAGCGGAAGACTCCTATTGAAATAAATATATAAAAAACAGAGAAAATGTATTTACAATACTATTAAGAAAATTTCAAATTACTTATGACTAAAGAGTGGAAAGAATACACCCAACGAAAAAAAAATACTAGCATCCGTCAGGCCGAATTGTTGGAGCATGGAGTTGCATAAACTTGACAGATAATATTAAAAAAATACTTTCATGTTTACTGTTTAATAGTATAAAAGTAAGTTTGAAATGACAATTTCGAATGTTAATTTTCAAGTATTTAATTCAGTTGTCAGTAGCTTCAAGTAATGCTCAAATGCTAATATGTCAGCATGTGCTCCCATGCTTTTAATTTGGTCGTGCCTATGCTTTACGAAAAGCACTTCAATTAGAAATTCCTCTAAACTTCAAAGTATACTAAAAGTGACTTAAGTTGTTTTAAATGACAAAACCTTTAAACCAACGTCCACAGCGGTTTTTGACAAAGTTAAACTCTTGGATTTGTGAATAGTGGCAGGGTATTTAACTATTAAAAAAAGTTGAATTCGTGAACCATGAGGCATTTTCTTCTTTCCAAGATTTACAAATAGGTTAGTTAAGGAAAAGTCTTTTAGTTAGAAATAGCCCATGACAATCACAAAAATGAACCATTACGGTGGCAAGCATGGAGTCTGATTTCCTGGGTCATAGACGATATATTTTACAGTATTCAGTGCAGAGTTTACCAATCCCCACTCTGGATAGATATTGGTACGTAGCAAAATTCTGCATACAAGTGAAAAGAAAAGTCCAACCGGAAGTCTAGACGCGTAATCATCTTCACTCCATCTTGCTATTTAATTATTGTGATTCTGCTAATATTATTGTCAGTGGCCATTTTGATTTAAGGAGAATTTATTGATTATGTTTTTTAGCTTCCTTGCTTTTGGCAAAAAGGTATATGTCATCTGAAATCATCCAAGTTCAACCGGGAGCAATATAGCTTTGCGCTGTTGCATAAGGGATCAGTTATCGTCTAAAACGTAACCCGCTGAAAGCGAATTAAGAGTTTTTCGAAACTGTCTTTGCTGACCGTCGCTGTGCCTCATTGACTTTGTTAGCGAAACATTTTTCACAAACTTTAAGCGTTATTTGTCCACGAAAAGCAATAATTTCTTTTACCTATAGAATGTCTCTTATATAAACTCCGATCATTAAAAATTCGTCAATAATGAGAAATGACATTGGATCCATTCTGAGGTATAGCTTTCTTGCTGCCTGACTTCCTAAACCAGCGAACCATTTAAAACACGTTGGCACTTTTAGACCTGAGGGAATTACCTAAACAATAATTGCATTAGAACTTCTTTAGTGTTAAAAGCATGTGATAGCTTTTGATCCTAACTACTCATTGACTTTTTTACAGATTTCTTTGATTACCGTACATTTTTTCAGCTCCAGCTTTTCCAATAATAAAAGTTGACTTTGTAGCCATAATTTTGATGTACTGTAATTTGCTGTTCTTTACAATAATCAGTATTGTTGAAGGTAAAGAAGATAAGAGAATACATAGAAAAGAAAAACCACCGGGTGTATTTGAGCAATTACCATTTGTTCAATGTAGCTCAGATCTTTGAAACAATCAGAAACTGGAACTAGATCCATCAAATTAGCGGCAAAAAACTTCAAAGCCTCTTGAAAGACTTGCATCTCTGCCACAGCCAAGAATTAAACAATATGGTATCAGGGAAGGCTTGTAACACGTTTTACAGCACACATAGGCAGCCAGCTGTACTCCTTTTTTAAACATGATAACTTCATTTATCTCAGATGTTGCATCGTTACTCTGCAAGTATTCAAAAGTCAGCTGGCTTATTTTTAGTGAGACTTTTCCACATAGATTTACGCTGAAACTACTTTTATTTGTATTTTTATTAATGTTATTTTAGAGAGTGGGAATCGGAACCGGTAGAATGCGAACCAGGGATCCCATGATCAGGAGGCGAGAACGTTAGCGTCGAGCAATAGGCCAAGGCAGTTACTCTAAGCTAGTAACTCTCTTTATACTGATCCTGCGAGATGATATCGCTACACACTCCATCCCCAGGGAGAAAGACATCTTTTTGACGTCTGACGAGCGATATGCACTCGTGAGTGATGCAGTCGTACTCGTGTGTGTTGCGCAGTATGACAGGTTTATGTGCTGTGAGCGTTTCACAGGCTTTAGCTTGCTGGATATATGTTATTTGGTGCTGTCATCTGTTGGTTATGAGAAGAGATGACTGAATCAGAAGGTTGTTTTGTGTGTTTGTCGGGTCACCACTTTAGAGAATTGGCACCGCTGGGATACGAACCAGGGATCCCATAATCAGGAGGTGAGAACGTTAGCGTCGAGCAAAAGACAAAGCCAGTTACTTTATGCTAGTATCTTGTTTTATCCTGATCATGTGAGATGAGATCGCTGCATTATACTAATTTATTTTTTCTTTCGTTATTTAGAATACAAATTATGTCAATTTGTATAATTTGGCGAAATTGGTCGACGGGATAACTAAATAGTACAAAATATATATAAATAAACAATTTATTAATAAATAAACAACATCTGGGTTACCATATCAAGTAAAATAACGAGACTTTGGCACCAGTTAAGTGCCCCGGTGCGTATAGACATTGGCGTCAGAAAAATATCGAGCCAATGTGATGCGTATATAACATCTGTGTCAGTTATTTTTCATTGTTGTAATGATTTTCCCAATCATAAGCAAATAACTGTATACTCATATACGTCAATGTCAAAATATCGACAGACTTGCAAAATATCGCGAAATTTGGCGACAAAAAATAAATCACCATAAATGAAACCAACTTGCCTCTAGGTGACTAATTTGGCGAAACTGCCTTTCAAATTCCGTAAAGATAAATCATCTCTAATCGGGCTCTTCTCATTTTAGATCATTGTTTTTCAGTAAAATTAGCTAAGTAATAGCTAATCCGGAAAATCTTAAAACCAAAAAATAGGAAAGCTACCTTTTCCACCGAGTACAGGATTTTTTTATTTTGTAATCCACATATTTCCGTTTTCAAGTGTAAATATTGAAAAGAATGTTTACCTCGTTCACTTCAGAATGTTCATATGCATTATAATGCCAAAGGCAACACATTCACTTATGAGAAACAAAAAAATGAGTAACTGTCTGTAATTGGGACCGCTATCAAATGGTTAAAAATGCGCGTCAAATAAGGTTAAATTTCCCAGTCGTATTTTCCTCGTGAAATCTAACTCTAACGTCATTTTCACTGTATTAAAATTTACATACACACCTCTCATACGCACATCCACCATTTAAAAATATTTTAACGTGCAACAGGTTATTAAAATATTTACAAATTTGAGAAAAAAGTCTCTTCAAAAACCACGTCAGAAAGTTTCCTGTTTTTCTTTTAAAAATGAATCTGAAAATGTGCCAGAAAATTTCGAGTTTTTGAGCATGGAAAAGTATTTTTTTTTAATGCCGCCACAATATGATTCTGATAAAGCCATCTCTGCTATAAAAGTGAAATAAAAAGTCGCCAAAAGAGGCCAGATAAAATTGTTAAATTGGGTTTACCGCTAACATGATTTAGTTTTTGTTGTTGAAATTGTTTGAAATCTGCCTTCGCCTGTAGGCCAAGCCGGCAGGGATTTTTTCATACGAAATCTACCTAAACATAGCAGCGGACAAAATTTACTACAATGGAGTAAAATATTGTAATCTGAATTCTTTCAATAACCCCTCAATTCTCATTCCCGTGATATTCACGGGCTGTATCTCTTATTCAGAATGTTTGATTCCCACCAGTTTTATAAAATAGTGCAATTGGCTTTATTATGGTATCATTTTACCTGTTTTTAAATAAGGTGAATATTTTTCTTCAAAAACGTTGTGCCAATAAAAGTGATGCCTTTTCTTGCGGAATATTTCCAAAGTCAAGGAGGACCTGCTGGCCATAGCCAAAAACATGCATAAAAAATTTGGTTCAATTCTATGCATACTTTTCGACGGTAAAATAAGGAAAATGGCACGAAAATCGCTATTACAGCAAGCTCTCCGGCAGAATTTTTTTTAATTCAAGGAGAAACTGCTGGCCACAGCCAAATACATACACAAAAAATTTAGTTCAATTCTATGCATAACTTCATACACTTATTGCTGGTACAATAACGAAAATGGCACAGACATTGCAATCACAGCGCACCGTTCTGGCGGAATATTTCCAAATCGAAGGAGGACCTGCTGGACATAGCCATAAACATACACAAAAATATTTGGTTCAACTCTATGCATAAATCCATACACTTTTCGATGGTTCAATAATGAAAATGGCACAAAAATCGCTATTACAGCGCCCCCTACCGGCAGAATATTTCGAACTTAAAGAAGGACCTTCTTGCCACAGTCAAAGTTTGGTTCAATACTTTGCGTAACTAAATATACTTTTCGATGGTAGAATGGCGAGACACGGACAGACGGACAAACAGACGCATAGGCAAACGTTTTGTATAAATATTTGTTTTGGGATCGCTGACCCCTAAAAGCTGTAAATATACTCGAAAACCGGAAGTCGAAAAAAATTTTAATTACAATACTTTCTTCTATTCAAGATAGAAGAAACTAAAAATGTTACAAACTGCTTTTTGATGGGATCGTCGATTTAAGCATCACACACACTGGCACCTAACGAAGAAAATAATTCTTCAGAGAGAAATGAATTTGACATATCCGGTCCTTTGTGCGTCAAAACGTACGCGTTTGCGCAAATCAGAGAGATTAAAAATTCTATTTCGAAACGCTGATCGGTACCTTAAAAGAGAAACTGAAAAATGTACAATACTAAATCAAAAACATGTACTTTGTTCAGTTTCTTATTAAACTAGTTGGATGTGCCAATCCCAAAACTGTCTTCTATCTCATATATTGTAATATTTCAAAATGTTGTTACAAATGTCAATATTTCATTTATTAGTTCAATGCTATATAAACTTTCACTTTCATCTTAAATTTCTGCTACAGTCAATAAATCGGAGTAAAAACGAGTTAATCTCCATCATGATATTTATTAAAATCAATAATTTTCCATTATTCTGTTGTATATCAGCTGATCGTGAATAGTTGGCTTATCAGGTTGGGAAGTTCCCGTCACTTCACAAGCCGCCGGTGTATCATAGAACTATTAAAAATCAAGAAAATTACACAAATCGCTATTATAATGCCCCCTTTCGGCGGAATATTTCCCAATTCACGGAGGACCTAAATATTTCGTTCAATACTATGCATAACTTGATACACTTTTCGATGATACAATATTAACAATGGCACAAAAATAGCTATTACAGCACCCCCTTCCAGCCGAATTTTACAAAATGCAGGGAGGACGCTCTTGCTTTGTCTAAAAACATACACAAGGAATTTGATTCAATTCTATGCATAATTTCACACACTTTTCGATGGCACAATATTCAAAATGGTACAAAAATCGCTATTACAGCGCCCCCTATCGGCGGAATTCTTCCAAATGCAGGGAGAATCTTCTTGCCTTGGCCAAAAACATACACAAAAAATTTGGTTTAGTTCTATGCATAACTTCATACACTTTTCGATGGTACAATATTCAAAATCGCGCAAAGATTGCTATTACAGCGTCCCCTTCCGGGGATTTTTTCAAAATTAAGGAAGGACCTGCTTGCTATAGCAAAGAACTTAAAATTTTTTTTGGTTCAATTCTATGCATAATTTCATACACTTTTCGATGGTACAATATTCAAAATCTCACAAAAACCACTATTACAGCGCCCGCTACCGGTGACTTTTTTCGAAATTCAGGGAGAACCTGCTAGCCACAGACAAAAACTTAAAATAAAAATTTTGATCAATTCTATGAAAACTTCACACACTTTTTGACTGTACAATGGCGACAGATAGACGGCCACACGAACTGATGGACACGCGGACAGACGGACAGTCAGACATGTTTTTTTGAGATCTCTGACCCCTAAAACGTGTAAACACGTCCATAACCGGAAGTCGAAAAAAATTCCGATTACAATACTTTCTTCTATTGAAGATAGAAGAAAGTTAAAAAGAGATACTGTATACGAGAAAACATTATTACCAGAAAAAATGTAGTGAAATTTTATTTAAGTGAATAAATCCAAAAAGAAACGTGACCTTTGATATGAAAACCGTCATCAAGCTATCTAACCGTGCCTTACGGCCGATTAGAGCGACAGAAATACAGTGAAACCTCCCTGTGCCAAGGTTCTTCTAACATAAGGTTGTTCCATTTGAAGGATAGCCAATCAGAGCAGAGCAGGACTGTTACGTCATGTGGCGGACAAGATCGGAGTTCGACCAGCCGTGAGAATGTAAAGGGATGCGTAAAAGAACGGAATATGGAGTAAATAAATTTTTAAAAAGCAGATCTTCCAAAGCAAATTGAACGAAATCACTTTCCTTAAAATAATTTATTCAAACACTGATTGGAATTAATTAAATATAAAATACATAATTGTTAAATAATATCGCGATACGTTTGTTTACATTCAAATACTTGAGTAAATTGGCGAAAAAAATTAAATTTTTAATGCATAAAAGTACAAATGAAAACTTTTAAACTGTTCCAAAATAAAATGAATTATATGAATATGATGATACAGCAGTAGTAATAAAATGACTAGAATTATCAAACAAAATAAATAAAAAAAAAGTCACGCATCAAAACTTTTAACAATAATGCATTGTCCGATTACTAGATATAAGTTTTCAAAAAAATTTCGAATGTCACTATGCTTCTTCAGGATCAAAATAATACAAAAATATTACTCTATAAATAGACTAATTCTATTATGAAAAAAAATATGTACTATACATATCTTTTACATTATGATATACAAATAGCAATATCGTTATTTCATATATACAAAATTTCAGCAAAAACTGAAAAATTTAAAACAACTTCGGTTCTAAAATGTCCATGTTATCTTATAAAACACATCGAATATAACATTTCTCTATACAAATAAGAAACAATAGAAAGAAAATTTTTGGAGATATACAGATTGAACAAGGAATTAACATTTTCAAAAAATAGAAAGGGAAAAAAAGTAAGAACCATTATCATACTTTCATTAAATCAATATGTGACTAATACTTTTTACACTCTATATTTTTTATCAGGTAGCAAAATCATTGATCCTCTTTAATAAACAAACTTCAATTTTTAAATTCATTAGTTTCAAATGCACATCAATATGATTCAAATATCTGTAACAATATATATATACACAGGGCTTAGTTTCTAGCAAAAAAAAAAAAAAAAAAAAAAGAAAAAAAAAGAAAAAGAAAAATCTACCAGAGCCCTAATATTCTGCAGTAATAACAACTAAGTGTATAACAAACCCCCTCCCCTCACACACACACATGCATATTTTTATTTTATACATTATTTACAAATTTTACAGCAATTTCGTCTTCCTCAAAAAGAAATTATATGTATATACGTATAATATATTTTGACATATCTTTAGGCATTAATGCATAATAAATTCTAATAAATGAACAGAGCATAAACATTAAAATCAGGAGTGGGGAATTTTCAGAAAATCCTACTCGTCAAGAACTTGACATTGGTGCGCAGTATTTATAAACTGCGCTCTGTTCTGACTAATATTTAAATATTCACTAAAAATAAAGAAGTACTGGAGCAGCGCTCCCGTGTCGGAGAAAATTAAGTACCGCGCAGAGCTAGAAAGTTTATCAGAGAGAATATTTTAAAAACACGAACAAAAAGCAGCGATTAAAAACGGTAGAAACAGTTGCGACTAATTTTGACATTCCTCATCGCCATAATGAAATGATTAAATAAAATACTACACATGACACACACGTATGTCACATACGTAAGTGCTTTGGTAGGACAGAACGCAAAAGATTGGAGATGGGAGGGAAAGAAAAATAAAATTTAGGCATTGATTTTTTAGAAACACTATTTTCGCTGAAATCCGGATTGAGCGCAAATGAATTCAGACCAATATTTAAATTTCCACTAAAAATAAAGAAGTAGCGAAGCTGAGCTCCGGCGCAAATTAAGCACGGCTTGTAGGTATATACCTCACGGCTTATACCTCAACCCTACATTTATTTTCATCTTAAATTCCTTCTTCATTTTATTAATCAGAGTAACTCGAACATAATATTTAATAAAGTAAGTATTATCGTTATTCTGTTTGCGAATCGCTGGGTCAGCTAGAAACGAAATGCATGTCACTGCATCAGCAGCAAATGTACAACAGAACTACGAAAAATTGAGAAAATCGTTATCACAGCACCCCCTTCGAAGGTTACATATCCATTTTCAACTACGGCTTGGCGTCAGTAGTCAAAAACATATGTATGAAGTTTTGTTCAAACCTATACTTTCCGATGAAACAATAATGAAAATGGCACAAAAATCGCTATTACAGCGCCCCCTCCTGGCGGAATATCCCCAAATTCAACCTGGACCTGCTGGCCATAGTCAAAAACATACACATGGAATTTTGTTCAATTCTGTGCATAACTTTCGATGCACAATGAACACTTTTCGATGATAGAATCAGGCCCGTAGCTAGACCATACTTCCAGGTAGGGCAAAAATTTTTCCAGGGGTGGCAGATTATTTCTTCATTTTTTTTTCTATCTCTTATTCGTAGCTTTTCAAAAATATGCATTGCAATTTTAGGGAATTTTTTTTCATTTAAAATATAAGAAATTTCTAAAGTCAGTACGAAATTTTTAAAGTTTCTTCAGAGACATAATAAAAATGTATTAAAGTTAAATAAGATATTTGGCATAACCAGGGCCGTAGGAATAGTCTCCCATATGGGGTGAGCAAAGCCAGGGGTCCAGTAGTAAGTTATTGTACCTTTGAGTAGAATAATATCTTTTAACTTTTATAATTATTTTTAATAACATTTTAATTTGTTTTATCCAAATTCATTTTTTGTCAAAGATCTTGGTCAGATTTAGAAAACAGATATGCGCTTTCCTTCTATATCCACTATTCTTTATAAAGGTGCCCAGATGGAAGAGCTTTTGAAAGCTTAAATTCTATTTTTAAAATATAATGGTATTTTAGTCTCTTTTTTTTTTGGTGTGTGTGTGTGTGTGTGGGGGGGGGGGTCCTGTAAAGGGGAGAAAAAGATGAAACCAAAAGTACAAAACTTCATTAATACTATTACTCCCTTCAACCAAAACAGATATGCACTTTCTTTCTACAGCCACCATTCTTTTTAAAGGTGCCCAGATGAAAGAAATTCTGTAGGCTCTAAATTATTTTTGAATTGTCTTTTTTAGGGCCTTCTATAAAAGTGAGGAAAAGTTGGAACCCAAGATTCAAAACATTTAGGCCAAAATTTTTATTCAAATGTTTAAAAAATATGCTTTTTAATCTCATTGGGGGCCCCCAATAAGTTTCAAAACTTTCTTAATGCCATTACTTCCTTCAAAAAAATTGTGCTTTCTTTCTATAGTCACTGTTCTTTTTAAAGGCGATGAAAAAAAAATTGCAGGCTCTAAATTTTGTTTGAATTGTGTTTTTGGGGGAGCCCTATAAAAATAAAGAAATGTTGGAAGTCAAGATTTAAAACTTTTAGGCCCCATATTTTTTATTCGAATGTTTAAAAAATATGCTTTTTAATCTCAATGGGATCCCAATGAGCTTCAAAACTTCCTTAATAGAATTACTTCCTTCAACCAAAACAGATAATGTGCTTCCTTTCTAGCCACCATTTTTTTTAAGGTGTCCAGATGAAAGAAATTTTGCATCTCTAAATTTTTTTAATCGTCTTTTTTTTTTGGGGGGGGGGGGGCTATGAAAGTGCGGAAAAGTTGGAACCCAGGATTCAAAACTTGTAGCTGTCACTTTTTTATTCAAATGTTTAAAAAATGTGCTTTTTAATTTCGTTGGGAGTCCCAATCAGGTTCAAAACCTCCTTAATAGTATTACTTTCTTCAACCAAAACAGATATGGGCTTCTTTCTACAGCCACCATTCTTTTTAAAGGTGCCCAGATGAAAGAAATTTTGCAAGTTCTAAATACTTTTTAAAATGTCTTTTTTAGGGTCCCTATTAAATGGAGGAAAAGTTGGAACCCAAGATTCAAAACTTTTAAACCTCATTATTGTTATTCAAATGTTTAAAAAAAAATGTGCTTTTTAATCTCGTTGGGGTCCCAATAAGCAGGCATTTATTTGTGTGCCATGCCTTTGCCACCTATCCCCTTACGTTCAACCTGTTTCTTTTTTAACGTTTCATCTCTCTTCTCTCGATAAATTACTAATGTTAATTATACATAAATTATATTCTGTAATTATTTAAATCTACTAGCTGAGCTTCGCTTGCTTTGCCGGTTGGTTTTTCAAAAAAAGAACCTTTTTTTTGGGGGGGGGGATTCCCCTTGGAGGCCCCACTGCCTTCAACAGCGTAAACCCGTTCGGAATATACCAATCTGATTCTTGAATTATTGTAATTTTTATTTCCATAAAAATGGTAGTCTCCAGGTAAAAGTTAAATTTTCCAGCATCGTCGTTCATCTTGCTACAGGAGCCAATTTGTTATTTTCCCACCTTCATCTTATTCATGACAGCGGCAAAATCTACAGGTTAATTCTTCGGTTCAGAAAAACTTTCCAAAAGGTCTTCGCAAAACGCGAAAATAAGGGTATAAATCGCATAAAAAATTGGACAAAAATTCAAAAATCGCAGAGAGCAAAATTTGTCTATATCGAGCCAAAAGATTGAATGTGGAATTTTAAAAAATACTCTAAAAATCACATAAAAGGTTTGTAAAAAAAAAATCAGAAATTGCAAACGAGAAACTTTCTATATAGAACTAAAGGACTTAAACTTGATTCCTTTTAGGAATGTACAAAAACCTCCGCGGAAAGCGAATAAAACGCCGCACAGGGCAAAATTTACTATATTGGGATAAAAGATTGAAACCGGATTCCTTTTACATTCTCAAAAAAATAAATAAATAAATAAATAAAGTAAATAAATCAGTGGACTGGAGATTTTTTTTCCGTTCAAACACACACACGCAAAAAAAAAAAAAATGTTTTGATTTGCCCATTTTTCGCAAAAATATAGAAAGTCACCAATCTAACGTAAAAATAAATTACCCAACATCCTTCAATATAAAGATGCAGTTTCATCAAATCAAATCCCAATAGTGTTCCGTCAACTGTGTTGCATTGTACTTTTCATAATTAGAAACTGAACTTACGCATTAATATTTTTTCCTTCATAACACGAAAAAGTCGCGAATCAAAGATCAAAATTTCTAGAAATTTTCAAAAGACGAAAATTTCTTCAACTATGAGAAAAATCTCTTCTAATCACAGGAGCTTAAAAACGGGAAAAGCGTTTAAAATCGCATAAAATGTTTGCAAAAAATTCAAAAAATTGCAGAGGGCAAAATTTTGTACTTATGGCTAAAAGATCGAAACCTGACTCCTTTTACTAATGTAAAAAAATCCCGTCGGAATGCGAAAGAAAGTTAAAAATCACATAAAAGACTTCGTGAAATATTCAAAAATCGCAGAAGACTACTTTACTATATTCGGCTAAAATGGAAAGATAGATTGAAAATGGATTCCTTTTATGAATGTGGGGGTAAAAGCACGAAACTCGAAAAAACACTAAAAATAGCATAAAAAATTAAATTTAAAAATTAAATTAAAAAAAAAACCTATTTCGATGTGTATAATTTAAGGCATACAGATATCCGTCCTGTCAAATCTCGTCGTGAACAGAAAAACATCTGGTCAGACTAAAAGAGAAAAAGAAAAAAAATGGACAGAAAGACTCTGTATGTCTTTATTATGATCTAGTAAGAAACCCATCTTCGTTGCCCACAGAAAGGTACTGTCTATCCGAAGCCTTTCTTTTTCAATTTCTATCCGGAACACTTGGGTGACAATTTTAAATTGGAGAAAACTGAAAAATATGAAAACGACATCCCAAAGGTAATTTTCTTGGAATTAGTAAATCTCTAAATATATATATATTTAATAAAAGGCACCGTTCAAAGCAGAAAAAAAGTTATTATAAGTGAGTATTTTCTGCTTAAAAAAATGGCATTGTCAAACAGGAGAAGGAAAAAAAAAAAAAAAAAAAACAGAATACGAAAAGACTTCCATATTTTTTTATTTATGTGCAATATTTGGGGGTTTGTTGTGAAGGTTCATTTGCAAAGGGAATTCAGTTTGAAACTTTTTTTTTTTTGTCCAAATTTTGTTCTCTGCTATTTTATAATTTTTCGAGAATTTTTAGCTGTGTTTCTGGTAATTTTTTTAACATTCGTAAATAAAAAATCCGGTTTCAATCTTTTAGCACAATATAGTAAATTTTGCTCGCTATGATTCGAAATATCTTTATCAATTTTTGGCATCCTTTCGCATTTTGCAGTGATTTTTTTATATTGTTTTTCTAAATGGGGGAATTCCCAGTTAAATTTTGCTAGTGCTTTGATTAAATTCATGTTGTAAGAATATCAAATCTGTTACTGTAACACCATGAACAAAATGTTGAACATTTTAATTTAATCCGGGTCGAAATAAAAATTTACAATAATTCAAGGTTTGTTTGATTCGAGATCTGAGCCGGCATAGCCCCAATGGGTGTACGCACATTGCCGAAAGCAGTTCAACCCAACTCTAAATTCGTTTAATTTGAGTTTCGTTTTGAAAAAATCAACTAGTGAAGCTCCGCTGGTGTTGTTATAAAATAGAACTCGGATAGCAAAATTAAATATAGATATTTCTCCAAAATCTTAGAGGGGGGGGGGGGGAGATGAAAAAAAAGTTTGTGGGTGGCCTCAAAAGACCTTCCTACGGCCCTGGGCATAACGTAAATAAAATGTATTTCTTTTAATTAGGAATTGGAATCGAATATCGTTTTTCACTTTTCAATAAATGCATTACACTTTGAGTTGTAATTGATTTCTATCATATGATGGTCTATATCAGGCTGTCGCCTTGCAAAAATTGGCTTATATTGGCAACTTTGACGACCACTTTGGAAACTGATTTGCTTTAAAAAGTGCAGAATAGTCAGGCCCTGACTATCGCACGGGCACCTGGGGCCCATGCCCTGGGCACGAAACTTTTGAAGGGCACGAAATTTTTCATAATTCCATCTAAATTTCCATTAAAAAATAAAATAATTGTGAAAATATGTGAAATTTAAGATATGAATACCATGAAATGACAAAAATATATCTCAGTATATGGTTAAAAACCCATTTCAATAAATAATAATAATAATAATAATAGTTTTATTCGTGAAACCGTTTTTCAATTTTCTAGAAAACTTAATTTTTTGAGATTAAACTTTACAAATAAGTGTGTAACATGTAAAAAATACTAATATAAGCAAATCAACCAATCTAAGGGGGCACGAAAAATTGAAAGTGCCCTGGGCACAGAAACTTGCTAGTCGGGCCCTGAGAATAGTTGAATAGTTTCATTAAACAATGCATTCAGTTTCTTCGTTCATTAATAAAAGCATCTGTAACATTTTTTAATTTAAGAATAAAAATGGCTTTATGAATGCGTCAGTAAGTAATAAATTTGGATTTGTAAAATCGTAAGTAACCTGACATATTGTATTGTTTAAATTTGAAATAATGATTGGTTTATTTTAGAAGCGACATTTTTTTAAAAATTTCAGTGGAATGGGAGACAGTCGAAGAGATGAAGGGATAGACCTTCCATTATCTATTTTGTATTTTCACATGGGGGGGGGGGGGGGTGGGGGAGTGTCCTTTGGAGTTTGTTGTAATCGGACCAAGTTTCCACGAAAGAAGCATTTAACTGTCATGTACATCAAATTAAAGTTAAGGAAACAGTATTGTGGGCTGCTTCAAGATTAGTTTCAGAAGCCTTTGGTTTCAACCCCGCCTCCTAACGATAAATTACATATGGTGACAATTGTATAAAGAAAGCAAGCTTTAGGGATTTAAGGTAAACCCGATTTGTTGTTGAAGCGGTATGGGACAATTTCTACAAAGTGAAAAAGGGAGGCACGCACAATGGAGCAATTTTCGACAGGTCTGTTAAAGAGGGAGAGAAAAAAAGCTTTATAGATGAAATTTTGCTACATTTGTTTCCAGTCTAGAAAGGAAATTTAGGGGTAGAGGGCAAGGTCTGGCATGGGAAAATGAAAATTTGATGTTGTATTACATAATTTTTTTAAAGGGAAATAATGAAAAAAAATGATCAGAATGTCGAGCTTCATTCTAGGTTGGACAAGAAGTGGGGAAAACTGGAAATTTAATGTTTTTATCGGAATGCGCTAGGTCGGGCAAAACATTTTCCAGGTCGGGCTTTGCCCGACCTGGCCCCCACCTGGCTACGGCCATGGATAGAATATTGAAAATGGCACAAAAATCGCTACTACAGCACCATCACAGGAAAACACTTCTGTGCATAACTTAGTAGTTCAATTCTGTGCATAACTTAGTAGTTTTTTTCGATGATATAATGAGACACATGATATGCGGACGTCCGTCCGCATATCGTGTATTATATTATATAATATCTATAGATTATATTATATATATATTATATAATATCTATAGATTATATTATATATATATTATATAATATCTGTACACGATAAATATTATATTATATTTATCGCGTATAGATATTTTGTAAAAACATGTTTTTCGGTATCTCCTACCCTTAAAACGTGTAAATCCGTCGAAAACCGGAAAAAAGATAATGCTAAAACAAATATTTTAATAGAGGAATTTTTTTTTTAAGTTAAAAAAATTATAACAACAAAAGATTTTTCTTTTAATTTTGCGGGTTTTTTTTTTTTTTTTTAATTTTGCGGCGATTTTCCCATCTGAATAAAAGGAATCCCGCTTTATTTTTTAGCCCAGTATAGTATTTCTTGTTATTTTTTCAATAAAGTTTATTTGGAGTTTGCATTTTTCGCGAGTTTTTTATACGAATTTTAGAGTTTTGAAATTTGTAAAAGGAACTCGGTTACCAACATTTAGCCAAATATAATAAATTTTCTCCTCTGCGAGTTTTTAACTGATTTTTTTTTTCTTTCCATTTCATGGCGATTTGTCTGCATTTGTGAAAGAAGTCCGGTTTTAATCTTTTAGTCCAATATAGTATATGCTGTCCTCTTTTTCTTTTTTTCACTTTCATGTAAGTTTATTCGGAATTTCTCGCTATTCTTTTACGCAATTTTTGGAGATTTTCGCGTTCAGCAGAAATTTTTTGATGTTCGTAAAAGGAATTCGGCTTTAAAATTGCAGCCTAATATAGTAAATTTGGCCTCTGCTATTTTAGTGTTTTTCGTTCTCTAGAATAATAATCGTCAATTAACACTATGCCCGGCTTTCAAGAATTCCGGATTTGAGACTTTGTACTGTATTTTTAAATTTGTATACGTGTACTCCGAGAGTTAGTAGAACATGTTGATATAGTGCATTCACTGGGTTTTTTTTTAGAAAGTCTGTTAAAATAATAGAATAATAAAAATCATTCACAGAAAAAAAAATTCCATCGCAGAATGGCATACAGAATCCTATTGAAAAGAGCGAAGCGAGGCGAATCTGTCCGCCACGTGACGTAATGCGCGAGCAGTTAAGAAATCTTTGCAGTTGGCGCATCGCACGAATGGTACCCCCCTGCCCTGTGCAACCACCTCCCTCAACGACCATTTTTTCATGGAACGAAATTTATTCCCATAGGCTCAATATTAATTTTATCTCTTTTCAGAGACCACCCCAGTTGAAATCCATCCATAAGCGATCGATATTTTTTTTTTTTTTTTATTTTTTTTTTTTAATGAAACAAATTCCGTTTTTTCCTTGTCGCTTGAAGAAGGTTTTATAAAAATAATAATTCCGGAGAGCGCATTATTCACCAAACTTCTAAACTAAGTTCAGAATTTATATTTATTCCGGTAACTTTTAAGTGTTTAAACCCTTTTGTGCCTTTTTAGGCAATGCATTTAACTCTGAGGCAATACATTTAACTCTGATGACAAATTAAGGATGACTGTCAATAAACTCTCCTGCCCTATTCTGTCAGGAAACTCTAAAAGAAATAGATAAATTAATAGAATCGTCATTGTTTGTTACCGTCCAAAAAAAATGCATTTATTTACTGAACATCGAAAGGACTAGGAAATAAAAGTTATAGAAAATAAAACCGTAAGATCAAAGCAAACGTCAATATATTCATTTTATAAACTCTGCAGCAATTAACTTTTGTTTTGATGCGTAAATTTTCATATTTTTTTCCTAATGTGAAAGATAAATTTTAGAAGCATTAATTTTTACCTTTTTTCAACAATTAAAATCTAGATTTAAACATGACCTCCATTAAGAGACCACCTCTCGGAGCGACCAATTTTTATTTTAACGGATCGTGGTCGCTTTAAAGAGGTTTTACTGTATTTATAATATAATGCAGTGATGGGCAGGATGAATGATTAATATTCTAATGAATCATTTCGGCATGCACAAAAGCATACCTGCCTGCCTTTGTTTTTAGGGTTCCGCACTTAAAAAGTGAAAACGGAACCATTACTTCTGTGTATGTCTTTCTGTCCCAGCCATTTTACTCGTGAACTATAGAACGTGGAAAGTTCAAATTGGAGGAACTAACAAAAACTATTGACCCACATATTTACAGATTATTAAACATTTGGATCATTCTCTGAAATGTGGCTGTTAAAAAAAAAAAAAAAAAAAAAAAAAAAAAAAAAGCGGCCCAATAAAATTGCTTCAAAAATCTCAAAATTTAGCCTGCAAGTACCTTATTGCTATATTCTTAAAAAAATAATATGAACCAAACTGTACCTGATAGATCTTCTGAGATTTTAATTTCAAAGCACTTCCATTGGTAGTGTTAAAAAATAAAAGAAATTATAATTAGAAGTCATACTGTCATAAATAATTTTTTTTATTATATGTGTATTTTATTGCGTTAGATTTTCTTAATTTACTGTTTAGTACATATATAAATGGATTTAGATTATTCCCCCATATATTAAAATTATGAGGGAATGATGAAATACTTCTGAAAACCATTTTATACAAAAATGACTAGTCTAATGTATATTTTCAGTTACTAAATATCTTTTGAAACACATTTCTAATAATATAACAATGTAAAAAAGACATTTCAATAGTTTTTATTAAATTTATAATAGATGAAGGAATGATGGATAATAAAAATACTTACTTTGATCTAGTACTTGAAAGCCATGTACTAGCTATTCAGGAATGTTTTTGAGCAAACAACAAGATAGCTGCTTCACCCTACTCATCTACAAATTGTTCTAGACATATATAAAGTATGTGCTGCTTTCTATTAAAGAAATAAAGGCAAATTTATAGTTATGTGAGGAAATGATGACAAATACTAGGGACATCATTAAAAAGTGCCCTAATTCTTTCATTATATTAAATATAAATATAATTATGTGACTAACTATTTATTTGAATATGTTTAATGGATTCAGTAAAAAATAATTATAAACATACGTTCTGTATTGGCAGAGAAAGCGTTTTCTTTCCTAAATATGTGAGTGGGGACATAGTGAGGGAATGATATTTGCATTAAAAAACACATTTAATTTACCATATTTCAATTTCAATAAGCAAATAATTAAAGTTTATGTGTATAACTGATTAATATTGATAGTTTAAATCACTTTTTCTTTTGTAATTTTAAAAATATGCCTTCAAGAACCCTGGGGCATAAAATTGCCACTTCTCAGAGAATGACTCATTTACAAATATTTTTAGGAAAAATGTAAAGGGGCTAATTATGTTACTTGAAAAAAAATCTTTTCTTTGTATATTGTGTGTGGTATCTTGTGAAAGCTTTCGTAACGCTGAACTCAAAAAATACACTTATTTTAATTTTAGGTATTACATTTTCAGAGAAATCGTTGAAAATATGTCCCCCCCCCCCCTATTTCCAAATCTTTTGAAACTAAAATTATAAAAAAAATCAGAGGTAAATTAGATTAATTTACCTCTTTAATTAATTAGAGTTAAATTAGACTTTAACTTACACCTTGCAGGAAAATTATAGCGATTACCCTACGTCACATAGTTTTTAAGAAAAGCGTATTTTTCCTATATATACAAAATTCGATTTGCGGGCATTCAGCAAAGGTGTTGAGGAGCGCTGGAGGTACCTATCGTAGCAGATGTATAAAAGCATTGTTGATAATGATATTTGAAAAAAAATCGTCAGTAATTAGCGGCGATATTAACCCTTAAAGACACGGACAGTTTGGACATACATAATGACAGGGCGGTTTACTCTACGTACCATCGACTTTAAAAACCTAGATACAACTTTTAGTGATACATTTGTGTAATACAATGTCTAGAAGCAGTATAAAAGCAAGAAGCGTCAAATTGTTAAGAATAGACTAATTTAATTAGAATCAATCAGATAAATACAATGGGATTCGTGACTAGTTTGCATTGAATAGATCTCCCAATACGCCTCCCGTGTCTTTAAAAGTTAATTAAAAACCTATCTGGAAAAACGTGGCACGGACCATTCGGCGTTGCAACTTTGCGAACTCCTTTCGAAGCGCGCTTATCACAGTGCCCAGTTTACTTTGAACACGGGTTTTGTTTTAGCTACACTGTAAAAATAAACGATTATTACGACGCTGAATTTAGTTTTATGAAATGCCGAATGAAGTTTAAATATGGACTATTTTTATTGTCAGTGCTGAATTAAGTTCATCCATAAACAGATTAGGATAAGATTTAAATAAGAGTTATACAGAATAGCAATATTTGACATTATTAGTCTTCATATCTCTTTGAAATTTTACGGTATACCCATTCATACTTTTCTAGTATATATACAGCTCTACCAAACCCTACGTTGTATAGTTTTTTTTTTTTTTTTTTTTTTTTTTTTTTTACAAAGTTTTATATTTTACTTTCTTCTATCTTTACAAGAAGAAAATATTGGATTAGTTAAAATTTTCGACTTCCGTTTTTTGACGTTAGTGGTCAGAGATCCCCAAAACATGTTTTAAAAAAATGTCTGTCTGTGAGTCTGTAATCTATCTGTCTGTATGTAACACAAATTTTTGGGCACTCTATCTCAAGAACTAATGCGCGGATTTTAACAACAGTTTATATTCAGGTAGTCCTTATTATAAATTGTTGCTGATTAGTTTTTGGTGTAAATCGCCCAACAGGTGGCGCTGCCATGCTGCATTATTCGCGATTTCTACAACAGCTCTATCTCAGGAACTAATGCACAGCTTTTCATCAAATTTTAGATTCTGTTAGTACTTGATATAAGTTGGTACTGATTATGTTTTAGTGTAAATCGTCCAACAGGTGACGCTGCTATGCTGCATTTTTCGCGATTTCTACAACAGCTCTATCTCAAGAACTAATGCACAGCTTTTCATCAAACTTCAGATTCAGTTAGCACTTGATATAAGTTGGTACTATTTATGTTTTAGTGTAAATCGCCCAACAGGTGACGCTGCTATGCTGCATTTTGTAAGATTTACACGATTTTGCAATAGCTCTATCTCAAGAACTAATGCGCAGATTTTTTTATCAAACTTCAGATTCAGTTAGTCCTTGATATGAATAATTGAATAGGCACTGATTACCTGTTGGTTTAAATCATCCAAAAGGTGGCGCTGCTGTGCTGCATTTTTCACGATTCGCGCATTAGCTCTATCTAAAGAACTAATGCACGACTTTTGAACTAACTTCAGATTTAGTTAGACTTTGACATAAATTGTTTCTGATTCGGTTTTGGTGTTAACTGCCCAATAGGTGGCGCTGCTATGCTGAAATTTTCATCATATTCGCAATAGCTCTATCTCAAAAACAAATACACGGATTTCCCCCAAACTTCAGATTCAGTTAGACGTTTACATAAATTGTTGCTGATTAGGTTTTGGTGTAAATCATCCAATAGGTGGCGCTTCTAGACTGCATTTTACTGGATTTATACGATTTCAGCGATAGTCATATCTCAAGAACTACCTGTACGGAATTTCAGATGTTTAGAATCCTCATGATGGGCCTAGATTGCCATTTAATTTTGGCAGTGTGATATCGAGTTTTGAAGTATTTACATGTGTGAGATAGAAGAAAATTTTGGGACTGGTGCATCCGAATAGTTCTTTTAATAACGAACTATTTAATAATACAGTTAATAATTCATATATTTAATGTACGGAACCCTCTGAGCACGATTAAAACTTGTACTTGGCCGCTTATTTAAAATTGAATTTCTACCAGAATCTTTGGATCGAAAAACAAGTTTCTTATTTTAATTCGAATTAATTAAGAACCTGCATAAAATATACGGTATTGTTTTTTGTCTTCAAAATTTCTGAAGATAATTGATTAGAGGAATTACAAAGTCTAGAAACCATATTTTTATTTACTTTCTTTTAAACATTTCTTGCTGTAATTGATAAAAATGTATACAAAGTTTCAAAACTATCTTTTTGCGCATGTCCGAATGATTCATTATCAAAATTTAAATCATTCTTTCTTCCCAGTACTAATAGAATGCCCATTTAATAACTTTGCAGAACTTTCGGTATTTAATTGTCAGTGAAATAAAACTTTATCATATAGTTACAAATTAGAAAAATCGTTTGTTGCGCACTTTCCAAACAGTCCTCGAGAATTCGTTCTAGTCTGTTTTGATGATGAACATATGATAAACAAAAGGAACGATATGTCTTTTATAATTTTAATAAAACCACTTTTTAAAAATGTATAATCTTCTGAACTAGATCAGGGGTTCTCAAGCTATGCAACGCGTACTAGTACTGGTTTGAGAAAGACATATACTGGTACATGAAACGAAATAAAAAATTCATAGTAAAGAGGAAAGAAATGAGCTTATTTAGCTTGTTATGATGATGATGACCCTGTTATGATGATGATATATGAGCTTATTTTGTTTTTAGCACAACATATCTTTATGAATACGCTTTCTCTTCACTTCTTTTTATGAAAACGAATACAGGAATAAAATAAACATAGAATCCGACTTACGTCTAAAACTAATTATGATACCAGACATGAGGAAGCTGTGTTTGATAAAGCATCGCTTTAGCAATATAAGGGAATTAATTGAGCCACCCTACTGTATATGTGTCAATTTACGCCAATATGTCATTAAATATTGTAACTTTTTTCTGCCAAATTACTGTATTTTGATAATGTACATATTATTAAAAGATAATGATGATACTAGCTTTTATTTGAAAGTTAATATAAAGCAGCCAATCTAAGTACCAGATTTGTAATTTAATCATGCAAAAAAATACTGTAAAATCTGCGCAGACGAAGCACAAAAGGCTGGAGAACTATTCCGTTTACACAGGTTTTTGTGTTTTAGCTTTGAGTTTGTCACACGGTGATACCGGAATTATGAAATTTTATTTAGTGGTACGTTGAAATCAAAGTTTGGGTACCCCTGAACTAGAATACACGAAACTAAACTTTCATTTCGAAAAAAACACGTTGATACTTTTTAGGTCAGTCACGAGATGAGAATTTTGGACAGAATATGGTTATTTCAATTGGCACCGAGCAATAAGTGCTTGCTATCACTCAAAAATAACGAAAATTAATAAAACGTAATCACAAGAAATATTGTGATTACCTTCCAAATCGGTAGATAATGAGACCATTAATTTGTAAGTTTTATCTTCGCAACATATTATTCTAAACCCTGGGAAATTGTTAAAGTATTTCATGAGTAAAACATGTATTTATTTCAAGTTAGAAAAATCGCAAAATAATCACTGCTGAGAAATTAAATTCGCATTTCAATACAATTATCCAGTTATGGGGAATAATGTTTGCTTATATCAGTCTGTAGGTAGATAAAAGAAATTGATTCATACTCATTATTAAATTTTTATTAATATTACTATTAATACTTCTACTACTACTACGATTAATAATAATAATAATTATTATTATTATTGTTCACTATTATTGTTACTATCACCAGTATAATATTATAATATTATTGTATATAATTAATAAATACACAACCTTTAGTATTTTTTGCAAGACATCTAAATCTCGCACACTGGGCGTAAAGTTGGCTGCAACTAGGAAACCCCTAAAAGAGCATCAACTGTTCAACTGTAGTCTTAAGTTTGTTATCAAAATTCTATCGAGTTCTTTAGAAATTAATCAAAACAAAATATTTACTTAATATTACAAAAAATTATAATGTAAGTGCTTATTTTTTCATCTCATTAATACTCGTATATCTAAAAAATATTAATAATGTTACAAGGATGACTACTTATTAGCATTTTGAATAATTTAAATCTGTATAATGTTTTAGCATTTTTTAATTGCTGTATAAAATTAGCTAATGGGACTTTTCTTTTTGTGTTGTTTTATACAAATACACTTTTTTTCTTCCTCTTTTTTTATCAGATTGACATTTTGCTATGTAGGAAGCAGACACGTTTTAATGTTTTATAAACGTTTTATTCTCATTATTTGAACCGAATGGCAATAAATAGTGGTTAAAGTTGTATTTGGGATGTTTTTAAGCTAATTAAAATTGTATGCAAATATATACCTTTTAATAAAAGCATTCAGAACTTCAACAAAACACTTACGCCTTAAGGAATTCCTAAAGGTCTTAATTTTTTTCGCTAAAACATCTCGTGTTTTAGAAGAAAAAATATTCTGCATAATTATACAACATTACAAATAAATGCAATGATGAAATAGCATACAAATTTTTGCATTATTTAAATTAAGTTAGTATTTAAATATTTTAAAATTCGATATTTGTTGAGCTTAAATTGATTGTGGCATGGAATTAAGAAGATTAAATAGTATTTCTGGAGAAAATTAAGCGAGGTTTTTATGAAATTTATATTGAATGCAAACCGAAAATATATACGAAAGTATATGAAAAATTGCATATAAATTTATAAGAAGTTGAAAGAACTTCAATACACATCTTCGCTATTTTTAAAATTATGTAATTGTGTCTAAAAGTTTTTCGAATCCGTTTTATTAACGAAATACTATACATAGTGAAATATGGTTTTAGTGTTTTCCACGTTTTAAAATTTTATTACTTTCTGTGGAAGAAACTTTAAAAAATTGAAATGTAAACATTTTTTGGCAATACAAAAGATGTTTATGAAGCACATTTTGGTTAACTTTTGATTTTATTTAACTACTGCGCTGATTCAACCAGCGGCAGCTTTTAGAAATACTTTTAGAACACTAAATCGAAATTCACAATTTCGCTGTTGAAAAAGGTAATGTCAGCACTAAAAATGCCCTCAATATATCAATTAAAAGGATTTTCTCCTTTTTATTGATATTCTAGTGGGAAGTAAAAAAAAATATATATTATATTGTAATACAAGATTCGTTCAATACAAAGTCAGAAAAATTGCTGATTTTTTTTTCTTAACAAAACACGGCAGATTTGTCCAACATATTTTATTATAATTTATAAATAATAATATTTCGGATTCCATAGTACTCCTAACTTATTGGAATGTATCTCTATATTCTAAGAAATTTAAATAACGCTGTCACCGGCGCTGTAAATGAATTTTTTGTAACCTGTGTTCTTTCTTCGTTAATATTAAGAAAACTACTGCATACAAAAATAATGCAATTGGTAGTATTAGAGAAAAATATTTGATAAACACATTGATACAGACATTTTCATATTCGAATAATTATTTTAAGATATATTTAATATTAAAGTTGGACAAAAACGTTTCATTAAAAAAAATTATAGCAGCAAAACTATACATAAGAATTTAATTTTTTTTTCTAGTTGTATACATGAGAATCTCCCGGTGTGCAGAATGCATTTTTTTGACTATTTTTTTAAGGGTTTATTTACATTTTAAATTCAAATTATCAACATTTCGGGAGATATTTTTCACCCATTTTAGAAAAGGTTGTTTTTTAAAATTGTTGCCAATACTAAAAAATCGCAAAGAATAATATTTCCTTAATATAAAAAAACTATTTACTCGTGACCATTATAAACTGAAAAAAATTTCGAATTACAATTAAATGATTACGTATTAAAAGTAGGAAAATATTGAAATTGCGTCATAAAATCTATATTTAGACGTGAATTTTTAAACAGAAAGAAAATTTTAAAATAATAACGTCATTAATATACGTTAAAAGCCGTAAATGGGGGAATTACTTCATACTTAAAAAGGTCAAATAAGAGTATTGTCAAACATTTTAAATTTAAACATATATTTACACGAGACATTTATTTCACATTTCTGGATGATCTTTTAAACTATTGCTGCCGATTCTAAGGTAGCGCAAATAAAAATATTTCCTTTCCAGCAACAAAAGTATTTTCCCTCGAATATTAAAACAGAAAGAAAACTTTAAAATAATATATACATCAATGTGCGTTAAAAGCAGTAAATAGGATAAATTACGTCATATTTAAAATGTCCAAATAATGGTATTGCAAAACAGTTTAAATTTAAAAATATATTTACACGAGATATTTAAATTCATATTTTGAGGTGATCATTTTAACTATTGTTGTGAATTCTAAGACAAGGCAAATAATATTTTCTTTCTAAAAGCAAAAGTATTTTCACGTGAATATTTGAATATTAAAAAGAGAAAGAAAACTTTGGTGAAAATTACATCAGATTTGAAAAGATACATTTAAAATGTCTTATTTAAAACAAATTTCTTATAGAGTTGTTAAAAAATACAGGGAGATAAAGACTCTGTTTACTTAATACATTTTATATTAGCTTATTTTCATATGTTTAACTGATTTTATTTAATCAAAGACGAAAACTGCCAATGGATATTTTAACAGCAGCTGTTTCGGACTTAAAATTCCCCAAACAAAGGGAAATGAAAGGAAACCCGTTTACAAGGAGATCGCCACTGGTTTTCTAATTGTAATTTAATCTTCCATATCATTTTAGAGCCGAACAAATTAGCGTGTTTTTAGAGTCTGCGATGTCTGAATGGTTGTTGGCGAGCGTAGCTCGTAGGGAGCAGAGCCCCTAGTTGAGATAAATGATAGCAAATAGTTCGGTCTCGCTAAATTTAAAACAGTGCTGTTTTCAGCTTCGTACTGATTTTTGGTTACAATGTTCGTTTACCAGCATTTGAAGGTTGTGGCAAAAAAAAAAAAAAAAAAAAAAAAAAAACATGTATTCATGCTGGTTAGAAATAAAGAGTATTTTATGAATAACCAAGAACAAACTGAATTGATTCGGACTACACTGTGAATAATCTTACTCAAAAGTGGTTACTTAAATTCTGACTAAAATAAGCATTAGCATTACAATATATGTTCAGAATTTATGAGTGTTGATATACAGTTCCTTAGAAAAAGGAACTAAGGCAAGCATAAATAGCAAGCATTTGAAAATACGACCACTTAACCCCTGAACATTTTTTTTTTGTTTTACAAAATAGACTAAAAAGCTAGCCTAGACGCCACTTTTTGCTTTACTTTTGTACTAAAATATTTGCCTTATATAATCAAAAAACGTTTGCCCATTTATGAAGCGAAAATTACAGTTGAAAATTAGTGGTATAAAGAAACTTTTAGTCACGAAGCAATTAAACTCTACTTGCCCGAGCAGCGTTCTATTTTTAAGTAGTTAATTTGTATAGCGAAACGAATGGCAAAAACTGCATAACATACTCGGATTTCTGTTTTCCACAGAGCGAATAAAAATTTCGTAAATTTCTGACAGTATACTGAAAAGAAAAACAATGCTTTGATTAAGAAGTGCTTCACCATCAATTCAGTTACCATATGTCTTATTATACTGCAAACTGAAAACCCGATAAATACGCATGATCCACTTAAATAAAAAGGAGTCCGTGGATTAATGAATTGGCTTAATTAAGGCTTAAAATGCGATAAAAAAATTTAAACGTCTTCTTGACTTGAAAAAAATTTAAACGTCTTCTTGATAATTCTTGACTTGTACAATTGGTGTGTTTTTAATTATGAAATTCTTAGTTAGCAGAGTTTAACGAATATCAGTTTTTGACAACTTTTTCAAAGATATAATCAGAATGGTTTTTGTTCCTTTTCAATCTCTGCAGATACAAGTGACTTCCTCACGCCATACAGAGAGCTCGGTTGTCACGTGACTTGTCAGATAAAGAAACAGAATCAAATGAATTAAACTTTTCTTCTTCAAACCATAATTTGAGGAACTTTGGACCAGACTGTTAACCTCTTCGAATCTTCGAAACGAGCACCCCCCCCCCCCCCCCCCGATATTGATTCTAATTATTGGGGTTAACGAATAATAATTCTTTTTCTCTTTTAATTAAAAGAATTCTATAATTAGATTAAAATAAATTATTGTTCGAAAATATTGGCGTTTTAATCTATGAGTTTTGATACTTTAATAAGACACTCGTCTCCAAAAGATTCAATTAGTCTGTTTTTTAAGCTTTCAAAATTATCTCTGAGCTGAGAATGCAATTAAATAAGAAAAAATTGTATGAATCACAATAAAAAAGGACACACAGGACGCGTTATGGGTTTGAAATTTTAACAGTCCATCATCAGTCAATGTATTTAAGTGTCCGTAAGGCTACAAGGTCATAAACGAACAGTAAGGACAGAGAGGAGAGCGTATAAAGAATGCGACAGATGGCGCTAGCTGAAAGGAAAACACCAATCAAAGACGAGTGCATGCAGAAGAGGTAAGTGTTGCCAAAACGATAGAAAAAAATAACGAAAAAGGAAAGAGTAAATTATATTATGGTTGCCAATAGAAAGTTTTATTATTTAATTGTGATTTATCGCCAGTTTTTCAGTGCTGTTTCATCTGTAAAAATGCAATATTAATTGATATTAATATTCACAATTGAAACTTCTTCGCAGCGCATCTTGTTTATTTCTGGTGCTGTCGTATTACAGAAAAATACATAATATTACAGTTAGGAAGAAATATTCACGCAGAAATTTTCACGTTCGAAACACACCCAAGCTCACAGAGATGTAAAGTATCAATCTGTGTTTTTTGTGGAATCTCATTCATCTAGCAAGAACGGGAATATTGAATGAATACATAGATCTGGCAATGGCGGTAGCTTTTTCTGAAGATTGCAGGGAAATTCGTTCCTGGAAAGTGAGCTTAAAATGCGCCAAAAAAGTTAGCTGAAGATACAGTTATACACATTACTAGGACTGTGAAGCTTGCTGCATTAAGCAACATAAGTTTTAAAAAAATATATCATACAAAACAGCTCTCCCAATAGTAACAGTCGATAAAGTGTAATGCGTCTAATTTTTTTTTTGTGTGTGTGTGTGTTGTCATCTAAAAGAACTATAAATATGAGACCCCATATTTTAAAGGAGAACATGCCGCAGTAAGCTATATACAAATTTCTTGAAGTCTGAAAAAACATAATAGCGCTGAAATACATAATAAACACTTAACTGCTTCTTTTTAGGTAGATTTCGTATGAAATACTACCTATTGGCGTCGTTCCAATGTTGGAATTTCTGAAAATTTTTGCAGATCTACACCATTCATGACCCCTAGAGCCCAAAACCACCCTCAGTAAAAAACTTTATCTATCTATCTATCTATCTATCTATGTATGTATCTATCTATATATTTTACTTTCTTCTGGACACGATAACTTCCACAATTCGGCACCAATCTCTTCCAAACTGATACATAAAGTCAAGGGGCATAAAATCTCGGTCAAGTTCGTTAATGGGCAAAATCGGACCAAGGGGATGGAAATAGGGAGGGGTTTTGTGAAAACAGGAAACCGCCCCATAACTTCTTAATTTTTGTACATATCAAATCAGTTTAAAGTTTTTATTACTTCTAAAAATAGGGCCAAAAATTTATGAATCACAGATTTTTGATAAAGTTAAAAATGGGTTCAAGGGGCTCAAAAATAGGGTTTTGGGGAGAAAAAAATTCATAACTTCGTCAATTCTCAAGATATCAAATCCAATTAATTTTATCATGAATCTCCTTAACATTATCTACAACTCTTATACTCACAAGTTTTTGATAGGACCAATTCGTACCGCAAAAAAAAAATTAAAAACGAAAACAAAAAGGGCGTTTGAAGAAGAAAAAAATCCATAACTCCGTCAATTCAAAAGATATAAAATCCCCATGAATATATCATATATCTTCTTAATATTGTCTACAACATCTATATAGACAAGTTTTGGATAGGACCAATTCTTACAGCAAACACAAATTAAAAATACATAACGGTTGAAGAAAAAAATCATCTTAGTAAGGTTGTATTCAAATCCAAACTGCTTATTTTCTGACTCATTTTACAATTCATTTTTACTCTCAAAGGCTTCCAATTGCTACCTTTTCTTACTCAGAAACTATATAATGTACCGTAATGATCAATTTTTTGATAGAGGCAGAATATATTTTAAAACATGCTGTCAAATTGGGCCTTTTGAACCGAATTTCCCGAAGCGGATTGTGTTGGAAAAATCATCGTATTAAGGGAATATTCAAATCCAAACTGCTTAATTTCTGACTCATTTTTAAATTCATTTTTGCTCTCAAACGCATCCAATTGGTAGATTCGCTTATTCAGAAACTATATAATGTACCGTAATGATCGATGTTTTGACAGAGGCAGAATAAATTTCAAAACATTATGTCAAAGTGGGCATTTTGAACGGAATTTCCCGAAGCGATTGTGTTAGAAACGAAAAATGTTGTCTTACTGAGAAAATAATTGTTTATATATCAAGTTTTAATTAATTGAACGAAAATTAAAAGCACAGGTCGATTATAAATCTCTTCAAAAATCACGTCAACAAGTTTCATGTTTTTCCTATTAAAAATGAATCTGGAGTTATGCCAGAAAATTTCGAGTTGTTGAGCATGGAAAAGTATTTTTTTTGAATACCGCCTTAACATGATTCTGATAAAACCAGTTATTATATAAAAATGAAATAAAAACTCGTCAAAAGCGGCCAGATAACATTGTTAAAGTGGGTTTACCTCTAATCATGATTTGGTTTTTGTTTGTGAAAATAGTATACTTAACTTTGAAATCTACATCCGCCTGTAGGCCGGGCCGTCGAAGATTTTTTTTTTTTTTTTTTTTTTTTTTTTTTTGATACAATAAATTAGAAATAAAGATCTGTCACCCCTTTTTTTTACTAAAATATTTGGCTTTGTACAATTGAAAAAGGTATGCCATTTAACAAACCAAAGGTTACAGTTAAAATTAAGTGATACCCAAAAGCTTTTAGCAGCGAAGGCAGCAAATTCTTTTCTCCCGAGCGGCACTCGGGCAAAACAGTTAACCCACTCGCTGCGGAACCGGAGATTTTCGCGGGGATACATTTTTACAATTAACTCTCCTTGATTATTCCCACTAGTTATTTTTTTATTGTAAATATTGCCTTATTTAATCGGAGCATTTTCCCGATTAAATAAGACAGAAATTTTTATTTTGAAAAACCGGTGACAAAAGAATAAAAATTCTTAAATACACAATAGGACCAGGTAGGCGAAATTCAACCAAAAAATCGATTTTCACTTTTTTATATCATTAAATACTTTAAACTTTTATCTTTTCAACGATGTTTTACACATGTTTATATACAAAAAAAGTGTTGGATTTTTTCATTCTTTCTAAGAGCACTTCACAGCATTGGGCAACTTTTTTAAAATTCGGATTTCTTGATTGGCACCATTTTTCTGAAGCGGTAAAATTCCCATTGTTTTCGCCCTAATTAATATGTTATTAAATAAGGCGAATTTTACTATTTCAAAAATGTGGTGCTGTGATTTTTCTGTGGTGCCAATCAAGCAATCAAATTTTTTAAAAACGTAGTCCACTGACAACACGGCTTCACAGCTTTTTAACCCTTTCGAGGGCGGTGTCCTTAAAAAAGGACACCTAATTTTAATTCCAAAACTGACAAACGGTATCAAGAATATTTATTTAAAATTTTCCCTTTAGAATCTACGTGAAAATATGCGAGTTCGTATTTTCTAATAAATTCGTTTATAAATTCTCGTGTTAGTCGATTATTTCATCAGTTTATAAACATAATTACTCCGCGCTGGAAAGGGTTAATTGAGTTTTTCTCAAAACTTCGATTTTTCAGGTTTGTGTTCCTTTTTTTCAATATTAAACTTGAAAACTCAGATTTTGAAAAATACTTATATTATGTTATAGTGCATAATTTAACACAGGAATTTAATGATTTGTTGAGAATTATTTATTTTGTAAAGTCAAATCTTACCAAAAATGCTAATTTAAAAATGCCTTTCAATAAACAATTAATAATTAATTTACACTTTCACTTAGAAAGAAAATTGTCTGTTAAAATACGTAAAGCTTGTTACTCAAACTACACAAAAAATTCTAGACTTCTATATTTCACCATTTCTGAGAAAAATGTGCATAAAGTTTGCGCATTTTAACTTGGCGGAGATAGAGTTTACCCGGTCCCCTTAAAGAAACATATACTGTCGGTGACTGTACCAACATGCTGAAATTACTACTGTCAGCGTTCTTGATAAAGACGTTATTTAGATTGCGTATTGTTTTATTTTTGATGCACACATTTTGGATGCACACATTAAAATTCAACATTAAAACTTTACAATATCTAACTCATGCCATTGTTTTACAGTGCGTATAGATGTCATTGTGAAATGTTATATATAGCTTCCTGGTATTTTTAATATGTGTTTTTTCTTCTAGATATCTTATTTAATCGCGGAATCTCTGCATTAAATAAAGCGAATGCTTCTTTTAAAAATAGTGGTATTAAAATATCCGAATTCATTCCTCTGTTTATCCAATAATAAAAGTAATTTCCAAACAAGTAATATGTATATATATATATATTTAAGTCAATTCCTACTTACGTCATCAACGAAAAATTTAATATAATCCCTTAAGCTAATATTAGTTTTTGTTGCATTAAAATATCTCAGTTTGTTGATTTTCTATAAGCAAGTAAACCCTATTGGTGTACAATGGAAGTCTATGGGAATTTGGCGTAATATTAGAGATATCGCCAAGTTGGGGTCACATTTGGCGAATCATTTTGGTCTCAAATTTGGCGATATATCGCCAAGTTGGCGATAAACTTGGCGGTATTTGGCGACAGAATACGGTCCCCCTATGGTAACTCCCTTATAGGTATGTAGATGCATTAAATGCTGTTCAATAACCTATGGCCGCCAGTTTTTCTCCCGTAACTAAAATTAATTAATTTAATTAAATTAATGAATTAATATTTAAAAAAAATTGTATTAACATCAAGTGTCATCCACTACAAGTTTAAAAAAATGTATTTGAACTTGAGTGGATGAATAATAAGTATCTATATTATAATGGACAAACATATCTGTGCGTAACACATACGTCATTTTGCGAATGGCAACACTTTGAAATTTGAAATAAAATATATGTTTTGCAAATTTTTAAACTTCTAAACATCGCACATTTTTAATTTTTACACTGCTGTATAAGGGAAAAAATGCTCTTTTAAATGCAATTTTTTTGAAAGCTGTATCTCAATTTAATTTTAAGTTATTAATTTTTTTGTAATTTTGTATTACGTTTTTGTAATAGTGGCAACTGAAGTACTCCATTTCTGTTGAAAGTAAAGAGAATAAAAGGAAAATAGTAGAATGCTGTATCTTTTTGTTGCCATTTTCTCATAAAAACTGAAAAAAAAGAAATTAAAATCTGTGCTATGTCAAGAATATCGTCTGTTATAAAACCCGGTGAGCTTTGGCTTTATTTCGTTTTTATTTATCAATTAACCCCACGAAGGGCACCGGTATATTATATATACCACTTAATTTTAATTTCCAAATGCCACATTGGAACCAAAATTCAGAAATTAAATTTTGCTTTATATAATGTACGCGAATAAATGCTTTTTCTTCCTTTCATATAAATTTGTTCATAAATACCCGTGTCCGTTGATCATTTTAACATTTTAGCAACAAAAATACTTTGCCCCAGAAAGGGTTAAATAATTTTTAGTGTATTGCAATTTAACTTTACAAACGATACAACACTTTCTTTTTACACAAATGTATTTTAAAGATTATTTGTGTGACTTATTTTCACCGCATTTACTTAATTCGTATCAAAAATCTGAAAAAAATGGAATTTTATTAACCCCTTAATTCTCGCTCCCGTCATATTCACGGGCTGTGTCTTTTACTCAAATTGTTTCATTCCCACCAGGGGCATTCCACATCAAATCAGGCAGTAAAATATCAATATGTAACCCACCATCACAGATTTTAATGAAACTCCGTGTGTTTGTTCTTACTATTAAGATATGATCACTACTAATTTTTTTTGCTCTTTGGTGAAATAGTTTCTGAGAAAAAAATTGTCAAAATTTTGAAAAACTGCCGTAAGTTGGCATTCTTGACAGCTCGGTTTTCAAATGTAGCATGTCATATATATGATCATATTTCAATATCTACTCTATAAGTCATCTTCAAATAATTTATGCATAATATTTAGGGTACGCAGCTTATGAAAAAAATATATTGTTACGCTTATAACAGTTTAAGTGTGTCTAAAAAAATATTTAAACTTTGAAGTCGTGATTTTTTTATGAAAAATAATGCATTAACAAAAAAAGCATTATCAACAAAAGGCGGTATTTTTATTAAATTTATTTTTTGTGGGAGATATACTTAAAGGTGTCCTTTACGTGATTCTGAAATAAAAATAGTGGGATTTTGGGTGTTTTGGGTAGTATTTCCTATTTAAAAATATTTTGAGGTGCATTTCAAATCAAATCAAGCAGAGCCATTCCATGTCAGTTCCCCTAAGCCATTTAATCACTGTCACAAATTTCAATGAAATTGGGTTTGTTTATAGTTTATTTTAAGACGTAATCACCTTCAATTTTCTTGATCCTAAGTAAAATATTTTTTAAGATAAAAAATATCAAAATTTTGAAAAATTGTTTTAAATTTTTTTAATGACAGTTCGATATTCAAAGACTGCATTTAAAAAAAAAAAAGTCATTTCAATATAAAATCACTAAATAGGTTTCAAATAATGTATATGTGACAAATAATGTAGGCAGATTATTATTTATTGTTTTTTTTTATCATGTTTAAATACTAAGAGTGTCTTTTATCTTGTGAATTTTTAAAATCAAGAATTTTGTCAAAAATAATGTGTTAATCAAAAATTTATTATTAACCGGAGGCAGGGTGTTATTGCTTTTTTTAATTGTACGTAAAAATATCTTTTAAATGGTTATAAAATAAAAATAGTGAAAATATGAGAAAAAATTATCAAAGTTTTGGAAAAATGCCACGAGTTGCCATTAATGATTGTTCAATTTTCAAAGGTCTCATTTTATATATAAAATCATATTTCAATAACTAATAAAGAAATCTTCTTCGAATAATTTAAGCAAAGTAAATAAAGTATGTAGATTATGAAGAAAATATTGCTGTAATGTTAAAAAATATTTAAATGTGTTTAAAAAATTGTATAATCTTTGAAACCAAAAATATTTTACAAAAAATAATGAAATTATTAAAAAATATTTATCAATCAGAGGCGGAGTTCAGTGGTGGAAAATTGGCGCAGAGGAGGAGCCTATTGACACCACTAAATTTTAGTAGAATTTTTCGTCTTATCTAATGACAGTTTTTATTAAGATGAAGAATACCATAAAATATTAGTGGTGTCAATAGGCTCCTCCTCTGCGCCAATTTTCCACCACTGCGGAGTTTCTATGACTAATTTTTTAATTTTAAATTGTACATAATACTACATTATAACTGGATCTGAAATAAAAATAGTGGGATTTTGGTTGGTTTTAGTAGTATTTAAATCATATTTAAAATTATCAATATTTTCAGATGTAAAATCTATCCAATGTATCATCCTTGGAAATATTTTTATTTATACATTTATTTTATTTTTCAAATTATCTTTTATGTTCGTTTCTTAAGGGAAAAAATAAACAGTATTTTTTTTAGTAAAACTTCTAGGGCGAAGAGCAATTATCCCTTTCCAAAAAAGAGAAAAATCACTAGCTCCTCACCGCCCAATAGAAATTTTCAAAATGACAGTCCTAATCTTTAAACTCATATTTGGCTGTTAATATTGAAAATTTAGCTTTGAGCTGCTAATATTGAAAAAAAAAAAATACCAAATTTCACTCTTTTGAAGAAAATTTTGACTTATTGTGCTTTAAATATATGCAAAAAATGCATAATCCATTATATTTATATCTTTCAAATAACTATATCTAAAAAATTATTTAAAACTTAATGAGTTGCACTTTTGTAACTTTATTCAGTTTCTAATGATATGTACCGTAATTTCGGGTATATAGCCCGCAGATCAAACAATTCAGTTTGGACCCAGAAATTTTATTCAGTATTTGAAGACCAATATTTACTGTGATCTAAAAAGTTACATTTTGATTTTAAAAATTTCTGGGTCGAAACACGATTGTTTGATCCGCAGGCTATACACCGGAAATTACGGTAATTTGATTTTTTTCATCACAATATTGCTGAAAGATGGATTTTCAACATATATATGTGTGTATATATATCCCTGTTCTCAAACAAATTATTTAAAAATTATTCATTTATGTTTAATAAAGCATATATATATTGTTTATACGCTTATAGAAAATACATATAGTAAATTTTATGATATTATGTCAATAATGTCTAAAAGTAAAGAACTTATCTAATAGTATGTAACGAAAAATTTAACATCTGGTGTAATGACAACAAAATTTTATAATTGTTTTACTTAATTTGGATGAATGAAAAAAAGCTTACATGTTTATATTTTATCGAAGTACAGGTGAAAATGTCACAAAGACATTCCTATCTCAACAACCACTGAGTATGTCACATTCACACTACAGACGATTTTTTTTTCTTTTTGATCTTTCGGGTTTAAATTCAGATGGTAATGAATTAATTAGTTTTGTCAGAAGTGTCATTGCAGTCAGCATATTAGGATCACTATTTTTTTTTTATAATTTGTTTTCATTGACTTGATGAACAACAACATTTAAAGGGACCATTTCATGAATTTTCAATTAAAAGCTGATTTATAAATTCATTATGTTGTTTAGTTATTATCATCGCCTTAAGATAATAAGTTGATATTAAGATTTTTAAATGCAGTTAATTTATTATTTGAACAGTTGAAAGTATTTTTCAATAAGAGTGGGCTGTTGATTTTAAGTCGGCTGTTGAGCAATGTAGTGTTGGTAAAGGAACTGGTACTATTTAATTTAATTTTTATTGCTGTAAATAATAATTGTTATTTTATTATTGTATGTATTATATTTAAGCAAGAGTAGCAATACACGATATAGTAGTCATTATAGTATATCTTAGCATGAAAAGCTTCAATATTTATCATTAAACATTCACATTTTATGAAAATTTTGTTAAAATTGCTCATATTTTCACAATTTTTATTTTATAACTATTGAAAAGATATTTTTACGTACAATTAAAAAAAGTAATAACAGCCTGCCTTTGGATAATAATAAATTTTTGATTAACACATTATTTTTCACAAAATTCTTGATTTTAAGAATTCACAAGATTAAACACACTCTTAGCATTTAAACATGACAAACAACAATAAATAATAATCTGCTTACATTATTTGTCACATATACATTATTTGAAACTTATTTAGTGATTTTATATTGAAATGACTTTTTTTATGCAGTCTTTGAATATAGATCTGTCATTAAAAACATTTTTTAAAAAATTTCAAAATTTAGATTTTTTTTTATCTTAAAAATTTTTTTACTTGTAATCACCTTTAATTTCCTTGATCCTGTCTTAAAAGGAGCTATAAACATACCCAGTTTCATTGAAATTTGTGACAGTGAATTAAATGTCTTAGGCGAACTGACATGGAATGACTCTGCTTGATTTGATTTGAAATACGCCTCACAATATTTTTAAATAGGAAATACTACTAAAAACTCCCAAAATCCCACTATTTTTATTTCAGAATCAGGTAAAGGACACCTTTAAGTATATCCCCCACAAAAAATAAATTTAATAAAAATACCGCCTTTTGTTGATAATGCTATTTTAGGTAATGCATTATTTTTCATAAAAAAATCACGACTTCAAAGATTAAACATTTTTTTAGACACACTTAAACTGTTATAAGCGTAACAGTATTTTTTTTCATAAACTGCGTACCCTATATATTATACATAAATTATTTGAAGATGATTTGTAGAATAGATATTGAAATATGATCATATTTATGTCATGCTACATTTGAAAATCGAGCAGTCAAGAATGCCAACTGACGGCAGTTTTTCAAAACTTTGACAATTTTTTTCTTATAAACTATTTGACCAAGGAGTAAAAAAAAATACTGGGAATCATATCTTAATAAAAGGAACAAACACACGCAGTTTCATCAAAATCTGTGATGGTGGGTTACATGCCTGCCTGAACTGACCCACCAGTTTTATAAAATAGTGAAATTGGCTATATTTTAGTATCGTTTTTCCTGTCATTAAATAAGGTGAATATTTCTTTTTCATAAAAGTGGTGCCAATAAGCAATTTGAATTCTTTTAACCGTAATTTAATCCGAGCGTTAAGGGGTTAAGGGGGTCCGGGACACAAAAATCTTTAAATTTTCAAAAAAAAAAAAAAAATATTGAATTAAAATTTTTTCTGCCGTTTTCTGCTTAAAATGATGTTTAAATCATGTTTCTATCTTAATTAGAACAGGAAATATTATTTTTTTCGTTTTGGTTTGTTTTCAAAATGTACCTTTCACGCTACGGTTGTCAAGGAAACGACTTCTTGTGAAATTGTGTTTTTCTTCATGATGTGTTTATTCACCATTTCTCATATTTAAGTTGTTATAAGTCTAGAACCGTAAAAGATAAATGTTTGAAACTTGGAACATATATTTTTCAATTGCTTTACTTTAACTTTGAGCCAGCAAATTTGAAAAAAAATATTTACTTTTGAAAATATGAATTTTTAAATAGAAGTTGCATCAATTTTTATTAAGTTTCTACTTTAAATATTTTTTTAATTAATATTTTTTTAAATGCTGGCTCTAAATTAAAAAAGATATATTTATGTTTATTTAAAGGAAAAACAATTTAAATTCTACAAATAATATTTCGAGTTATAACGATTTTAAGTTATACCACTTTTTCCATAAATTTTAAATTTAAATTTTTTTTTAAAAGCTACGAGAAGTTTTATCATTTGATTTTGTTTACAAATGATATGGTTAATCATCACAAAAAATTCAAAATTTTAACTCAATAAATAAAATTTTTTTGAAAATGTGTCCCGGACCCCCTTAATCCGTGTGTAATTACATTTTCAGAATTTTGAAAAAAATATAAATGAATGACTTCTGATACAACATGGAGCTATTACAAACAAAAAATGAAGTCATTCAAATCATTAGATCCCGAGATTGTTTTGCCGAGCTTCTTAAATGATGTCATGATTCTGCTGGGTTTGTGTATTATTCCGCGATAATGATGTCATTTGCATACCGGTTTATAGATGTTTTTTAACACTGGATCATAAATATGAGATGCTTTAGCGGATGCAATTGACGTCATTTTATGAAAAATAATCATGTATTTTAATTCTTTAAACTGAAATATCTTTTGTTGAAGTGAGTCATTTTCACCTCAGCTGCTTTCAAATTCTTCACAGGTGAAAATGCTTTATCTTTGAAAATAAGATAATAGAAATCACACACTGATAAACCGCAATATTTTGCAAACATTTAGAGTGACTTTATTTAAGAGCAGTAACATACAGTGTGCATGCTCTTTGCCCGAAAAATAGCGATTTATATTACAGAACTTCATGATTCACTATTGGATGAATTTGCTTCATCAAGTTAGACAAAAGAAATCAAAGAAGATCTTGGCAATAATTCGAGGTTTAAAATAATATCAGGTTCCCCAAGTTTTTGTCCAAAACTATCTCTAGTAATAAAATTTTATTGCTATTCTTTAAGACATGTTACTGTAATTTTATCAAAATAACATAATTTGCTTAATTTAATTTTTCATAATTTTATATCATCTACATATTTAAAACACAAGAATGTTCTTAGTCATCTGCCCTGAGCTTTCTGCTGAACCAAATTTACTAATAATTTTCTTTTAACTGAAAGCTGCTCATTTGTAGATGTGCTCGCACTAGCTGTTTTTTTTTTAAATATCCTATTATTTTATTTTAATTTTAAATGTATTCAATGGAACTTCTTCAAGATGATAGAAATAAGATAGCTTTCATTATTGCTGAGAAGAGAGAAATAATGAGATTTATTTATTCATGTGATTATCTGATAAATATTCAAAATTGTTGATAAAAAAATGTTATATAGGGTTTAATGGTGCAAAATCTTATTAGGGACATAATATTTTGAACGGAAAATTATGTACTGCTTTTGAAAACACTCATTTTCCTCATGAAGTTTCCATATTTTTTTTCCTTCTGTATGTGTACCAAGTTTCAGACACAAGGTGAAATGCTTAAGTAAGTGAAAATGACGTCATATTTAAAAGAAAACGCTCATTTTCTTAGATAAAACTAAACTTTTTAACATAAATGTGTAAAAACCCCCATAAATTACGGCAATTTTTATTCTCCGGCACTCAGATTAGAATCTGGAGTTAAGAGTGCGACTGTTCGTCTGCAAAGATTTTGCAGAGAATCGTGACTTCACGTTTTGAGTTAAAATCATTTTATAATGATCAAATTAAAATACCATTTTTTTAAAAAAAAGAGTGATTGCGTGTATGAGAGGTTAATTTTTAAATTTATCTTTATCGCGTGGAGCTCGAATAAGAAAGATTAATCCGTTTGCTCTTAAAACAACATAAAGAGCTCATCATTTTCTTTCGACTAATATTCTGTAAACAAAAATAAAACTCCCTCTATGGTTAAATAAATAAAATAATATAAATAAAATACAAATTTAACAGACATGTAATTGAACTAGGCGCTTAAAACTCTCAAATTATAAGAAAATAAAAGGATGTCGTAAGCAGAAAATTTGGGCTAATAACTTTTACCATGCGGCTATACGAAAGAATTGTTTTTCATAAATTTAAAAAGCTTAGTTGATTGTATAATTTATATTTTTCATATGAAAAATGCTTTTTATTTTTAGTGAGTAATCTAAAAAATATATTGCATGTAAAAACTAGTATGTTGTAGCCATCACAAAACTTTCTTCTATATAAATCACGCCAGTTAAATCATTTAAATAGTACAAGAAATTACATCAATTTAGCACCAATTCACATCAAAGTGTATCTGAATTTCAAGTTTGATAAAAATTCGTGGCTTAGTTCTTGAGATAGATCTATAGCGAAAATTGTGAAAAATGTAGCTTAGCAGCGCCACCTGTTGAGTGATTTACACAAATACATAAACAGGAATAATTGATATCCAGGTATACATGGATCTGAAGTTCGTTGAAAATATAAGCATTAGTTCTTGAGATAGAGCTATTGCGGAAATCACAAAAACAGCATAGCAGCGCCAACTATTGAGCGATTTACACCAAACTGTATAAAATGCCAATTCATGTCAAGGACTATATGATTCTAAAATTTGATGAAAATTCGTGCATTAGTTCTTGAGATACACCTATAGTGGAAATTCTGAAAAATACAGCATAGCAACGCCACCTTTTGAGCGAATTACATCAAAATGTACAAAATGTCAATTCATGTCAAGGATTAACTGTTTCTGAAGGTTGGTGAAAATTATTGCATTAGTTCTTGATATACAGCTATAATGGAAATTCTGAAAAGTGCAGCATAGCAGCGCCACCTGTTGAGCGATATGCACCAAAATACAAACTGCACTAATTCATATCAAAGTATACTTGAATCTGAAGTTTGATGAAAATCCAAGCATTAGCTGTTGAGAGAGAGCTATTGCGGAAATCGTAAAAAACACCTGTTGAGCGATTTACACAAAAATGTATAAAATGTCAATTCATGTCAAGGATTAACTGATTCTGAAGTTTGGTGAAAATTATTGCATTAGTTCTTGAGATACAGCTATAATGGAAATTCTGAAAAGTGCAGCATAGCAGCGCCACCTGTTGAGCGATTTGAACCAAAATACAAACTGCACTAATTCAAATCAACGTATACTTTAATCTGAAGTATGATGAAAATCCAAGCATTAGTTGTTGAGATAGAGCTATTGCGAAAATCATAAAAAATGCAGCATAGCAGCGCCACCTGTTGAGCAATTTACACCAAAATGTACAAAACTTCAATTCATGTCAAGGACTAACTGAATCTGAAGATTGATGAAAATCCGTACATTAGTTGTGGAGATTGAACTATTGCGGAAATCATGAAAAAGGCTGCATAGCAGCTCCACCTGTTGAGCGATTTGCACCAGAAACTAATCAGCACCAATTTATATCAGGGGCTAACTGAATATAAAATTTTATTAAATTCCGTGCACTAGTTCTTCAGATAGAGCGCCCACAAAATTTGTGTCACATACAGACAGACAGACAGACTCACAGATGCACAGATGCACAGACAGACATTTTGTGAAAACATGTTTTTCGGAATCCCTGACACCTAAAACGAGTAAATACGTCGAAAACCGAAAGTCGAAAAATTTCACTAATCCAATACTTTCTTCTTGTAAAGATAGAAGAAAGTAAAAATATTACTTTCCAATTACAACTAGTATGTTGTGGCCATCACAAAACTTTCTTCTATATAAGTCACGTCAATTAAATCGTTTAAATAGTACCAATTCATATCACAATATATCTGAATTTGAAGTTTGGTGAAAATTCGTGCATTAGTTCTTGTATAGAGCTATAGCGGAAATTCTGAAAAATGTAGTATAGCAGCGCCACCTGTTGAGCGATTTACACCAAAACATAAACAGCACTAATTGATATCAAGGTATACCTGAATCTGAAGTTTGATGAAAATTCATGCATTAGTTATTGAGATACAGCTGTGGCGGAAATTCTGAAAAATGCAGCATAGCAGTGCCAACTGTTGCGCGATTTACACCAAAACATAAACAGCACTAATTCATATCATGGTATACCTGAATCTGAAGTACGAATCCGATATACCTGATATATACGAATACCTGAATCCGATTTGCACCAAAATCTCTAAATTGTCTATTCATGTCAAGGACTAACTGAATCTGAAGTTTCATGAAAATCCGTGCATTAGTTCTTGAGATAGGGCCATTGCGGAAATCGTAAAAAAGGCAGCATAGCAGCGCCACCTGTTGAGCGATTTGCACCAAAAACTAATCAGCATCAATTTGTATCAGGGACTAACTGAATATGAATTTTTGTTAAATTCCGTGCATTAGTTCTTGAGATAGAGCGCCCACAAAATTTGTGTCACATACACACAGACAGACAGACAGACAGACAGACAGACTCACAGAGTCACAGACAGACATTTTGTAAAAACATGTTTTTTGGAATCTCTGACCCCTAAAACGTGTAAATCCGTCGAAAACCGGAATTCGAAAATTTTCATGAATCCAATACTTTCTTCTTGTAAAGATAGAAGAAAGTAAAAATTGGTTTACACCTATATTCTGTAACCCGGGAAGCCCGGGTACGATCCCCTAGTTTTATTAACGTTTGAAAATTTTAACAAGATATATATATACATATATATATATAGGGAGAGTGTGAACTGATAGTAAGAATTGAAAAAGAAATACACTTTTTCTACACCGAAACTTTTATTAATTCAATCCAACATAATTTTTACTCGAGAAATTAATTAATTCTTAAAACACTTTCAAATTATATTTCTGTAATTTTTGAATTGTATTATTTGTTACAACAATTTTTCGTATGTCTTTTAGGCAAAATGAAACATTAACTTCTTGCTGATGCATTTTAATAAGTAAACTACTCTATTTTTAATCTTCTCTGAATAATTAATTTTCCACTCACAATGTAGGAATAAACTGAAAGTTTTTTTTTTAATAGCAAAACTAAAGTTGTTTTATAAAAATTACAGATTACATAATTTCCAAATACATTTTCTCGTAATATTTGTAATGCAAGTCAGCAACATACTTTTCAATTAAAAATGTATATATTTTTCTTCTTCGAGGACAATTTTTAATTTCTCAAAGTACACAAATTCATTTAGCGTTTCAAAATCACATTAAATATTCATCGATTCATTTATTTAAATCTTCTTCTGTTAATGTATGTGAGATATGTTTTGCTCTTTTTAATGAATAACACGTTTCAATATAATTTTTTTCAAATAATCGAATATTTGGATTTTCTTTCAGTTTAATTAAACTTTGAAATGCTCATTGTAATTATATGTAAAACGTTTTTAAATAATACTTTGCACCTAGATTTCTGCTGTAATTTTTTTCGCCTATTAAGATATCAGGTATAAACCTAGAAAAAACAGAAAAGGAGATTAAAACACTGACAAAGAAATTTTTCTACAAAAAATTTACATAGTTTTTAATACTAGCACGATAATAAGAAAAATCTTTTTTTTTTTTTTTTTTTTTTTTAGAGCAGAAGGGATTTGTGTAAAAAAAAAAAAAAAAAAAAAAAAAAAGTTTCTTGAAGATAAACTTACTGTTACATTCAATTACAAAATATATAACTTCGGGAAGTCTTTTTGATAAAATTATTTAAACAATAATAACGCGAACTACAGTTAATCAAGTACAAAATGCAAGTACAAAATTCTTTTTCTTTTTTCCGTCTAACTAAATACAGAGCGAATGCAACTGGAACATAAACTGTTCGTTGAAGATAAAGAAATAGCTCATTAAATAGAGATTTAATGGTACATTAGTTAATGTTGTTTTTTGAAACAGAACAATAAACACGGTTCATTAGAACTAAATTTGTTTAATGGTGTTTTAATGGCATATTATAATCTGAAATCTTTTAAAATATTGAATAAGCTTTTCATAAAAAATACTTTTTAATACGTTGATTATTGTTATGTTTACTTTGAATTATTTTAAAGATTTTCATTTGTTATTTTGAGAACATATTGATTTAAATGTTTTAAAGAAACTAAAATTGAATTGGTCTTGTCATTACATAAGAATCTGTTTATTTATATAGTAGCTTTCTAGGAAACGTATTTTTTATTTATGTGGAATTACTTAAAATTTGAAATTTAGTTATGAGTTTAACTGTTTAATGCTTGAGCTAAAAAGACAAAAAATAAAATTGTTAGAGATATATTAGAAGAGATAAAACTAGTTCGGAACAAATATGTTTAATTTTATAATCTGAATGTTAACTATTATTACATTTTTTCTCCCGTTAAATATATTTTTCATACCATTCAACAATTGCAGAAAAATGTGCATAAATAATAATTTTCTTGTCTTAAACATCTGCTAAATGACAATATCAGCACAAAATAAATATGCTGAAATTAAATATATTATATAAGTATAATATAGAAAGTGTTCTAAGTAAAAGATATTTAATTTTCTGCCTATGTGTGTCAAGAACTTTTGTCTGTGGTTAAATACGAACACCTCGTAAAGGGAAGATAATTAAGAAAAAAAAAATACCACTATCCAATAACCCGAAATTTTTAACATCGGAGAATATTTTTTACTTTCTTCTATCTTTACAAGAAGAAAGTATTGGATTCGTGAAAATTTTCGACTTTCAGTTTTCGACGGATTTACACGTTTTAGGGGTCAGAGAACCCGAAAAACATATTTTTACAAAATGTCTGTCTGTGAGTCTGTGAATCTGTTAGTCTGAGAGTCTGTCTGTCTGTATGCGACACAAATTTTGTGGGCGCTCTACCTCAAGAACTAATGCACGGAATTTAATAAAAATTGAAATTCAGTTAGTCCCTAATATAAATTGGTGCTGATTAGTTTTTGGTGTAAATCGCTCAGCAGGTGGCGCTGCTATGCAGCCTTTTTCACGATTTCCGCAGTAGCTCAATCTCCAGAACTAATGCACGGATTTTCATCAAACTTCAGATTCTGTTAGTCCTTGACATGAATTGATGTTTTGTACATTTTGGTGTAAATCGCTCAACAGGTGGGGCTGCTATGCTGCACTTTTCAGAATTTCCATTATAGTTGTATCTCAAGAACTAATGCAACAATTTTCAGCAAACTTCAGAATCCGTTAATCCTTGATATGAATTGACATTTTGTACATTTTGGTGTAAATAGCTCAACAGGTGGCGCTGCTATACAGTATTTTTCATGATTTCTGCAATAGCTCTCTCTCAAGAACTAATGGATACATTTTCATCAAACTTCAGATTCAGTTACTCTTTGATATGAAATGATGCTGACTACGTGTTGGTGAATATCGCCCAATAGGTGGCGCTGCTGTGCTGCATTTTGCACTATTTCCCCAATAGCTCTATCTCAAGAACTAATGCACGAATTTTCATCAAACTTCAGATTCAAGTACACCTTGATAAATGTTGATGCTGATTATGTGGTTGTGTAAATTGTTCAACAGGTGGCGCTGTTATGCTGCATTTGTCATGATTTGCGCAATAGCTCTATCTCAAGAACTAATGCACGGATTTTCCCCAAACTTCATATTCAGTTAGACATTGACATATGTTGATGGTAATTAGGTTCTGGTGTAAATCACCCAATAGGTGGCGCTGCTATGCTGCATTTTTATGGATTTACACGATTTCAGGGACAGTAATATGTCAAGAACTAATGCACGGAATTTCATCTTTTTAGAATCCTCATGATCAGCATAGATGCACTGTGATAATGAATTTTGAAGTATTGACAAGTATGAGATAGAGGAAAGTTTTGTGATGGCCACAACATACTAGTTTTAATTACACACACGAAAAGTAAAAGCTGCTTTTGCAAAGAAAAAAAGTGCTATTGGCGAGATTTGGGTCGCACTAACATGAAAATACTGAAAATTTCTTACATTCTACTTAATTTAATGTAAAATAAGATGTTATTAAATTTTCTAACATAAATGCTGGTATTAGTTCATCCACGACCATTTTTCGTTTTACCAGAATTAGTCTTTTTTAAGAAACAAGTTATTCATTTATTTTTAGGGTTCCGTACTTAAAAAGTAAAAAAGAAACCATTATAAGATCACTCCTGCATCTGTCAGCCCGTCTGGCACTGCCATTTTTCTCGTAAAATATGGAACGTGTAAAGTTCAAATTGGGGGAAGTAATAAAGACTATTGACCCACATATTTACAGATTATTAAGCATTCACAAATATACGTATTTAGGAAAAATGTAGAGGGGCTAATTAAGTTACTTGATAAAAATAAAATATTTTCTTTGTATATCGTGTGGGGTATTGTGTGAAAGCTTACGCAACGCTGAACTCAAAAATACATTTCTTTTCATTTTAAGTATTATATTTTCAGAGATATAGTTGAAAATGTAGTGCAAAAATATGCCCCCCCCCACTCATCTATTTCTGAATCTACTGAAACTAGAATTATGAAAAAATTAGAGGTAGTAGACGTTAAGTTAAACCTTGCAGAAAAATTATAGCGATTACCCTGGATCACATAGTTTTTGAGAAAAACGGATTTTTCCGTTACACACAAATTTCCATTTGCAGGCATTCACCAAAGGTGATGAAGAGCTCTTGAGGTACCTATATTAGCAAAAGTATAAAAGCATTGTTCATAAAGATTTTCGAAAAAAAAATCGTCGGTAATTAGTCGAGATTTTAACCTTTAAAGACGCGGACGGTTTAGACATACATGATGACAGGGGCGGCGTACGTTATGTACCACCGGCTTTTAAAGCTCAGATAGCAACTTTTAACAATATATTGGTGTACTGTAATGTCCAGTAGCAGTATAAAAGCAATAAATGTCAACTTGTTAAAAATAGACTAATTTAATTAGAATTAATCACATAAATACTATGGGTATCGCGGCTAGTTTACATTGAGTGGATCTCTCAATACACCTCTCGTGTCTTTAAAAGTTAATTAAACAGATATCTGGAAAAACGCGACACGGATCAAGGAGGCGTTGAAACTTTGTGACGTCCTTAGACACTATTCTAAAACACAATACTTAGCACAATGCCAAGCTTAAACACTGAACAAGTGTTTTGGTTTAGCTACACTTAAAAGAAAAAAAATCCCTGCCGGCCCGGCCTACATGCGGAGGTAGATTTCGAAGTTAAGTATATTAATTGCTCAAACAAAAACTAAAACATGAGTAGATATAAATCCACTTTAACAGTTTTATCTGACCGCTTTTGACGAGTTTTTATTTCATTTTTATATAAGAGCTGGTTTTATCAGAATCATGTTAAGGTGGTATTAAAAAAAATACTTTTCCATGCTCAACAACTCGAAATTTTCTGGCACATTTTCAGATTAATTTTTAATAGAAAAAATACGAAAATTTCTGACGTGATTTTTGAAAAGATTTATAAGCGACATGTGTTTTTATTTTTCTTTCAATTAATTGAAACTGGATTAATAAACAATTATTTTCTGAGTAGGGCAATATTTTTCTTTTCTAACACAATCGCTTCGGGAAATTCTGTTCAAAATGCCCACTTTGATATCATTTTTTTAAATTTATTCAGCCTCTATCAAAAAACCGGTCATTACGGTACATTATATAGTTTCTGAAGAAGAGAATCTATCAATTGGACGCGTTTGAGAGCAAAAATTAATTAAAAAATAAATAAGAAAATAAGCAGTTTTGATTTGAATACATTCTTAATAAGATGATTTTTTTCTTCAACCGCTATGTATTTTTAATTTGTTTTTGCTGTAAGAATTGGTCCTACCAAAAACTTGTCGATATAAATGTTGAAGACAATATTAAAAAGATATATGATAAACTTATGGGGATTTTATACCTTGTGAATTGACGGAGTTATGGAATTTTTTCCTCTTCACCACCCCATATTTTTGTTTTCGTTTTTAAGTTTTTTTTGCGATACGAATTGGTCCTATCAAAAACTTGTGAATATAAAAGTTTTAGATAATATTAAGGAGATATATAATAAAATTAATTGGATTTGATATCTTGAGAATTGACGAAGTTATGAATTTTTTTCTCCCAAAAACCCTATTTTTTGCGCCCCTTGAGCCCATTTTTAATTTTATCAAAAATCTGTGATACATAAATTTTTGGACCAATTTTTAGAAATAATAAAAACTTTAAACTGATTTGATATGTACAAAATTTAAGAAGTTATGGAGTTTTTTTGGTGTTCACAAAACCCCTCCCTATTTCCATCCCCTTTGTCTGATTTTGCCCATTAACGAACTTGACCGAGATTTTATGCCCCTTGATTTTATGTGTCAGTTTGGAAGAGATTGGTGCAGAATTGTGGAAGTTATCGTGTCCAGAAGAAAGTAATATATATAGATGGATACATACATAGATAGATAGATAGACAGATAGATAGACAGATAGATAAAGTTTTTTACTGAGGGTGGTTTTGGGCTCTAGGGGTCATGATCGGTATAGATCTGCAAAACTTTTTCAGAAATTCCAACATAGGAACGACGCCAATAGGTAGTATTTCATACGAAATCTGCCTAAAAAAGGTTATTACTACGCTGAATTTTGTTTTATGAAATGCCAAAATGAAGTTTAACCTCTTGCTATTTATGACGTAGGCTGCGTACGTCATGCTATTTTGACCATTTCCGACAATGACATATGGCTCGTTTTTTAATTAGCCATTCCGAATTCTCGCCAGAATGTTTTAACTCTTATTTTTGCTTTACAAGATGATTGATTTTCCATAAATAAAGTATTAAAGAAAATTACTAGTAAATTTTTATAGTGTGAATTAAAAATTTCTAAAAAAAAAAAAAAAAAAAAATCTGCCAGTTGCGGCAACACTGGTGTCTAGTGACATACGTCGGCTAACAGAGCCAGGCCGAATTAAGTTTTTCATAGGCAGATTAGGAGAAGATAAAAAAAAAGAGTTATACAGAATAGCAATTTTTGATGTTATTTAAGCTTCATATCTCTTTAAACTTTTATGGTATACCTATTGATACTTTTCTAGTATATACAGCAATACCCAACCCTACGTTGTATAGTTTTTTACAGTCTTATTGTTCTTTCAGAAACAATTTTTTTAACACTAGAACGCCCGGAAGGAGTCGATTTGACTCCGACCAAATGGTTAAATACTCGTTGGAGCCAAAAATTTTTCAATAAAATAAAGTAAATTTCATCCACACAAAAATGCGTTAAATAAATCAGTTAAACAATTTTAAACAAAAATTCTGTATGAAATATTTTTATGAAACTTGAATAAAATTTCCGGGCGTTCTAGTATTAATAATACAGTTAATAATTCATATATTTATTTCACGGAACCCTCTGAGCCCGAGTAATACTCTCACTTGACCGTTTATGTCCTTAAAAAATTTCATATAACGATTTTTTAAAGATATTAGTTAATTTTTTTTTACCCTACTGCCAAGAAGGGTAATGTGTTTCACGTGTATCTGGGTATGTGGATTTCCTTATACCCTCGAAACATCCCAACGGCTGGATGGATTTTAATGAATGATGTCTCTATCGATTCGTCTTAACCGTCCGATGGTTATAGACTAAATTTTGTTTCTATAAATTTAAAAGGGCGGCCGTAAAATACAAAATGGCGCTAGAGACGGAAAAAAAAAATTTACGCACCCTATTGAGTGGCATATCTTTGGATAGATCCTTCAAAATAAAGACGATGTTTCAATGACTATTTTACAGTCAGAAGCTCCGTTTAAATATTACACAACCTGGAAGTTGTGTAGGTAGCATCTCTAGATTTACTGCAACTTTAACCACCATAGACATCTGTAGGTATCAGCAAGACAGTGTTTATAGATAGGAACTAACAATTAGACACAACTTAAAAGTCATCAATAAAAGTAAATTAAAAAAATAGGTAAGCAATATAAAAAAATAGTTTCACATTAATGATAAATAATTATTTAGTTCGTTTTTACGCAGTCGGGTTTTTTAATTTTTTTAATTTAATTTTTACTTGTTACTAGAATGAGCCTTTCTTACGAAACAATCTATTTAATATTTCTTTATAAATTTCATATAATAGATTTTAAATGTAATTACTTAATTTTTCGTTTTACCAAAATGAGTCTTTCTAAAGGAATAATCCATTAATTAAATTTCTCCTATATAAATTTCATATGATTATTTTTTAAAGCTTTTACATAATTTACTATAAAATGTTACATTATTACATTTTCTAGCAACGACACTTTTTTAGAAGAAGGCTGTGTTTAATTTTAAAAGAATGACAGAAATACTGATAAGAGTTAATTACCTTCCTCTTTGTGCCTTAGTACACCTTACTGATGTATATAAATTTCAGTACGTTTAAAAGTGTGATATCATTAAATACAGAGAAAACAATTTTTCCCCATAGACCATAATGTAAGAGAATTCTTTTGGGTGTCTCTGTAAATGAACTGAAAAGGCTATATACTTCATTTACAATTCCAAACATGCCATAGTGATACCCAATAACATCTAAGAATTTCAAGCCAATCGGACTATATTTACATCGAAAAATATTTTTGGCCAGGGTTTCGGGTCAAATACTCCACTGTGCGTCGGTGGAACGATTGGCGTACACATCTAAAGATGCCAGGCATTTCCCGCACACGTGCAGCAGCTTCGGACATGCGAGATACTAGATTTTCGTCTGAGTCAACTGGAGTCTCATAAACAAGACTCTTCAGATGTCCCCATAAAAAGAAATCAAGGCTCGATAAATCGGGAGATCGCGGTGGCCAAGGAACTGGTCCACCACGCCCAATCCACCGCGTCCCAAATGTGGCATTCAGGTAACAGCGCACATCAGTGGTGAAACCACATCCGGCTACGAATGGTGATCGGAACATCTTGCAGCAGTTCAGGTAAAACTTGTTGCAAAAAAATAAGGTAACAGCGACCATCCAGCCTCTTTGGTAGTAAGTATGTGCCAATCAAATAATTATTAATCATACCCGCCCACAAATTCACAGAAAATCGTTTTCATAAGCATGTGGCCGCGTTGCATGTGGATTATTGGTTGCCCAAAGATGGAAATTGTGCCCATTAAATACACCCTCGCGTGTAAATACTGCCTCATCTGTAAATAGAATATGAACAGTAAAGTCTGGCTGCAATACATGTTGCTGCAAAACCCACTGCCAAAAGTTCAACCGCAGAAGATAGTTTTCCGGATTCAAAGTTTGTACACGTTGAAAACGGAAGGGATGAAATCGATATTCATTTAGCACTCTCCAAACGGTCGGATGACTCCCACTTAAATTTCTGTACAACAACTCTTGTACTTGATTCGGGCCTTTCACCCATAAAATTCAAAATAATTTCTTCCAGTCTTGCACTGCGTACAGCTCTTTCTCGCCCAGCTTCCTGTCTGGTGACGTGGAAAGAACCTGTTTAAGAAAGTTGACGTTGTAATCGCTGAAACATTCTATGATCAGACATTCTTCTGCGAGGAAACTGCTCCTGATACATTCGTAGGGCAGCTCTGGCGTTGCCATTTGCACGACCATACATGAAATGCATGTCGGCTTTTTCGGCATATGTAAAGTCTTCCATGACGAACAATAGCACAATTAAAAATGGAATTTCTTCTACTTGAATGCATAGTATTGAACGGCGACCAGTCACTTACTGCCCTCTACCGCCAGTGAAATCAACCAAAAACTCCATTTCTGTTTCAAAAAATTCCTATTTCTATTTTCAATTTAAAAAATTTCGATTTCATACCAAAAATTTTTCAAAGAAGAATTTTATCATGAAGTAATTATGAAATGTCGAGAAAAGGATAGCATATAATTTTTCTGGTATGAATGAGAAATTTTGAAAATTAAAAAAAGGGGCCTAATTGCCCCCTGGTGCTTTTACCTTAATGCGTCACTTAGTCCCATACATTCCTATACAATAAATGATTGTTACTGTGTGTTCTACCTACTCTTAAAGTTTGTACCATAAGTTTAGAAACACCCTATATAATTTAATGTTTGCTAATTTTCATCCCAACTTTGAATTGTGTTATCGCAATGTACATAACTTTAATATGATTACGTATATTGTTATAGATGAACGCGAAAGTATCATGGATATTTTGATTTTCACATGCCAAATCCATAAATATTTAATTAGACTTAATTTCGTATCAGATTATTTTAATTAACTATGTACCCACCAAAAACGCATAAAACCAATTAACATGTTCACTGCCGCAAAAATTAAGAATTTTCAAATTTCTTCTTTAAAGTCGTTTGCCAACACAAATTCTGAAAGGTAAATTTCGCTTTACTAATACAGCGTAATTTCTGCCAATAAAAAAGGCAATTTTTTCTATTTTAAAATAATGGTGAGAGAATAATAAATTAAAGCCACGAATATTAAGGCTAAGAGTATACTCGTAGCGTGGCAGTCAACGTGTTAAGTGATATATATATATATATAATAATAGTGGATTAATATAAAACGTGAAAGTAATATTCGGCGTTAAAAATTAGTAAAGTACGCACAGTTTTGTGTTACACGTAGTAAAAGCGAAAAAATAGTGTTTCGATTTCATGTGCAGATAAGATTCATATTTAACACATTGCCGACGGGCAACTTTTATCAAATCTGAAATTCAAAACAGTAGAAGCTCGCCCTTGTTCTGAAAGTCTTTCGTAAATTGGTGTTCTAGATAGTATTCCCAAGTTTATGCATCGGTAAATATCTTTCAATGTACGAATTAAATATAAAATGTCCTACAATCTAAAAAATATGGATAACATGGTATAAATGTATTTTCTGTAAGGTAGAAGCCACGCCAATTAGCCAATGATGTTTTTTGAATGAAAACGAGAATTCTCTTTCCCGTCGTGAATGTGTTAAGATTTAAAAAAATTTTAAAAATATTGTTATTTACTTAATAATGAAAAGACACATAAATTCCAACAGTTTCTAACAACATAGTCAAATGATCAATTTCGAGAGAATCGTCTGACTCGAAAAAAATATAATCGTATCAAAGAATAGATGTTAAAAGTATAGAATAGAGCATAAAGAAATTTCACATACATAGGTAAATTTTGGAATCTTGTAAGTTGTTCCCTCTTGTCATAAGTGACGCTAATTAACGGTTTCATTACAGATTTTCCTGTACCTGTCCCATATTTTGTGTCGTATATTTTAAATAGAATTAATTAAAAAAATAAACCCATTAACACGTTAAGCGCCATGTCAGCCACGGGTGGCTGACACTGAACTTTCCGTTTAAAACGCATCATTCACCGATGGCTGACGTCTAAAATATGATATAAAACTAAAAATTATGCATTGTTTTAAGTAATTATTGAACATTTATTTAAAATTTACCTACCTTTTATTTATTACAGGATTATACTTTCTTAAAAATTACTTAAAACAATGTAAATTTTCCAGCGCTTTAGTGTCAGTCACCAAGGCACTCAACGTGTTAAAATATAAAGATTCTTTTTTATCTCCAAAATATCCGAAGGTAATTCATTAAAAAATTGACGAAGGCTGACAACTATGCTTTTGCTTCTTTACAGATGCTGGAAACAATTCATTCAATTCATTACAGATTATCTTTTTACAAAATTTCTGGTGGTATTTGATTAAAAACATATACAATTGTTGAAAACTACGTTTTTGCGCATGCCCGAATGATTCATTCAAATAGTAAAACCATTTATTCTGCCCATCACTAGTAGGATGGTCATTTCATAACTTTGGAGAACGTTCGCTATTTAATTGGTATTGAAATACAGCTTTATCATATCAGTCAGAAATTAGAAAAACCGTTTGCGCACTTCCCAAGCAGTGCTCGACAAATCGCTCTAGTCTGTTTTTAACAAATGTCAGACAAAGGGAACAACATGTCTTTTATAATTTGAATAAAACAAGTTTTTAAAATTGTATAATTTTATGAACTAGATTACACACAACTAAACTTTCTTTTCGATGAAAACCCGTTGATACACTTTATGTCATTCACGAGATGAGAATTTGGTTATTTGAATTGGCACGGATAAATAGCCGTTTGCCTTATAAATGAGAAAATGGATGCCAAATCTTCCAATCTACATTATACGTCTTATCACTGAAAAAAGTAGATGTTTCAATGACTGCAAGATTCATTAAGGATTTCTTGCCTAAAATTGGTCTTAATAATGGATCATTTCAGAAGATGTATTAATATTTTTAAAATTATGTTGCCATATGCGATTTACCTCCAACATTTTTAACCGTCTCGCTGCGCAGCCCGAGGTTTTCTGGGGCAACGTAAAGTAGCAAAATTTGCGCAATCCGAGATTTCCTCGGGCAACGTAAAAGAAGCAAAATTTGCGCAATCCGAGATTTCCTCGGGCAACGTAAAAGAAGCAAAATTTGCGCAACCCGAGATTTCCTCGGGAATTCATTTTTGCCACTGGCGACTATATATTAATTCAACTCGGACCACTTTTTAAATACAGAAAAATCCATATAGACTAACAACATCTACAACAGCAATGCACTGCAAAACTGATCCTCTTAAAATAGCGGTGTGAGAATATAGAAATAGTTTCCTGTGGCAGGCCTGGTTTAAATGTAATGCGCGCAATATTTGACGCAATTTTTGCGCAGCGAGAGGGTTAACACTAGGACTACCGGAAATTTGAGTCCAGTTTTATTTAAATATTTCACACCAGAATTTTGATTTAAGGCAGTTTAACTTTATTATTTAATATTTTTCTTCTTTGTATCTTTTAAACTTATTTCATAATGAAATTTCTGGTTTAAGCCAATACATATTCATATGATCAAGACTGCCACAGGCGACTATTTTTATATTCTATTCGCACCACTATTTCAAGAAAATAAATTTTGTAGTATATTTCTTTTGCAGATGTTGTCAAAGTGTATGCGAACATTTTTTGTTTTTAAAAAATTGTGCGAGATAGAATTAAAAAATAGTCGCCCGTGGCAGCCCTTTATGGCAGCCGTCAAAATGACGTCTCACGGTAGTTCTAGTGTTTAAAATATTATACGTCAATTTAATTCATGAAAGCGTTTGCGTTGTTTTCCTTCACTATATATCGGAAGACAAAGACTCCCTGATCTCCTGTGCGCAGATTTAAACACAATCAACGTCCTAATACACATGACGCCAACCTCTGTAGCCAAGACGTATTACGAGAAACTTCCACACACATGCATGCATAATGCTTCTAGTATCGCAATTCGAACGTGTAAATGCTCATATCCACTTTACCGCATATTTTGACGCACTTAAGAATCCAAAGAGAGTTTGTGTTCGCAGGCTAATTAACACTACAACTATCGTGAGCCGTCATAACTTGATTATGAAATAAGTTTAAAATATGCAAAAAAGTAAAACGTTAAATAATAAAGTTAAAATGTTTTAATCAAAATTCTGGTGTGAAGTATTTTTATAAAACTTGACTCAAATTTCCGGTAGCTCAATTGTTAAGGGTACCTAAGTTGTATTACTTGTGACACTAACTCGAATACTGATAGTACTATAATAAAATTACCACTACAAACTAAGTATAACGCTGAAAAATTTAAGGTGTGCTTTTCTAGCGTTATGAAGAAATAGATTCTGTATCGTGATAGCTGTCAACTTTTCCTGTTTTGAGACCACTTGTTTTAAATAGTAATTTTTGTTTTTTTTTAATCACATAATAGCTGTTAGTAAACGAAGAAATATTTAAATGAAAAGTTAGATTTCTCAGAATCATGCACCTTGCTTAAATTTCTATTGCTATTTTTAGCCATTATTTATTAGCCCCAGGTATGCTATGTCTTTCTCCCAACAATTAAAATGTCGTCTCTAAAACATAACGTTCCGTTGGATAAGCCAGCCGTAAAACAAAACAGATGTATCATTGTACGGTTCAATACTCTGCTGCAATTTTTTTAATTTCTAAGCATCGCACATTTTCAATTTTTGTACCATCGTATTGGGGAAAAAATACTTTTAAATGTAATTTGTTTGAAAACTAAATATCAATTTATTTTTGAGATATAAATTTTTTGTAGTTTTTAGCGTCATTTGTTTAATTTTGGCAAGTCAAGTACTCCATTTCTGTAGAGAAAGTAAAGGCAAAATAGTTGGAAAACAGCAATTACATTAGAACCTCTTTTATCCGAAACTCTCGATTAACCGAATTCGATTTTTAAAGCTTTTTAGGTGCGTTCGTAATTATATAAATACGTAGCACCTATAGTCGTCGTTCAGTCCGTCTGTCTGTCCGTCCGTCTGTCCGTCCGTCTGTCTGTCCGTCCGCATATAACAGAGCAAAAACTACCCGACCGAATGATCTGAAATTTTTAATATATAATTGCTGCAAAATTTTGTCGAGCCATTTCCAATTTTATGAAAATCGGATGTATAGTTTAATTACAGGGACACCCAAAAGTTTTCCGTTACATTATGGCCAATGGGAAAAAATTATTGCAAATGCATTTTAATGATTTTACAGCCTTCCGAATGGTCTGAAATTTTAAATGTATAATTGCTGCAAAATTTTGTCGAGCCATTTCAAATTTTATTAAAATCGAATGTATAGTTTATTACAGGGACAGTCAAAAGTTTTCCGTTACATTACGGGGAATGGGGAAAAAATTATTGTAAGTGCATTTTAATGATGTTACAGACTATGCACTTATGAATTAGGTGCGTTCGTAATTATATAAATACGTAGCACCTATAGTCGTCGTTCAGTCCGTCTGTCTGTCCGTCCGTCCGCATATAACAGAGCAAAAACTACCCGTCCGAATGATCTGAAATTTTTAATGTATAATTGCAGCAAAATTTTGTCGAGCCATTTCCAATTTTATGAAAATCGGATGTATAGTTTAATTACAGGGACAGTCAAAAGTTTTTCTTTACATTACGGCCAATGGGAAAAATTATTGCAAGTGAATTTTAATGATGTTACAGACATCCGAATGGTCTGAAATTTTTAATATATAATTGCTGCAAAATTTTGTCGAGCCATTTCCAATTTTATGAAAATAGGATGTATAGTTTAATTACAGGGACACCCAAAAGTTTTCCGTTACATTATGGCCAATGGGAAAAAATTATTGCAAATGCATTTTAATGATTTTACAGCCTTCCGAATGGTCTGAAATTTTAAATGTATAATTGCTGCAAAATTTTGTCGAGCCATTTCAAATTTTATTAAAATCGAATGTATAGTTTATTACAGGGACAGTCAAAAGTTTTCCGTTACATTACGGGGAATGGGGAAAAAATTATTGTAAGTGCATTTTAATGATGTTACAGACTATGCACTTATGAATTAGGTGCGTTCGTAATTATATAAATACGTAGCACCTATAGTCGTCGTTCAGTCCGTCTGTCTGTCCGTCCGTCCGCATATAACAGAGCAAAAACTACCCGTCCGAATGATCTGAAATTTTTAATGTATAATTGCAGCAAAATTTTGTCGAGCCATTTCCAATTTTATGAAAATCGGATGTATAGTTTAATTACAGGGACAGTCAAAAGTTTTTCTTTACATTACGGCCAATGGGAAAAATTATTGCAAGTGAATTTTAATGATGTTACAGACATCCGAATGGTCTGAAATTTTTAATATATAATTGCTGCAAAATTTTGTCGAGCCATTTCCAATTTTATGAAAATAGGATGTATAGTTTAATTACAGGGACACCCAAAAGTTTTCCGTTACATTATGGCCAATGGGAAAAAATTATTGCAAATGCATTTTAATGATTTTACAGCCTTCCGAATGGTCTGAAATTTTAAATGTATAATTGCTGCAAAATTTTGTCGAGCCATTTCAAATTTTATTAAAATCGAATGTATAGTTTATTACAGGGACAGTCAAAAGTTTTCCGTTACATTACGGGGAATGGGGAAAAAATTATTGTAAGTGCATTTTAATGATGTTACAGACTATGCACTTATGAATTAGGTGCGTTCGTAATTATATAAATACGTAGCACCTATAGTCGTCGTTCAGTCCGTCTGTCTGTCCGTCCGTCCGCATATAACAGAGCAAAAACTACCCGTCCGAATGATCTGAAATTTTTAATGTATAATTGCAGCAAAATTTTGTCGAGCCATTTCCAATTTTATGAAAATCGGATGTATAGTTTAATTACAGGGACAGTCAAAAGTTTTTCTTTACATTACGGCCAATGGGAAAAATTATTGCAAGTGAATTTTAATGATGTTACAGACATCCGAATGGTCTGAAATTTTTAATATATAATTGCTGCAAAATTTTGTCGAGCCATTTCCAATTTTATGAAAATAGGATGTATAGTTTAATTACAGGGACACCCAAAAGTTTTCCGTTACATTATGGCCAATGGGAAAAAATTATTGCAAATGCATTTTAATGATTTTACAGCCTTCCGAATGGTCTGAAATTTTAAATGTATAATTGCTGCAAAATTTTGTCGAGCCATTTCAAATTTTATTAAAATCGAATGTATAGTTTATTACAGGGACAGTCAAAAGTTTTCCGTTACATTACGGGGAATGGGGAAAAAATTATTGTAAGTGCATTTTAATGATGTTACAGACTATGCACTTATGAATTAGGTGCGTTCGTAATTATATAAATACGTAGCACCTATAGTCGTCGTTCAGTCCGTCTGTCTGTCCGTCCGTCCGCATATAACAGAGCAAAAACTACCCGTCCGAATGATCTGAAATTTTTAATGTATAATTGCAGCAAAATTTTGTCGAGCCATTTCCAATTTTATGAAAATCGGATGTATAGTTTAATTACAGGGACAGTCAAAAGTTTTTCTTTACATTACGGCCAATGGGAAAAATTATTGCAAGTGAATTTTAATGATGTTACAGACATCCGAATGGTCTGAAATTTTTAATATATAATTGCTGCAAAATTTTGTCGAGCCATTTCCAATTTTATGAAAATAGGATGTATAGTTTAATTACAGGGACACCCAAAAGTTTTCCGTTACATTATGGCCAATGGGAAAAAATTATTGCAAATGCATTTTAATGATTTTACAGCCTTCCGAATGGTCTGAAATTTTAAATGTATAATTGCTGCAAAATTTTGTCGAGCCATTTCAAATTTTATTAAAATCGAATGTATAGTTTATTACAGGGACAGTCAAAAGTTTTCCGTTACATTACGGGGAATGGGGAAAAAATTATTGTAAGTGCATTTTAATGATGTTACAGACTATGCACTTATGAATTAGGTGCGTTCGTAATTATATAAATACGTAGCACCTATAGTCGTCGTTCAGTCCGTCTGTCTGTCCGTCCGTCCGCATATAACAGAGCAAAAACTACCCGTCCGAATGATCTGAAATTTTTAATGTATAATTGCAGCAAAATTTTGTCGAGCCATTTCCAATTTTATGAAAATCGGATGTATAGTTTAATTACAGGGACAGTCAAAAGTTTTTCTTTACATTACGGCCAATGGGAAAAATTATTGCAAGTGAATTTTAATGATGTTACAGACATCCGAATGGTCTGAAATTTTTAATATATAATTGCTGCAAAATTTTGTCGAGCCATTTCCAATTTTATGAAAATAGGATGTATAGTTTAATTACAGGGACACCCAAAAGTTTTCCGTTACATTATGGCCAATGGGAAAAAATTATTGCAAATGCATTTTAATGATTTTACAGCCTTCCGAATGGTCTGAAATTTTAAATGTATAATTGCTGCAAAATTTTGTCGAGCCATTTCAAATTTTATTAAAATCGAATGTATAGTTTATTACAGGGACAGTCAAAAGTTTTCCGTTACATTACGGGGAATGGGGAAAAATTATTGTAAGTGCATTTTAATGATGTTACAGACTATGCACTTATGAATTAGGTGCGTTCGTAATTATATAAATACGTAGCACCTATAGTCGTCGTTCAGTCCGTCTGTCTGTCCGTCCGTCCGCATATAACAGAGCAAAAACTACCCGTCCGAATGATCTGAAATTTTTAATGTATAATTGCAGCAAAATTTTGTCGAGCCATTTCCAATTTTATGAAAATCGGATGTATAGTTTAATTACAGGGACAGTCAAAAGTTTTTCTTTACATTACGGCCAATGGGAAAAATTATTGCAAGTGAATTTTAATGATGTTACAGACATCCGAATGGTCTGAAATTTTTAATATATAATTGCTGCAAAATTTTGTCGAGCCATTTCCAATTTTATGAAAATAGGATGTATAGTTTAATTACAGGGACACCCAAAAGTTTTCCGTTACATTATGGCCAATGGGAAAAAATTATTGCAAATGCATTTTAATGATTTTACAGCCTTCCGAATGGTCTGAAATTTTAAATGTATAATTGCTGCAAAATTTTGTCGAGCCATTTCAAATTTTATTAAAATCGAATGTATAGTTTATTACAGGGACAGTCAAAAGTTTTCCGTTACATTACGGGGAATGGGGAAAAAATTATTGTAAGTGCATTTTAATGATGTTACAGACTATGCACTTATGAATTAGGTGCGTTCGTAATTATATAAATACGTAGCACCTATAGTCGTCGTTCAGTCCGTCTGTCTGTCCGTCCGTCCGCATATAACAGAGCAAAAACTACCCGTCCGAATGATCTGAAATTTTTAATGTATAATTGCAGCAAAATTTTGTCGAGCCATTTCCAATTTTATGAAAATCGGATGTATAGTTTAATTACAGGGACAGTCAAAAGTTTTTCTTTACATTACGGCCAATGGGAAAAATTATTGCAAGTGAATTTTAATGATGTTACAGACATCCGAATGGTCTGAAATTTTTAATATATAATTGCTGCAAAATTTTGTCGAGCCATTTCCAATTTTATGAAAATAGGATGTATAGTTTAATTACAGGGACACCCAAAAGTTTTCCGTTACATTATGGCCAATGGGAAAAAATTATTGCAAATGCATTTTAATGATTTTACAGCCTTCCGAATGGTCTGAAATTTTAAATGTATAATTGCTGCAAAATTTTGTCGAGCCATTTCAAATTTTATTAAAATCGAATGTATAGTTTATTACAGGGACAGTCAAAAGTTTTCCGTTACATTACGGGGAATGGGGAAAAAATTATTGTAAGTGCATTTTAATGATGTTACAGACTATGCACTTATGAATTAGGTGCGTTCGTAATTATATAAATACGTAGCACCTATAGTCGTCGTTCAGTCCGTCTGTCTGTCCGTCCGTCCGCATATAACAGAGCAAAAACTACCCGTCCGAATGATCTGAAATTTTTAATGTATAATTGCAGCAAAATTTTGTCGAGCCATTTCCAATTTTATGAAAATCGGATGTATAGTTTAATTACAGGGACAGTCAAAAGTTTTTCTTTACATTACGGCCAATGGGAAAAATTATTGCAAGTGAATTTTAATGATGTTACAGACATCCGAATGGTCTGAAATTTTTAATATATAATTGCTGCAAAATTTTGTCGAGCCATTTCCAATTTTATGAAAATAGGATGTATAGTTTAATTACAGGGACACCCAAAAGTTTTCCGTTACATTATGGCCAATGGGAAAAAATTATTGCAAATGCATTTTAATGATTTTACAGCCTTCCGAATGGTCTGAAATTTTAAATGTATAATTGCTGCAAAATTTTGTCGAGCCATTTCAAATTTTATTAAAATCGAATGTATAGTTTATTACAGGGACAGTCAAAAGTTTTCCGTTACATTACGGGGAATGGGGAAAAAATTATTGTAAGTGCATTTTAATGATGTTACAGACTATGCACTTATGAATTAGGTGCGTTCGTAATTATATAAATACGTAGCACCTATAGTCGTCGTTCAGTCCGTCTGTCTGTCCGTCCGTCCGCATATAACAGAGCAAAAACTACCCGTCCGAATGATCTGAAATTTTTAATGTATAATTGCAGCAAAATTTTGTCGAGCCATTTCCAATTTTATGAAAATCGGATGTATAGTTTAATTACAGGGACAGTCAAAAGTTTTTCTTTACATTACGGCCAATGGGAAAAATTATTGCAAGTGAATTTTAATGATGTTACAGACATCCGAATGGTCTGAAATTTTTAATATATAATTGCTGCAAAATTTTGTCGAGCCATTTCCAATTTTATGAAAATAGGATGTATAGTTTAATTACAGGGACACCCAAAAGTTTTCCGTTACATTACGGCCAATGGAAAAAAATTATAGCAAATGCATTTTAATGATTTTACAGCCTTCCGAATGGTCTGAAATTTTTAATATATAATTTCTGCAAAATTTTATTGAGCCATTTCCAATTTTATGAAAATCGGATGTATAGTTTAATTACAGGGACACCCAAAAGTTTTCCGTTACATTATGGCCAATGGGAAAAAATTATTGCAAATGCATTTTAATGATTTTAAGGGCTTCCGAATGGTCTGAAATTTTAAATGTATAATTGCTGCAAAATTTTGTCAAGCCATTTCAAATTTTATTAAAATCGAATGTATAGTTTATTACAGGGACAGTCAAAAGTTTTCCGTTACATTACGGGGAATGGGGAAAAAATTATTGTAAGTGAATTTTAATGATGTTACAGACTATGCACATATGAAGCGCAAAAAAATATACATTCAGTACAATATGGGGTGCAAAAAATAATTATAAAACTAGTTATAGTACGAACGCACCTCATTTGCCACGTTTGACGAGCAATTTCCAACTTGTTTCTTTTCTTTACTATCACATTCCTTGTGTGCAAGCGATCCTTTCCGAACCACGAGTACAGATAAATATTTTGGATCCCTTTTTTTAGAATTTTTTTGAATTTAACTTAAAATTTTTACTAGACTAAAAATTTACATTTTTATAATGCGTACCAAAAGAAAACGCATTACTTTCTTATGTATAGAAGAATTATTTACTTTTTTAAGTACAGAAGAAAAAAATTCGAATCACAAATCGTGTAAAATCGGGTATGAGTATTACAAATAAAAAGAAAATTGCCCAGTTAAACTGATGGCATTGAAGTCACAGGCTATTCACACTATTTGTACATTATACACTTATTTCAAGGAATAATGCCCCTTAGAAAATAAATGAAGGGGGATTAGCCCCCGTTTTCCCACTTTATACTTAATAAATGAAAATCCAAATCTAATCAAGATCGTGGCTTATCAGAATATACCTGTATACCAAAATTTGAAGCAAATCAGATAATTCTGCATGAAAAAAACCATTTCGCAAAATTAAAGGGGGGGGGGTATTAGCTCCCCATTCCCCCCTTTATGCTTAACCAGTGAACCTTCAAATCTAATCAGGAGAGTTCGATATCAGAATGAGCCTAGAAAAAAAAATTAAACTAAATAGAATAATTCTGCATGAAAAGCCCATTTATCTAAATTAAATGATGGGCTATTAACCCCCTTCCCCCCTTTATACTCAACTAATGAACCTCCAAATCTCTTCAAGGCAGCTCCTTAACATAATTAACCGGTATACCAAATTTGGAGGAAATCGAATAACTCTGCATGAAAAAACTAGTATGTTGTGGCCATCACAAAACTTTCTTCTATATAAATCACGTCAATTAAATCATTTAAATAGTACAAGAAATAACGATTCAGCACCAATTCATATCAAAGTATATCTGAATTTGAAGTTGGATGAAAATTCGCGCATTAGTTCTTGAGATAGAGCTATAGCGGAAATTCTGAAAAAATGTAGCATAGCAGCGCCACCTGTTGAGCTATTTACACCAAAAGTAAACAGCACTAAACGATATCAAGGTATACCTGAATCTGAAGTTTGTTGAAAATCCAAGCATTAGTTCTTGAGACAAAGCTATTGTGGAAATCGCAAAAATACAGCACAGAAGCGCCACCTGTTGAGCGATTTACACCAAAAATTAAACAGCACTAATTAATACATCAATTCATGTCAAGGACTAACTAAATCTGAAGTTTGATGAAAATCCGTGCAATAGTTCTTGAGATACAGCTCTTGTGGAAATCGTGAAAATTCAGCACAGAAGCGCCACCTGTTGAGCGATTTACACTAAAAATTAAACGGCACTAATTTATACATCAATTCATGTCAAGGACTAAATAAATCTGAAGTTTGATGAAAATCCGTGCAATAGTTCTTGAGATACACCTCTTGTGGAAATCGTGAAAAATGCAGCACAGCAGCGCCACCTGTTGGGCGATTTGCACCAAAAATTAAGCAGCCCTAATTTATATCAGGGACTAACTGAATCTGAAGTTTGATGAAAATCCGTGCATTTTTTTCTTGAGTTAGAGCTATTGCGATAATCATGAACAATGCAGCATACCAGCGCCACCTGTTGGGCGATTTTCACAAAAAAGTAATCAGCACCAAACTATATCCTGGACTAACTGAATCTGAAGTTTTATGAAAATCGTGCAGTAGTTCTTGAGATACAGCTATTGCAGAAATCGTTAAAAATGCCGCATAGCAGCGCCACCTGTTGGGCGATTTTCACCAAAAACTAACCAGTTCCAGTTTATATCATGGTCTAACTAAATATGAAGTTTTGTGAAATTTCGTCCATTAGTTCTTGAGATAGAGCGCCCACAAAATTTGTGTCACATACAGACAGACGGACGGACAGACAGACAGACAGACTCACAGACAGACATTTTGTAAAAACATGTTTTTTGGAATCTCTGACTCATAAAACGTGTAAATCCGTCGGAAACTGGAATTCGAAAATTTTCATGAAACCAATACTTTCTTCTTGTAAAGATAGAAGAAAGTAAAAACATTTATCTAAATTAAGGGAGGCTAGCCCCCTTCCCCCCTTTATACTTAACTAATAAACCTCCAAATCTAATTAGGGAAGCTTCTTAATAAAATAAATCGGTATACCAAATTTGGAGCAAATCGAATAAGTCTGCATGAAAAACCCATTTATCTAAATTAAGGGTTGGGACTAGCTCCCCTTTACCCCCTTTATACTGAACCAGTGAACCCCCAAAACTATTCAGGGAAGCGCCTTATCAGAATGAAACTAGAAAAAAAAATTGAAGCAAATCGGATGTTTCTATCAAGAGTTATCGCGTTACGTACATACGTACATACACACATGCATACATACATACAGAACCGGCGAGCACATTGGCTCTCATTCTTTGATAGCCTATGAGCTAAAAAGCTCAAGAATACGGCACTGGTGTTGTTATAAAGAGGTGGTGTTGCAAAAATAAAAAAGTTTTATGCAAAAAACTGTGATACTGGTAAAGCAATAGTATTAAAAAACCTCGTGATAGAGCTGCAAATAAAGGAAATCGAAACTGCAACAAACAAAATTTTGTTTCAAACTCTTTTGAAATAGGTAAAAGGTACTTAATTTCAAAATTAAAATTCAAGTATTCCAGTCTTGTTTCCATTTTGTTATTGATTTATTTTTATTAAACACTTGTTACCATAATAAGAAATAACTCATATATTTGCCGTTAGTCTTAAAATCGAACCATTCTCGACTATCCGAAAATTTCAATTTTCCGAATGAGGGTCGGTCTCAATTACTTCGGATAATCGAGGTTCTACTGTATATCTTTATATACATATATATGTTTTTTTCATCGGGGGAGACACTATATTCTGAAAAAGCGGAATTCTTGTTTTCTAGTTATGAATAGATTTTCTTTCGAGTCTTTCTGTTTAAAAAATAAAAAATAATAAAATCTAATACCTTCATGAGCAGATCACAACAAATGCAGTCAACATTGTGAAATGTTTTTGTATTAAATTTCAAAATTAATTCATTAACCGAATTGAAGATTAAACCCCTTGAAGAGCGATGGGATATAATATATCCCACTTAATTTTAATTCCTAAATGTCATATGGATACCACTATTTTGAAGTAAAATATTTATTTTGATAATATACACGAGGAAAAACTTTTACTTTTTTTAAGACAAATTTGTTTGTAAATCTTGGTGTCAATCATCCATTTTAGAATTTTAGCAACTGAAGTACTGTGTCCTTCATAGCCATTTATCATACATCTAAACTACTAATTATTTTTTGTAAATCACTTTATATATAAAATTTACGTGATTTTTTAAGATCCATTTTTAAGCAATATGTGTGAGTAATAGGGAGGGAACACAATTTTTTCTTTTTTTGGTGGAAACTCGAAAATTTTTCAGACAAACAGTTTTTTTTTTCTAAATTAAGAGTTCTGTACATGAAATTTTGTACACAATTAACCTTATATACAGGGTGGTCATAAAAAAAATTTGCCGATATATGGACCTCTAGTGGCCGGTCTGCCCAACCGATCGAGATGCAATTTCAAATATAGTTATTTAAAGGCATGAGCTCGGGATTATGTGAATGGCAACAATGTGGCGCTCGCGGTTACGGTTATAGGTACAGAAACTCGAAATTTTCGAATGGCAACTCCCATTTTTTCCCGTCGCAAAATGCTTAGCGCATGCGAAAACCCTAAAGAGCGTTGGAACGGTACGTGTATCACAAGAAACGGGCACGTTATACATGCACAAAAAATGGCTCTGCGAACGGCCTAAAAAAAAAGATCGGGTCGTACGGTGGAAATTTGACAGAGGCAAGACACCAATCGCAGAACGCCATTTGACAGATATTCAACATAGAACACGGATAAAAAGCGGAGTGGTAATGTTGGTTCTTCAGTCGGGAGCTCACACATGCCGATGAAATGACTCAGCCAGCGAAAGTTCGTGGTGAATTGGTAAACTTTATTATCAAAATGGGATGAATGCCGGGGAAGTCTTGCGTATTTACCATCAAAACCATCACATAATATGCGGCCCATGTACCCCGCAAGCTCTGCGCGATTTATTAAAGAAATTTTAAGAAACAGGCTGCACCAGTGACAGACCGCGATTAGGACGATCAATTGTTCCTGAGGATACTATTATGGAAGTGCATCACATAGTAACTTCAGGACGCATGCAAACTGCAATAGGTGCAGCTCGTGTATTAGATATACCGAAAACCACGGACCTAAAGCCTACTGCGCTCTGTAATCCGCATGATTCCATGCCAGTACTAGCGCGTCTAGATGTTGGACGCGAGAGATCATCAATAAAGTACAGACTTTGGAAATGAATTTCTTATCCTATATGATGGAGATAATGACTGATCTCTTCGCATATTATAGACGGACGATGCACATTTCACCTTAATTGGCAACATCAGTACCAAAAATTGAGTGCACTGGGCAGAAAAGAATCCGCACGCGGATATGGCACCATTATCTTTATACGACACCAAAGTTACTGTGTGGTGTGGCATTGCAGCCACAATTGTTTTCGACCCTTACTTCTTTGAGGAAGCCACACCAACGGGTTTTGCAACGCGCTCTGTGACAGGTTCTCGCTATACAGGTATGCTACAAAATTACGTTAAACCAGAACAGCTGCAGCGAAATGCACTGAATGATATTGTTTGGATGCAAGATGACGCATATCCACATATCGCGAAGTCTGTTTGCAGGGTCCTGGACCAGCATTTTGGCGACCGCGTCATCTTACGCCATTTTCCATTTCCGCGATCCCAAAACCTCACTCCTATGGATTTCTGGTTCTGGGGATATCTCAAATCTAGAGTGTACAATCTGAAAACTTCGCCGGATTTGAAAGACTCTATCACATGTGAGATTGCAAACATCCCTTATGCTACGTTACGTTAGGCGGCATTGTCGACAGTCTCCCGCTTGCAATACGTAATTAACTGTGGTGACACTCATGTGGAAAATGTGGAATCCAAATAAGAGTTTTCTTTTCTCCGATCTGTGTAGCAATCAGTGATTAGTGTCTTACCACTGTCATATGCAGATTTTCTCCGCGCACTCCAATCGTAGTTTTTTGCTCGTTCGCAGAGCTGTTTTTGTACGTACATAACGCGTCCGTTTTTTGCGATATACTGCCATTCGAAAATTTCGAGTTTTTGTACCTATAACCGTAACCGCGAGCGCCACATTGTTGCCATTTACATAATCCCGAGCTCATACCTCTGAATAGCTATATCTGAAATCTCATCTCGATCGGTTGAACGGAGCAGCCGCTAGAGGTGTATTTATCGACAAAGTTTTTTTATGACCACCCTGGTATATATGGCGAATACATTAAATCCAGGAATTGCGATTTCAGTTAATGTTTTTGAAATATTTGCTAAAATATAAAAATTAGTCAAATATAATATCTCCCCTTCTTAGTCCTGTTTTGCAGCATATTTTTGTACATTTTCACATGATTAAACTGTTGTTTTAATACAAATTTGCTTTATTTTATAAGAGTATTATCTATTAATAACAGTTTTTATGTATGAACAGCCTCCATAATATAACTCGCTTTAAATATTATGCATGATTTTAAACACATGCTCAAATTCGTATAGGTACCATTGAATTGGTATTGTATACATAGGAGCTGCCTTGAATAGATTTCAGTTAATGTTTTTGAAATGTTTGCTAAAATATAAAAATTAGTCAAATATAATATCTCCCCTTCTTAATCGTGTTTTGCAGTATATTTTTGTACATTTTCACATGATTAAACTGTTGTTTTAATACAAATTTGCTTTATTTTATAAGAGTATTATGTATCAATAACAGTTTTTATATATGAACAGCCTCGATAATATAACTCGCTTAAAATATTATGCATGTTTTTACACACATGCTCAAATTCGCACAGGTACCATTGAATTGGTATTGTATACATAGGAGCTGCCTTGAATAGATTTCAGTTAACATTTTTGAAATGTTTGCTAAAATATAAAAAATAGTCTAATATAATATCTCCCGTTCTTAGTCCTGTTTTGCAGTATATTTTTGTACATTTTCGCATGATTAAACTGTTGTTTTAATACAAATTTGCTTTATTTTATAAGAGTATTATGTATCAATAATAGTTTTTATATATGAACAGTCTCGATAATTTAACTCGCTTAAAATATTATGCATGCTTTTACACGCATGCTCAACTTCGTATAGATACCATTGAATTGGTATTGTACTACAATTATACAAGGTGGTCATAAGAAAACTTCCCCGATATATATACCCCTAGCGACCTAACCGCTCAGCCAATCGAAAGAAAATTTCAGATTTAGTTATTTGAAGGTAAGCGCTCGAGACCGTGATGGTTTAACAGCTTGAGGGGCAACGGTATATATTATATACCACCTACGATTAATAAAGTTTTACACCAGAAAAATTTTATTTAATTTTACTTTTCTAACTTTGGTGGAAAAAAGCCGTAAAAACGCTTTTATTTATTTTGAAATAGAATTTTTCAAAGAATCCGGTGGGAATTCAGCATTTCACAAACGTAATTGCTTGCCCCTCAAGGGGTTAAAACAATAGAGCTCTAAAGGTTACAGTTCAGTAAAAAAATTTCGAAAATTTCGAATGGCAACACCCTTTTTTTCCTGCGCAAATTCATAAGCGCATTGGAAAACCATAAATGGCATTAGAACGATACACGTATGACTAAAATTGTCGGCGTAATATCGTGGCACTCAATCCGAACCAGTTCCTATGCAATGTGATATTCAGCACTCTAAAACAAATGATTAAATTTTTATTTTCACTATGTGTACACTAACACAACACAAAAACACATTTTGAAACAAATTGTACAACATTACTCAGTTCACAAGTGAAAAAAAAAATCGGCTGCTGAAAAACATGTATCGCAGCCACTCCTTCGTTCCTCGCAAGGATCTTTATTGAAACTGTTTTAAGCAGGCAATTTTCATCGTACGTCTATCATTCCAAAGTCATTTATTGTTTTTCAATGCGCTGAGGAAATTGCGATTGAAAACAAGGGTGTTGCCATTCGAAAATTTCGAAATTTTTTCACTATATCCGTAACCGTGAGAGATCTATTTTTTTAAATCATCACGATATCGAGCGCATACCTTCAAATAAGTATATCTAAAATTTCTTTTCGATTGGCTGAGCGGTTAGGCCGCTAGTGGTTCATATATCGGGAAAGTTTTTTTATGACCACACTGTATATCCAGCAATATGGCATAACAACGAAAAGTTATTGAAACTTTATAACAAAAACGGGAAGCCGACTTAAGTAAAAGCAAGAAAATTAAATCATGCATCAAGCATAGATTACAAAACACTTTCCAACTCTACCAGAATAATTTAAGAATACTTCGCAGTTAATTAAGGTAAATAAGATACTTAAGTAATAGCATAACATATTTGAAAAACAGGATTCAGCAAATACTGTTCACAGTCGGAAAAGTACTTCAAATCTTTTGTGAAGAAAAAAAAAAAACTTTAATTATTTTGAAGAAGTATTAAGCTAAAATTTAATTCAGGCAAAAAACATGCTGAAAACTACTGAAATTATCATCCATATCATACATGGTTTTATTTTTATTCTACAAACCTTTGTTAATATGCAAAATATAGTTCAGCTAGGAAATACATAACTTATTTGAAAACGACTTTCAAGCGATTCTCGCTCAAATTCATTAATTCGTATAAATTCTTGTGTATATCCCTGCATATGATCGATGGAATTTGTACGTATCCGTTAAAAACGCATATCATAACTGAAAACGTATTTCCGGCAATTATCGCTAACTAGTTGCGTAGCAACCCGTTGTGTTGCTTTTGAATTGCATGAGACAATCGATCTTTTTGCGAAAAATGAAATCTTAACTTTATTGTAAATTTAGAAAGCCATTGCAATATTAATTTTATTAAATACAATATTTCAAATAATAAGTTATATTTACAATTTAAGTCAAAACTTTCCCAATAAAAATGCACATATTCTATAACTTTAGTTGCCTAGATATTTTCGCTCTTCCAAGATTTTGCTTCGAATTTTGGAGCTCGTAGAAATGATGTCATTTGGGTCAACTTATACAAAAATGAATTTTTTTGGACGAATTTATTCAGAAGCATTTTATATTTATGAATTAAAATAAATATTTAAAGAATTATTTTTTTTTCTCGCTAAAACTTTTCTCTTTTTTTTTCTCGCTTTTTCGCATTTTTAATGTCCGCTTCTGAAATGTTTTATTAGCCATCTTAAGGCAATGGTTTAAAATCTACTTTACGACTTTAAATTAAATGAAAATAAACGTACGATGTTTTTTTTCTTTTGACGTCAACAGAATTTATCTCAATGTTCCAGTCGAGAGTCGAATTTGTGTTTATAAAATAAACGGATTCCTGAAGTTTGAATATGTGTGAGTTCGTATTTCGTGAAATTTTCTTGAAAACTACAATCATTTTTTCACTATTTATTCAAATATACGTTAATTTCAATTTAAAAATGATTTCAAACAATGATACCTAATAATCCTTGTCATTTTCCCTTTTCTCTTTTTTTATCCACAAAAATGGAGCAATTTTAGTTTCCATCATTACAGAAATGTCATAAAAAATAACGTAAAAATTTATATCTCGAAAACTAAACAAATTTTAAAATTCTACGACCACGTTTAACATCCTCGGACCCATGCGGATAACTGGCGTTAATTTGATCACCCAATATTCCATATTCTAGGAGGAACAGCTGTGAAATACAAATGGACAGTCACTTTTTAATATAATAGATTGATGAAGTTTTAATTTCGCTATAAAAAATTAGTCAGGGACAAATGCTGAATTATTTTAAGTGCAAATGGCTTATTCCGTAATGGAGCCTGTACGCAATGGATATAGATTAAAAACATTATTCTTGAAAATTATTTAAAAAGACATAACAAATAAATCAATTAAGATAAAGTTTTCAAGAAAATTGCATTTGAAAGTAGATTTTTCCCCCTATATAACGGGTGTAAAAATTGAAGATGCGCGATGTTTAGAAATTCAATAAATTGCAGTAGCAAAGATTGCAAATCCGACATTTAATCGTCAAGCGTTGCCATTCTCAAAATGACGTCAGCCGTACGCCCGGACATATTTTTCCTTTATAATATAGATAGATTTTCAAACGTGAAGTTCCGTTTGTCAGCTAAAACTTTGCATGTGAAAATGTATTATTTTGGCTTGAGGGTCTAATTTCAATACCGCGAAGTACAAATTCCAGAAAATGATGTCTTTTAGATGTATTCGTGTAGAAATATATAGTTTTATCAAAGAAAAGGATTGTTTTCTTTGAAATATGGCACTTACTGAAGCATTACGCCAAGTGTCTCAAATTCGGTATCAGCCGAATGAAAATATATTGTAACATTAGCTTTATGAGCGAAAATGTTTTTTAAATAGTGACGTCATTTTCTGTTCAGACTTAAAATAAAGTTATTTTTAATTATAATGAGTAAATGGTATCAATAAGGATAAATAAACCCCAATATTTCTTTTTTTTTTTTTTTTGCAACAGTGGAAATAATACGATTGCTATCATTTTGATGAAATTTCAAAAAATCTTTTCAAATTAAATTAAAAATATAAAAATGAAAATATTTAGAGAAATAGCTATTTGCGAGGACATCTACAAATGAACAGCTTTCATTTAAAAAAAGAATTATTAGCAAAATTGGTGCAGTAGAAAGTTCAAGGAAGATGTCTAAAAAAACTATCTTGTGTTTTCAATATATAGATTATCTTTTCTCTTTTACTTTAACAGTTGCCTAGCAACTCTATTTCATACAAATTACATTTAAAAGCACATATTTTTCCCAATTCGGCTCTAAAAATTTAAATTGTTCGACTACATATATGTTAAATTCGTGCATTTTTATATATTATTCTTTTATTTATTTATTGATGAAGCTTTAATTTCGTTGTAGAAGATTAGCGGGAGAGAAATTCTGAACTTTTTTTTTTATGTGCAAATTGTTTATTAATATTTCGCAATGGACCCGGCACGCAAAATCATTTAATTGATAAATAACAACGAAATAAAGCCAAAACTCACTGGGTTTTATAACAGACGATATTCTTCACATAGCACGTATTTTAATTTCATTTTTTTTTCGGTTTTTATGAGAAAATGGCAACAAAAAGATACAGCAATCTACTATTTTCATTTTTTCCCCCTTTAGTTTCAACAGAAATGGAGTACTTCAGCTGCCACGATTACAAAAAAAGTAATAAAAACTACAAAAAAATTAATATCTTATAATTAAAATGAGATACAGCTTTCAAACAAATTGCATTTAAAAGAGCATTTTTTCGTTATACGGCGGTGTAAAAATTTAAAATGTGCGATGTTTAGAAGTATAAAAATTTGCAGTAGAAAAAATTACAAAACCAAAATTTTATTTCAAATTTCAAAGTGTTGCCATTCGCAAAATGACGTATGCGTTACGCACAGATATGTTTGTCCTTTATAATATAGATAGACAGAACTGTACTCGAAATCTATTTTGTGTCCCTGCCAATGAACTATAAATGAACACATCATATGCTACAGCAAGTTTATTTATGTAGTAAACTTCAGTATTGCATATCAATTTCAGTATGTTTGAATTAATATAACATAATTAAAATACGCGGAAAATAGTTTAACTCCGTAGACAATTATGTAATGGAATTCTTTTTGTCGCTCTGTACATAAATATTAAACCCTTCGTATCCCATATTCAACAGAATGCAATAGTTAATTCACTTCATAAGCAAATATCTATTTCATTATGTTTGAAATGGCGTAACATGATTAAAATGCACTTCGGACAATTTTTACAAATTGAACGTAATGTAAATGGTTACTTTTTGCTGTACTTATAAATGTTCTTCAGTCTTTTTTTCCAACGATGATCATGCTATAGTAATTGACAATAACATATTAAAAATACAGAACGATCTGTGTATATTTACGAGAGTTAGAGCACGGATGGTCGGCCGTACGATCAGACGGTCAGAGGAATAGACGGACTGACAAACCGAAGTCATAAAGACTTTTCAACTATCTTAAAAAGTGTTAAAAATTACGGTGTAAGTGTGGAACCCAGAAAAACTCAATACAGCAATACAGAAAAACTCAACCACATAAAGCATATACATATTACACCAATTTCAAACAGCGTTTTCATTCCTGCGAATTACCTTCAAACAACAGAATTATAAAAGCAAATAGAAGAATATCATTTACCTAACAGCCCTTGCCAATTATTTCTTCAGAATAATATTTTATTCAGATGATATTCATCAACCATCTTATTATCCTTTAACTCCTTCTAAATAATTTATTCCTTCATTTAATCACTGACTTGGCGTAAGGTGGAGATGCAAATTAAATTCCTAATAAAACTTTAAATTCATTAGAAGGGTCAATTAATCAAGGCATCTTCATCCCTGACCTATATTCACGAAGGCTTAATTTTTATCTTATTACTCTATTAGCCATTAAACATAATGAAATAGCGATATTTATTACTAAGTATTCTCCTTAATGATAATATATGCGTGTTTGTAAGTACATATTTAATTTTAGTATAGGTTTGAATCAAATGTGTAATAAAAATAAACATTGATTTGGTCAATCTATATGTATAAAACGCTAAGATACGTGGCGGGAAACAAGCGGTTACATTGTATAACAGCGAAATTGTTCTGAAGTGAAAATATGAAATTAATCCACTGAACACAAATGTATGAAAAATCTTCATTAGCTGTTGCTTTGGAAATACAGATGCAGTGATGGAACAGTGCAGCAGTAGAGAATTAATTGGCACCGCTAAATTTCATTAGTATTCTTCGACTTATTTCAAGATAGAATTTCTGTGACTTTTCAAGGCGCAGAATACTATTAAAATTTAGTGGTGACAAACGCCCAACTGCTGTTCCATCCCGGCAGATGCATAAAATTAAGATTTTTCTTTTTAAACAATTGGTATTTTAAAATTAATATTTAAACAAGTTTTAAATTGCTTGTCAAACGTGGCAAATGAGGTGTATTCGTACTGTAACTAGTTTTATAAATATTTTTTACACCGCATATTGTACTGAATGTATATTTTAGTGCACTTCAATAAGTGCATATCCATTTCATTCTGTTCGAAAGGCTGTAGCATCATTAAAATGCACTTGAAATAATGTTTTTCCCATGCGCCGTCATGTAACGGAAAATTTTTTACTGTCCCTGTAATTAAACTATACATCCGATTTTCATAAAATTTGAAATGACTCGACAAAATTTTGCAACAATTATATGTTTAAAATTTCAGACCATTCGGTTGGGTAGTTTTTGCTCTGTTATATGCGGACAGACGGACTGAACGACAATTATAGTTGCTACGTATTTATATAATTACGAACGCACCTAAAAATATATGAAACGTAACCTATAATTTTTTTTTACAGAAACTGATTTCTAGAAGCTTCAAACATGTGAATATAAAACCGCAGTCCATTCCATAAAGTAGTTTTAAGTTATGTTTAAAAAATTACCCGCATTACAGTTTGTTTTGGATTAATATTCACAAGGCTTTCAATATTAAGAGTTTCAAATGTTTCATCTGTAAAAGTCCAAATTCATTAAATGATTTCCTATCTGATGTCTAAAAATAAAATTTATTGAAGACTCCGAATATGATGTTAAACTTCATTCTTTACCCTTATCGGACCCTTATCGGATTATTTTTATTTACAAATATTGACTTCACACCAGAAAATTTTGAAAAGCAATTTTACTTTATTTTATTTACGGGATATCTATTGCTCGCCTGATAATGCTTTGTAAGAATGATAGTGATTTCCGGAAAACCCAAAGTTTTCTCGACCGACACGCCAAAAAATATACAACCCTGCACCCAAAGGACCAGCGTCCAAAGAAAATTTGTATTAGAGGATTAGCATGTTATACTGAAAATAGTGTTATAGTTGATAGTCTTAAAGAATACGGATATACTGTTACTAGGGCTGCAATGCTCAAGAACAGAAAAACGGGCAATCCTATGCCATTATATATGGTTAATGTACTCCCAACTAAAAACTTTGAGGAAATTTATAAGATTAAGGAAATCTCGTATATATCAGTTACTATTGAGGCCTTTAGGAGCCATAATCAGGTAAAACAATGTTACCGCTGCCAGGGCTATGGTTACGCCAGCGAGGTCTGTGGATTTACTGAGAAATGCTGCAAGTGCGGCGAACGACATCTTACCCCTAACTGTACTCATAAAGGACGCATTACGCCTAAGTGTGCGAACTGCGGGCTGGCACATCCAGCCACGTACCGCGGTTGTATTAAAAACCCTTATAGGCGGGAAAATAACAATCAGAACAGTAAAAATAAAGGCAACTCAGCTAGATATACTGGTAGTAAGGTTTCTCAGCAGGCCCAACAACTGGCAGAAGTCCTCAAAGATTTCAATTATACTAAAACTAAATCGCAGGAAAAAACTAACTCGGAATCAAATGATTCTGCTTCTAATAATGTTGAATCCCCAGTTGAGGTTGCTTCCTCTTCACAATCTCCTGAAAATACTAACTCTCCTAATTCTGAAAAAACTAATAATACTCCATCCCAGTCAACCAAAATTCCTCCCAGCTACAGTAATGATATACAGGAAATATTTAGTACTTTCCAAGACATAAAAGAGATTTTGCAAATATCCAAATTCATTAAATGTATAAAAAATATTTCTACTCTAGCAAAAAAATATAACAATCCCATGGAAAAAATTATTGTTTTTATCCAAGAGTTCGACAAATTAGCTAATGATTTCTCCTCCCCCAGCCATGTCTAGTCTTCATCTTAAATCTCTTATTATGTTATCCTGGAACTGTTCTACTTTAAATAACAAAATTGACGAGCTTCGTATTTTTGTCTCTAACCACCCTAATATTGATATAATTCTTCTTCAAGAAGTGCATAAGCCTAATAAAAGTATCAAAATTTCTGGTTATAAGCTCTACCATACCCCCCGTCCTGCATCCGTTCAGGGTGGAACTGCCATATACATCAAACACCACATACCACACTATCCTACCCAACAATCTACATACACAGGTCTTGACCACACGGGAATTGTTGTACAATTGCCACGAGTTAATATTAATTTTGTTTCTTTATATGCTAGACACTCACCTTTATTCCCTGTCAATGATCTAACACTTCTTTTCTCACAAAATACGCACTGTTTCATCGCAGGTGATTATAATGCGCGCAACCGGCGATGGAACTATCATTCAACCACCCGTCGTGGCAGTGCACTACACAACTTAATCACTCACCTAGGACTTAATTTACATGCACCCAGCACCCCTACACGTTATGGGCTTGGTAGAGGTCGCCCCTCCATTATTGACTTTGCAATTTCAAAAATTTGGTTTTTCATATTAGTTCTACAGTTATTAATGACTTAAGTTCTGATCATCTTCCTGTTGTTTTCAAAATTGACTGTGTTGATCCCCCCCCCCCTTCTGTGGCTGTGTACTGGAGTAAATTTAAAACTATTCTTTCCAATTCTGACCTAACTTTCCCTAATATTACTAACACTGATGATATTGACAAGGCTGTTGATAACTTTCAAAATATTATTATTAATGCTAAAAAACAAGCTACTTACCAATATACTAAAAATAATAACTCTTTTACTATGCCTAACTACATTCATAATGTTTATAAGCAACGTAATGACATCCGACGGCTGTTTCAAAATACTAGAGATCCTACTTTAAAGCCCATGATTAATCGGCTTAATAATAAAATTAAAAACCTCATTTCTAAGGAAAAACAAAAAAGCTGGAGCAATTTTCTTAACTCTCTCTCTCCTCAAGATAACTCTCTTTGGAAAATAAAGAAAAAAACTTAATAATAATTACTCTACAATCCCCCCCTTAACTGCCTTTAATACCACGGCATATACGGACAAAGACAAGGCGGAAATCCTCGCCAGGTCCTATGGTGAGCAGTTTTCCCCTAACCCTTATCTTGCCAGCCCTAATCATTATTTTGAAGTAAATGAAACTGTTCAAAATTTTTTAGCTACCCCTCCCACGGATCCACTCCCGGAAATTCAACCAATTGTTATTTCTAATATTATCAAAAATCTTAAAAACAGAAAAGTCACTGGATACGATAACATAACTAATTATGCTCTTAAAAATCTTCCTTGCAACTGTATTATATATCTAACTAAACTTACTAATGCTATTCTTCAGTACTACTACTTCCCTAAAGGTTGGAAGACTTCTATTATTGCACCTATTCCTAAACCTAAGTGTAATCTTCAAGATCCGACTAACTATCGACCCATCTCTCTGTTACCCTCTATCAGCAAAGTTGTTGAGCGAGCCATCAGGTCCCAGTTACATGACATTTTAGACGCACAAAACATACTCATTCCTGAGCAATTTGGCTTCAGAGCTAAACAATCCACTTTACATCAACTCTTTCGTGTTGTAGAGTTCTTGAGTGAGAAACTAAACACGAACACACCAGCTGCGGCTGTTTTTCTCGATGTCGCTAAGGCATTTGATAAGGTTTGGCATATTGGCCTTATTATACAAACTAATTAAGCTTGGAATTAATGCTAGACTTATCTTTCTCATACATTCTTACCTTAGCGACCGCACCTTTCGCGTCCGCCTTAACAATATACTTTCCACTTTATACCTTATTCTCTCTGGTATTTTACAAGGGTCGGTCCTCGGCCCTACATTATTTAACATTTTTTTCAACGATATCCCAAGAACACTGAGGACTTATCTTGCCCTGTACGCGGACGACACGGCAATGTACGCCTCTGCACAACACCCATTCACATTATACAAAATTCTCAAAAAACACATAGATAAATTCCTTAACTGGTGTACCCTGTGGCGTGTGAAGCTCAACGAGCAGAAAACAGCTGCTGTCTATTTCTCTAGAAAACTAACATTTCCCGATCGCATTACTATCAATAACACTACTATTCCTTGGACTAATGACACCAAGTATCTGGGGATTACCCTTGATAGAAGACTTACCTGGAAAAAGCATTTTATTAATATCCGAGGCAAAGTTGCTGGTATCTCCCAGGAACTCTCTCCTCTTCTCAAAAGCAATACTCTTTCTATTCATAATAAACTAATCTTGTATAATGCATGTATTAGATCAATCTTAACTTATGCTTGTCCGATCTGGGGATTCGCTTGCAAAACCAATGTGGAGTATTTTTACGGTGCTCATAACAAAAACTTACGCTATATCCGTAATGGTCACCATTTTCTTCGTAACACCACTATCCGCAGGGATTTGAAAACCACTTCCTTAAAACAGCGCATTAATAAACTTGCTAAAAATTTTTATAAATCTGTATACAACCTCCCTAACCAAATTATAGCGGAACTACCCGACTACCAGGTATCCGACCCCATTAACAGAAAACGCCCTAAATACTCGCTTTTGCTTAACGATGAAGACTGAGTTTCCCTCACCTTCTGCTATACTGAACCTTTCTGTTTGTTCTGTCCTGTCTATAGTATAAAAAAAAAAATTGTTTTTCTGCAAGTTCTTTAGTATTATATATTTTTAAACTAATGTATGGTCTCTGAAAAGAGTCTTTTTTTTATGGGGCACTCCCCGGTAGCTTTTTCGTCTTTTCCTTCTTCTTTTTTTTTTGGAACTAATCGAATTTTCTTTCTCTTTTAATTAAATTTTTTTCTTTTCTTTGTTTTTTTTTCTTTTTCACATATGTTATACTAGTACTTATGTACTTTGTTATTTTTTGTTAGTCTTTTCTTTTTCTTAAAAGTAAATTTAACTTTTGTGGCTACCAGCCACGTCTAAACATTATTTTTTTAAGGCTCCCTAATGCCCTTGCAACACAATCGCCTATACACTGGATGTAAAGTTGCAACGCAACTAGGTAATCCATTCAGCTGCTCACATTGTTCACATTGTTCTATTGCTTTATAAAGCAAAAATAACTATTAAAACTTACTAATAAGAATTTGGAATGCCTAAATGAAAACTCGTCCAGATGCGGCAAAACTTTATATCCGCAGGGCTGCTACTGACGACAATTTTTATAATATTTTCTGACCACTATACATTTAAAATATTTTTTTTGCATATTTTTCTTGGGGAGGGGGAGTACTGTCAAAGTGTCGGTGTGTGAAAGTGTCGGTAAAAAAAAAAAAAAAAAAAAAAAAAAAAAAAAAAAAAAGTTTTGGCAACCGAATAAAATTTGTGTAAGATATGCTGGTTCCGAACGGCTTAATCTTATACTTGTTACCTCACACTGCCTTATTTTTTAGTATTTCAATTCCTACTATTAGTTCACACTCTCCCTATATATATCTCGTTCAAATTTTCAATCGTTAATAAAATACTTATTATTCATCCACTCAAGTTCAAATACATTTTTTTAAACTTGTAGTGGATGAAACTTGATGTTAATACAGTTTTTTCAAATATTAATTCATTAATTAAATTAAATAAATTAATTTTAGTTTTATATGGGAGAAAAAATGGCGGCCTTTGGTTATTGAACAGCATTTAATGCATCTCCATACCTATAAGGGGGACCGTGTTCTGTCGTCAAACACCGCCAAGTTTATCACCTACTTGGCAATATATCACCTACTTGGCGATATATCGCCAAATTTGGCGACATAAATGAGTCGCCAAAAGTGACGCCAACTTAGCGTTATCTCTAATATTTCGCAAAATTCCCATATACTTCCATTGTAAACCAATAGGGTTTACATGCTTATAGAAAATCAACAAATTGAGATATTTTAATGCAACAAAAACTAATATTAGCTTAAGGAATTATATTATATTTTTCTTTAGGGACCTAAGTAGGAATAGATTTAAAAAAAATCATTTTTATATTACTTGTTTTAAGCATATCTTAAAAACTATTTGATGCAATGGGCTGTAATTTTAAATTCAAATATTTGAAGCTTCTCGAAAACGGTTTCTGTTAAAAAATGTATAGTTTAAATTTCCTATATTGTTTAAATATTAATTAAATAATACATTTTATAATTGTCTTTAACCTGTAAATCACTCTTGTAACAGCCACTTTCGCTACCAGACTTAAAGCCGTCTGCCATTAACTTATCAACAGAATTTCTGTCTGGCAAATTAATTATAGGTTGTCTGATAGCAATAGAGTAATATATTACAATTTTAAAACTTGCTAAAATGACGAAAAGGGGACATATTTTTTTTACCTATTAGCCACTCTTCTAGCAGTGTCTTTCGCTACCAGATTTAAAGCCGTCTGACATTAACTTATCAACTGAATTTGTGTCTGGCAAATTAATTATAGGTTGTCTTATAGCCAAAGAGTAATACAAAGTAATCCCTTAACATTCGCGAGTTTTGATTATTAGCGAAATAAAAAATTAAGAACATTTCAACATTTGCGAATAGTTAACTTGGTTATTCGCGAATTTTGTTTTGGAAAGAATATCTTTTTACAAAGTAAACTCGCTTTTTTTTTTACCAATTCCGTAAACTATTTGACACTGGACAGCTGCATTGTACTGTATAGCCTAAGCTTCGAGAATTTCCGTACTAGAATCGAGGCAAAATATAGATCAGTATTTCCGAGAAACCCGGAACATGACTTGATGCTAAAAATTAAAAATAAATTCTAAACTTTCTAAAATTCAAAATTTTTATTGCCATAGAAAAACTTTCTCCAAAAATTGGATGGGAAATTTTAAAGCTTCAAGAACAACTTATTGAAAAGCAATAGAATGCTACTCTTCACTAGTGAGGAGTCTCAAATTTAACAGAGAAATCAAGGACTTAACTTTACCTTATATGGAAATTCATAAAGATCTGTTCTTCCAAACAATCGTATATCAATAATTTTTTTCAGTAATCGACTAGCAATTAAACTCTGCACAATATGTTTATAATACTTCAAATTTATTTACAGCATCTAGTTTTTTGTGCTTAATAAATAATTTTTTACGTTTCAATTGCTTTTTTTTTTCAACTAAAAAAATCATAAAACTTAACCCACCGGTATGCACGGGAAGATAGTCTCAACATTCGCGATTTTGACATTAGCGGAAGTTTCCACGAACCTAACTCTCGTGAATGTTAAAGGATATTAGTGTATTACTATTTCCAAGGTTGCTAAAATGACGTGAAGATGACATTTTTTTTACCTGTAAATCGTGATCTGGCAGAGTCTTAACAAAGTTAGAAACGTCTGAAAATAATTGATTAACATCACAAATAGTTAGTAGAAACAGATCTTATAAACAAAAGTCATGCTAAAATGACGTAATTTTAAAGTTTTTTCACCTGCATATAACCCTACTCCGCAGAGGTAAACCGAACGTCTCCCGCCAGCCAGACCGCCCGCATGTGTACTACACAATAGAAAGGGAGGTGGTATAGAAAAATGAGCCGTAAATGAAAGGAATTTCCGCCAATTGATGCGAAACGATTTTACAAAAATTTTTAGTACTCTGTCTATTTTATATTTTGCGGACCAACCAAAAGAGGATTTTGACATCACTATAGCTTGAATTCTATTTATCATAGAAATTCGACAGAGTTTCTAGCCAAACAAAGAAACAACATTGCAATGAACTGTAAATGAAAGGAATTTCCTCCAACTGATGACAAACGGTTTTACAAAAAAATTTAGCATTCTATTTTATACTTTTGCGGACAGACAAAAATGGGATTTTGACACCTGTATAGTTTGAATTTTAATTATCATAGAAACAAAATTCCTGTTTCTATTGAATGGGACGTGCCACGTGATCCAAGAAACAAAAGTAAAGTGGAATTCGAAGAATATGGTTTTAGGAAATATTATAAAAGTGCTATTTTTTGCACTTTTTTTTATTCTTGTTCAGACAAAAAAAAAGTTGACAAGGCTACAGCTATGTGGAATTATCGGACTTTTACGCGGTTAAGTGCATTTGAAATGATTTTATGAGTAGATCAAACCTTTGAAAGTTTTGTGTAAAAATATTGATTAGTTTTATATTTATATAAGTTTGAAATAAGTAATTCCTATACTTAACATAGAACAAAATATATATATATATATATATATATTAAATCACCCAACTCTTGTCGAAATGGATATACACATTATACTGAAAGATAGGACTATTGAGTTGTGTAATTATCCGATTTTTAATCGATTTGATGCATTTGAATTGTTTTAATAGAGTAGTTCAAATCTTTAAAGTTTCGAGTAAAAATATTAATTAGTTTTTGATTTATATGAGTTTGAAATAATTGATTCCTAAATTTAACATAGACCAAAAATATATTAAATGGCATAACTCTCGCCAAAACGGTGGTATACACATGGTATTATGTTTCTACAATCGATCCAAGTAACCTTCCTATTGTGAAACAAAATTGTAGTATTTACGTTTTGTTTACATGGTCACTCAAAAGATTTTTGAGACTTTTTGATCAGGGCTACATAGATGTGTAATTATCGGATTTTTACGCAGTTTGCTATATTTTACTTGTTTTTATAAGCAAGTTATTTAATTATTAATTAAAGTTGTGTAAGTCTTCGATTTTTAATCGATTTAGTGCATTTGAATAGTTTTATGAGTAGTTCAAATCATTAAAGTTTCGTGTAAAAATAGTAATTAATTTTTGACTTATAAGAGTTTGAAGTATTTGATTCCTTACTTAACATAGAGCAAAGACATATTAAATGGCATAACTGTTGTCAAAATGGTCGTATACACGTGATATTAAACTATGTCACTACAACTGACCCAAGTAAGCTTCCTATTAAAAATAAAATTGTAACATTTAGGTTTCGTTTACAGGGTCACTCTAAAGATATTTATGCGGCTGCAGAGATGTGTAATTATCGCATTGTTACGCTGTTTGCAGTATTTTGTTTGCTTTTATACGTAGTTCAAATATTGAAAGTTTCATATAAAAATGTTGATTAGTTTTGATTTACATCAGTTTAAACTGCTGGATTCCTAGAAATTAAGATATGTTACTACATTCGACACAATTAAGCTCTCTATTGTAAGCCGCATTGAAGCATTTAAGGTTCGTTTACATGATCACTTGAATGCTATTGATCACACTACAATAAATAAATATTTAATGAGTGACATGTATTTTAATGAATTTATACTATTTAAATATCTATAAAGTTTTATTATGTTACTTGAAAGTAAATATGAATTCAGTATGTTCATCTTAAAGATCAACGATCCAGGTTTTCACTTTATGAAAGATATTTCTAGTACCCTCTTTTTTAAGATTATTCTAGTTTTTAGCACGCAACCTTTTAAAATTTAAATAGCACGGGAATGTTTGATAAAACTATAAATTTTGATTAAAGTTAAATAAAAAAAATTTGTACGAAATTTCAAAGATTTTTGACGGAGGCACAATATTCATTGCGGAATGTCCTGTTGATATTCGAGGAGAAACTATATTATGGAAATTTGCCGGTGGACCTCGATTATGTGAAGATTCTAGGTAAACATCAACTAAAGAGAAAACACGGAACATGCTCAGAACGATAATGTAAGCATTTTGGTGAATCACAGAGCACTTACATTCAGGAAAACAACTCGATAGATATTTAGGATTACTATTTATCATACTGAAATATGTGGGAAAATGTTCTGTTCTGTATTGATTTTATTCTAAAATGCTTGAAAGTTATAGTAAAAAATTCGGCATTCAAGTTATTATAAGCTTCTTTAGTGTTAAAAAAATGCATTTCAACAAATGTACGTAGGTGTCTTTGGTTAGAGTTTGTCATACTGAAATAACTGGAATAAAGATTTTTTCCATTTGATTTTGAATTTCTCATGTTGGATAAACTATAATATATGTATTTCTTTAACTCTTAAACTGAATAAATTTTAAAAATATTCGTACAGGTTTTTACATGTATTTCATTCTGTATGTATTTCTATATGTACAGTGAAGATATACTCAAATATTTCTTATAACATTCCAAGCTTTACAATTTATTCGATTTAAGTAATTTTATAAAGGTAATATAGTCAGCAAGATTTTACATAACTTTTGATTCATTAATTACAATCCTTTTATAAGAAATAAATTTTTGACTGTTTTATTGGAAATTTTTGTTATCTTTTTATTTAAAAAGTTTAATAAAGAGATTTATAAAACTAATCGACTCTGTTATTTTTGACATGGAAATTAAAGAGCTCTGTCAATATGCCATAAATAGATTTTAGTTTGTTTTTAATAAGATTAAAGTGCTACTTAAAAATTTACAAATATAACAGAAATCAGGGAAAATCATTTCATAATGATGAACTATCAAATTCCGTACTTTTAATGAGATAAATTCGACATACGACTCAGTATGTCCTGTCAGTCACTTTATAAACAATTAGGAATTTAGAAAGTACATACATTGAAAATTCAGAAAATCGAACAACATAACGAAAACATAAAAGGCTTAATCAGATAATCAACTTTTCTGCCGCGCTTATCGGAGGGAAAGTAGCCCCACCTCCGGGTGGAGCATAGCCGACCCGTTTGGTGGGTGAAGAGACCTGGAGCCTGGCCGTGTTCGTAGTAAGTGAATGTGAGGTAGCCGGATAGGGAAGAAACACAGCCTCCCCGAGTGACTTATTTATGGGCCCAGCGGCCACAAGTAACGGACGTAGTCCACCTCGGTTTGTACTAAATTTTCGACTCCCCCAACACCTCGGTTTTCGAGGCAAGTCGAGGCATAGGCCGATCTCATGGCTAGCTTTTAGACTAGGTGGTGATTCTGAGTAAAGACTAGCAAATGTGGTAGGACCCTATCCACCGAGGACCCTATCCACCATTGACTCCGAGGAAGCCTAAGAGAAGATACCGGGCCCTGCAGAAGAACGCTTGGTGCCCTCTAGTGTCAACGGAACTCACTGGATAGCCATGCTGGAACTCCCGGAGTTACCGTCAAGCGAGGTTGCGAACAATGCCTTATGACAGGTGTCCCATTCAGCTAAGACCCTTGTAGCTGGAGCAGTTGGGAGCCAACTCCAAGGTGGATATTGAATGGGGGTGCCCCCGTCGTCCAGATGGCGGTTACGGAGGGAGGGCAGTGTGGTACTGGTTACCCGACGTAGCACCGTTTCCCCTGGAAGGTGGTCGCACGGCAGGTCCATCCCCGCAGGCAACCGCGCAGGAGGCTCGCCCGCTAATGCGACGGCGCCTCAAATCTCGGAGGAGCTATCGGTTCGATTTAGGTATTGCGTGTCTATGCGCAACTGGAGTTTACTGTGCCCAGTGGTGAGTGCGCCCAGTGCCTTAAAACTAACTTTCGAACAACTAACAGGTGGCGGTCGCCATTGCATAGGGAGGGGCACTCGTGTCTAGGACAGCGGCGGCCGTGAGGTAAGTTAGCGAGGGGCTTTCGCCGGTGTAGAGCGGCTTCCCCGTCGAAATATGGGGGTTGAGTTGTGGGGAACCTCGAAACTCCAGACCCTCCAACATATTAGTGAGGTGGAAACTATTCTGTCAGGGAGGGGCTTTCTGTGTCCTCCCGAGGTCACTAACGGCACCTAGTCTGATATTTCATGACTCCTTGAGTCGAGCCGCGAGCGGTTCCGCACGTCGTAGCAGGATGATCGGGCGGAAACTCCTAGTAAGGCGATCCTAGTAATCCTAGTACCTTCATAAAGCAAATACCTCTCGGGAATCCTTGGCATCCGCTAATGGACACGGCCCTTTGTAGGTGTTCGGTTCCTGCGGGTCATTGGGCCTGCCGCAGGCGGAGTACCAAGAGAAGGACCACTTGGCTCTTCCGGCTGGGTGGTAAGAATGTCACAGTCGAATGGTCGTCTCTTTGATTGGGAGATGGGCAGTGCGCATGCCAAGACCGGCGCATTTGTGAGATTCGGCCTTCGGGCCGCCAGGATAAGGTTCTACAAGGGCTTTAAAGCTCCTAGGACTGGAGAGTGGGATCCCCCGCTTTCTCTGAGGGAAGTTGGACTTTCTAAAATAAAGTTTTGTTTTATTTTAGGCCAAACTAATTTTATTTAAAAATTACTTCAAGCACGCCCGCAAATGAGACAAATACTCTCTTTCAGGCTTATTAAATCTATACATATTTTGTATAACTTGATATGAATTTTGAAAATAAAAGGTATTTTTTCTAGAGTTAATATGATAAAATCCTTGCTATGTTAGTTAATGAATCACCCTATAGCTTATAGAACAACAGCAAAAAATATAGCTGTTTTGTTCGTCACATTTTTTTCATTTCTAAAAAATATTTTCTTCTGAGATTTGTAGGGATTGATAAAATGGTTTTGATTTATTTTAAAACAGTCCTACATTATATCTCATTAGAGATATTACACATTTGAAAAGTTTATAGCATCAGTATTAAATTATTTTAATTTACCTCTATCATCTTTCGTTTATCTTTTCTTTTCAGAATTAAAATGGAATATATATAATGCAAATGAAATACCTTACAAAAAGAGTTATATCTCATCAAAAACAACTCATTGTAAATGATACCGCCAAGCAACAAATCTGAAAGGGCAGTCCTAAAAGGAAGTGATATATAAAAGAAGCGATATAGAAGTGCATTCTACGAATGCCGTGTAAAAATCTATCCCTATTCATAATGTTTCCAAAGGACTTGGAGTGAGGTACAGTATGTGAAAACTGCTTGGAGACCTACAGGCGTGTATATAATATATGCAGTATATCAATTTCGAAAATTTGTGGATATCGAAAAAGTAAATTTTAAACTCTCATCAAATCACTTTTATAAATATTTGTCGGTAGCTCAGTAATAAATCAGAAAGAATTCTAATACAAGCAGGAAATAGCATGTTATTGTGGTAATCATCCATTATTACAATTATACATTTCAAAATTTTTAACATAATCTTTAATTACATAAATACATTTACAAATATATTGTTTCAAAATTAAAGAGTAAATTGGTAAAATGGATCTTGTTTATGACGGAATTATTTCTTAAACGAAAAAGCCTGTGTTTCCGACATAAGGAATATTATATAATACTATTGAAACAGAAGATTAACTAGAACAGATGTTTCCCCAGTCATGTGCATTTTGTTTACAAGGGTTTTACTGCAATATATCTTAGTTTAGTTAACTAAGTCTATTATCAAGTGCTTTTTTATTAATATGTATATGATCATTATTTTTTATTTTTATTTTACAAACTCAAAATGTTTTCATGTTTACTTAATAAATTCTCCTCATAAAAATGGTGTTTCTCGTTCAAATAATGGTAAATGGTAAGTAAAATCAACAAATCGATCCCACATGATGATAAATAAGAATGCGCATGCAAACACCAGAGCTGAAAATTTTTCCAGTTTAATGGGATCTGTAATACAAGAAGAAAATTGTTAAACATATAGTCATATGTAAGTATAGGAAGAACAAATATTATAAATAGTCCAGGCAATAGAGACCGTATAGGGACTCTACCTAGAAAAATTAATTGTAGTACTGGAAATCGGCTTTCTAGATGTTTTTTGGGTCGCTGAATCCGAATTTGTAACTTCCCACCAAAATTTCCCCCGGCAACACCCCCAAATTTTAGTAAAAAGCCCCCAAAAATGTTTTTATTAAAAAATTCCATTTTTTAATGTTTTAGGGGAAAAGTAGCTAGAAATTCAGAAAGTACTCAAATTTTGCAACAAATGAGATATATGACATTATGACTTAGGATGAAGGGGAAGGGGAGATCTGCCTCGGAACATGCGCCGCAGTGCTGCGTGGACTAAGTTGCGCAATTCCGCTTAACCACTCACACGTTTACATTAGCTCTCCCATCTTCCCTCCGAACTTTTTCTATAAGGTTTACTTTAAGTTTTTTGGGTCGCTGAATCCGAATTTTTAACTTACCCCCAAAATCCCCCCCCCCAAATAGTTTTTTTAACTTAAATTTAAAAGCATTACGAAATTCAGAAACTAGACAAAATTTCCAACAAATAGGATATATGACATTATGAGGTAGGATAAACGGGGAGAAAGGGGGCTGCCTCGGAACATTCCCCGCGCGCTTTTCTCAAAAACCAAATTTTTTCAAAAAATCAATTTTTTGGGTGGTTGCCGGGTAAAAGTTTAGTGGGAAGTTACAAATTCGGATTCAGCGACCCAAAAAAACATAAAGTGAGTCGAAATCCAGAACTAGTATTAATTTTGCCAGATAAAATCCCCAATTGCCTGAACTTCATAATTTAGGGCACGTAGAGCCGCAGTGCATGTTCAGAGGCAGCCCTCATCCTCCCCGTTCATCCTAATTCATAATGTCATATGTCCTATTGGTTGCAAATTTTGTCTAGTTTCTGAATTTTGTAATGCTTTTTCCCTAAAACAAGAAGAAATTGAGGTTAAAAACAAATATTTGGGGAATGGGGTTTCGGGTGGGAAATTCGGATTCAGCGACCCAAAAATCTTAAAGTAAACCTTATAGAGAAAGTTCAGAGGGGAGATGGGAGGGCGAATGTAAACGTGTGAGTGGTTAATTGGAATTGCGCAACTTAGTTTACGCAGCACCGCGCGCATGTTCTGAGGCAGATCCCCCTTCCCCTTCATCCTAAGTCATAATGTCATATATCTAATTTTTTGCAAATTTTGTCTACTTTCTGAATTTCTAGATACTTTTTCTCTAAAACAATAACAAAATTGATTTTTTTAATAAAAACCTTTTTGGGGAGGCTTTTTACCAAAATTTGGGGAGGTTGCCGGGGGAAATTTTGGTGGAAATTTACAAATTCGGATTCAGCGACCCAAATGACATCTAGAAAGCCGATTTCCAGTACTACCATTAATTTTGCTAGGTAAAATTCCCTATTGCCTGGACTAAAAAGCCTGCAGGTCGCAGAGCAGTTTTCACATACTGTACATCACTCTGAGTCCTTTGGAAATATTATGAGTAGAGTTAGATTTCTACGTGGCACTTCGCAGTATGCACTTCTATATCGCTTCTTTTTATGACAATCGTTTTAGAATCGTTGCTTGGCGGGATAATTTACAACGAGTTGTTTTTGATGAGATATTAATTTTCTACTTCTTTTCCACATAACGTATGCGTAAACTGAAAACTTAATTTAAAGTTTGACTCCACCTAACCACATTATCGATAATTCATTAATGACAACGAAACTTGAAAAACAAGTACATACTTATTTATTACTTCGAAACGTTAATAAGGAATATATGATAAATCTATCATACGTTAACAACTGTATTAATTTTGTAGAGCAAGATAAAAAAAAAAATAATAATATCACTTTTCGTATTAATTTAACTACTTGATATTCTGATACAGAAAAAAAATCTTAAAAAAGGATTATATCTAATAATATCAAAAGACGAAACGCAATTTTTCACCTTGATTCAACACATAGTTTGAACATTAAAATTCCACAATTTTACTTAAAAGGCGATTAATGTAATGAAAAGATGTTATAAGTTTCAAATATATATTTTATTTACAAACTTGATCAGGCAAAAATCATATTCCCAACATCCAATTATTATGCATCCACTATAAGAGAATCAATAGAAATCCTGTATAAAAGCAATCAAGTTTGCAACGACGCCCTATCGTACAATATCCCCAGATTGTGGTTCAATATCCTGAAAATAAATCCTGAAAACCTGAACAAAGTGACGTAATAAAAATATTAAAATTTAAAGTAAATATTTTTCTACCCATAGAAAGTGACGTATGAAAAACAAAATGATGTCATAAAATAAATGGAATTGCAAATAACAATAATAATATATATTTCCTCTAATTAAAATTCAATCCATGAAACTACTGCTACTTCTACTTTCAACTCTAATTATTAGCTCTCCCGATTTCAAAACAAAGTGACGTATTTTGTATAGATAAACAACATTTAGTTATCAAAATATTCTCTGAAGATGAACCTGGAAGGTTTGAAAGTATACTAAGAAGTTTTTAAATAAAATATATATTTGAAACTTATAATATCTTTTCATTACATTAATCGCCTTTTAAGTAAAATTGTGGAACTGTAAGGACTATATCTTTAAACTTTTATTGTGCTTGGACTTAACCCCTTCTGGACCAGCTGCTTTTATACAAATTTTATTCGTTTGGCACCACATCTATTTTTTAAAGTTATTTTACTTCAATAATCATGAAAATGATCCATTTAAAGAAAAAGCAAATATTACTTTTCTTTTTTACTGGTGACAAAAACAAATTCTATATGCTCTTTTTTAAGGTGCATGCATGCACCCATGGTCTTGAATGGGTTAACTACTATAACGATGTATAAGTAAGTAAATAATATATAACTAAAATATATTATGAAAGTCGCCGGCTTCCCTTTAATACATCTTTCGTTCATAATGCTCTTCAAAATTAAAGAACAGAAAAAAATGAACAGCAATAAATTAATGAATATTTATTTTCGAAAGTATGAAAAGTTTGCGTCATTGAATGATTGATTAAAGCGCCCAATATCCCATAAAAACTTAACTGAATCAAGATCGATTGCTCATGTATTTCGTCATAATTAATCATTATATGCGTAGTTATTCTTAATGTTTATAGAAATCTGCTTAATAAAATTTTTCGGTAAACGTCTAAGAATAATTTTAATATTTTCGCAAGTTTGTAATAATTAGATATAATTTTTGATTAATCGTTATGAAAAAAAAAAAGAACTTTTGAATTAAAATTAATGCATTTACATTTTAATAAAAACTAATGAAATGTATTTTTATGTTATTATATTATTAGAAATGTGTTTCAAAAGATATTTAGTTACTGAAAATATACCTAAGACTAATCACTTTTGTATAACACGGTTTTCAGAAGTATTTCGTCATTCCCTCACAATCATTCCCTCATAATTTTAATATGAAGGAATGACTTAAATTGTGAGGGAATGATCTGAATCTATTTATATATGTACTAAACAGTAAAATAAGAAAATCTAATGCAATAAAATACACATTAAAAAACTCATAAGACTTTTAATTACCATAAGTAAAGATAACACATTTTTAATTTTTATTATTTTACAGGGAGAAGTTTAAAAAAAAATTATTATTATTATTTTTTTTGTACTAATTCAAATAAACATTAACGCTTCTAAATAATTAATGCTTTATCTTTATTTTTTCAATTGACATAGAATTAAAAAATATATATTATTTATTGACAGTATGACTTCTAATTATAATTTCTTTCCTTTTTTAACCCTTTCAAGGGCGGTGGTATGTTTATGAAACCACTTAATTTTAATTCCGAAGCGCCACAATGGCACCAGGCTTTTTATAAACTTTTATCTATTTAACATTTATGTGAAATATAGCATTTTCTTATTTAAAAATAAATTTGCTCTTAAATTCCGGTGCCAATCATTTATTTGAACATTTATTTGAAGTGCTTTGAAATTAAAATATCAGAAGAACTATGAGATACAGTTTGGTTCATATTATGTTTTGATAAATATAGCGATAAGGTACTTATAGGCTAAATTTTGAGATTTTTGAGGCAATTTTATTGGGCCACATTTAAAAAAAAAAAAAACCAGCCACTTATCAGAGAATGATCCATATACACACACATATATATGCATTTAATTAAAAATCCCAACTTTTTCTTTCGTTAAGTCTTAGGCTTTGATACAAAAATTCAGGTCAGTTATTGTTTTGTCTCTATTGTCGAAAAATTGATGAGATAGGGCAATTTGAATGTCTAGGAAGGCTGATTATTTGAAAGGAGACAGTAGATTAATTGTACGGGATTTGTGCGTATTCGTATTAAATTCTAATTTATATTTTATAGAACATGGTGTTTCTAGCAATTTTAATTTCATTTTTGTGACTTTTAAAGCATTTATCATGCGATTAAAATTACATAATCATATCATAAAATGATTTCATATTAAAAGAAAAAAAAACGTACCGGAATTTAAAAAAACTTTCGTAAACACGCATAGATCCGCGAATAACGTTTACTGACAGCGTCAAATCATACTTACATATAGCGATAATTGACGAAACATTCGCCAAAAATTTAAGTCAACTTGTCAATAGCTGACCAATTTCTGTAATTGACCATTTTTATTTAGTATTGAGGAAACTGAGAATCTTCTATAATCGGGTTCCACAAACTTTAGTTTTAGCGTTTTACAATAAAATTGTACAGTATTTGTCACTCAGCGCAATTTTGTGCAGGTCCGAATGAACTACCGTAATTTATATTATTGTCAATGACTCATATAAATTTATTAAAAAAATATTTGAACAGAAAAATAACGTTTTAAACAAAACAACTTTACTTTCTACTTCTTGTCTGCTGCAAAACTTAATATTCCTTGTTAGAAAATTTTGAACTCTTTTATGAAACTGTATTTGAAAATTTAAACTTTAGTTTTTTATTTATCTAAATTTCAGTTAAATGTTTTTTTCTTCATAATTTTCACATAAACGCTCTGTTGTTTAACTTTTTAAAGGGTACTTCAAACTTTGATTACTTGCCTTCAAAATTCGGAAGATTAACTCTAGCATACTTATCATTTAGTGTCAATTCAAGTAGTGTGTTTATTTTATTCATTTTACTTTGAACGGTGCTTCAGTTTGCGAGTGTTGCCTTTAGTAAAACAAGATAAAGTAAATCTTCTGTTATAGGCAGCTTATAATGTTTTTTTATTTTAAAAGAGTGCAGAATTGAAGTGTTTTTCATATTTAAATTTTAAATGGGTTTGTGAAAAAATCAAATATATTATCCCTTTATCTACTGACGGTACTTATAAGTACTGGTCACTTTAAACTTTCATTCCATAGTGAATATTACACATATTCTAATGGTACTTTGCAAAAACACTCTTTTAACTCCACTTTATCCGGATACATGGCAGCAATAGTTATAAGTTTATTATTTTAGGGAGGGAGGAAGGTATCTTTGACACAGTCGTTGTGTTATGTGCCGACATTTTGTACAGATTGTCACGCTCGTCTTTTTACTGCTGGAAACACAGTAAAGGATATCAGATAAGTGTTGGATTTTTTTATGTGTTCATTATGATCTTAAAATACAGTTTGACTAGCTATTTTAGGTGAAAGGTGTATGTATTTGATTTAACAGTTGAATTACTCTGCGGTACTTATAAGTACCGTCAAGTACACTTGGTGTTGGAGAAAAACGACATGTTCACTTTTCGTTTGTGTATCCATCGTTTTCATCTGCTTTAAAATGTAATTAATAAAATTCCGTGTAGTAATGATTTCCCTGGTATTTCTTTTCTGTTTCATTGTTATTTTTTTACAGGAAATCGAAAAAGTTTTGGCACCGGCTCGTTTTTGCTATGCTAGAAATGGCATACGTAAATTCATATATTGCATATGTGGAGATGCGAGAGAACATGTTTTCCCTAGAATATAGGCGTCGCGTAACTAAAAGACTGCTAACAAGATCGAAACCTAAAAATAATTAGTTTTCTTAACCCTTTCAGGGGCAAAGCATTTTCAGTTCTAAACTGTTGAACTAAATGATTGGCACCGGAATCCGCTAAAACATTTATTTATAAATGAGAAAAAACACACACAATATTTCACGTACTTATTAAATCGAAAATATTTTCTGGTGCCATTTGAAATGCCTTGTGGGTATTCGGTTATGATATTTTAGTCTTAGTGTACTGACGGTACTTTAAAGTACCACTTTAATTAATTACCTCTAAGTAATTAAATTTCTCACGGGCGAGTATATTTTTTATGTTTATCCTTTAATTTTCATTATAGTAATTGAAAATAAAATTTCATGAAAAAAATTGCCGTAGATCAAAATGCAGTAGATAAAGGGTTAAACGAGGGAGCGATTTTCCCGAGTAAGGACATTATCGTTAACGTCTCTGACGAATTTCACGAAATTTGCCTCCTACAATAAATCAAGCACAAGAAAACGATCAAGCTAGGCCCCGATTTCAGGGAAATTCATTTTGACAGGTTAAAACAAACTCTTGCGCTGAAAATTATGTTTGCGAAACATCCTCGTGCGACTTACATGAAACTTGATTCTTATACTGATTCGAGCACAAGAAAACGAAATTGGAAGGTCCCGAATTCAGGAAAGCTCATGTTCACAGTTTAAAACAAAATCAGCACTGAAAATGCTGCTATATACCGAAAACGACTCTAACGATTTTCACAAAACTTGGCTCCTATATTAATTCGGGTAGGCAAAAACTGTCTAGTTAGGCCTCAAAATTCTGGAAAATTCAATTTATATCATTAAAACAAGCTCATTCTTCAAAGTGATGGTATTAATCGTAAACAATTCAGAAGTTTTTTTTTTTTTAATAAACCTTATTCGAATGCAAGAAAAACATCCAACTAAGTATCGACTTAGCAGAAAATATTTTTTATAGTTTTCAGCCTTTTTTAAAACTTTAACCTTCCGTAATCAGAATTCTCACCAATACTACTAGTCACTGACCATTAACACGATAAAGGATGATCTAGAAGGCGGTGCTAGCGGTTTGCTTTCTGTATACTACATCGAGCACGAGAGAACAACCTATGTGTTCCCAAATACCAACAATTCATTTTAACTGATAAGAACGAATAAAATTAATCGATGGTTATTTCGATGAATTTAAATATTTTCATAAATATTCTCTAATAATTCACATTATTACATTATTATATCATGTAACACTTCTTGATAGGTAATTGCTCTTATATCTTTATTATGTTTAAAACCACTATCATACTGCTACAAACATTGCTACAGTTTGATGACATAGCGATACGCACTGACGCAAAAATAGCAGTAATTAAAAAAAAAAAAGAATTTTCTACCAAATTTTCCGCATTGTTGCCGAAATATCTCATGTCTGTATCCAACTTTTGACAACTTGGACAATAGATGCTTTCAGTGTGACGTCACTCATGACGTTTTGGTTGGAAACTGACTACAACTAAACTATTGCTATGCGTCATTTCTTTTTAAATTTATATCGTAGAAAATATTACCACTACATATCAAGTATTTAAATACTTAGATGTGAGGTATAGACATAAGATATAGCTATAATATAGTAACGAAATAGAAAATACAACATAGCGACCGTTTGTTTGGAGTCAGTTTCCAACCAAACCATCATGAATGACGTCAAGACTAAAATCGTTTATGATTATTGAAGAGGAAGAATTTTAATTTTTATAAAACATGGAGAATAGCACATAAGATATGCTTGACATAATAGCATTCATATAAAAAACGTTTATATTTTATAAATAACAGTCTAAATTTCCAGCTATATATATTTTTTTATTCACTACAAAAATCCTTCTATGTACGCGAATGAATGCTTAGGAATTAAAAATCTAAATTCTAATCCCCTCCCACCTGGAAAAATGATATTATATTTAAAAGAAACAAGAAAGAAAAATTATGCGTTAAGCATAGATTATGAAACACTTTCCAACACTTACTGAATGCTTTAACAAAAACTTCGTTACTTATTTAGGGAAATCAGGTAAATAAGATAACTTAGTAAACATTTTAGAAAACGCATAAAATATTTGAAAAACTGATTTCAGCAGTTACCGTCCATATCCAAATATGTATTCCAATTCTTTTGAAGAGCCCTGTATTGGATCTGTAGGTTCCATTGCACATCCATTCTATGTAATGGGAAAATTTAGTTTAGCAAGAAAACGCATAACAAATTGAAATTTCTCTTTCAGCAATTTATACTAACACATAGAAACATACTTGAATACTTTTGTACAACCCTGTAGTTTACCTAGAACCTTTATTACACGCCACTATTTAGCTAAAATTTAATTCGAACTAAAACACTTTTAAAACTACTGAAATCACATTTCCAGAAATTATCATTTATAGACGGCCATGTATCCAATTCTTTCTGTGACCCTATTTATCATTTTATCTATATTCTAAAACTATTTCTTAGTAAACTAAATGCAGTTCAGCTTACAAATGTCTATCTTATTTAAAAACCACATTTAAGTAATTTGCACTCATACCCAGTAATCCTTACATATTCTTTTGTGTAGCCCTGTATATGAATTATAGCATTTATACACACCATATAGAATGCATAAATATAGTGAAACATAAAAGACCATATCGCAATTAAAATTGAATTTCCAGCAGTCATCGCTAATGTATACAGTAATTCGGACACAATATAATATCTGAAATCTTTTGTATGTCCCTCTAAATTCTATGCACCTCGTATTATACATGAAGTAACTTATACTATAGCTCAGAGACGTATGTCAATTTCAATATATATGAAATAGTTTAACATAATTCAAATACGCCGCAAACAATTCCACCCCTATACCATCATGTAACGGAATTCTTTTGTGTGGCCCTGTAAATGAATAATAACTAATCTTTGTACCGCATATTCTACAGAATGCATATTTTAGGTACTTCATTAATGCATATAAATTTTATTATGTTTGAACGTGTGTAACACTATTAAAAATCATTTGAAACAATTTTTACATATTGGCCGTAATGTAACGGAAAAATTTTGACTGTCCCTGTAAATTTACTAAACATGCTACAAACTTCATTTGAAATAGATATCGTGCTATGCTAGAGGTCACTAACATCAAAAAATTTCAGAACAATCCGAGTATATTTACGAGAGTTAGAGCACGGACAGACGGACAAACGGCAAGACAGACGGGCGGACAGACAAACCGAAGTCATAAATACTTTTCAACTTTGTTAGAAAGTGTTAAAAAGTTTTTTTACATTTAAAACAGAACTATGACAGCACTTTTGCACCAATATGACATAATTTTCACTGACATTTCACCTTCGACCGTTTTTAGTACTTTTGACTTTTTTATGTTTATTTGATCAAAAAAAAAAAAAAAAATGTTAAAAAAAGTACCGAGAAAGGCCAACATGTTTTTTTTTTTTAAATTATTTATTTACCAAAAAAAAAAAAAAAAAAAAAAAAAAATGCGTTACAACTTCGCCACGAGCGGCTCGAGTGGTCATATCCAATGCACGGAGAATAAAATCCTTGAATTCGAACACCTGTATTTTGACGCAGAAAATTTCACCTTACCTAAACATATAAATTTCAGCGATAAAAAAATAGAAAAAAAATTCTGAAAAAGTGATGGAAAAAATAAAGTGGAATGGCGCGCGTCGTGAAGGAGATGAATTATGCCGTTTTATTATGTGCATGAGTTAAAAGAAACTTTTTTGAAGTATTACATTTTCTTATTTCATAATATTTTTATAATTTACTAGCTAAAGCACCCAGCGTTGCCCGGAATTTTAAGAATGTTTGTCTTGAAAAAACAATTTCCGAATTTAACATAAAAAAAAAAAAAAAAAAAAAAAAAAAAATACATTCGAAGTGTTGTACACATGAATCAAATGAAAATCCAATATAAAAATGTATAAATTTAAATAACAGACGCAAAATAATAAAGCTATAAATGAACTTATTTCCATTCATCATTGGAGTAATAATGTAATGAAATATGGACATGCCAATATTTCCATAATCGAATTTTTATCGTGCTTCAATACATTTTTTCACACTTAAATGACGTTGTATATTCACCAGGTCCTTTATATTTCCAATATGACGTAATATTCCATTTTTTAATTCGTCAAGTTAATTAAATAATTATAATTTTTCGCATGGAAATCATGAAACAGAAAAATTATGACGAAATTTTCACTTTTAATTCGTCAAACTATTTATTTTCATTTCCATTTTTCACGTGGAATACTTGAAGTAGAAAAGTTATGATGTAATATTATCTTTTTTTTAAATTCGTCAAACAATTTATTTCATTTTTCACGTGGAAATCTTCCAATAGAAAAGTAATCGCTTTGGTAAAAAATTTATTGTGTATTTTTAATTCTTGGCAACTGCTACAACGAAAAATGTTCAAAATTTGATTAGAAATTAGTGTTAAATTGGTGGTTTTTTATTAATTAAAAATTAACTATAAGGTATTTCGATTCCGGATTACTTTAGTTGCCTCGGCCGTGTTTTAATACGTAACATTCCACAATTCTGGTTTCCAAATTGTGGATTTGTATAGAATTACACACAGACAAATTTTCATTTTTATATATTAGATTAGTGAATCAATATAGTTTTACTTTCTTTACAAGCAGAAAGTATTGGTTTCATGAAAAATTTCGAATTCCGGATTTCGACGTTTTAGGGATCAGAGAACCCGAAAAACATGTTTTCACAAAATGTCTGTCTGTGAGTCTGTCTGTCTGTGTGTCTGTGTGTGACACAAATTTTGTGGGCGCTCTATCTCAAAAACTAATGCACGGAATTTAATAAAAATCTATATTCAGTTATTCCCTGATACAAATTAATGCTGATTAGTTATTGGTGCAAATCGCTCAACAGGTGGCGCTGCTATGCTGCATTCTTTACGATTTCCGCAATGGTTCTATTTCAAGAACTAGTGCACGGATTTTCATCAAACTTCATATTCAGCTAGTCCTTGGTATGGCTTGATGCTGATCATGTGTTGGTGCACATCGCTCAACAGGTGGCGCTGCTATGCTGCATTTTTTACGATTTCTGCAATGGCTCTATCTCAAGACCTAATGCATGGATTTTCATGAAACTTCAGACGCAGTTAGTCCTTGATTTGACTTGATGCTGATTACGTGTTGGTGTAAATCGCTCAACAGGTGGTGCTGCTATGCTCCATTCTTTACGATTACCGCAATGGCTCTATCTCAAGAACTAATGCACGGATTTTCATCAAACTTTATATTCAGTTAGTTCTTTATATGGCTTGATACTGAGGTGTAAATCGCTCAAAAAGTGGCGCTTCTGTGCTGCATTTTGCACGATTCTCGCAATAGCTCTATCTCTAAAACTAATGCACGAATTTTCATCTAACTTCATATTTAGTTAGATGTTAATACAAGTTGTTGCTGAATAGGTTTTGGTGTTAATCGTCCAATAGGTGGCGCTGCTATGCTGGAATTTTCATGCTTTTCACAATAACTATATGTCAAAAACTAATGCACGGATTTCTTCCAAAATTCAGATTCAGTTAGACTTTGACATAAGTGGTTGCTTGGTGGTTTTGGTGTAAAGCACCCATTAGGTGACGCTGCTAGGCTGAATTTTGCTGAATTTACACGATTTCAGAGACTGCCATATCTCATGAATTAATGCACAGAATTTCATATCTTTAGAAACCTCATGATGGGCATAGATTGCCGTTTCATTTTGGCAGTGCGATAGCGAATTTTCAAGTATTAACTGGCATGAGATAGAAGAAAGTTTTGAGATTGGTACGTCCGACTAGTTTTCTGTATACCTTACTATCGCAAATTGCACAATAAAAGTGGTGTCATTCGAAACTTTGCCCTGACAAATAACACCTTAATTAATATTAAATTTTTACTGTGAATAAGTACAATTGAGGACGTGAGTTTGCAAATTCGCCTTATCCTGGAAAGGAGATTATGGTAGACGAAGTTTTGTTAAAAAATTCTTAGTAGAAGAATTTCGGGTATTATGGTATGGACGGACAATATGGAATACTCAAATATCTGGCGCATACGGTGTTGCAGCCAAGTGTAAAACTGCTGAAAGATTTCGCAGTACTCCCATGAGATATTGTGCTCAGTTGTTTATAATTTGTAATATGTGTATAATGTGTAAATTTTATAATCTTATTGTTAGTGATATTAACCAACTTCCTTATAAATTTGAACACTTATATTTAATGCTTGTTAGTCAGTTTTCATCTATGTTAACTCGTTGATGAGTGAATTCTTAGTAGAGGAATTTCGGGTGGTATGGAATGGACGGACCATGTGGAATATTTCACTATCTGGCTCATAAGCTGTTGCAGCCAAGTTTAAACTGCCTAACAACTATACTACTCCCATGAGATATTGTGCTCAGTTCTGTTTGGATACCTGTTGTTCGAGCGACGCGGTGAAATAAAATATAATTCTCAATTTTTTCAGTTTTTTTGCAGGCAAATTTTATAAAATCCGTGTCAATTATAAAATCTCATTGTTAGTGATATTAACCAATTTCAGTATAAAGTTGAACAGATATATTTAATGTTGGTTAGTGAGTTTTTATCTATGCTAACTTGTTGAGGAGTGAAGACCTTATTATTTTTTACCCGACTGCCAAGAAGGGTTATGTGTTTCACGCGTATCTGGCCATCTGTGAATTCTTTATACCCTCGAAACATCCCAACGGCTGGGTGGATTTTAATGAATGAGGTTTCTATCGATTCGTCTTAACCGTCCGATTGTTATAGGCTAGGTTTTGTTTTTATGAATTCAAAATGGCGGCCATAAAATATAAAATGGTGGTAGAGACAAAAAAAATTATTCACCTTATTGAGTGGCATATCATTGGATAGGTCTTTCAAAATGAAGACGATGTTTCATTGACTATTTTACAGTCAGAAGCTTCATTTAACTATTACACGACCTGTAAATTGTGTAGGTAAGATCTCTAGCTTTACTGCAACTCTAACCTTCATAGACATCTAGGCCTCATCAAAATAGTGTTTATAGATAGGAACTAACAATTAAACGCAACTTAAAAGTCATCAATACAAGTAAATAAAAAAAAATTGGTATGTAATATAAAAAAATAGTTTCACATTGATGAGAAATAATTAATTAGTTCGCTTTTTACACAGTCGGGTTTTTTCATTTTTAAATTTAATTTTTACTTGTTCAAGATGGTGTGTGGGGTAATATGGAATGATATCAGATAGACAACTGTTTCAAGAGTAGTCTAGTGAAGACGAACAAACATTCCACTCCAACGTATCATTTGAGATAGGCCTTTCTCCAGGTCATACACCAGATGAGGGACATGCAGTGTGCCTGTTCTGTAACTGAAAATTTTCCGAGGATGGAACAGGGGAGGAGTGGATGTGGGCTCATGTGGCCTTTGGTGGGGCCGTAACAATAGATTGCATTTGTGTTTTTGTAAAAAGTAAAAGTATTTTTTAAAGCACCTCAAGATTTATAGATGATGTACTAATGTTTCCTTATTAAATAATTTTAGTTATTCTTGTAAATAGTGGGTTTTCTTGCAATTTTAATATTCCTTAAAACTATAGGTGCAGATTCCTAAAATTTTAAAGGAGCCAGTGGCTCCTAAACCTAAATAATCCAGTGGCCACATTGGGAAAGAAAATTATAAAACCAACGACGTTTATATAGTGAAACAATTCAGGAATTCAAAGTGAAAAATAACACATGTACAAAAGAAACACAGACTAATTACATCAAATGTTTATATTTAATTTAATCACACAATTCTTTTAATTTGGATATAAATTTTGTAGAATATAAATCCTAAGTTCTGTAGAGTGAGAAGATGAAGTTGGACAAAACAGAGGTTATATATATATATAAGAATAAGCTAAGCAAATTATGGTAGAGAGGAATATTAGGAAAACAATATTTCTTATTTTCATTTTGTCATAGAAAAGTTCATAAAAGAAAAAAAATGTGAATGTGTAAGATTTTTCTGCACTAGAAAAATCAAAATACAATTCCAACATTGTTTTTTTCAAGAACACACAAAAAATTATCTTAAAAAATCTTATCACAGACTATTACAGGGATTATTCTGTTATGAATTTTCCTAAAATTTAATTCATTTGGTCCCAAAAATTCGGAAATAAAAAATATCATGGAAAAATAAAGAGAATTTTGACAAATGGTCGCCAAAAAAATTAATTTTGTCAATCGGCATCATAATTCCGTCAAAGGATCGCAAATCAAACCTCGCAAAAAATCTCGAAAAAAACCCCCACAAATTTCGTCAACGGATTATTTATAGACGACTTTGGCGACCAGTTTGGCTTCACTTATATGCAATGCTAAGCATTGGATCATGTTATTTTTATTCATCATTTAATTTACTTGTTCAAGCCTTCGCCAAATCGGAATATTCTGATAGAGAAATCAAGAACTCGGTATATTTATGTTATTAGGACGTAGGGCATAAATCGCCAAACAATTTTCCCGTCGCATTTTTTCTTATTCCATTAATTTAATTTAAAATATAATCCTTACACACATTTTATTTAAAATACACAGCTTTAATTTAAAACCGAACATTTAAAATTAATGACTTATACTTAATTTCAACATCAAAGCTTTGTTTTAATTTACCATTTGAAAAATATGCTAACTGGCAAGTTAAATAATGGTATTGTCGAGATTTTCACCCGACTGACATAAAAGTACCAAAAATTCTTTGCGATCATGGCAGCTTTTATGTAGCTTTATTCGAAAAAAAAATTTGATTGAAAATGGCCGCCTTGCATGTGAAAAGCGTAATTGTTTATGACAGTCACATGAGCTATGATAATATAGATGAAATGCTAGCGTTGAAACAATATTTGTCGATTTATCACCTGCGCCATGTTCCAAAATGTCCGCCTGACATATAAAAAGGAAAGTGGTCAGTTCGGAACCGTTGCTGACAGTCACATGACGTAGACTATTATAATAGAGATTATGGTGTACTAATGTTTCCTTATTAAATAATTTTGGTTATTCTTGTAAATAGTGGGTTTTCATGCAAATTTAATATTCCTTATAACCCTATTCGATATTATCCGACTGGTTGCCATTACCCGAAAACTGTAACTTTAAAAAAAACTAAATATTGATATGAATTTTTTTCTTCCACATTAACGCAAAATGTGTTCAGAAATAGATAAAGTTTGTTCTTTACTAACATTTAATGCATCAGTTTTTTTATGTTGTCTTACAAATAAAAATGTAAATGGTACTCCATAATATCCGAACTTCCTCTATATAAACCGAGTTGTGGACACCTGTAAAAAAATCTGTAAAGTTATTAACGTTTTTTTTAGGAAACTGGGATTCCTAGAACTTTTTATGTAACGGCAACAAGAAAAATTCCTGTAACAGGCGCTGTTGCAGGATTTTTTTACAGTGAAGCAGACAAATATTTTACAATGTCATAAATACCCGGTAAAACTAGTTCTGTGGCAGATTGTAGTGATTTTTCGGTGGAAGTTGACTCACAGAATATATCGCTCATACGCAAGAAAAGTGATACATATCGCAAAATTCATTTTGCGTTTTATTCCATTAATAGGTCTGTCATAGGTGTGTCTTGCTACACAAAATGTTCCATACGTATAGTTACACGGAAAATCACTTTATTACGCACATGCTCATTTGTGACGATAGATGAGAGGTGGATTGTGTGGGGAGGTAAAATTACCCATCTCCCCAAACCTCGTATAGACCCCTTGCATTGACGTCACGTTGCTATTAGCAACGACTGATACTATAGTTTCTGGAGCACATACGTGGAGCACAGAACTCCCCGTCTGCCGTTAAAAGCGCATGTTATCTTTCTCTTTAATTTAGAGCTTCCTTATTTTTATTATTGTAGTGCAAATAAGACTAAAAAATCAAATGGAGAGTACCATATTCGCCTTATATTTGGGCGCCATACGAAGCGATTTCAGACATGTGACGTCATGTGCAACCCGTCTATTACGTCTTCATTCTTAAGTGTTTTAAGCTTTTATGCGCGTTATATTCCTGCATGCAGAGCTAAGTGCTGTAATTTCATGTTACTGTAACATCATTCAAATTTTCTTTTGCCTCTCCTATGAAATTTACTTTTGTCGAGATGTGTCACTTTTCTTGCGGGTGAGCGATATGTATAAAGAAATCCGTTATTATATATATACCGGGTGATCCAAAAGTCAGGACGAACTTTAAAAATGAATAATTCGAAAACGAATCAAGATACAAAGATACGGTTCGCACCGAACGGATGGAAAAGAAACCGGGTTTTGTGTGGCAACAAAAAAATTAGTTCTGTTGGCGACCAGCAGATGGCGCTATAGTGTTTTAGTGCATCAAAAGATAATTTACAAATGAAAAAATGTTGATAACTTACAATACAGCTTCATTACTGTTAATTAGTACTACAGTAAATGTTCAGTGTGCTGCCCATCATTCAGAAGTACAGCTGTGAGTTGAGGCACCACACCGTTCACAGCATTTAGTAGCATTTCTTGTGTTATGGCAGACACATTTTGGCGGATGGCATCTTTCAGTGCTGCTAGTGATGCCGGTTGGTCTCGGTACACTTTTGACCTCAAGAATCCTCACAGCCAAAAGTCACAGGGTGTCAGATCGGGAGATCTTAGAGGTCATGCGTGATTAAAGTGGCGGCTGATAATGCGATCTTCCCCAGATGTTGAGCGTAGCAGGCGGTGCACAGGCAGAGCAATGTGAGGTGGTGCTCCAGGTGTTAATTGTGGGTGTTAACAGCACCAGAGAGTGTGAAATGCGCTTCATCTGTCCAAAGCACAGTGTGAAGCCAGTCGTGCTGCTTTTCCATCTTATTGAATACCAAATTCGCAAAACCTTGGCGAGAATCGAAGTCAGGAGGTTTCAGTTCTTGGTTATGTTGCAACTTGTAGGGATACCGTTGCAAAGTTATTCGCAGTGCTCTACAGACACTTCCGTACGACACTCCTGTCTGCCTCGAAACTTCACGAGCACTGCACTCTCTATATGCAGCAACCGCCGACATGGATTGCACTGTCTTCTCCACTGTCGTGGCAACATCAGCGGCTGTTGAAGGACGTCCACTTCTTTGATGTGACGCCAAAGAATCTGTAGCTTCAAATTTCTTCATCATTTTGTTCAATGAAGAAGACGTTATTGCTCCTTTGCTATCTCGTATACCCTTCATGTAGCGATATGCTCGCAATACCGTAATGGCACTTTCCGAATTTTTATAATACAGTTTAACTAAGTGGACTTTCTCAACTATGGACAGCATTTCGATGCATACAAGCTTCGACTACCATTACCTGCTGTAGTTGCTCATTTTTATATCGTTTTTTGCTTTGAATAACATCAGAAATCCGACAGCGCCATCTGTTGGTCGCCAATAGAACTATTGTTTTTCATTGCCACACAAAACCCGGTTTCTTTTGCATTCGTTTGGTGCAAACCGTATCAATGTATCTTGATTCGTTTTCGAAGTATGTATTTTTAAAGTTCGTCCTGATTTTTGGATCAATCAGTATATCAACTAATGTGTTTTGCCTGCACTAACTTATGGAGCAGAAACATGGACGCTAACAAAACGGATGGTACAAAGATTACAAACAACACAGTGAAGTATGCAAAATATATGCTAGGCATAGGTGGAAGATACACAAAGAGAATAACCTAGATAAGAAGTCAGACGAAAGTTTTTGACATCATTGAAAGAATTAGACGGCTAAATGGCCTGGGCACGTTGCAGGAAGACAAGGCAATAGATGAACACAAACACTCTACAGTGGTATTTCAGGAATTCAAAACTACCAAGAAGACGACCTCAAGTAAGATGGAGTGACGAAATCAGAAATTTGTAATAGTATAGATTTCATTATATAATTTATTCTAATATTGTTTGTACAAGAGACATGTTTTACATACTTTAATATTACAGCTATTTTTCTGCCGACTATATTTTGTTTTTAAAAAGGGAAATTACTGTAAGTATTAAATTAATTTTCAAGTGTTACATTTTAGACAGCGATCATTTTAATAATAAAGGGAATATCAAGCACTTCTTTTAACTAAGCAAAATAACTTATAAAGTTTAGCGTTTGGAATATGTTCACCATAGGGTATTCTTTACTTATTAAAAAGCAGAAAACCAACGTTTATCCTTTACTTATTTGTTCTTTAAAATAGTATGTATTATTTGGACCACCACATAAACACAGGTCTCGGAGCCTTCCTTAAATTCTCGCACTTTGCTATCCGTATTTTAAATATAATTTCCTCGTGGTAGATTCCTTTAACATCTGTAAGAGAATTATACAATAAAGATTATCGTTTTAAAATAGTGGTAGCAATGTGCGAAAATTTTAGGAACACTGCGAGTACTGTAAGCATAACGGTAGTTTTATTAGGATATAGTTTCTAAATAGCTATATAACAGTCGGTCTTTATTTAATACATTTCTTTATAAGCTTCTATCTACCTAGAATCTGTAGGAGATGAACAGCAACGACACAGCGATTTCATTTTGTCTTTTTGTTTGCTGTCGTGGCCAGGACTTGATTAACAACGGACTCAAATTTCAACCAGTAAATTTTAATAGAAATTTTCGCCTTATTTAAACGCCCTAGACATGAAAATATATTTTTATAAAAAAGGTTAATTTTTTTTTACTGATGGAAGTTTGCCCCGTTGGTAATCAGGCCCTGGGCTTGGCATCACATGTCGTAGACGCCACGTGTCATAGAAATGGTTGCGAATTGTACTGACCATTTTCGCATTCACTAAAGTTATCAATCTACTTTATGTATGGCATGCAAATGGACATTTCTGTCTAATGTGAGATAAAATTTATCCCATTTCTACTTATCCAAAATGCCTGGTTGTAGTTATCTGTAGAAAACTGTTTGTAATTAATTTATTTTTATCTGAGATAAAATGAAAAATTCTATCGGCATTCAAACACAATAAAATTAATATGTTTTAATTTACAGACATTTTTTTATCAAAAATATTTTTAAATATATTTTAAAAGAATTAGAATTTTATACCTCTTATATTTTAATTATAAATATGTACTATATTCTCTCAGAGAGTACGAGTCCAAAATTAGTAAGCTAATTGTCGTAAAAAAAAAATTTCCTGATGTTTAACTGCACATAAATGTTTCGTTTGTAAAAGAGACATGTGTTACACAAGGTGACGTCTCAGAAATATCTCCACTGACACATTTTCTCTGTAGGAGAAATTAATATAATTTTTTATACTATTAGCCGAGTGGTAGAAGAGGAAAAAAAGGCCGAATTCGGAATTAATTAGGGGGAAGCTGAAAATTGTTTCAATCCATTTAGTTTAGGTTTAGAATGAATATGCTAAATTTTCCATCTCGTATTAGGTGAGTGTTAGAAAATATGCACAGATTCATAGTAAAAAAAACACGTTTTTGTAAATACCATAACAATATCTCAAAACAGCTAACTCTGTCAAAGGCATTGTCAATACAATTGTTGTAGAGTTTAAAATTCTGAGTAAAATAAGTTCCTACACTTAATATTTTTGTTGAACATTAAGGTCACAATTCTGCTTTAAAGTTTTAGACCCGTGGTCCGGTTGAAATCAGATTTAATTAGGAAAAAACTGGAAATTGTTTTAATCCCTTCGGTTTAGGTGTAAAATGATTTACAATGTTTTCTTCCTCGTACTTGGGTGAATGTTAGAAAAAATGTACATATTTATTTTCGAAAAACACGTTTTTTTTTTTGTTTTTTTTTTTTAAATTGCCTTAACAATATCTCAAAACAGCTAACTGTATAAAAAGCACTGTCAATTCAAATGTTGTACAGCTTAAAATTCTGAATAAAATGAGTACCATAATTAATATTTTCTTTAACATTAAGATCTCAATTCTATTTCGGCAAAAACCCAGCCCTGACTGGAACCTTCGAAAGTGTATGCCAATTAGTTGCTGGATGCTACCAGGTATGTTGCGATGTTGGCGGTGGAACGTTTGAGCACTTACTGTAATTGTTATGCGAATATAACTTTTGCTTTCATTTCCTCCGCATTTCTTGTTTTTTGCAAAAACTTTACATTTCCGACCGCACATTGCTATACCAAAATTGTTTATGCACGTGTACGTTACGTCCCCTAGCAATTTGTGCCATGCATTCGGGATTCCTTGTATATATAAAACCTTTCATAAGATGGTATTTTGAAGAATAAGCAGGACATATTGGGAATGTTTTGGAAGATTTTTTTGTTGCTGTTTAGTTTCTCTTGAGTTTTTTAATTTATTCAACAATTGATAATACTCACACTTAATCTGTAGTCAATTAATTACTGATTATACTGTTGTTTATATTATCTACATCAGGGCGCCAAATTTCCACTCGCCAGCTCGCCATTGGCAAGCAATTATTTAAGGTTGGCGAGTAAGTTTCGTCTTTTAAATTGTTGTGCTTCAAATCAAACTATATATACTCAGAATACCGTGCATCAATTCAGCGACGCGCGAAATTGTTTTAAAATCAAGCGACGGCATTTATATTCAAAAAGAATAAAAAATGCGGCGTCACCCACTTCCCCACCGTCGCCCATGTAAAAGACAATGATAGTGCTAAGGCTAAGGGATTGCTGAAAAGTTAAGGATTTTAAATTTCTTAAATTTCTGTTCTTCTCTTCGATTTCTATAGGAAATTGAACCCTTTAATTGTGGCATTATACAGAGCAAGGAACTTGTCATTTCATCTTTGAGAATAAAATTTGAACATTGCATCTTATGTTAGTTCTGACAAATCACGAATCTAGTGTTGGACCAAGCGAACAGCATTTTTTGGACTAACCATTCCTCTCATGGATAATGAAGGATGTGCAGCTGACAAATATTAAAAATGAAGAGCAAGCGTTTCAGTCTTTAAGAGGGAGTTTAAGAAATATGCAAAGATATAGATCACAGAAAGTCTATGTCAATAGATGTATTAACATCTCTGCATGTTTTTGACACCTTGGGTTGGCCTCCCAAAGAAAAAATTCTTAAATTTGGGATTGAAGAAATAAAGAAGCTCTTCATGTATTTGAACCCAAGTCTCATTAATGAAAAAATGGATATTGTATTGGCATAGTCGCAGCTTCGTGTGTGAGAGGCTTCAGCTGTCACAACAGACTCAAGACTGCATATAGGAATTTTCTGAAGACTGAGACACTGAATGATTTGTTCAGAATTTCTGTTAAGAGGCTACTTCAGTCAAAAGAAAAGACCCGTTCGCTAATGCTAATCCTATGAGAGAAATTTATAAAGATATCTCAGTTGCATTTCAATATTCTTAAATGGTTTTTTTTTTCATTGGATTGCTGAGATCGATCTGTAAAAAAGCCGAAAAGGCAGAATCGAAAGGGTTTTTCTATTTTGTTTACAGGTACTTTTATTGAGGACACTTTCATTTTCAGAACCGGTTTCGAAAGTGAAAACATTAGCATAAAAAAAATCTGCAATCAAACTCGAAAACGTAAAAAGCGACCTTTGTACAGATCAGCTATCAAATGAAAAAAAAAAAAAAAAAAATCAAGGATTAGCATTAGCGATTGGGTCTTTCCGCGTGACTGAAGTAGCCCCTAAATGGACGCACCCTGGCTGATTTTGACACTACAGCTGCGATTACCAGGTAGTATTTTATTTCAGAAAGGCAGCATTACACAAACATGAAGTACTAAAAATGTACAGGAACTTTTTCTTTCATGACTTTTTGTGGTATGTGACAATTTCTGAAACCATTGAAACTTTATGGTAACCTTATTTTCAGTTATTTTTTTTCCAGTAAATATGTTTTGATTTTTCAATTTGCACATTCTTTTATGATTTTGGTCACCAGAAAGTTCTTGATACCACATCTGTTAACATTTTAAAAATTGTTCATATTTTTCATGAATGTAAAATATTCTGGATTTAACAGACAGTTAATTCTATTATATAATTGTCAATTTAAATTCAGTTTGTTATAAATAATTCATTTTCTGGGCAGGTGTGGTGGCCGATGTTGCTGTTGGGATGAATATAAAATAGTGGCGAACAAACATTTTAGTCTGGCTAGTGCCATTTCAACCGAAATTTCATGCCCTGATCTACATATATACGCTATCGTACGTGGCACAAAAATCGCGATTATTTGTTAATTGTTTAATGGCAACGCCCAAATGAAATGCATCTCATTGGTTATTCAACAGCATTTAATGCATCTCCATACCTATAAGGAGAGGGGTTACCTTGAGGTGAACCTGTTATGTCACCAAATTCCGCCAAGTTTGTCGCTAACTTGGCGATATATTGCCTAATTTGGTGGCCAATATGAATCGTCAAAAGGTATTCCAACTTGGCGATATCTATAATATTTCACCGAATTCCCATAGACTTCCATTGTAAACCAATAGGGTTTACTTGCTTACAGAAAATCAACAAATTGAGATATTTTAATGCAACAAAAACTAATATTACCTTAAGGGATTATATTAATTATATTTAGGCGAGTCCAAGTAAATTAAATTATGAATAAAAGTAACACGATACAATGCTTAGCATGCTTTCGCAAACATACATTTTAAGGGGGGACCAAACCGGTCGCCAATGGCGGTTGCTATTTATATTTCAATAAACGTTTAATGAAAAAAAGATTTACAATTTCTTTTACAAAATTCTTGTTTTTGAAAAAATAATCATGAATATGTATTTTCAGTTATATATATTTTCTGTATATTTCAATTCATTACCGAATAACTAGATATGAAACTTGAATGTCAAACAATCAAATATTAGCTAAATAAACGTAAAGGGTTTTATGAATTATTAATCATTTTGATCTCATTAATAACGGAACTCTACGGTATTTGTGTATTTTGATCGGAATAATAAATCTAGGAATAAATGCATATGCACAAATTTGAAGATTAATCTTAAATTGAACTCTGTTATTTTGCAGTCACAAACTTTTCATAGGTTAATAGTAGTTATTGCGGTTTAACCTCAATTTATAAATTTTATCAATCATCTTGTCTAACAGCCATAATATTCTGTAAATTTTATTACATACAGATTTAATGTTGTTTCTAAATATTTTTTGGAAGTTTTCTTTTATTTGATTATTGAGTTTAATGTTATTTCAAATATAACCAGTGATGTTATCAAAACTCTAAATTTCGTACGTTTTAGCACTTTTTTCGAATAAATTTTTTTGTCTTTTTTAATGTCAGACATTCTACCATTAAATGACATAAATATGACCTAAAGTAATTGGAAAGCACGAAAATTAGGTCAGCAATCTTATTATTTATATCATGCTATCAATATGTTTTTTACTACCAAGTTTTCTAATAGTTAGTGCTTCTAAATAATTACATTCAGCACATTTCTAAAATATTTTTTTATTTTGGCGCATAACAGGGCTGCCACAGCAACTATTTTTTAATTCTACCTCACATCACTTTCACAAAACAAAAATTATTCACATACAGTTCGAGAACATTTGCAAAAGAAGTATGTTACAAAATCTGGTTTTTTTTACCCGACTACGGCAAAGCCAAAGGAGGGTTATGATTTTGACAGGCTATGTATGTATGTATGTATGTATGTATGTATGTATGTATGTATGTATGTTCATCTGTTCCCTCGTAACTTCTAAACCACTAATCAGAATTCGACAAATGACATATCATTAGAAGCGTCTTAATTGTCCGCTGGTTATAGGCTATATAGATTTTCACCAAATTCAATGTGGCGCCTTCTAGCGGACAAAATATACAGAGTAAAAAAATAAAGTTAAGCTAGATATGCCGTGTTTGGTATCATTTTAAAGCGCTTCACTTCAAAACCATAGAGGGTTTGTTTATAAGTGCCTTGGATCATAATAAGTTGCTTAAAAATCCACATGACAGTCAATCGTTAGCAGAATTAGATAGATTAAGAAATCTTCCTAGGTCATCTTAATACATGAAACCTTCAATCTACATTACACATTTACACATTACACTAACGACCTCATCCACTAATCGGTCCATTACCCATTTGCTGCCATCGACGGATATGTGCGTCACTACTACCAAATACTGGAAGCGTCATACGTCAAAAAATAAAGTTAAGATAAATATGCCGTGTTTGGTATCATTCAAAAGCGCTTTACTTGTACATTTTGAATATATCTATATATTACTAGCATTTGCTTGTGACTTTACCTGTATTCATGGGGTACTTTTATACTTTTTCAGCGTAGTTTTTTGTCGTAGTTGGGTTTTAGTTTTTTTACTTTATCTTGTTTGTTGTTGTTGTTGTTTTTTTTTATAGTGGTGTGAAAATAATAGAAAAATAGTTGCTTGTGGCAGTCCTGTTCTAACAATTTTTTTTTTTTTTGTAATTTTTTTTTATTTACTAGAATACTTTTAAGATGTAAATGCTGATATTATGAACATTTTTGTATATTTTTGTTTCGTTATACATTTTAATCTTAATTAAGTTTGTAATGTATGTATTGTACCTTAACATTCGCGAAAATTTCCGCGAACATTAAAATCGCGAATGTTGAGATTTTCTTTGAGAGCATAAAAGGAGGTTGGGTTTTATTAACCATTTGGAAAAATGGTTATTGTCCTCTGTCAGGGTAGGAAATCAAAAACATATCTGAAGCGTTTTATTGGTTGAATCCGCATTTTATTCATTTTCTGATTGGTCTATACAGTAATCTATATTTTCCCTTTACTTTCAACAGAGATGGATGCTTCTGTTGTCACTATGACGAAAAAAAAAATAAAAACTACAAAAAAAAAAAAAAAAAAAAAAAAAAACAACACTCAGAATTACATTGAGATACAGCTTTCAAACAAATTGCATTTAAAAGTACTTTTTTTTTCTCTATACGACTGTGTAAAAAGTAATATTATGGGATGTTTAGAAATTTAAGAATGAAATTTCATTTAAAATTGGTCCCGGAATATTAATGTTTAATCCATGACGTACGTAATGTATGACCAGCTCCGTAGACGTTTAAAAATTTACAGTACCGAAAAAATGTAATATTTAAAATTGGTCTGGGAATATTAATGTTTAATCCATGGCGTAAGTAATGTATGACCAGCTCCGTAGAAGTTTAAAAATTTACAGTACCGAAAATTGCAAAACTGAAATTTCTTTTAAAATTTGTTCCTGATGGGTCCAAGAATGTTAATGTTTAATTCATGGCGTACGAAATATATGATCAACTCCGTGCGGTTTTTTGTCTTAAATTTTAGTTTTCGAAAAATTCATTTTCCAAATGGTCGTTGTAATTTGTTGAATTGCTTTTTTTTTTTTCTTTTCTTTTCTTATGGGAAAAAGCAATCGAAACGTAAATATATATTTATTGAGCATTAAAAAGTACGTGTTGTAAACAAATTTGAATAATTGTAAACATATTGCACAAAGTTCAATTGCTAGTTGATGGCTGAAAAACACATACATGTTGACATACGTCTGTTTGGAAGAACAGGTATTTTGTTTATCAATTTCATTATAACGAAAAGTTTCGGTTTTGTTTTCTCTTTTAAATTTAAGAGTCCTCATCAATGACAGATGTCTTTCTATTGCTTTCTCAACAAACTGTTGCTAAAGCTTTAAATTTTCCCATACAATTTTTGCAGTAAATATGTCACCTACAATGGAAATTTTGAACTATAGAAAATTTACGATATTTTTTTTTTTATCGTCAAGTCTTGTTTCGGGATTCTCAGTGTACTGACCTATATTTTGCTACAATACAGTCATTCAGGGTAACTTTGATCCGCATTATCTCTATTTGCATATGTCACACTCATATTTTAAGAATATTGTTGCAACTAGGGGCAGAAATGAGCAGAAATGATCCGAAATCATTGTATGACTATCAAAAATTAAGGAATAATAATGGTAAAAGCTATAAAAAATGAATTTTTAACCTAGTTCAATGTTCCCAGTCATTTAGGGTAACTTTGCACCATATGATAAATATTATCTAAAATAATTCATTATAAAAAAAGTATTGTAGTCAGGACAACTTTGAACCCCAAAAAATGTTTTCAGATAAGTAAAGACTCCGAATTTACATTTCCTAACATCACAAGATTTGTATAATTTATTATATTACAACAAATATCAGGCATAAGAAAAGTGGAAGAAGAGAACCATGAATATTTAGACAAAAAAAAAAGTTTATTGTTCATATAAAACATAAAAATTCAGTGAAAAACAATTTTGAATGTTTTAACTTAATAATATATCCATAGTTAGAGTAATACATACTAGTACTAGTATTATTCAAACTAGAATAAAAAATGTCGAATGTATGAAATGTCAAATTTGAGTAGCTCCACCCCGCATAACACCTTTAAATGAACTTTATGTATTTTACACATATTTGTGAAAATATTTAGATGTTATATCTAATGTACACTTTCAGCATTCATATAAAATATACGTGCAAATATGGGAAATTTTTGACAGTAGCACCTATAATCAGTAAATTATAAGCATCAGTATAACTTTGAGCCGGCTCAAAGTTACCCTGAAAATGTGTTAAAATGTTAGTGCCTTCTTATTTTATATTTTATTAACTATTAATAAATAAGTAATCACAAAATATTAACACATTTACAACATTTAGATAATAATATGTCTGATAAATGAGTATATTGTTACTTACTACGAAAATTTAATTGGTTTACAGCAACTTCAAAACAGCATTCAAAATTAACTTGAAAACAGTACTTCACATAAATAGTTAGGCGATGCAATTAATTGCGCATAATCTTGCTAATTTATTTGCTAAAATAAAGAGTAGAAATCCCAGTTTCGAACTTTGTCAACAGAGCACAGTTCTGGAGTTTATTTAGTCTTTTGGAGTCAAAAATATTGAAAATTAGGAGGTGGTGCAAAGTTGCACCCCATGGTTCAAAGTCAACCCGAATGACTGGACAAGTGTTGAAATTCTCAAAACTTAGGCAATATAGGTATCCAATGTCATAATAGTTTATGGAATTGATTAAACAAAGTGAGTTTACCTTGTAAAAAAATATTCTTTATAAAACAAAACTCGCGAATAACCATGTTAAGCATTCGCGAATGTTAAAATGTTCTTCATTTTTTTTTTTTCGGGAATAATCAAAACCCGCAAGTTTAAATCCGCGAATGTTAAGGGATTACTGTACTTAATTTTATTCATTACAGTATAATACAAAATACACTACATGGCCATTAATGACCGTCAACTTTCAATTTTAGACATTTTGTCGAATATTTAGAAATATACTTCACAGATTCGTCTGGAATTTCAGGATTAAAAAGAACAGGTATGACCTCATATTTAGCAATGTCGATTTGATAAGGGGGCAATTAGGGGGCCAACAAAAAATTAAAGAAAGAAAAGTAATATTTGGGATCACCCTGTAAAATAAAATGCACGAAATGATCTATCGCTACCGAATATAAATAAGCAGACATTGTGCAATATGTGTATTCTTTTGTGTAAGAATCGCACGTATAATTAATAGAGATATAGCGATTTATTTTAAAAAAATTAAATAATTCGTGCATGTTTTTCGCTTATAACAGGCAGCGTTTTCAACCAAATTTAACACAGGTTTCAGAAAAATTCGCAAAATATAGAGCAATTGGAATATGAATATATTAAATATTTTGGGAAATATGAGCAGTTGTATGAAATAATTTTTATATGCGCATGCGCGAACGATAACAAAGATCATTTTGCATAATTTAATAATCAACTCTATGGAGCATCTTATTAAAGAAAATCTAGTCAAATATCGTAAAAATTCAGAAAGATATCGGCATTAGAGTGAGCAAATTTTTAGTTGTTCTCTAAAAGCAGCTGAATGATAAGGGATTTTACACAAATTGTCATTTTTTATTAACTGACTTTCAGAAGAAAGTTAGTGTTTAGTGACTATCAACGAGTATATCTGGAAAAAAATGCTTCAATTTTGATACAGTACAAAGTCTAAAGTTCGGAAATTGTCCAAAGTTCGAACTTTCCAGCGGCAGTATTCAAGAAAGAAGTGAAAAAACAAAATTGTTGAAACAAAAAAAAGGGCTAGACTAAAGAGGCTTTATTACTAAGACTACTGTCGGACGGGCGTCTTTTTTGCTGCATTTTTGCTAAGTATTATCCATTCACAATGCTATAACATTGGTCTAAATCTTAACTCATGTCAATGTACAGAATAAAAGAAAAACTTCTTAATGATATACCTAAGTTAATAAAGCAGCCCACATTAACTAAAATTTTCAATAGTTAAGAAAGTTACAATTTCTTCTTAAATTGTATGTTCCCTTAAGGCTGTTCTCAACTGGTCTGCTCAACAAACGCGAGACGTTTTGACACATTTACAAACAAGTACAAAATTCATTTTTAACGGAAATATATAAAATTGGAAGGCCTGACTATGGAGGCAATTTGGAATCAGTGTTTTCCATTTTTTGATAAATAAATTACCTGTTAAGTTATAAGCAATTTTGATGACGTGACAAAGACATTTTTCACATTTCCTTTAGTGGTTATTCTTCTTTCGTGCGGGTATTCTGTTCAAAACATCCACGTTAACACTATTTTTTAAAAAATCTATTGCGTTTGAAAAAAAAAAAAAAAAAAAAAAAAAAAAAACGGAAAACACAGTTCGATTACATAGTTTCTGAACAATACCTTCTAGTTTCATGCATGTCCGAACAAAAATAAATTAAAACCTATGTCATAAAGGATGAGATGAAAAATCCTCATGAATCATCATGAATCATCATGATGAATCCTTTTGGATTTTAGAACAGCCTTGAATAAAAGTTTTTGTTTCACTTTTTATTTTTTTATGATCTATTTAATGAAAATGATTGTTTAATTTAGTATTAATAGTTCTTATATGTAATTTTTAGTATATCAACGTCATATTTTGAGTAGTAATTTTTTTTTCTTTTTAATGGAAAAGCAATAATTTGATGACCCAAAGTTCGGAAAAATCCGAAGTTCGGACATGGTAAAATCCGAGGATTCCGCGCTTTAGACTTTGTACTGTACTTCTTTTGATCATGGTATAGGGTCGTTCTGGTGGTTATCCAAGAAGAACTAAAGCATCAATAAAAAATGAAAATTTTAAAATGTTTTAAATTGAAAATGACAATTTGTGGAAAATCGCTTATCATTCAGCTGCTTTTAGAGAAAAACTCAAAATTTGCCCACTCTAACGCCGATATATTTCTGAATTTTTACAATATTTGGCTAGATATTTTTTAATAAGTTGCTCCATAGAGTTGCCTATTAAATTATGTAAAATAATCCTTGTTATCGTTCGCGCATGCGCAGAAAAAAGTTATTTCATACAACTGCTCATATTTCCTAAAATATTTAATATATTTATATTCCAATTGCACTATATTATTTCTACTGTATTTTGTCAATTTTTCTGAAACCGGCGTTAAATTTGGTTGAAAACCCTGCATGTTATAAGCAAAAAACATGCAGGAATTTTTTAATTTTTTTAAATGAATCGCTATATCTCTATTAATATACGAGCTATTCTTACACAAAAGAATACACATATTGCACAATGTCTGTTTATTTATATTCGGTAGCGATAGATCGTTTCGTGCATTTTATTTTACAGGGTGATCCCAAGTATTATTTTTTTCTTTGATTTTTTGTTGGCCTCCTAATAGCCCCTCTTATCAAATCGACATTGCTAAATATGAGGTAATGCCTGTTCTTTTTAATCCTGAAATTACAGAAGAATCTGTCAAGTATATTTCTAAATATTCGACAAAATGTCTAAAATTGAAAGTTGACGGTCATTAATGGCCATATAGCGTATGTTATTGTCAACGTTTTTTTTTTTTTTTTTAATCTAAACTACTTTTACCCTTAAAAACCTAAAATTGTTCAGATGTACATTTCAGTATGTCAATAAAACATGTCCTGAAAAATCTTAATGCGTGTTTTTTTTTTTTTTTTGTCAGTCCTAAGTTCAACGCCACCTAGTAAAAGATTTGTTATGTGACATACACAATGCATGGAAATGCAGAATATGAATGTTGAATCGAGTAATCGTTTCTTGTATATCTTTTTAAATACAGATAGAATGCACAAGTGTTACTTTGCCAGCACAGAAAATATTTGAATGATGCTTGTAGTTTTACCACATTGTTCAATGATGTTTTCTCCACTTGTGTTCTATTTTTGGGAAATCAACAAAATTCGGTCTTTTATTCTTCACTGTGTTTCCTTTCTTAAGACAAGATATATTTTAAAGATGCATAATTCACAGAGATTCACTTAAGTGCGATTTGAAGTAACTTATTGATTACAAGTGCATCGAATAAATAGAAGTAAAGTCGTCTTATGAATAGCATTTATAAACAAATTTATTCTTTTTCATAAATACTTTTATAAAACTGCATTAAAATGCAAATCTTAGTAAAGTACATTTTTAAAATGAATGTGATATAAAACTCGGTATGAGTAAAGCCTTATTAATGTGAATTAATTCTTTTTTCTCCATTTTCACTTTATTACTCAATTATATCTTCAGAAAATTGCATGATAGAATAATTTCCAAAATTTGTACATTTATTTTATGTTTTGTTATGTTATTAACGAAAGGCAATCCAGCCCCGGCTGCCCGAGTTAAAAAAGTCCGATATACTGTTCGGTATACATAACGTAGATGGAAACAGTTTTAAATTGAAAACTATAATAGGTATTTTATATATTTTGGGGGGGGGGGGGGAGTTCCGTATCCTGTTCTGGTTGGCGCGATTGGTGTAGAAATGGAAAATTGCGTCAAAAGGCCGTTTTAGCATCCTACCAAAATTTTCAAGATGGCGGGAAAACATGGTTTTTAGATTTTTATAAACATTTTTTAAATTATAAACGTTATACTTATATTATTTTATACATATTATGTATGTAATTATATATGCATATGTATAGGTATAGATATAAGCATGTAAATACGTAAATACATATTATACACACATATAAATAAATACTATATACTTATTATATACATTTATAATTTTATATATTAATTATACATTTGAAATTAAAACGTAACATTATATTATAAAGATTAATATTATATGCAACTTAAAACATATAAAAATGTACAAAAAATATATTTACGTAATATTACATTTGCAGAAAAATATCGTTTAAAAACCAATCAAAATTATAAATTAAAAAAAAATATTTAAGATATTATGTATGCTAAATTATTACTTATCCACCAGCAGCATTCAAGTGATAAAAAAGCAACCCCAAAAGCTGAAGATCGCAACAACCTCATCGAAACAGTTATCACCAAAAAAAAAAAAAAAAAAAAAAAAACAGGATATGGATATGGATACTAATTATAACCCATTTTTTTGTATTTCCTTAACTTTACACTCAACTAAAAACCCCGCATTTTTTGTACTTTCGTATTAGATGCATGACAGCAGTCAATCATGAAACATCATTTTCATTAGACACTGAGTATTTTTCTTATTTTATAACAGTCTTTTTCTCTATAAATATGAAAAGTGACATCCAATTTCCCGATTCAGCATATATTTGTATAATACAGAATGAACCAAAAGTGTTATCCTGATTATAATAATTCATTACAAACTAACCGTTTGTATAATAATGTAACTTGCTGTATCATGGGATAGGTCAGCTTTAGTAATTTTTTGGTGTGCAATAGATGGCGCGATTGCTCGCTATGCTGCGCGATTGATGGCGCTAATATCTGTAGGCCTTCGCACTCTCCAGATATTAATCGTATGGATTTTTTCTTTGGGGGCTCTATCAAAGACAGTCTATGACAGACCAATTGCTGACGTCGTAGAACTAAAGACTATACTGTAAAAAAAAAAAAAATACACTGTAGATTTGCCAGCGCAATTTGCTGCCAATTAGGACACCAGCAGTTTGTGCTGTTAATATTACGCAACTACTGTTATTTTGCATGTTTATATAGTCAAGAAATCAAAGAAAGGTACAGCACATTCGATTGTGATCGAGTCTGAGCGCGGATGAACAGTACTTTGTGCTGTAAAAATGTAGTTTTCTTTTCTTTTTTTTTTCTTTTTTTTTTCTTTTTTTTTTCCGTGTAGGATACAAGCTGATGTCTGTTAAAGTCATGTTAAATAACACTTGGCGGGGACTAGAATACCACTTGGACATTCTCCGAGCTACCAGGGGGTACACTTTGAAATTTACTGAGGTACGTGGTCTTATAAAAAAATTATAACACAACGTACAAGGTATCCAAACAAACATATGTCTAATTATAATAGTTTGAACACAATAAATATTTATAATCAGGGCAAGTCTTTTGGTTAACCCTGTATATGTAACACTTACTTATTTCAATGCATCGAATAAATAGAAGGAAAGTCTTCCTATGAATGGTACCTTTAAACAAGTTTTTTATTTTTCATAAACACTTTTTTAAAATTTTATTGAAATACAAATTTTAATAAAGAAATTTCTTAAAATAAATATGATCTAAAACTTATGTAGTAAAATAGTGTTATTTAATCATTAAGGTTAATTATTTATTTCATCTATTTCCCTTTATTTCTCAGTTATTTCTCCAGAAAAGTGAATGATAGAATAACGTCAAAAACGTCTTAAATAAAAGATATTTTTTTGTAAATTTCTGTAACTTATACTAATTAACACTTTTCGACAAAGTTGAAAAGTGTTTACGACTTCGGTTTGTCTGGCCGTCTAGCCGCGCTCTAACTCCCGAAAATACCCTCAGATTGCCATGAAATTTTTGGATGTTATTAATGTTTACCATAGCACATTCCCTACTTCAAATAATGTTTCTAGCATATTTTGTTAATTTATAGGCACAGTCAAAGGTTTTCCGTTACATTACGGCCTATGAAAAAAAATTGTTTCAAATGATTTTTAACGATGTTACATGCTTTCAAACATAATAAAATTGATATGAATTTATAAAGTGTACTAAAATATGCATTCCGAAGAATATGCGGTGCAAAGAATAGTTATTATTTATTTACAGGGCCACAAAAAAAGAATTCCGTTACATAATGATATAGGGGTGGAGGGAATTGTTTGCGGCGTATTTTAGTTATGTTAAATTGTTTCAGTATAATGAAATTTATATATGTCGCTGATGTTTACTATAACTTATTTCATGTATAATACGAAGTGCATAGCATTTACAGGGACACACAAAAGATTTCAGATAGTATAATGTATGTGAAGTACTGTACAGTAGCGATGATTGCTGGATATGCATTTTTAATTATGTTATGTGCTTTTACGTTTCACTATATTTATGCATAGTATATGGTGTGTATAAATGCTGTAATTCATATACAGAGCTACACAAAAGAATTCGTCAGGGTTACTGGGTATGATTGCAAATTGCTTAAAGGAGGTTTTTAAATGAGTTATGCATTTTTTACGCGAACTGCATTTAGTTTACTAAGATATGTTTGTAGAGCATAGATAAAATGATATACAGGCTCACGCAAAGAATTGAATACGTGGCCGTCTATAAATGATAATTTCTGGAAATGTGATTTCAGTAGTTTTAAGAGTGTTTTATTTTGAATTAAACTTTAGCTAAATAGTGGCGTTTAATAAAGGTACTATGTTAACTACAGGGTTATACACAAGTATACAAGTATGTTTCCATCTATTAGTATAAATTTCTGAAAGAGAAATTTCAAATTTTTATGCGTTTTCTTGCTAAACTAAATTTCCCCATTATATAGTATATATATCAAACTACAGATCAAATACAGGGCTGTCCAAAAGAATTCGAATACATATTTGCTATGGACGGTAACTGCTGAAATCATTCTTTAAAATGTTTTATGCGTTTTCTAAAATGTTTACTTAGTTCTCTTATATATCTTATTTCCCTAAATGATGAAGTTTTGTTAAAGCATTCAGGAAGTGTTGGAAAGTGTTCAATAATCTATGCTTAACGCATGATTTTTCGTACTTGTTTTAAGTGTTAAATGGTGTAAATTAAATCTTTAAAAACAGTAAAAATAGGTTTATTCGACTGTGTACATGTTTCGACTTTACCCGAAGCATTCATTTTCAAAACAAATAAATAAAAATATTCTAAAATTCCACTCTCTATGATACGCCATCATTACATTCTTCGAGTACTCTTTTTTATTATGCACGTTATTATTTTTTATTTTACTTTGATGTTTATTACTTTTTTCTATCTTTACAAGAAGAATGTATTGGTTTCATGAACATTTTCGAATTCCAGTTTTCCACGGATTTACACACTTTATGGGTCAGAGGTTCCAAAAAACATGTTTTTACAAAATGTCTGTCTATGAGTCTATGAGTCTGTCTGTCTGTCTGTCCGTCTGTCTGCCTGTCCGTCTGAATGTCTGTCTGTATGTATGTGACACACATTTTGTGCGCGCTCTATCTCAAGAACTAATGCACGGAATTTAATAAAGATTTATATTCAGATAGTCCCTGATATTGATTGGTACTGATTAGTTTTTGGTGTAAATCGCCCCGCAGGTGGCGCTGCAATGTAGCATTTTGCAGGATTTCCGCAAAAGCTCTATCTCAAGAACTAATGCACGGAATTTTATAAAACTTCAGATTCCGTTATTCCTTGACATGATTGGATGCTGTTTATGTTTTGGTGTAAATCGTCCAACAGGTGGCGCTGCTATGCTGCATTTTGCAGGATTTACACTACCATCGTAGTAGCTCTATCTCAAGAACTAATGCACACGTTTTCATCAAAGTTCGGATTTAGTTAGTCCTTCATATGAAATGATGCTGACTACGTGTTGGTGTAAATCGCCCAATAGGTGGCGCTGATGTGCTGGATTTTGAACTATTTCCTCAATAGCTCTATCTCAAGAACTAATGCACGAATTTTCAAGAAACTTCATATTCAGTTAGACGTTGACATAAGTTGGTTCTGGTGTAAATAACTCAATAGGTGGCGCTGCTATGCTGAATTTTGCTGGATTTACACGATTTCAGTGACAGTCATACCTCGAGAACTAATGCACGGAATTTCATATTTTTAGAAGTCTCATGATGGACACAGATTGCCATTTAATTTGGCACTGAGATAGTGAATTTTGAATTATTGACATGTATGAGATAGAAGAAAGTTTTGTGATGGCTACAACATACTAGTTTTTATTCTAAAACTCTAACGTCTATGACACGAATTATTCATATTTTATATCATTGTTAAAAAAAAAAGGGGAATGATGGCGTTTTATAGACTATGCAATTTCAGAAAATTTTTATTTATTTGTTTTGAAAATGGCTCAGGTAGAGTTGAAACATGTAGGCAGTCAAATCAACCTAATTTTACTGTTTTTAAAGGTTTAATCTCACACCTTTTAGCTAATAAAATTAGTATATTATTACAAGGTGTTAATTTATTATAATATTTTGTAAACTACTTGTGATTTGGTTATCTTGTTTAAAACATATTCGAATAAATGTAATATTTCCCCAAAATTGGAAAAAAAAAACAATTCGGATATTAAAGGGTTGAATATTAAACTAAATAAACTCCATTATTCAAATATGCTCATAGCATTAAATAAAACGAAATGCGCATGAGGTCTACGTTAAAATGAGTTATGTATCATTAAGTTTCTACATGTTCAGAATTTATGATATTTAGGTGTATTTGATTTAACACAATGCATTTTGAGAATTCATAGGACAAGCAGTATAATTGTCTGTAATATTAGTGAACTATTTAGTCGAGAATTAATGCACCTAATTTACATCCGAGTTTACAATTGCGAAACTCCCTGCCATTAATTAAACTACAGTGCATTCAGTTGCAATAATAATTTCGCAATGTCACAGAAGAAAAGTACGTGTGAAAGGCCATGTATGCATTTATAAACTTAGGGAAATATGTATACCGTATTACATTGACATTAAGCAACTATTTCTAAAATTAAAGAATGTGTAACAATTAATATTAGTCTTGATAGATTTAAATAGTTAAATCAGCTTCTAAATTGAAGACATGCAAATGCATCTGTCTCAAACTACATAGTTGGAACTAATTAATACCTAGCTAAAGAAGTAGTTATTATATCATTATTATAATATCATTATTATATCATTCTATAAAATTAAATTACATTCATTTAAACTATTGCTATGATAATAAAATCGCGGTTAAAATCAGAACAGATCCTTTTCGAATACAGGCTGAAGTGCAAACAGAATCACGCTCATAAGTAACGCTTCCTGAGGCTAATTATCTCTTGCGTATGAAAGTTAATAGTTATAAACAATAACACACGCTGGACAATTCCACCATAAAATATAATACATAAAGACACAATCTTGCTTAATGGTTCACAAAACACGAACTTTAATAAGCTAAAAGTTAACTTTTACGTTTCAAGTTGTTTCTACAGCCGTCTTCAGGAAAATATGATGGTAAAAAGGCTCAAAGTTCAGAGACGAAAGCTTCCTGTGCAAGAGATAATTAGTAGAAACTTGACCAATGATTGAATACAAAAATGTAGTGTTGCCATCCAGTGAAAATAAATAATTATTAATGAACTGAGATCAAATGAATCAAAAGGTTGATTTAAGAAACTACCAGTGCCATTATCTACACATTGGGGACAGTATTACGTTCAACTGAGTTTTCATTCAAGTTTTAGCAACATAATACAAGTTTAAGCTGAAATATTGTAATTAGATTTAGAATTATGACTTTATGATATTATGCCAGATTTTTGTGATATTATAGGATAAATTATCGTTATAAGGTTTATCTTCACGTGGAATGATTTCAACTGATTCTCTAATTTTACATTCAAAAGGTTTATTGCACGGAACTATAATTTTTGCTTCAGCAATTATTATTAAAATTATAATAGCCTTTGCTATAACGTCGTGCTTTGCGTCTCTGAACTTTGAGCCATTTTACCATCATATTTTCCTGATGACGGCTGTAGAAACAGCTCGAAACGTAGAAGTTAACTTTTAGCTTATTAAAGTTCGTGTTTTGTGTACGATTAAGCAAAATTGAGTCTTTATTTAGTTATAAATAGTTTCACGAAAAAATTAAAATAGAAAGAACTTGAAAAAGCAAAACAGCGCTACTAAAAAAGTCCTTCCGGCCAGTGCCGGGAGGAAGAGGTAGCTTTCATAATCCTTATTTAAAAAAAGCCAACTTATATCATGCAAACACACGAAGCTCAATTTAGTGGAAACCGAATATAGGAGATTCAATACTAATTTTTATCAATATAATGAATGAGAATTTCGCGAAGTTAGTCAGCTTTATCCAAGCTGCTTTTCTTTAAAGTAACTTATATTTGGCTGCCAAATTCGGCAATTTCTTAAAGTGCCTGTCATTTTAAGACAACATGGTGGATGAGGCTAAGCAGTGAACTTGGTCGAGACCTTAGTAATTGCTGTGCACATGCTCACTCACATCGGAATCGGTTAATAAATAGGAGTGCTGTCGCATGCAAAAAATCAGATTTTTCAAAATGTCACCCACAATAGAAATTGAAACTGCTATATCTGAGCCATTTTTTTAAGGTAAAGACAAACAAAAAATGCTCCTGAATCCTTATATCAAGATCAAATACTTAAGAAAGAAACCTTTTTCAATTTTTAATTTTTTTGCACCTCACTTTAAATATATATATATTTTTTAATTTAATGGCCGCCATTTTTAAACAAGATGGCTGATGAAGCTGGCCAGCGAACTTGGTCGAGGTGTTGATGTATACTATCCACATGCCTTCTTACATCGAAATAGGCGAATACGTGTGTTATCGCGTGACAAATACAAGATCGTTTCAAAATGTTAGCCATGCTAGAAATTCAAAGTGCTATAAATCAACCATTTTTTAAGATATCAACAAAAGAACAAATTTTCAGAAACAAAAACTGCTCCGGAATCTTTGTATCAAGGCCAAAAACATAAAAAAATCTTTTTCATTTTCCAATTTTTTAATACCTCATTTTGAATTTTAAATTTAATTTTTTTTAAATAGCAACCCTTTTGAAAAAAGATGGCGAATGAAGCTGGCCAACGAACTCGGTCAAGACATTGGTATGTACTATGTACAGACCGAGTTACATCCAAATAGGTTCATAAATACGCCTGTTATCGCGTGACAAAATCAGGTCGTTTTAAAATGTCAGCCACAAGAGAAATTCAAAATGCTATTACTCAGCCATTTTTTTTAGATATAGACGAAAGAAAAACTGTTCCGGAATCTTTGTATTAAGGTCAAACACATACAAAAAAAATCTTTTTCATTTTCCAATTTTTTGGTATCTCATTTAAATTTTTTTATTTTTTTATTTTTTTAAATGGCCGCCATTTTGAAACAAGATGGCGGATGAAGCTGACCAACGAACTTGGTCGAGATATTTGTATGTACTATGTACACACCAAGGTACATCCAAGTCGGTTCATAAATACGCCTGTTATTACGTGAGAAAAATCAGGACGTTTCAAAATGTCAGCCACGCTAGAAATTCAAAATGCTATAACTCAGCCATTTCTTAAGATATAGACGAAACAAAAACTGCTCCCGAATCTTTTTATCAAGGTCAAACACATAAGAAGAAAATATTTTTTCAATTTTCAATTTTTGGTACCACATTTCAAATTTAAATTTTTCTTAAAAATTTAAATGGCCGCCATTTTTAAACAAGATGGCGGGTGAAGCTGGCCAACGAGCCCGGTCGAGACATTGGTATGTACTATGTATAAACGAAGTTACATCCAAATAGGTTCATAAATACGCCTTGTATCGCGTGACAAAATTCAGGACGTTTCAAAATGTCACCCACGCTAGAAATTCAAAATGCTATAACTGAGCCATTTTTTAAGATATAGACGAAACAAAAACTACTCCTAAATCTTTGTATAAAGGTCAAATACATAAGAAAAAAATATTTTTCCATTTTCAATTTTTTGGTACCACATTTCAAATTTTAAATTTTTAAAAATATTTTAAATGGCCGCCATTTTGAAACAAAATGGCGGATGAAGCTGGCCAACGAACTCAGTCGAGAGATTGGTATGTACTATGTACACACCGAATTACATCCAAATCGGTTCATAAATACGCCTTTTATCGCGTGACAAAATTCAGGACGTTTCAAAATGTCAGCCACTCTAGAAATTCAAAATGCTATAACTCAGCCATTTTTTAAGATATAGACGAAACAAAAACTGCTCCGGAATCTTTGTATAAAGGTCAAATACATAAGAAAAAAATATTTTTCCATTTTTAATTTTTTGGTACCACATTTCAAGTTTTAAATTTTTTTTAAAATTTTAAATGGCCGCCATTTTGAAACAAAATGGCGGATGAAGCTGGCCAACGAACTCGGTCGAGACATTGGTATGTACTATGTACACACCGAATTACATCGAAATCGGTTCATAATTACGGGAGTTACAGTGTGACATAGGTCAGATATATATATATATATATATATCAATTTTGAACGGAGGGTGGTTTCGGGGTCTGGGGGTCATGATCGATGAAAATATACCAAAATTTTTTGAAATCGCTTTCCTCCGAACGGCTGCAATAGGTAGCTTTTTTGTAAAGAAAGCTACCTAACAGAACACAGCTAAAAATCTAATCTAAGATAATCTAGATCTAGAAGCAGAGTTCCCGGAATGGCCTCCATATTTATCCCGAAAGTACGACTAGAGACTGGAAATTTCTGAAGAAGAATTTTTACTGTAAATAATCAAGAAATGTCAGTCATTAAATACATATGAAAATACTTTCTGTATTTTCGAGTGTGAATCCGGATTTTTTGACTGAAAGTGGAGGCCAAACTGCCAACCCTGTCTAGAAATAAATATACCGCAGAAACAGAAGAAGTCTAAACCTCAAAATTAGTGGTTTCTAATGTGGCGCATATCAACATTTGTTATTAACACATTCCCTGTCATTTTTAACATAAGTAATGTGCATAACGAAATCCAGATTTAAAAAAAAAAAAAAAAAGTTTTTTTTTTTTTTTTAATGATTTTATACATATGTTCAAAATACAATAATAATAAGAATAATCTTCATCCTGAAATATTTGTTATATCTAAAGTAATTTCTACCAACCGTATAAAACTTATAATATCCAAAACAGATTTTGCATGAGGAAATGTTTTAATTATCGGGGTGCAGGCATCACTCACATCATATACAACATTATGAGACATACATTTGAAATTTTAAAAACCTTTTATACTAGGAATTATGTAAGAACGGTAAGACAGCTAACAGATAAGCGTATGGAAATGAAAATTGATTAATTAAAAATTGAAAAGGTGATAATCCAGAAATGCTTCCTGTATGTTGTGTTATTCATCCAGAGATCTTAGTGTCAAAAATTTTTTCACTTGTTCTTAATGAAATTCTCTAACCAATTTATGCAATTATTTACGCCTGAGTGGAGCAATATCATCAGATCGCTAGAATCCGGTATAGACCCTATTTGCTCCATCCGGTAAGTTCCCCGTAATGCAGGGATTCATTATAAAAACTTCCAGTTCTCAGACAGAAAAGGCACATAAAAAAACTACATTAACACTTAATAAATAAGTCGCAAGAGCATAAAATTTTTTCGCGACAGACAGCGGTGAGTTGATGCTGTGCAAGTACATTAATAGAAGAAAGAAAAAAAAAACTTGAGGATCATGATTCAGGACCACAACGCCACGATGCTATGCGCGCCTGAGGCCTGCTCCTTCGCGACTCCCAGTGACAATAGGCGAGTATTGGTAGTGCAGATGCAGATCTGCTACGAGGTAAGATTGATTAGGACCACCAGGAAGCGAAAAACTTCTGCTAAATGGCTGAGTACTTTTGGGCGGGATAAGATATTTTTGAGCCAAGTATGGGGCGGGAGTTTGGGTCCTAAAGGGCCTGGCCTCTGTGAGTGTTCAGAAGAAATAGTAATAGTCTTGGGACCCAAAAGTCCCACACTCGCAGAGGTCCGTGCCAGAGCGTTAAAAATATTTTAGGTATGTCCTGAATGGACCATGATCCCACATACACCGGAGAGGAAAGCTGATGTGGGAGGGGGCAAAGCCAACAGATTATATGAGACTTTGAGGATTAGGGAAAAGGTGTACCTGTCTTTAATTTAAGCATCCCAGTAGAGTTGCCAATCTGAAAAAATGTTTCTTTTAAGGAAACGGCAAATAATGAATTGGAGAACAGGAAGGGAGAGATCTATGTTTGAACGTGAGGTGGCCTCTTTGGCCAGGCCAGTGTATCAGCCAGTTCATTGCCAGCTATGCCGATGTAAGCGGTGACATGGCCCAGAGAGACCATATGGACAAGAGTTTATAAAATGACTTTGATTTTAAGTACTAGAGGATGTTAGTTTAGTCGTATGGGTGAAAATTTCTTGCGCGCTGGAAACGCTGTCACTATAAAAATGTATCAAATTCAATAGCCTCTTTTTAAATAATAAAAATTATATTTCATACAGAGAGGGGGGAGGGGGGATTGTAATTTTGAAAAGGTTAGGTAGGGCATCGTTAAAAGAAGTATGGATATCAATGATTCATGCTAATGTAACCAGTTCTTTGGTGTTTTCTTGATACTATTATGATCTATATATAAACATCACGCAACGGACTTAAATTTTGGTACACTTAAGGGGTCTTAGGACTCTTAAAGCTTTAAAATTTTCGAGCTTTTAATTTTTTTAGATGGTAACCCTCTAACTTTTTTGAACATTTTGATATAACTGTTTCCTTGGAATTCCCATTAGAACAGAAGTTATGGCTCTTAGAATTATACCCGCCCAATAGCTGAAGCGGCGCTTAAAATTAACGTTGGTAATTAATAATGTTGGCATCTAAGTTTAAAGATGACTAGATGCATTGCCAATGTTTCAAAAATATAAACCGCAAGCAAGATGAACATCAATCGGAAGATGTTTCGACAATGTACGAAATAAACCCTTGATGCCACCCTTGTGCGAAGTAAACGACTCTATAAAGTTATTGTAATAAAAAAATGACAAGAAAAATAAATGGATAGTAAATTCTGAGAAAGATGTTCAATTTTTGAAATTGCTAAAAATTAGCTGCCTAGCTAACAATTCAAGATGTTTAGATTCTGTAGTACTGAAACAGAATGCTAAAAGAAAACTATAGGGAATGGCTTTTGCTTTATGAATGATGACCTTATTTTTAAGATGTTCAGTTTTCAATCGTGTTGTATTTTTTCTTAGTTCACATTTTGCATAATTTGAATATGAGTATATTTTTCATTATTGGAAGCTATTTTCGTTCTATTTACGGATATGCAAATTATATTTTAGGTAGCTTACATTACAAAAATTAAAATGCTACCTATTGCAGCCGTCCGGAGGAGAGCACTTCAAGAAAAATGTAGTATATTTTCGCCGATCATGATCCTCAGATCGCAAAACCACTCTCTGTTCAAATGTGACTTATATATGTATATATATATATATATATATATATATATATATATATCTTAATTTTGTTATGCGATAACTCAGGTGTTTGTAAACAGATTTGGATGACATTAATTGTATGCATAATGCATACAAACGACTCGACCCAGTTTATGGGCCAGTTTCATCCGCCATCATATTTCAAAATGGCGGCAATTTAAAAAATTTTTTAAAAATTAAAATTAAAATTTAGTGCAAATAAATTAAAAAGTGAAAATATTTTTTTCTTAAGAGTTTGACCTTAATACAAAGATTCCGAAGCATGTTTTGTTTCGTCTTTATCTTAAGATATGGCTGAGTTTGAATTTCTAGGGTAACTGACATTTTCAAACAATCTGATTTTTGTCATGCTGCAACTTTCATATTTATAAACCGATTTGGATATTAGTGAGTATGTGCATAGTACATATGAATGTCTCGACCGAGGTGTTTGGTCAGCTTCATCCGCCATCTTGTTTCAAAATAGCGGCCATCGGCCGCGCAAATAAATATTGTTAATAACCGTTAGCTTCAAATTCTCGCCTAGCTTGGCGACACTTAGATATATATCTCAAATTTGGCAACCAAAAATAAGTTACCATAAATGATGCCAACTGGGCTATAGCTTACTAATTTTTCGCTATTCTTATTCAAATTCAGTATTGATGAATATTCTCTCATCCGGTTCGACGAATTTTAGCTTCTTCAAATCTATATATTTAAAATGCTAAGAGCATTGTTTCGACAGTCCGTGAGAAGAAACTACTTTATCAAATTACATCAACATTTTTTTTATATGAAAGATATTTGGCCACAGATTTGTTATCGTCCATTCGTTTGTTCAAATATTTTATTAATTAGCCGTAATTTTAAATTAAAATTCTACAACTGCGCATGCGCAGCATATGAGTAAAAATCTGCCTTTGAGGTGACGCGCTGCACATTGGCAAAAAATTCTCGCTCAGTTGAACTATCACATCACAGGTCGAAGTTGTTTTAAGTTCGTCTGCTATTCGATCTTACTATAAACAAGTGTTTCTTTCTTTCATAAAGTTAATATTATTTGTCTCTTTCAGCATTGTTAACGATTAAAAAATTTTTTGTGTCTATATTAAGAGATACTTACAATTTATTTCGGGAATGTCATATTGTTTTGGTCGTATTACACCCAGAAGATAAACACGGTGCTCGGGGGCGCAACTACAAAATTTGTTTCGGAGGGGGGGGGGGGGGAGTTCAAAATTTTTTCAACTTATAATTCAAAAATTTCCCAACGTGAACTAAACTGCTCTATTTTCCAACTAAAATGATATGTTCAGTGCGTGTTTAGTGATAATGATACTTATACGAAAAAAAAAAATCTTTCCAAAGAAAAATGCTGAAACTAAAAACATAAAAATTATAATTATTGGTTCATTTAATGAAAGTTTTTGTCTTCAATTGTGTATGAGTCATAGTCGTATTTCATATTAAAATATACTCATATTTTTAGATTTTTGAGAAAGCAAGAATGTGTCTGAGAAATGCATTAGAGACACTTTTGATGGACAACAGTAGAGAAATTCATGTCTGGTAGATGTATGATATTTTCGTTGTACAGAGAAATATAATGAGAAATTGAGTCTGGCTGCTTTTTGTATTCCTTTTGAAAGTTTAACTATTTTACTATTACAGACTCAGAAAAGTAATCAGCAAAACAATAAAAAATTATTATTATTATTATTATTTACTTTTTATTTAAAAAAAAAAGAAAGAAAAATGTTTCAAAAATCTATAATTTCCCAACTCGAAGCTCAAATTTCCCAAGTTCACATATATTGATGGGGGAGCCCCTCCCATAACTCCCCATCGCGACCCTTCTGACAGTGATTTGAGGCTAAAAGTTATGTTTGGTGATCCGTCTTATGAATTGCCAATAGTTAAACATGAAGATTGGGAAAGTAGCATATTAAGTTGTAGTTACTGCTTTGAAAAAATAAGGTATCATAAATATTAAAACGCAAAAATATTTCTGTCTGATCAGAACTCATATTCAAGACATGTATTCGAGAAATTCGTATACGTCAACTGTTTTTCGACGGTCTTCAATTTAGAATGAAATAAAACGAGTTGCCGCTAGCAAAGCGGGTTAACGCAGCACTTTAAAGCAACGATTTTCTGTACACTGTAAAAAAACCACTGTAGATTTGCCAGAACAAACTTCATCACAGTGAATGTGCTGCATCTTTCTTTGGTTTCCTGACTATATTAACATGGAAAATACAGTAGTTGCGTAAAATTAATAGCACAATATGCTGGCAATTTGGACGCATTTTTTTTACAGCACATTGTGCTGTTAATTTTACGCAACTACTGTATTTTCCATGTTAATATAGTCGGGAAACCAAAGAAAGATACAACACATTCACTGTGATCGAGTTTGTACGCGAGATGAACAGTACTTTGTACTGTAAAAATGTCGTTTTTTATAGTGTAGAGAATGCAGGTTCGAACCTAAGCATTGCAAAATGTGTAGCATTTTTGTCGATAATTCATTTCAATTATGACATATTTTATTAGGAAGAGACGTTATAGTTCAACAATGACATATTTTATTAGGAAGAGACGTTATAGGATTTTTATTATTAATATTATTATTATTATTATTATTTGAATGCTTTATAATTAAATAAAATTTAACACTCAGTATTATTTAAAAAAATAATGATTTTATATTTAAAATATTTAAGCAAAAATATTTTACATGTAATTATCAATTAAATAAATTGAGCTGATCTAAAATTTTCGTTATATTTTCTACCCATTATCGGGAATATATATGTGTGTGGGTCAGAAAGAAAAGTTTGTCATTCATTTGCGTAAAAATTAAAACGGAAAGATAAAAATATTCATATAAGAGCTACAAAAGAAATTACCTTGATATCCAGGTTTAATATTTAAAAAATGTATAAAAATGTAAAATAAAATTCAGTTAATAAAAATTATATGTTACTCCAAGTTTCAAATTTGGGCTTTTAGAGAATGAGGCAGATAAAATTAAAATTCATGGTAGCTTTTAATGGCCCTGTAGTTTTAATAAGTTAATAAATAAGTGAAGTATTGATAATTAATTATTGATATTAAAAAAAAAAAAACAAAGTTGTAGTAAGTAAAAATAAATCCTCTTCTCGGTATTTTTAGGTAAATTTCTAAAAAAAAAGCAAGCATAATTAGTTGTAAATTATAAATTTAAAATTATTCCACTTCACTGAATAGGTTATATAGACTGGCAGCACCATCTATCGCCTTAAAGAAATAAGAATCACTTATGCAATATAGAAATTCGTCACATAATTCGTCATTCAATAATTAATTTAAAAGCAACTAATAAAAAATTCAAGAATTTTTCTAATGAAACATTCAAGTTATTTACCGTCAAATCTTGACGGGCACTAGCTAGTTTGAGTAAAATTAGCTCGAGTAAAACTTACAAAATTTTAAAATCAAGAAATATCAAAGGTTCTTACTTTTTTCTCTCGGCACTGGCCGTAAGGACTTTTCAATTTTGTTGGAAAATGTTAAAAACCAATTTGAATATTACAAGTCACAAATTTAATAAACAAAACATTTATTTTTACATGTAACAAAATAATATTAATATTTCAATCTATAAACTTATTAAAAATTATTTCTATTTAATCTTGCATACAAAATATTTTTAAACTAATCAATTTTATAAGATAAAATTTATAAAAGTGACATTATGAAAGAATTTTATGTTGGTTTATTAGTTTGGTTTAACTTCAATCTATTTTATGTAATACAAACTAATCTTCAAAAATCCCCTTCGTTCTGAAAGTAATCTTTTGGTTTAATTGCCCATAAACCTTTTATTAAACTGTTTATCTGAGCATGAATGAAAGATTTTTTTACCATTAATTACTATAATAACTTTTCTATTCTGCAGGATTTTAACTATTAATATCCATGACAATTTTGAATCTCTATTTAATTTATTTATTATTCCCATTATGTTTATTTTTAGTTAAAGCTGTAAATGACTATAACAACTTAAATTGATTATAACTTATTCGCCTTTTCGCGGGCGGTGTCCTTAAAAAACAACACGTAATTTTTATTTTACTGGCTCCCAGAATATTTAATTAAAATTTTCCTTTTATAACGTATTTGGAAAATAGACTTTTCCCTCTCTTTTTCTCTCCTTCAGTCTTTGACTCTCGGCGGTGCTGGGAGTTATCGACACTCGTGGTAGTTTTTTACTACACTTAGACTAACGTTTCCTGTTTTTTCTATGATGTGCTATACACCTACTCATCGACATTGCGTGGATTTGATTTTCAAATAGGTAGCCCCCACGGCTGTTCGCTGTTCAAACCAAGCAAGTTTGTATTCACTAATAAATTCGTTTATAAATTCTGGTGTCAGTCCATTATTTCATTAGTTTATAAACAGAATTATTCCTCGTCGGAAAGGGTTAAGTTGGCAGTTGTGATATATATTTCTATTATTATTTGACTACTTAAGCTGGAAATTCTTCAAACAAGTGTTCTGTACCGTAACTTAAATAGATATTTGACAAAACTGAAATTTAAAATTTTGAAGCTATTAAATAGTCTTAAAGACACCTCAAGATTTTCTAAACGTTTCTATTTCAAAATAATTTAAAAATAATAAAAAAATTTTCCTTAATTAAAAGAATTTTAAAATTAGTATAAACCACAAAAAAATGTACTAATATTGCTTTTAAGTGCATATAATAAAAATATTTAAATTGCATTAAAAATAACTTAAAAATACATTAAAAATCAAATAAAATCTCTAAACGTTTTCGGCCAAATTCACACACCCATCGTCAATGGTTATTTAAACGCTGTTATTTCTCTTTACTCTTATTCTTCAAAGAGAGAACATTGCAATTTAATGGTGGGATAGAAGATAAGATGAGAGGAAAAGGTATTTAAATTTTTAGCAACATAAGCATTCATCTCAACGTATATTTTAATTTAATTTTGAATGTATTATAAATAATTTTATATTATATATACGAACCTTAAATTAATTTTCGTACGTTTTATTTGTGCTTTATACAAATTTTAATTATTTACTCACGATGATGTTAGTACCAGAATTTTAACATTCATTTATTAAAAGATTTTTGTTAAAAAAATTTTCATTTTTTTTTTTATGTCTGACAGTTGTACTTTAGTACTAACTTGATTTTCTTAATAAATTAACCCTGGTAATTATTAATATTGACATCTATGGTTAAAGATGACTAGATACATTGCCAATGTTCCAAAAAGAAAAATCTCAAACGAGATGAACATCAATTCAGGGATGGAAGCGCTGCGCCAAAAATGACCAATTGGTACCACTAAATTTTAATAATTTTTCCCGCCCTATTTATTGGCATAATTTCTGACAAGGAAGGTCTCCATACTGGGCATACTCAGAAAATTTTGAACAGAATTCCAATTAGACTACTTATGTATGAAATAAAGGATCAGTCAAATTGAGCGGCGGAATTACAATAGAAAGTCTGTAAAAAAATAAAATACTTTCGAGTATTTGGCGCGAAAAGACAAAAGCGTCACGCGATTTGGCGAGCACCACTTTTCCTCGCCAAAAGCAAACGATTTTAATAGATCTGAAAACTGCTTGATAATTGATATTTAGAATGCGTGTAAATAGTAATTCATGAATTTAAACTTAAACAATGAGAGAGTTTAATGCATATATCTTTTGTATTACATATTTATGTTGCCTGTTGTTACAGTTATTTAATTTTATCACTGTAAAAATATTTTCATAATAAAAAATATATTTTCATATATTTAAGCGTATTCCAAAATAAAGGTCAGATGAAGAAAGTTGCAGTTATACATTTCAATAGCGGAGAAATTTTTGTTTCCATAGCAACAAAAATGAAACGACAGTGCTTAATTGGACTTAATTTTGAGATTGAAACAATTATAATTAATTTAAATTTTGTTTTAATTCATAAAATTTCATAGTCAACTTTCATAATATATATATATATATATATATATATATACTTATATATGACAAAACTATAGTTAAAAGAAAATAAAACTGACAAAACTGAAGTTATTTAAATAAAATTTATTTAAATAAGTTCATCATGAAACATTTTTACCTTAAATATTATTTGACATAAAAAAGTATTTTTTGAAATTTTCATTCCATCGCCAACCGGTGATATATCGCCAAATAACGAAATTCTCATTATTTTTTTACGGACACTCTATCGTGTTTCCGCCGAAATTGTTTTTATAAACATATCTATCCTCATGAGAAGAATATTCTATATTTTTTTTTTCAGATTTTTGGGAGTACGCCCGTATGAAGACCTTCCTTGTGAGATTTAATAAACCAAAGAATACTATTAAACATTAGTGGTTAAAATCAGCCATTTGTGGCGCAGCGCTTGCATCCCTGACATCAATCGGAAGCTGTTTCGACAAAGTACGAAACAAACCCTTGATGCCGCCCTTGTACAAGAGAAACGGCCCTATAAAATTATTGTAATAAAAAAAAGGACAAGACATGATAAATGGGTAGTAGTACATGTAAATTAGACCAATAAAATAATTAAATTTAAAAAATCAAAAAACCCGACTTCGTAAAAAGTGAACTAATTAATTATTTATCATCAATGTGCAACTATTTTTTCAAATCTTGTTCAAATTTTCAATCGTTAAGGGGTCTAAGGACTCTTAAAGCTTTAAAATTTTCGAAATTTTAATTTTTTTAGATTTTAAACTCCTATCTTTTCTGAACATTTTGATATAATTGTTTCCCTGAAATTCCTATTAGAACTGAAGTTATGGCTTTTACATTTATACACGTTCAATAGCCGAAGCGTCGTTTCGGAAAATTTGAAGTCATTTTTCTCCAAATGACGTTTTTGGGCATAACGCGCACGATATCTCAAAAACTTATGAATATTTTTTCATGATATTTTCAAAACATATGTTTCATGTTAGTCTGTATAAACTGAACCTAAAATTTCCTTTTTATTGCTCAAAACAATATTTTTTAGGCGATTATACTGTTGAAATTTTCTTAATTTTGCATTAGCTAAATATAACTTTGTATTAAAAATATAAAAATGCTTCAAATACAAATTTATTTAGGTTCAGGATAATTATTACAATCAGAAGTATAAGTAGGCATCAAAATTTTCATTCTAGTTGCAATACTTATTTTGTAATCGGACGCGTAATCTGTTATGCCGATTTTTTGTTCGTCCAATGTCTAACAATTTGGAGCCCCCTGTAAATGCTAATTCTGCATCTTATAATTTTTTAAATACATGAAATGAAAGAACATACTTATATATTTTTTTCAATTAAAATTGTATCTTAAAATCAAATACATTTTAAGATATTAAATTTTGAAAATGGTCTTTTTTTTTCATTTTTTCCAATTTTAAGAGTCTTGAGACCCCTTAATAAAATACTTATTATTAATCCAATCAAGTACAAATACATTTTTTAAACTTGTTGTGGATGACACTTGCGTTAATCTAGTTTTTTTTCAAATATTAATTCATTAATTAAATTAAATTAATTAATTTTCAATAATCGATAGAGCCCTCTTCTTGATCAAGGTATTTTAAGCGCCACTCAAAAGGAAACAAGAATGGAAGAAAAAAATTCTCTTATTGACCTAATTAGGAATTGACTTAATTTTTTTTTTAATTATATTACTTGTTTATATTACTTACCTATTTTTTTATTTACTTGTATTGATGACTTTTAAGTTGTGTTTAATTGTTAGTTCCTATCTATAAACACTGTTTTGATGAGGTCTATAGGTGTGTATGATGGTTAGAGTTGCAGTAAAGCTAGATAGAGATCCTACTTACACAACTTCCAGGTTGTATAATATTTTAACGGAGCTTCTGACTTTAAAATAGTCAATGAAACATCGTCTTCATTTTGAAAGACCTGTCCAATGATATGCCATTCAATAGGGTGTGTACATTTTTTTTCCGTCTCTACCGCCATTTTGTATTTTACGGCCGCCATTTTGAATTTATAAAAACAAAACCTAGCCTATAAACATCAAGCCGTTACGACGAATTGATAGAGACCTCATTCATTAAAATCCATCCAGCCGTTGGGGTGTTTCGATGGTATAAAAAAAATCCAATTACACAGATACGCGTGAAACACATAACCCTTCTTTTCAGTCGGGTAAAAAGGAAAGTACAGAGTTAAACTGACGGCACTGAGCTCACAGAATATTCACACTAATGGCATATTATATTCTTACTAGGAAGATAGTCAGTCAAAAATGACGGAGAATGCAATATAAAGATATGTACAACACATGAGCAATAATGTGTTTTTTTCCTTTGCCTCGAAGTGATAGATGAAAATAACACATTTTATAAACGAAGCACACTTATGAAAAACTATGTATATAACGAATACATTAAAAATGCAATTTAAGGATAAATTATAATTTGACCACAAAACTTAAGGATTTGCGACTTTTTTTCTAAAAACGCTTTCTTTTTTAAAATGCTGACCTTGCTCTTCAGTATCTTCGCATAACTTTTTAACTGGCCTTCCTCTCTACATCTTGAAATACTTACATATAATTGTCCATGAGAAAAAACTGTTCTTTTAAATACAGGCCTACTTTAGAAAATGTTTGTCCTTGTGACTTATTCAACGCCATTGCAAATAACAGTATAACTGGAATTTTCATTCATATCAATTCATTGCATTCATTACTCATTCATTTCAAATGCGTTAATGCAATTTAACATTTTTTATGATGTGATAATATATATATACATACATATATATATATATATATATATATATTGAAAAATCCAAATTCATATAATTTAGTACACGAAAAAAACAACTAACAAACTGTAACTAAAACAATAATTAACAAAACCATGAGTAACTAAGAAAAAACTAAATATGAAGACAAGTGGCCAAGGCTTATGACTTGCTCTGCGGAGTTAAACATGTTCTACGTGCACAGCATTCCCCCTCACTTGCCAAGACCAAACAAATAGAAATTGAAAAAATGAAAACCACAAACTAACCCAAAAGCCGTCAAATGAAGTCCGTGAATATCCCCACCGCTAAGCTATTTTCGATAGGAATCACGTATCGATAAATCACCATCATCGAACAATTCCAATGTTTTATTTCGATAGCTTTTTTTCTTGATAAAATTGAGAGTTAAATCATTCAGAAAATGTATTGGGTAATTTTGTTTACTGGCGTTTATGTAAAGGTTAAAAATTTCACCAACCAATTTATCAACATTTGAACACAAATTTGCAATACGATTTAAACCATTTAAATATATATTTCTAAAAATTGAAACATGCACGTTATTATTAAAGTTTAATATTTTTATTGTATCAAAATCAAAATAATTTCTTTTATCATAAATACTATATACTAAAATTCCGTTTATAATCTCCAACTTAACATCCAAGTAGTTGACGGTGCCTTGATTATCCGAAGCACTCTTTAAATTTAAAGTGTATGGATAACATTTAAATTGATAAATTTATTTATTGTTATTCAGCTCAACCACCAAAACATCATCTATATATCTGTATATCTTTAAGTCTTTTTCCAACAATAAACCGGCTTCATATGTAAACAGATAAATATCTGCAAGGATGGAGCTACAACTGTCCCCCATTGGAATACCACTCACTTGTTTATATATTTGTTTCCCTTCAAACAGATAATTTTCGTAAACAACAAATTGAAATAAATCGGTGAATAGTTCAATACTGATATCCTTCTCTTTAGATTTCTTGAAAAAATCCGTAACTCTGTACTTCAAATCATCTAAATTTACGCTGTTATACAAATCCTCGAAATCATATGTATATATATATAAAGTTGTCTCCCAGGCTTTCATTTTTTTTTTCTTGGACATGAGAAAATAAAGCAATAAAATGAGAAAATAAAATTTCTTTTCTGCCCCTAAAACTATTTTCTACTTTTTAGTGCATTTAATTACACATATATGTATTTTCTACATTTTTGTGAATGTTAACGAAAGCATGTCTGAAAAAAGGTACATTTTATTTATTTATTTATTTATTTATTATCATACAGCTCTTTTTTAGTCTTATCTTTCATTTATTTTAGTTTAAAATTTTAGTCTTATAGTGCTTGATATAAATTTTAAAATTTAATTTTTAAACTTTTCGTCCTCCCCCCTCCTGCATAATAGTACAAACTGTGGTGAAGATAGTGCAAAATAATAGGGGGTTTGGGTACTTTTTCACTACTAGGGTCTTGGCGTTTTTTTTTAAGCTTGTCGGAATCCGGGCATCAGAAAGTGAGATTTGTTGCCAAATGATATAAACAGCTACGAAAACAAACTTGATGAAATTTTTTGTTTGTTTATATATGTACTAGCTGTTACCCGTGAATTCGTTCACGTAACATAAATAGAAGAAATTAATTAATTAAACAAAGCATTTCCCTTTCGATAATTAAAAACATATATAATAAGCCAATTCTTTATCACATTTTATAGGAGAAAATCTCTCATATATATATTACGCTATGGCACGTGGCACAGAAAGCGCAATTATTAGGTAATTGTTTAATGGCAACGCACAAAGGAAACGCATCTCATTGGTTATTGAACAACATTTAATGCATCCCCATACCTATAAGGGGGTTACCATTGGGCATCCTCTTCTGTCGCCAAATACCGCCAAGTTTGTCGCGAAAAGTGACGCCAACTTGGCGATATCTCTAATATTTCGCCAAATTCTCATAGACTTCCATTGTAAACAAATAGGGTTCACTTGCTTACAGAAAATCAATAAATTGAGATATAATAATGCAACAAAAACTGATATTAGCTTAAGGGATTATATTAATTATATTTAACCCTCTCTCTGCGTATTTTTTTTTAAATCAAAATAGGTTCAAAAATTGCACCTTTTTTTATTACATGTTTCAAATCTATATATAGCTTAGAAGCTTAGAGTTTAATGTTTTGTAAATGAGTTCAGGATCATAGATGGGATAGGATATTAGAAATTAGGCGAAATCAGGGCTGTCACTGGAGACTATTTTTATAGTCTCGCACCACTATTGTAAAAAAATCAATTTTGTAGTACAGTTATCTTGTAGATGTTGTTAAAGTCTATATGGAATTTTTGTACTTAAAAAGGTGATCCCAGTTGAATTAAAAAATAGTCACCAGTAGAAAAAATGAATCCCCGAGGAAATCTCGGATTGCGCAAATTTTGCTACTTTTACGTTGCCCGAAGAAATCTCGGGTTGCGCAGCGAGAGGGTTAAGGGAGTCCAAGTAAATTAAATTATGAGTAAAAGTAACATGATGCAATGCTTAGCATCAACATAAATTTTAAGAGAGACCAAACTGGTCGCCAAGAGCGGCTAGTATAAGTAATTTAAGGTATTTCTTTATTATAGGATCACTGACATAACTCAGGTTTATACGCTGAGCCAGGATGTCTGTTTACATCATTAATAAGAAAATGGCACAGATGTCATATACGCACCGGGGTACCTAATTGTTGCCAAAATAGATTATTTTGCTTGATATGGTAACGTGGGTATTGCTGTTTATTTATTAATAAATTGTTTATTTACTTTAATATTTTTTTAAATTACATAAATTAATGAAACTTTTTTTTTAAATTTATTGCTATTTCCTTTTTTAAGTAATAGAACATAATTTAAAAATATACATGTAATTGGTATTCGAAAACGATGTTTTCGCCAAATTGGCGTAAAAAACAGATCGCGCCAAACCAGGTGCGTATATGGCATCTGTGGCAAGAAAATTATCGGATGATATATTTTACAATCATACTTGACATCAAAGGTGGGCGAAGAAGTGATAATCTAGAATATTATAAAGTCTTTACTACAGAAAAAACAAACCTGTTTAAAACAATGTATTTATTTTTGCAACAAATGTATTTCTCTAAAGAAAGCAAATTGACTACGAACCCGATTACATAGCATAACCTTTCCACCTAGTTAATTTTTTACTTTTTAAGAATGAAAATACATATTTCCTGCTAATCATTACGTCATTTTCGACATTGATAATTTTACTGTGCACATTACGGACATTTGCTATCCATTTACTCTTCAAAAGTTTTTATTATTATTGTTAAATGTTAAATTAAAATTTAAATCTTTATGTTAACCGTGCGCAGACGATAAACCGTAAGCATTGATAACAATTTTCTTTAAATAATAAGAATTAATACAATAACACAATCTCATTTTATTTCAACATCAAAGCATATCCGTTTTATATTCCATATATGACGTCACATTTGCCTTCATTCCGCACATACTCAAAATTCATGCACCTTGTATTATTAAAAATACTTGAAAATTTCCGTTTTAATCTTTCAATCAGAAATTAAATTATTATTCTGGGTTTTTATCTTTTGGCAGCGAAAATAGGAAGATGGTTAAATTTTATCGGAAAAACGTCAATTCTTTGCGTATGAAAAATAATGAAATTTTGGATTATTAAGCAAAATATTTAAATAAAATAAATTAAACATAGCTTATGTTCATTTCCAGGTTGTAATCCATCTATATCTAAAAATGCAAAAGCATTAATTCATTCGTTTAGATGCAGGCTTCATTCAAAATTTCGGACATACATTGACATTTATAATATTATAAGGATAAGGATTTTAATTAAATATATAATATTGTTGTTTTTTATGTACAAATTACTTTTGGTTCTGCATAAAATCAGATAAATGATTTCTTTATATCAAATAAATTGTATACATATTGAAAAAAAATGCGTGTGTATATGAAGTGACACAGTGAATAGGTTGCCCGAATATATGTTGCCAAATTTTCTTCTTCGCCAAGGCAGTTTTCTCTATTTCGCAAAGTCCCCCTACACTGAAAATGTTCCGAGAATTTGATTTCTGCATCCGACTATGTAAAGAAGATTAAAATCGGATAGTTAGGAGCTCAGATAAAACAGCGCCGTCTAGTGGCGGTTATTTTATTAGTACCATCGGGATGAAGATGTACAGTAGTACATTTTCGTATATTACTCTTTATATTCTGACGCATATATTTTGAAAAAAAAAACCCTTAAATGCGCTGAGTCTAAATTAAATTTTGGTGAGCTCTATTATAAAGATTAATGAGTTTCAATGGAAATTTCGCTAAATTAGCCAGCTATCACCAAGTTGGTTTCACATATGGCAACTTATTTTCGTCACCAATTTTGGAGGCATTTCGCCGATTCTGGCGATACTTTGCCAAGATGGTCAAACTTTGGAGCTATTGTAGTAACCCTGTATTAGTATTTTTCAACAATTACTCATTGCTGAAGCTGATGCCAATTTCTCCATAGGAAATCTAACATGGCCGCGATTAATGAGGTGGTTCAAGCACAATTGTGAGGGACACACAGAGACTTAGATTTTGCATAAATAGATTTTAAAGAATAATGCCACTCGAAAAATAAATTAAAGGGGGGATTGCACCCCCCCCTCCCGCGTTTCTCCTCTTTATACTTCACCAATGAGTCTTCAAATGTCATCAGGAAGCGCCTTATCGAAATAAACCGGTATACTAAATTTGAAGTTAATCGGATATAAAACCACATATCGGATATAAAGCCAAGTAACTCATCTTTTAACACTTTCCAACCTTTATGAATTCGGTTTGTCTGTCCGTCTGACCGTCTGTCCACGCTCTAACTCCCGTAGATATATTCATATTTTCATGGAATTGATAAAGGTTATTTAGGGTTTACCAAAGCCTGTTTGGTATTGTATATGGAGTATGTAGGATTAATAGTTCACTAGCTGGCATGACCGAGCTAAGGTCTGTCAAAATTAGCTTTGTGTTCAATTCGATATTTCATTCTCACTGTATAATTCTTCCTGTTTAGATAAAATTGGCATGATCCTAAGCTATAAGGACCCACTAACAGAAATTTTTCGAACATTCGACCTAACCAATGCTCTTCTCAAACCTCAAAACGATAGAATATAAAATTTAGTCAATTTCGCTAAAGTCATTTTTTAGATAAAATTAGCTTGACCCACGGTAACCCATAAACGACATACTAATCTAAAATTATCGAACATCTGTTCTATCGCAATGGTCTTCTCGTGCTAGGAAATGGTGTAATAAGAAATTTTGTCAAAATAGTTTGAGCCATTTTTTAGATAAAATTAGCTAAACCTTGACCCTTAGTGACCCAAAATGACGGGTTAATCGAATTTTCTTGAGCATGTGACCTGGACCAATGGTTCCCTCAAACCTGAAAACGATAGAAAACAAAATTTAATCAAAATCATTAAAGCTGTTTTCTAGATAAAATTAACTTGACCCACAGTGACCCAAAAATGACCCATTAATCGAATTTTCTCGTACATGTGACCTAACTCAATGATCTTCTCGTGCCCGGAAACAGTATAATACAAAATTTTGTCAAAATCGTTTGAGTATTTTTTAAGATACAATTAGCTTGACCCACAGTGACCCAAAAATAAACCACTAATCGAATTTTCCCGAGCATGTGACTTAACTCAATGGTATTCTCATGCTGAGAAACAATATAATACAAAATTTTGCCATAATGTTTTGAGCCGTTATTTTAGATACAGTTAGCTTGACCCACAGTGACCCAAAATTGACCCACTAATTGCATTTCCTCGAACATGTGACTTAGCTTAATGGTCTTCTCATGCCCAGAAACAAAACACCCAGATACAAAATTTTGACAAAATGTTTTGGGCCTTTTTTTAGATTCAATTTGCCTGACCCTGACCCATTGTGACCCAAAATGACCCACCGATCAAATTTTCTTGAACACGCGATCAACCCCAATGGTATTCCCGCGCCCGAAAACCATAAAATACAAAATTTCGTCAAAATCGTTAGGGCTGTTTTCTAGATAAAATTTGCCTGACCCACAGTGACCCAAAAATGACCCACTGATCGAATTTTCTCTAAAATGTGACTTAGCCCATTGGTCTTCTCATAATCCAAAACGACAGAATACAAAATTTAGTGAAAATCGTTAGTGTCGTTTTTTAGACAAAATTGGCTTGACCCATAGCGGCAGAAAAATGACCCACTAATCAAAATTTCTCGAACGTGAGACCTAGCCCAATAGTTTTCTCGTGCCTAAAAACGTTTGGATATACAATTTAATCGAAATCGATTGAGCCGTTTTTTAGATATAATTAGCTTGACCTTGACCCATTTGATCCAAAATGACCCACTAATCAACTTTTCTCGTACATCTGACTTAGTCCAATGGTCATCTCATACCTGGAAACGGTACATTACAAAATTTTGTCGAAATATTTTAGGCCTTTTTTTTATTCAATTAGCTTGACCCTGGCCAATTGTGACCCAAAATGACCCACTAATCGAATTTTCTTGAACATGCGATCAAGCCCAATGGTATTCTCGTGCCCGAAAACGATAGAATACAAGATTTCGTCAAAATCGTTAGAGTTGTTTTCTAGATAAACTTTGCTTAACCCACATTGACCCAAAAATGACCCAAAAATGACCCACAAATCGAATTTTCTCGAATATGTGACTTATCCCATTGGCCTTCTCGTAATCGAAAACGACAAAATACAAAATTTAGTCAAAATCCTTAGAGCCGTTTTTAGATAAATTTGGCAAGACCCAGAGTGACCCAAACATGACCCACTAATCGAAGTTTCTCGAACATGTGACCTAGCACAATAGTTTTATCGTGCCGAAAAACGGTTGGATATAAAATTTAGTCAAAATCGATTGAGCTGTTTTTTAGATATAATTAGATTGATATTGACCCATTATGACCCAAAAATTACCCACTAATCAAAATTTCTCGAACAGGTGACCTAGCCCAATGGTATTCTCGTGCCTGAAATGGTAAAATACAAAATTTCGTCAAACTCGTTAGAGCCGTTTTCTAGATAAAATTTGCTTGATCCACATTGACCCAAAAATGACCCATTAATCGAATTTTCTCTAATATGTGACTTAGCCCATTGGTCTTCTCGTAATCGAAAACGACAGAATACACAATTTAGTCAAAATCGTTAGAGCCGTTTTTTAGATAAAATTGGCTTGACCCATAGTGACCCAAAAATGACCCACTAATCGAAATTTCTCGAACGTGAGACCTAGCCCAACAGTTTTCTCGTGCCGAGAAACGGTTGGATATAAAATTTAGTCAAAATAGATTGAGCCGTTTTTTAGATATAATTAGCTTGACCTTGACCCATTATGACCCAAAATGACCCACTAATAGAATTTTCTCGAACACATGACCTAGCCCAATGGTCTTATCGAAAATTGTAAAATACAAAATTTCGTCAAAATCATTACAGCCGTTCTTGAGATAAAATTTACATACATACACACACACACACATACATACACACAAAATTTTTGCTCGCATTATAGTATAAGATTTATAGGGGCACTCAAAATTATTCCATTACATTATGGTATATGGAGAAATATCGTTTGCAGAGTATTTTAATGCCGTTAAGCTATTTCAAATGTATTGAAACTGATATAAATCACTTAATTCCACTACGATCACGTTAGAACAAGGCATTAATAGCATTTTTTATTCATTTATAGGGATACACAAATGAAATCGGTCTTTGAGTATTAATTGCTGGAATGTGCGGTTTAAAATTCGGTATACGCCTTTAAAATTAATAACGTTTTACATGTTACTCGTTATGTATAAACTCTATACATAATACAGGGCTGCACAAGTATTCATGTACCATTCTCCTTATTAGATGAAATTGCAGAATTGGAATTTTCAACTGAAGTACATGTATTTCTTATGTGAACTAAATACTTGCGTGCGTGTAGTTAATAGATACAGATCTATTTATCCTATACAGGGCTGCTCAAAAAATTCCACTAATTTTACGATTGTAGATGGGAACAGCTGAAAATGGGTTTTGAAATGTGTTATGTGTTTCCATATAGTTGAATTAGACATAAGATATTAATTTTTTAACCGGTGCAGTTTTATTACATTATTCTGAATGTGTTGGAAAGTGCTTCATAATCTATGCTTGACGCATAATTTTTTCTTTCTTGTTTAAATGGATCAATTGGGGCATTGTTTATTATTTATCTTTAAAAAGTTATTTCAGGTTTTACGAATACAAAGTCTTGAATGTATAAATACAAAATTATGAATGCACGGATTTCAAAAACTTTGATGACACCGATTTTTATTAATGCTACTTTGAGAACATTTAATAAGTTGGAGATTATTTAAGATAATAGGAAGAACATGTTTTGACGAAAAAATAATGTAACAAATCTGTACTCAGTAATAAAGCATACTTTTATACTTTGTATTCATAAAACCTGCCGTAGTTCTGTAACTAATGATCGTATCGACTTACGAATGGTGCCATTCGATTCAGAATAAACAAATACGTAATAAACGATATACTACTTGACATACGTAAAAAGAATTCTTTTTATATCCTCCTTGATATAAAATGCCCTTCTTTCCACCACAAGATGTAGTAAAACAACTTCATTTTTTGTGGGACTCGTCGGATTTTTATTTCTTTATATTTAAGTTTATTTTCAAAATTTTTTTAAATGGCTATCAGTTGCCTAAAAAAAATTCGTATTTTACTTGCACCAATTCAGCATGTCTTATCGATAAAGATAAGTCGGTAAAAAAAATAAAATAAATAAAATAAACGGTCAAGTGCGAGTATTACTCGTGCCAGAGGGTGCCTACAAATATATAAATTATGAACTGTATTATTAAAAATAAATCATTACTGAAAGAATAATAAGACTTTGTAAAAAACTATACAATGGAGGGTTAGGTATAGCTGTATATACTAGAAAAGCACACTGGCCATCAAAATTAAAGGATAATGAGTAAAAGTATGCCCACTAAGTTAATGTTGCAACCAATGCCCAATTCTGCAATTATTTATGTTAATTAAATACTATTTAATACAAAATTAGACTTCCAAAATTAGACTTCCGCAGCATACGTTAGCGTCGGAAATATGCAAATTAGGTGATTGACAATGTGGTGCGCAATGGACATAAGTTGAAATTCTGGTCTGTAGTAGTGTTTGAAGTGAATGCGGTGTCTGAGAGTGATCAGTATTCGTTAGTTACGGCTCAAAGGCATCATTTAATTGAAGGTCAAAAGTGTTGAGAATTGGTGGAATCGAGGAAGGCTAAATATAAATGGAGGTCGCACAATATTTGAATATCCTTCAAAGTGTCATATCAAGAGCTTCGAGACGCTTTTTAAGCACTGGATCCGTTGACAGATAACCTGATCAAGGGAGACCAAGAGCGACAACTTCACCCGAAAACCATTTTCAGTCGTTGTTGGCTCAAAGAAACCACAAAGAGACTACAAGAGATTTGGTTTCAGACCTTCAGGCTGCCACAGGAACTCGAATTATCCATTCTACTTCTTCACGAAGACTTATCGAGGGTGGACTGTTTGGAGAAAACCAATAGTTTGTGTCCCATTTATTCCAGCTTCCAGAGGGGCCCATTTAAACTGTTGCCGTCGTTATGTTCAATGGAACCAAGAAGACTGGGCTCGAACGGGATATTTCATGGACAAGTGAAGGCACGTTGCGTATTCCTTCCTCTCTTCAGATGAAAACACGTATAGAATCAGTGTTTAGACTATATCTGGAATCATCAGTAAGGAATTCTCGAGCCAAGTCTTCTTGACTCCATTGAAAATGAGGACGGCAACATTTTAAACGAGCCCCTTTGGAAGATGCATTGAGTGGGACATAAACTATTCGTCTTCTCGAATACAGTCCATCCTTTTCCTGTGGCAGCCTGAAGATCTGAAACCAAATCTCTTATTGTCGCTCCGCGTTTTGTTTCTAGCCGACAATGACAGAAAACGGCCTTCGGATGCTGCTGTTGCTCTTAGTCTCCCTTTAACCAGGCTGCCTACCAAAGGATCCATTGTTTAAAAAGCGACTCGAAACTCTTGATATGACACTTTGAGGGATATTCAAATCTTGGGAGACCTCCATTTGTGTTTGAACTCTCTCGATTCTACCAATTATTCGACACTTTTGACCTTCACTTAAATGATGCCTTTGAGCCATAAATAACCAATACTGATCACTCCCAGACACCACATTCAATTTAAAGAAAACTACAGACCAGAATTCCAAAATGCGTCCATTGCGCACCACACTGTAAATCACCTAATTTGCATATTTCCGACGCTAACGTATGCGCGGAAGTGTAATTTTGTATTCAATAGTACTTAATTAACATAAATAATTGTAGCATTGGAAACTGGCTGCAACGTTAACTTAGTGAGCATATTTTTTTCTCATTATCCTTTAATTTTGAAGACCAGTGTATCAATGGGTATACCATAAAAGTTCAAAGATATATCAAGCCTAAATAACCAAGTATTGCTATTCTGTATAACTCTTTTTTAAATCTTCTCCTAATCTGTTTATGATGAACTTAATTCGGTACTGAAAATAAAAGTAGTGCATATTTAAACCTCATTTGGCATTTCATAAAACTCAACTCAGCGTAATAATAATCTTTTCTTTTTATAGTTTAGCTAAAACAAAACCCTTGTGAAACTTGGCATTGTGCTAAGCGCCCTTTGAAAGGAGGTCGCAAAGTTGTAACACAGTCTTGGTCTGTGCCACGTTTTTCCAGATAGGTTTTTAATTAATATTTAAAGACGCGGGAGGCGTATTGAGAGATCTACTCAATGCAAACTAGTTTCGAATTCCATAGTATACATGTGATTCATTCTAATTAAATTAGTCTGTTTTTATCACTTTGCACGTTAATTGCTTTTATACTGCAACTGGGCATTGTATTTCACAAATATATAATTAAAAGTTGGTACCTGGGCTTTAAAAGCCGATCGTACATAGAGTAAGCCGCCCCTGTCATTATGTATGTCTGGCCAAACCGTCCGTGTCTTTACAAGTTAATATCTCGGCTAATCACTCGGCTGATTTTTTAAAAAATCATTATCAACAATACTTTTATACTTCTGCGGGGGGCATACCTCCAGCGCTCCTCCACACCTTTGCTGAATGCCTGCAAATCGAAATTTGTGCGTAACAGAAAAATGCGTTTTTCTCAAAAACTATTTGACCTATGTAATCTCTATAATTTTCATGGAATGTTTAAATCAACGTCTACTACCTCTTATTTTTTCATAATTTTAGTTTGAGTAGATTCAGAAATAGAAGGAGGGATGGCATATTTTTGCCTTATATTTTCGACGATATCTCTTGAAAATGAATACCTAAAATTATAAGAAATATATTATTGAGCTCAGCGTTATGAAGCCTTTCACACAATACCCCACACGATATACAAAGAGAAGATTATTTTTAAATAACTTAATTAGTTTCCCTACATTTTTCCTAAATATATTTGTAAATATTTAATAATCTGAAAATGTGTGAGTTTATTACCTTTATTACTTCCCCAAATTTGAACTTTTCACATTCCGTAGTTTGCGAGTAAAACGGCTGAGACAGACAGACACAGGAGTGATCTTATAATGGTTCCGTTTTTACTTTTTAGGTACGGAATCTGAAAATCGCGTTCATTTTTGAACTATTGAGTTTGAAGGATGCACGCGGTCCACAGTCATTATTGAAGACAACAAAAGCACCAGTCGACAATAGTTTGTGGTTGGATACGTCCAGCTTGAAAACCACTGCTTGCTTTGTTGACGAATTTGTTAAAATCAACCGTTAGCCACACGAAGTAACTCACTGGTTAATGTTATACCAATGACAGAGGGTTTTTTTCGAATTTTCGTTAAATTTATACTAGTCTTGAACCTCCTATTTATTTATTTATTTGCATAGAATATCTGAAGTCAATGTCTGACAGTCTGAGATTGTACTTTGGTACTCTTTTGATTTTAGGGTGCAGATTTCGTTTTCTTTCTTTCTTTTTTTTCTGTACTGATGACAATTTAATTTTCAGAACCGAAAAAAGTAAAAAAGTTCAATGACATACATTGATCTAAGATATTCTCTGCAAAACAATTATGTAAAAATTTTGAAATGCAAACAAGAAATTTGAAATTAACACTAACATTAGTTTAACATTAGCTATGACTTTCTTTGTAAAACTAGGGTACTCTCCTAACCGCATGGAAGAGCATGAATGCGGAAATGATGTAATTTACATCTGTAGAGCCGAATAAGTCTTTTTTATTCTAAAGAACTCCACCAAATTGGTTATTGTGCATGATCTTCTTTTAAAAAAATTCTAAGGCTCAAAATCCCTGAAAATATTATTCTTTATTAGACACCAAGTATAATATTTTTTTACTCATTTCTTATCTTTGTAAGTGGACTCAGGTCTCTTAAATCTTCATTATTTTCGAAATTTTAGCTTTTTAGATTTTAAACTCCTATATTTTCTGAATATTTTGATATAATGGTTTCCTTGAAATTCCCATTTGAACAGAAGTTATAACTTTTTGAATTATACCCGATCAATAAGCTGAAGCTGCGTTTCCGAAACTTTAAAGTCATTTCTCTCCAAATGACATTTTTGGGTATAACGCGCAACATATCTCAAAAACGTCTGTTAGTCTGCATAAACTGAACCTAAACCTTCCTTTTTATTGTTCAAAAAAATACTTTTTTTTTGGTAATTATACTGTTGAAATTTTCAAAATTTTGTATTAGCTAAATACAACTTTGTATTAAAAAGAAAAAAATGATTTAAATACAAATTTATCTAGGTTCAGCGTAATTATTACGATACGAAGCGTAAGTAGGCACCAAAAATTTCATTCTAGTTGCAAAATTTATTTTTTAATTCTGCTAATTTAATTCTATTAGGTAGCTTTCTTTACAAAAAAGCTACCTATTGCAGCCGTTCGGAGGAAAGCGATTTCAAAAAATTTTGGTATATTTTCATCGATCATGACCCCCAGACCCCGAAACCACCCTCCGTTCAAAATTGATATATATATATATATATATATATATATATATATATCTATATATATATATATATATATATATATATATCTATATATATATATATATATATATATATATCTGACCTATGTCACACTGTAACTCCCGTAATTATGAACCGATTTCGATGAAATTTGGTGTGTACATAGTACATACCAATGTCTCGACCGAGTTCGTTGGCCAGCTTCATCCGCCATTTTGTTTCAAAATGGCGGCCATTTAAAATTTTTTAAAAATTTTAAAACTTGAAATGTGGTACCAAAAAATTAAAAATGGAAAAATATTTTTTTCTTATGTATTTGACCTTTATACAAAGATTCCGGGGCAGTTTTTGTTTCGTCTATATCTTAAAAAATGGCTGAGTTATAGCATTTTGAATTTCTAGCATGGCTGACATTTTGAAACGTCCTGAATTTTGTCACGCGATAAAAGGCGTATTTATGAACCGATTTGGATGTAATTCAGTGTGTACATAGTATATACCAATCTCTCGACCGAGTTCGTTGGCCAGCTTCATCCGCCATTTTGTTTCAAAATGGCGGCCATTTAAAATGTTTTTAAAAATTTAAAAATTGAAATGTGGTACCAAAAAATTGAAAATGGAAAAATATTTTTTCTTATGTATTTGACCTTTATACAAAGATTTCGGAGCAGTTTTTGTTTCGTCTATATCTTAAAAAATGGCTGAGTTATAGCATTTTGAATTTCTAGCGTGGCTGACATTTTGAAACGTCCTGAATTTTGTCACGCGATAAAAGGCGTATTTATGAACCGATTTGAATGTAATTCAGTGTGTACATAGTACATACCAATGTCTCGACCGGGTTCGTTGGTCAGCTTCATCCGCCATCTTGTTTAAAAATGGTGGCCATTTAAATTTTTAAGAAAAATTTAAATTTGAAATGTGGTATCAAAAAATTAAAAATTGAAAAAATATTTTCTTCTTATGTGTTTGACCTTGATAAAAAGATTCGGGAGCAGTTTTTGTTTCGTCTATATCTTAAGAAATGGCTGAGTTATAGCATTTTGAATTTCTAGCGTGGCTGACATTTTGAAACATCCTGATTTTTCTCACGTAATAACAGGCGTATTTATGAACCGACTTGGATGTACCTTGGTGTGTACATAGTACATACAAATATCTCGACCGAGTTCGTCGGCCGGCTTCATCCGCCATCTTGTTTCAAAATGGCGGCCATAAAAATATTAAAAAATAAAAAAATTTAAATGAGATACCAAAAAAATTGGAAAGTGAAAAAGATTTTTCTTGTGTGTGTTTGACCTTAATACAAAGATTCCGGAACAGTTTTTCTTTCGTCTATATCTAGAAAAAAATGGCTGAGTAATAGCATTTTGAGTTTCTCTTGTGGCTGACATTTTAAAACGACCTGATTTTTGTCACGCGACAACAGGCGTAATTATGAACCTATTTGGATGTAACTTGGTCTGTACATAGTACATACCAATGTCTCGACCGAGTTCGTTGGCCAGCTTCATTCGCCATCTTGTTTCAAAAGGTTTGCCATTAAAAAAAAATTAAAATTAAATTTAAAATTCAAAATGAGGTATTAAACAATTGGAAAATGAAAAAGATTTTTTTTATGTGTTTGACCTTGATACAAAGATTCCGGAGCAGTTTTTGTTTCTGAAAATTTGTTCTTTTGTTTATATCTTAAAAAATGGTTGATTTATAGCACTTTGAATTTCTAGTATGGCTAACATTTTGAAACGATCTTGTATTTGTCACGCGATAACACACGTATTCGCCTATTTCGATGTAAGAAGGCATGTGGATAGTATACATCAACACCTCGACCAAGTTCGCTGGCCAGATTCATCAGCCATCTTGTTTCAAAATGTCGACCATTAAATTAAAAAATATATATATATATTTAAAGTGAGGTGCAAAAAAATGAGAAATTGAAAAAGGTTTCTTTCTTAAGTATTTGACCTTGATATAAGGATTCAGGAGCATTTTTTGTTTGTCTTTACCTTAAAAAATGGCTCAGATATAGCAGTTTCAATTTCTATTGTGGGTGACATTTTGAAAAATCTGATATTTGCATGCGACAGCACTCCTATATATTAACCGATTCCGATGTGAGTGAGCATGTGCACAGCAATTACTAAGGTCTCGACCGAGTTCACTGCTTAGCCTCATCCACCATGTTGTCTTGAAATGACAGGCACTTTAAGAAATTGCCGAATTTGGCAGCCAAATATATGTTACTTCAAAGAAAAGCAGCTTGGATAAAGCTGACTAATTTCGCGAAATTCTCATTCATTATATTGATAAAAATTTGTATTGGATCTCCTATATTCGGTTTCCACTAAATTGAGCTTCGTGTGTTTGAATGATATAATTTGGCTTTTTTAAAATAAGGATTATGAAAGCTACCTCTTCCTCCCGGCACTGGCCGGAAGGACTTTTTTTTAATTAAGCTGATATACCAATTTTCTGCTCGTCAAATTACCGACAGTTTGGAGCCGCCTATAAATGCTAATTCTGTATCTTGCAATTTTTTAAATACATTAAATGAAAGAACATACTCATATCTTTCACCCCAATAAAAATTGTGTTTTAAAATTACACAAATTTTAAGATATTAAATGTTGAAAATGGTCTTTATTTTTAATTTTTTTTTCAATTTTAACCTTCCGTCTACCAGACGGGTCCATTGGACCCGACATGTACATTCAAAATATTTATTCAAACCAGAAATTTCTTCAAAACAAACTAAATGTATAAATCAGACAATAATAAGTTAAATAAACAAATTAAATAGTTTTAAGTAAAAATTCTGGTGTAGAATGTTTTTATAAAACTTGAGTAAAATTTCCTGTAGTTCTAGGGTTAAAAGTCCTGATACCCTTAAAAAGTATGAATACAGAGTTTTGCAAATTATATGGGGATAAATTATTTACTTTTAAGTTATAACGAACTAAGAGTGCAAAACTAAATTTTCGTGTTTTTGGCTAATTTTTATTCGCTGTAAAATCCATCGTCCCCTTGAAAAAAGAATGCAAATTTATTGGATTTTCAGATTTAAATAAAACCTATAAGTTGTATTTTTAAAGTAATTTCAATGGAGTACTCACATATAAAAATTATTTTCTAAGATAAATCATACAAGCTATTTGACATGTATTAAAATTACATTGTGAATCCAAGTGAAGTATTCCTGATTGGAGCTCTGTAGTGAGACAAACCCCGGAGGTAACTTTGCCACATTTGTAGGTTATGAATTTAAAAGCTGGGGGAAGTATTAATTTTTTTTTTTTTTTTGTTACAAAAAAGGCCGTTTGAAGGCGTTTGATAGTATTTAAGTTTATATATAACTAGCAAAATCCGCGGCTTTAGTGATAAAAAAAAAAATATGGTTCTGGCATATAGCATCAAATTGTGGCTCTAGAAAACATAGTTCCATGTCATGCCTATGAATTCTAGTTCTCTTTGCTTAGGGAGTTCTAGAGTCTCCTACTAGAATTCAAAAAATATTCTTGTGGTTAAACTTATTTAAAAATCTCTACAAATAGGTGCGAATACAACAGGTTAGTTTTAGTAACTATAATTCTAGTTTATGAAATCATTCCAGAAATTAAGCAGTAATTTCTCGCTACAGAAACAATTCATTATCGTTCCGTCACTTACAAAACAAGAAACTAGATATTCTATATCATTTGGTCTATTCAGCTTAGTTATTTACCATATTCGCATAGCTCGGAAATCTATATTTCTACTTAAGGGGGTCCGGGACACAAAAATCTTCAAATTTTCGTTTATTTATTTATTTATTTATTGGATTAAAAATTTCTCTGCCGTTTTCTGCTTAAAATGATGTCTAAATCATATTTCTATTTTAATTAGAACAGGAAATATTAATTTTTTCGTTTTGGTTTGTTTTCAAAATCTGCCTTTCAAGCTATGGTTGTCAAGGAAACGAGTTCTTGTGAAATTGCGTGTTTCTTCATGATAGGTTTTTTCACCATTTCTTATATTTAAATTCTTATAACTCGAGAACCGTTCAAGACACAGGTTTGAAACTCGGAACATATCTTTTTCAATTATTTTACTTCACTTTTGAGCCAGCATATTTAAAAAAATATTTACTTTTGAAAATATGACTTTTTTTTAAAAAAGTTGCACCACTTTTTTTGTAATTTTTTCGTTAAATATTTTTAATTTTTTTGAAAATTAATATTTTTTAAAATGCTGGCCCTAAATTAAAAAATATATATTTCTGTTTATTTAAATGAAAAACAATTTAAATTCTACAAATAATATTTCGAGTTATAACGATTTTAAGTTATACCACTTTTCTCATAAATTTTAAATTAAAATTTTTTTTAAAAAAGCTATGAGAAGTTTTATCATTTGATTTTGTTTACAAATGATATGGTTAACCATCACAAAAAAATTCAAAATTTTAACTCAATAAATAAATTTTTTTTGAAAATGTGTCCCGGACCCCCCTTAAGGGGACAGTGGACCTTTATTTGAGCAAAAATTGACCACAAAATCGACATTTCTTTATGCGTGCATTATTATTCTCCAACTCGTACTATGTCATACGTGGAAAACCGCATGCAGATGCGATTATTTTACGCAAAGTTACAAGTGTTTTAATTTTGTACACAAACAATTTTTTGGCCTTTCAACATACTGTAAATCTGTTTTCTTAGTACTGATGTTTCAGCTTTTTTAAAATTTTTGAAATGCTCCTTGCTATGTATACTTAATTTTTGATTAAATTTAATGAAACTGATAAGGAATAGTCCTGATATTGATTTAAAAGAAACTCTGTATGCATTTTAAAATTCGACTTCATTGAGACTATTAAATTTGATGTTTAACTTATTATAAGGCAGAATTTTGATGAAAATCGATATAGAATTCAGAAAAATATCTCTAAAAAATTAACTATTTAAGGGATTAAAAAATAGATTCACAGATTTGTTTGCAATATACTTTTACGTGATTAAATTCCAAAATTGAGGAAATAGCTGAAAAATTAAGACGCAAGGAGCATTTTAAAATTTCGTTTTAAAATTTTAAATTTTTTTAAAGATCTTAAAATTATAATAAGATTGGAAGTTTCGTTTAAGGTGTTTCTAATACTTATGGCGAAATGTATATTTTCACAAAATTTCAAATATCTATTATGAAATTTAAAAGACATTTTTTAAACGTCCACCGTTTCCTTAAGGGATTCAGAAAATGACTACCTATTCATTCTAGGTGAAGGCGGTATTTTTTTTATCAGTGTAATATTTGAACTATAGGAAATTGCGTTTCTGTGCCTATTTTTAGTAGAAGAAATTATACTGCTACAGATAATTAAAACCTTACTAATTAAGTCACAGTTTGACTAAACATTATTACTGCACTTCATCAAGCGAAAATTATAATTAAATTAATGAGAAGAACTAAAACTAATTCTAAATAAATCATAATTATAATGCATTTTGAAGCTTTTGTATTTCTATAATACTTATTGCGGTTTTGATATTTTTTATAAACCGTCCATGGGAAGCATTTTTAACTTAAAAGTAACCAGCATACCATATCCCAAACAGCTAGTCTAACGGTCTACTACCCCAGCGGTCGTAGTGGCACCAACAAAAAAGAAACCTTTGTTGGAGTAGGAACTACCACTAATCAATTGCCAACACCAATTTTGAAATCTGTTTGGTATTTCCTGAGATACCATAGAAATTGCAATTTGCAAGTTTTTAGCATGTTTTTAAATTCGTTTTACACTTTTAAATTTCTAATCTTTTAAAAACTGATTAGAGAGGATTTATAAATATCTACTATGCCAAATATTTCAAATTTCTCTCCCTACGAAGTTCGGATAAATGATATTTTAGAAGGTTTTTAGAACGTTTCCTGCTCATTACTTCCTTTTTAATATCGATTTTCTTTTAATGTTCTTAGACAGCATTTACATCTTATAAGTAACTACCATGCCCTATTTCAAGTGTCTTAGTCCCTTCAGTATTACAAAATTCACAGTTTTAGAACACTTTTTGGTCTTTCAAATCCCTGGTGGTAATTGCGCTGACATAAAATATAATCTATATTGGAGCAGGGACTGTCAATGCCAATTTCAAAACATTACTCTTGAAATCGGTTTGGTTTTTCCTAAGATTCCATAGAAATCGAAATTTAGAAGATTTCTAGAAACCTTTTCGCTCATTTTACACTTTTAAATTTGGAATTTTTTAGAAACTGTTCTTAGAGAGCATTCATATCTCGTAAGTATCTAGCACGCCAACGTTTAAGATTATGTCATTAAGAATTCAATAGAAATCATAATTTAGAACAATTTTCACTCATTTCCCACATATCAATTTCTATTATTTTTAAATGTTTTTAGATAGCATTTGCATCTTATAAGTAACTAAAATGCCAAATTTTACGTTTCTAGATTTTACACTTATTAAAAAGCCGAAAATCCAATGTTTAAAATGCACAAATAATAAATGAAAAGCAGCAAACAGCTGTTTCCAATCTACTAGCGAGATTCTTCTGCAGTGCAAGATAGGGAAAAAGGAACAGGTTGCTAGAAAAAACAAAGCTGAGCAAAATCAGAGACAGAAACGAGCTGGCTTATATACCTGATGCGGGTAGCGAAAGCGCCGAAAACAACCAATGAGAGAAAAGCAGTGGAAACGACTGAGTGGACATGTAGCGACATCTACCGGAGAAGGAGAGAAAAAGAAACCAAAAAAGGGGAAATTAATACTTTTCAAATACTTGGAAAATCAGGAGTACTAGATAAGTCATTGACTAAAGAGTGAGAATTTTTAATGATGTGGTAAGCTTCCCAAAAATCAAGATCAAGGTTAGTTGAAGGTAGATCAAGGTAAATTGCTCATATAGAGCGCGAGTTATATTCTTTACATATCAGCCTCGCTAATTCTACACCTGATTTTGAGTCTATCGACAGAAGGTCGTGGAGCAGAGTTCTCACAGCTTCTTCTGTTCATTGTTCGGTTTTAAAGAAGAAATTTAATACACTTTGTCAAAGTTCTTTCGCTAATAATTTCAGGAATTTGCCTCTTGTTAACCAAAATGCTGTTCTCAATCTTTCTAGTGTTCCTTTAAGTAACAATCAGCTCGATGCTCTCAAATTGAATAACAATTTTTCTGTCTCTGCTATTCCTTCTTTGCCTAAAGTTATTGCTCCTATTGAAAGAGCCTTTAAGCATAGCGCTCTATCTTCTTCTCAAAAAGAGTCTATTAGGCATCTCATTGCCAATAATGTTGATTTCAATTCTAATGTTTATAAGCCCAATCTTAAACATCCTGTTAAACAATGTCTTAAAAATTTGCGTTCTGATCCAAACTTAATTATTACTAAGGCCGACAAAGGTGGTCAGATTGTTCTTCTCGACAAATCTATGTATTTGGAAAAATCCCATAAATTAATTAATGATGGTCCGTGTGTGGATATCCGCAAAGACCCTTCCACTAGTGAAATTAACTCTATTAAGTCTACCATCATGTCTTCTTCTATTATTCCTGCTAAATTTAAGAAGTCTCTTATTCCATCCATTGCGCATTGTGCCAGGTTTTATGCTTTACCTAAGGTCCATAAACGTGACATTCCATTTAGTCCTATTGTCTGTAGTATCGGTACAGCTTCTTATAAGGTTGCCAAATACTTAGTTTCTGTTTTTTCTCCACTTTTGAGCAGTAACTGTTTCACTGTTAAGAATTCTTTTGATTTTGTTAAATAACTTCATAATTTTAAGCCGCAGGGTCACATGATGGTTTCTTTTGATGTTAAATCATTATTTACAAACGTCCCGGTTGAGGAGGCTTTAGATTGCCTCAAGAAAAGGCTTTGTGAATTCCACTTCTCTTATTTTGAAATCGAGGAGTTTATCCGTCTAACTCGCGCTAGCTTGTCGCAAAATACTTTTGTTTTCAATGGCAATTTCTTCCGTATGATTGACGGTTTGGCTATGGGTAATCCTCGTAGTCCAATTTTATGCGATATTTATATGCACTATTTTGAGGTCAAACTTTTTGAAATTTTAAAATTTCCGTTCTATGTTCGTTATGTTGATGATGTTTATGTCCTGGTTGAAATGAATTCTGATATTAATCATATTCTCTCTATTATGAATTTCATTGAATCCTGCATTCAATTTACCTCTGAAATTCAGACCAATAACTGTCTTTCTTTCCTGGATGTCCTTGTTATTCGTTGCGAAAATGGCTTTCAGACTACCGTCTTTCGTAAACATTTTGCGGTCAGTCTCCCACCTCAAAGGTATTCTTCTCATTCCCCTAACCAGAAATTCGCTGCTTTCAATAGTTTTGTTTTTCGGTCTACCAATATTTGTTCCACTCCTCAGTTACTTAGTGCTGAACTTAATTACCTCAAAGCTATTGCTGTTGATCGTGGTTATTCCTCTAATATTATTGATTCTATTTATAAGAAATTGACGAAATCCGTCCATTGTGAAAAGAATTCTAATTCTAACTCTAATACATCAGTTGTGTTACCATTTTTTTCTAAAATCAGTCAGCAAGTTGCTAAAATCCTAAGAACGTTCGATTTTAATGTTATTTTTTCTCCTGCTAATAAAATCACTTTTTCAAATCTCAAACACCCCGTTGATCGCCTAGATAACTGGGGTATTTACCAAATCTCTTGCCAGTGTGGCCTTTCTTATATTGGCCAGACTAAACGTGCTCTTAGATTTCGTTTAAAAGAGCATGAAGGTTATGTTAAAAATCAGGAGCTGAAACGTTCTTCTATTGCTCAACATTCTTGGTCTTCTCAACATAGGTTCGATTTTTCCTCAGCCATCATTATCCAAAAATGTTCTTCTAACCTTGATCTTGATTTTTGAGAAGCTTACCACATCATTAAAAATTCTCACTCTTTAGTCAATGACTTATCTAGTACTCCTGATTTTCCAAGTATTTGGAAAGCATTAATTTAATTTCCCCTTTTTTGGTTTCTTTTTCTCTCCTTCTCCGGTAGCTGTCGCTACATGTCCACTCAGTCGTTTCCACTGCTATTCTCTCATTGGTTGTTTTCGGCGCTTTCGCTACCCGCATCAGGTATATAAGCCAGCTCGTTTCTGTCTCTGATTTTGCACAGCCTTGTTTTTTCTAGCAAGCTGTTCCTTTTTCCCTATCTTGCACTGCAGAAGAATCTCGCTAGTAGATTCGAAACAGCTGTTTGCTGCTTTTCATTTATTATTTGTGCATTTTAAATGTTGGTTTTCGGCTTTTTAATATTGTTGCACAAAGGCTTTATTTGCTATTTTTATAGATTTTACATTATCACAAAAAATAAAAATTTTAGAACGTTTTTCGCTCCTGCATCCCGTCTTTTGGTAGTGGCACCGACAAAAAATACAGTGTATGATAGAAGAATGGCTGTCATCATGCATTTGCGATCAGTGCTTTTAAAATCAGTTTTGTATTTCCTGAGATTCCAAATAAGTTGTAATTTAGAAAGTTTTTAGAACGCTTTTCGCTCATTTTGCCCTTTTAAATTTGAAATTTTTTAGAAACTGTTTTTAGAGAGCATTTACATCTTATATGTTTATAAGTATTATAAATTATAATAATGCGTTTTGTTTGAGATCTAGTGTAGAGCTAAAAAGATAATCTCTACGAATTCTTACAAAAATTACACAAATAAGAATTGATTATGCTAACAATTAAATTATGAAACTTTGTATGGAACACCATGAACAAAATTACACACAGGATGTGTTTCGGGCTGTAAATATTAACAGTCCGTCATCAGCCGATGTAAGCACATACGAAACAATGTTTTTGTGACCATATCTCCTTACGGACACGTGTTTACATTGACTGATGATGGACTATTAAATTTCTATCCCGAAACTCGTCCTGTGTGTTATTTGGTTTATGGCGTTTCATACAAAGTTTTGTTATTTAATTGTGATTTATCGCCAGTTTTTCGGTGCTGTTTCATCCTTATTTTAATAACGTCTGCTTAACCGCTTCGGTCCCTGAGTCTCCATACGAGGACCTCTGTTCTTTTCCTTATAAAAACTAAAATGTCCAATTTTTTTAAATTTTCACATCACTTCTTAATAGCTGAATGTCTTTTGCGTTCAAAGCAAACGAATAAATGACAGCATCTGAGCTTATTCCCACATAAAATAAATGTAATTTTTATCTGAGTTTGCAAAATGCCTAAAAATACCCAAAAGACAGTATGACCAAGAATGTGAGAAATTTTCTTAAGTATTTAACATAAATCTTTTTCAATAAAAATTTTGAGGATTTGTAGATTATTTACTTGTTTAAAGTTCTTAAATTTGCGATTGCGTGAATTTAGGTTAATGGTTATTAAATTGATGTCTTTAAGGGGGTTTGTAGTTTTAGATCCCTATTTTTGAACCTAAATTACTAGGCGCCTAAAGGATCAATTTTAGAAAAGATATTTTTTCTGTCATTTGCGATGTCGTTTTGTTTGGGAAAAAACCAATGAATAAGCACTTGTATTATCATTTTAGCAATTTGATTGAAACTATATCAAAGACCAACTCTGCAAATCATATTAGCTAATCTTTTCATTTATCTTCATCAGAAAACCTAGAAACGGACATTAAAGACCTTTCTATGACACATCTCTGCACAAATGCTTTAAGTCTCATTTTGGGAAAATTTTGCAACTAAAAATAAGCACATTTCTGAGATGAGAAATTATAATGTACATTCCAACTGACGTCAATTATGAACTATGACAAGACGCTAAGCGATTAAGAATACCAGTCAAAGTAACGGACATTTGTTCGTTATATTCAGCAATTTTTTTTCTCGATTGATTTGGTTTTAGGTATTTCGTTTTCAAAAAATTGTGATTTACTGAGGTTTCTGGAAAGCTATCAAAATACTTTTATATTATAATTATTATTTCATTTTAATGTATTGTAACCGGGAGGACGCTTATTATTGATACGGGCGAAGCCTGGTAGTTCTGCTAGTTATATAATATAATTCGTATTTTTATGAACTAATAAAAAATATATTTATTTCTTTACAAAGACAAATAACATTATAAAATATTGATAATAATAAATTAAGAATAATCGTATTTCAAGATAAAAGAGAATTATCCCAGCAAAGAGGAAATTGCTGGCCAGCAGCAAGACAGGTGCTGGCCATGATGGAGAACTGCTGGCTAATGGTCTAACACTGCATGACCACTGCTGGACAGCTTCAGTCAACTTTGCTGTTGGAAATCATCAGATAAAATTCTGGTGGGCTTTCTTTTTATCTCATGCGCTGGCCCACCACTACATTGAAGTGCACGAACTTTTGCAGTATTATTGCTGGGAACCCTTACGCTAGGTGGCGTTGCGAATATCGAAGACATTGAGTATTTGAACACATATCTGAAATGAATATCTTAACACAATTTAAGCTGTGAAGCTATTTTTTTTTAACTGCAAATAATATAGCACCACTGCCACCAACAAAATAAATAAGTAAATGAATAAATAAACAAATTCTTTATTTCAACACACTTTTTTTTCCTCCTTGAATCTGGTTTTACTGAGTTACAAAGGATTTCGGTTTTCATAATTCACACAGTTCAGAATCAATAATAAAAAAAATAGCGTATAAAATATATAGGATTTTTATACAATAGAAAAATTTCTATACCAGTTTAATGATTGGGAACGTAAATCACAAAAGAAACAAACTTGAAATAGTGCAATGAGAGCTTGAAAGCTATGAGCGGTCGTAGCATGCGCTGAAAGTACTTGTTCATGTCCGATCACGAAAACCAAACAGCATCGAACGCGGTTAGTACTTGGGAGAGTGACCACATTGAAACCGCTGCAAGTTCAATTGTTTCTATTATACACACTTCTATAGATATTTCTATAGCTCTTGGTGAAACTATCTTATAGAAAAAAGAGCCATAATTCTATGATACTTTTTTTAAAATAGAATTATATAAGAAAGTTTTGTAAGGGAAAGTTCTGGGCCAGCAAAGGAATAGCAGTCGCATAGGTGCTAGCACTGCAGGAAAAGTGCCGGATTGAAATAATGTGATGGCATACGAATGCTGGCCTTCAGCTACGAATGTGGCATACGAATGTTGGCCATCACTGATGGGCCACCTGCATTCCGCACAGACACTTTTGTACTAGTCTATCTATACTAATATTATAAAGAGGAAAAAATTGTTTATTTGTCGGAGGTAAGCTCTGGAACTACCGAACGGATTACAAAAGTAATGGTATCAAAATGATGGTGTTAGTCCAACTTAGAACATAGGCTATATCTTATGTCTGTGCCACTACCCCAAAGGGGGTGCAGGAGGAAAAAACGTTCTAAAAATGCACTTTTTGTGTTACTGAAGGGCCTAGAAATATGAAATTTGGAATATTAGTTACTTATAAGATATAAATGATGTCTAAGAACAATTCTTAAACAATTCGAAATTTAAAAGGGGTGAAAATGCACAAAAAGCGTTCTAAAAAACGTTCTAAATGGTAGTTTCTACTTAATCTCAGGAAATACCAAACCGATTTAAAAAATATTGGTGTCAAAATGAGGGTGGTAACGCTTGCTTCAAGATAGGCTATGTTTTATATCGGTGCCACTACCCCAAAGGGGTGCAGGAGCAAAAAACGTTCTAAAAATACACTTTTTGCGTTACTGAAGGGCCTAGAAATATGAAATTTGGAATATTAGTTACTTATAAAATATAAATTATGTCTAAGAACAGTTCTTAAAAAATTCGAAATTTAAAAGGGGTGAAAATGCGCGAAAAGCGTTCTAAAAAACGTTCTAAATGGTAGTTTCTACATAATCTCAGGAAATACCAAACCGATTTTAAAAATATTGGTGTCAACCTGAGGGTGGTAACGCTTGCTCCAAGATAGGCTATATTTTATGTCGGTGCCACTACCCCAAAGGGGGTGCAGGATCAAAAAATGTTCTAAAAAAGCGATTTTTGCGTTCCTGATAGGCCTAGAAATATGAAATTTGGAATATTAGTTACTTATAAGATATAAATGATGTCTAAGAGCAGTTCTTAAAAAATTCGAAATTTAAAAGGGGTGAAAATGCGCGAAAAGCGTTCTAAAAAACGTTCTAAATGGTAGTTTCTACATAATCTCAGGAAATACCAAACCGATTTAAAAAATATTGGTGTCAAAATGATGGTGACAACGCTTGCTCCAAGATAGGCTATATATTTTGTCGGTAGCATTACCCCAAAGAGGGTTCTGGAGCAAAAAAAACGTTCTAAAAATACGATTTATGTGTTACTGAAGGGCCTAGAAATATGAAATTTGGAATATTAGTTACTTATAAGATATAAATGATGTCTAAGAACAGTTCTTAAACAATTCGAAATTTAAAAGGGGTGAAAATGCGCGAAAAGCGTTCTAAAAAACGTTCTACATGGTGGTTTCTACACAATCTCAGGAAATACCAAACCGATTTAAAACATAATGGTGTCAAAATGATGGTGACAAATCTTGCTCCAAGATAGGCTATATTTTATATCTGTTTCCCCTATCCCAGAGATGCAGGAGCAAAATGCGCGAAAAGCGTTCTAAAAAAGTTCTAAATGCCGATTTGTCAGCAATATCTCAGAAAGAATCAAACTGATTTCAAAAGTAATGGTAGGAAATTGATGCTGGCAGTCTCTGCTCCAACATAGACGCTATTTTATGTCGGTGTTACTATCACCTAGACGTTGCAGAAGCAAAAAAGCGTTCTAAATTTCGATTTTTGTGATCGGTAGGGGCTAGCAACATAAAATTAGGCAAGGTACATATTTATTAGATATAAATGATCTTTAAGAACAGTTAAAAAAAAATGGAAATTTAAAAAGGGGGGGGTGAAAATGCCCGAAAATCGTTCTAAAATCGTTCTAAATTGCGATTTCTACTCAATCTCAGGCAATACCAAAGCTATTTCAAAAGTAATGGTTGCAAATCAATGGTGACAGACGCTGCTATAACATAGGTTATATTTTATTTTGCTCCCACTACCATCTGACGTTGCAAAAGCAAAACCTATTCTAATTTGCGTTTTTTGCACAACTGAGGGGTCTAACACTTTGAAATATGGCATGGTATTTACTTATAAGATGCAACTGCTTTCTAAGTACAGTCGATCGAAAGTAAATTCCAAATTTAAAGAGATGAAATGAGCGGAAAGCCTTCGAAATTACAATTTTTATGCAATCTTATCAAATACCAAACCGATTTAAAAAATAATTGTGACAAATTGTTGGTGATGGAACCTGCTCAAACATAAGCTATATTTTATGTCTGTGCTACTATCACCAGAGGGTTGCAGGAGCAAAAAACTCTCTAAATTGCGATTCTGTGATACCGAAAAGGCTAGAAACTTTAAATATGGCATGGTAGTTACTTATAAAATATAAATGCCCTCAAAGGACTGCCGAAAATAAATTCGAATTAAAAAGGAGTGAAGCGAAAGGGGAGGTGCGAAAAGCATTCTAAAACAGTCCTAAATTACGATTTCTATGCAATTTCAGGGAATATAAGCCGATTATAAAAGTAATACTTGCGAATCAATGGTAACAGTCTCTGATCCTACACAGGCTATATTTTATACCGATGATTCTACCACTTGGGGCACATAGGCACAACAAACGTTCTAAAAAAGGCCTTTGAAAGCTTTCTAAATTACGTTTCTGTGGAATATTAGGAAATAACAAACCTATTTCAAAATTAATGTTGGCAAATTAATGGTGACAGTTCCTATTTCAACATAGCCCTTTATGTTGAGGGAGGTGGTAGGACTTGGAATTTGACATGATAGTTAATTTTAAGATGTAAGAAGACGGTTTCTAAAAAATTCAAAACTTCAAATGAATACTGAAATGACCGTATTAATTGAGCATAAAAGTTTCAAAATATTTTCAAAATTATCACTTTTTTTTTTTTTTTAGTTTTATTTCGTTTTATTAATTTAAGTCTCATTTCTGCTTAATACAGTGTAATAATGATGTTTAGACAAACGGTGTTTTAAATAGTAATTTTTGAATTATTCCTAAAAGTTGTAAGTACCTTCTAATAAAAAAAACCTTTTAATAAAATAAAATTACCTTTTAATAAAATAAAAATTTAGTTAGTACCTTTTAATAAAAATTAGACATATAAAAATCACTTGGCATATTTCAAATATTACGCGAGCAAAGCCGCGGGGTTTGCTAGTCTATATTATAAAGGACAAACATATCTGTGCGTAACGCATACGTCATTTTGCGAATGGCAACATTTTGAAATTTGAAATAAAATTTTGGTTTTGCAATTTTCTCTACTGTAAATTTTTAAACTTCTAAACATCGCACATTTTAAATTTTTACACAGTCGTATAAGGGAAAAAATGCTCTTTTAAATGCAATTTGTCTGAAAGCTGTGTCTCAATTTATTTTTGAGACATTAATTTTTTTGTAGTTTTTAATACCATTTTTCTTAACGTGGCATCAAAAGTACCCATTTCTATTGAATGTAAACGGAAAATAGGAGATACTGTATCTTTTTGTTGCAATTTTCTCATAAAATCTGAAAACAAAATTGTAATTAAAATATGGGCTATGTCAAGATTATTGTCTGTTATTCCGTGATAATGACGTCATATGCATACTTTTCTATAGACGAAGTTTAAAATTGTATAGTAAAAGTGGATTGCTTTAGCGGATGCAAATGACGTCATTTTATAAAAAAGCGGGTCATTCTTAGTTAAAGGTTAATTCTTAAACCTGAATTATGTTTTGTAGAAGTGCGTCATTTTCACAGCCCAGCTGCTTTGCAATTCTTCACAGGTGAAAATACTTCACTTTTGAGAATAATGTAATCGAAATCACACACTGATGAAACGCAATGTTTTACAAAAATTTAGAGTGTCTTTATAAAAGAGAGGTGGCATGCAAATAATAGCGATTTATATTACAGAAACTGATGATTCTCGCATGGATGGATTTACTTTGCCGAGTTAGACAAGCACACAAATCATTCGTAGTTTAAAATAATATGTTCTTGAAGTTTTTGTCTAAAATTCTCTCCAATAATAAAATGCTATTCTTTAGGACATTCTACTACAATTTTATCAAAATAACATAATTTGCTTAATTTAATTTTCCTAATTTCATATAATCTATATATTTAAAACATAAGTGGGTTTTTTAGTCATCTGCCCTGATCTTTCTGCTGAACCAATTTTACTAATATATGTATTTTTTTAAACTGAAAGCTCTTCATTTGTAGATGTGATCGCACTATCTGTTTTTCTTTTTTTTTAAATATCCCCACTTTTATATTTTAATTTTAAAAGCATTTTATGAAATTTCTTCAAAATGGTAAAATTGGATAGCTTACATTATTGCAGACATGGGAAAAATAATTAGGTATTTTTAGCTTTATTCATGCTATTTTCTGATAAAAATTCAAAATTGTTGATAAAAATTGTTGTATAGGGTTTAGTGGCACAAAATCCCATTAAGGATATAATATTTTGAACGGAAAATGACGTACTGCTTTTGAAAACACACATTTTTCCTCATAAATTTTCTATACTGTTTTTCTTTCTGCATGTGTACTGATACTAAGTTTCAGACGCTAGGCGAAATGCTTATTTAAGTGAAAATGAAGCCATATTTAAAAGAAAACGGTCATTTTCTTAGATAAAACTAAACATTTTAACACAATTGCGTCTAAAAAACATAAATTACGGAAATTTTTACTCTCCAGAATTGAGATTAGAATCTCAAGTATAGAGTGCGTCTGTTCACTTAAAAGATGTTGCTGACAATCGTGACTTCAAGTTTTGAGTTAAAACGATTTTTAAATGATCAAACAAAATAGAAATTTTTAAAAAATGATGAATATGGATATGAGAAGTGCGTATGCAAATTTTGAGAAGGTAAAAATTGCTATTTTTCATTCCGGAATACCAAGCCTCAATTGATAATAAAATCCTAATAACTGATCTTTATTATATTTTACTGATTAAGTATCTATATTATAAAGAACAAGCGTTTCTGTGCGTAATGCTGATGTCATTTTGCGAATGGCAACACTTCACGATAAAATTTCGGTCTAGAAATTTTCGCTACTGCAATTTTTTTATCTTCTGACCGCATTTTCAATTTTCGTTGCTTATTGAAAAAAATTACTTTCAAATGCAATTTGTTTAAAAATTGTATCTTAATTGACTGATATATTATATTTTCTAAAATAACTTTTGAGCATGATTTTTTTTTTAGTTTATCTTATCACGTGCCGGTTTCAATACATAATAATAATAAACATGTTGCACATAAAGCATTGCAAACATTTTTCAGCATTTGTTTCTGACTATTTTTGCATAACAAAATTAATACTTCTTTTATAAACAAATAAAAGATTAATATTGAAAAACACAAATCTAACATTTGTAATCGTACAATTTAAATTTTTAGATCTCCAAGTAGGATTTTTTTTTTTCAAATGGAATTTGTTTGCAAAGTTCATCTCAGTTTACTGATTGTTTATGGTTTTAAAAACAATTTTAAAGCGTGAAATATTTTTTAATTTTTCTATATTGCTCGGAACGCAAATACGAAAGATTAATCCATTTGCCCTTAAAACAAAATAAAGAGTTCTTACGGCTAATATTCATTTAAAAAAACTTCTCTATGAATAAATAAATAAAATAATATAAATGAAAGACAAATTTAACAGACATGTATAAGCTCTTAAATTATCAGAATATAAAAGGATGCCGTAAGTAGCAAAATCTTGGTCAAATAACTCTTAGCATGCGGCTTATAAGAAAATATTGCTTTTGATAAATTTCAAAAATTTATTTGATTGTATAATTCGTATTTTCCATATGAAAATTGCTTTTGTAATGTAAGTGGGCAATCTAAAAAAAATTATTGCATATAAAAAATTATTAGTTTTCAATTAAAAAAAGATTTTCACCTATATTTTTTAACCCGGGACGCCCGTGTACGATCCCCTAGTCTAAGTAATGGCACCATTGCAACCGCTGATGGAAATGCTAGCTGCCATCTTTTTTCCAGCTGGTGGCCCACGGTTTCTTTCTTTGCTGGGATGTCACAATCATCTTGAAAAGGAATTTGCATAAATAACTGTCTCCTAAATAGCTAATAGAAATATGTACCATTTGCGCCCAGCGCCCTCCATTTTGTATGTTACAAACATGCATAAAAAATAGGTTTAAACATGTAATTTCGGAATTAAAAAAAATGCGTTTTTCAAAGAAGTCTACAAGCTAAGATTATGACTTATTTATTTGTATCCTTGATACGAAAAGAAATGAATATTTCTGACATATAAAATGAATATTACATTGAAAATGATTATTTCTGAATATTTCTAACGTATACACATTTTGTTCAAATTATTTGCATTTTTTATGCATATAAAAAGTGCTCATCCTTTGTTTTCATATTCCATGTTTGCAAAAAGTGTGCATTTGTATACACAAAAATGTCTGCATGTTCTAATTTTGCAGGCTATATAAATTATATTCCATGAGGGGGGGGGGGGGTTGCGGGGGTTACGGTAAAATGAAGCCCCTACCCTCCGTTAAAAGAAAAACTCCTATTACCTCTTTCTTTAAGTGTTTGATTATTTTAAATTCCTCGAAAAGAAAATAATGCAATTTGTCTTTTAAAATGAATAAAAAGAAAATTCAGTTTATTAAAATTCAAAATAACATAGTTGGGGAGATGTCCACGCTGCCTGAATTCAACACTGACTTGTACCATAAGTTTGAGATACGTTTCAAACACATAAACAACAAAAAAAGGACAGAACTAAAAATTTATTTCCATATAGATTTTGGGTGAAAAAGCCCCTATCCCCGTCTACCGAAAATTTAAAAGTACTTTCTCTTAGTTTTTATTTATTTTAACTTACTCAAAGAATTAATTTACTTTGGGGTGACCTAGCCAGTAGTTGATCAAATAAAGTCAGTGCTACGGGGTTTTTATTACATTTCCTTTCCTTTGAGTTTTAGAAGTAAATTAATATGATTGCTATAACCCTTAATGCATGTCGTACAATGAGCAAAATTGGAATATGCTGAAATTAGAAATGAAATTTTCTGAAATCAAATAGCCACAAAATTATAAATACATAGTTTTTTTAAATTGCCATTTTCCCAGTGGTTGTTTAAACGAAAGGAATTATGGAACATTTAAAAAATAATCTTTAAATATCATCCTTGGTCTGTGATTAATAATAATTCTTATAAAAAATATTAGTTGAAATAAGCAAGATGGAAATGGATTATTTTAAATTACCGTAATTGCCTCCAACTAATCAAAAACTAAATAATTACAGCTCCTAATAAAACAATTTTCAAAAAATGTCTTCTCTTACAAAAGACAGCTTACAACAATGTAATAACATCTGCACTAACATTCAAACAAAAATATTATGTCTGATGTCACGAATAAAACTCATTTCCACCTGAAATGGCACAATATTTCAAAATTTTGATCAACTACTTGAAGGGTATCAACAGCTGGCGGGGTCTAAAAATTGGAGAAAAATAAATATTTCACTTATTATCTTTAAACATTTAATTGGAGTGGCAGGTAGGTCACCGTCACCTGAAATCTGCCTTGAAACTCTCGTTTCACAAAATAATGTAAGGCATGTGCTTAAGTTAAAAAAGAACTAAATCTTAATTTCCACCGTGGATTTAAGGAGAAAAGCAACACCACCCCCCCCTCAATGTAAAATTCATAGTTGAACTTTCTGTTAGTGTTTAATTATTTTAACCTTTAATTCTCGCTCCCATGATAATCACGGGCTGTGTCTTATTATTTGATCAGATTATTTGATTCCCACCAGTTTTATAGAATAGTGTAATTGGCTTTATTATGGAATCATTTTGCCTGTCATTAAATAAGGTGAATATTTCTTTTTCAAAAATGTGGTGCCAATAAGAAATTTGAATTTTTAAACCGTAATTTAATGCGCCCGTTAAGTGGTTAAGCTATAAATTTACTGTGTTTTTCAAATCGGATCAAAAGAAAATTTAGTTTATTAGATTTCAAAATCCAGAACAGGGACTTCTTTTTGTGAAACAAGTATCGGACCACCGCGGTCTAAATTCATTTCTGCCTTGAACCACCCGTTTGAGATAATTTTTTAATACATAAACCTAATTTCCGCGTAAGATTTCTGGTGGAAATCTGCCCCTCCCACAACTTTTCTTACCTATACTTTCTCTTAGTGTTTAATTATTTTAAGTTACTCAAAAAAAAAAAAAATTGCATAGCTGCCAGCTCTTACGCTTTTTTTGTACCAGAAAAATTTAATAGTAAATTATACCTTTGTTCATCGCTGTTTTCAGCCGATTAAATAAGCCAAAGATTTCTATTAATTTTTTGTAGTACATAAAAGCCTACGATTTTACTGTGTTAGTCAATATCCATTAAAAAGAATATAATATAGTCAATTAAACTAAAACGTTCAAGGAGCGCTTTTCAATTAAAAAAAATATATATTTATAACAGTCATATTGAAAATATGGATAATAGATCCCCCCGCCTCCTGTAAACACTAAAGTGCTAAAATCCTAACCGTCATTTAAAATTCATAAAATATCTCAAAATTCAAATTCAAATATTAACCTCATTAATTAAAACAAGTTTGAAATTGCTCTTCAAACGTGGCAAATGAGGTGCGTTCGTAATATAACTAGTTTTATAAATATTTTTTGCACCGCATATTGTACTGAATATATATTTTAGTGCACTTAAATAACTTCATATCCATTTCATTCTGTTCGAAAGGCTGTAACATCATTAAAATGCACTTGAAATATTTTTTTTTTTACCATTGACCGTCATGTAACGGAAAATTTGACTGTCCCTGTAATTAAACTATCCATCCGTTTTTCATAAAATTTGAAATGACTCGACAAAATTTTGCAGCAATTATATATTTAAAATTTCAGAACATTCGGTTGGGTAGTTTTTGCTCTGTTATATGCAAACAGACGGACGGACCGGCGATTTGAACGACGACGACTATAGTGCTACGTATTTATATAATTACGAACACGCCTAACTAGAATTAAATTACACTAATACCGATAAATTTACAATCTACCTTATAAAAATATCAACACATAACAGAATCGACTTCTCTCTCTAATACCTTCATTGCAAATCGTTTCCAAGTATGGTCCCAGTGGTGGAACGGGTGGAGCACTCGATTAACAAACCAGTAGTGGTGAGTACGATCCCACCTTAGAATGAGAAAAAAAAACTGCATAGTTCCCTTGTATTAACAAACGCAGATGCTTCTGAAATGTTCCATAGATCCATACCACGGGATTTTTTTTCTTTTGCTCTTTTTGAAAACAATTCAATTAATTTTTATGTATAGTACAGTTTTTGCATTTTTTATACAAAACCAGATGTGTCAAATACGCCCATATTTTGTGCACTTTTTTTTTTACTCTTTTTACGAAGATTTTTCTAGTTGGGGTAAAAGATAGTTCATATCTGTATTTAACAAATAAAGATGGATACATATTTAAAATAAATTGAAAATTCAGTTTTTTCGTTTAAAAATCGTGCATGTTAAATACCTATAAATAATACATAAATCATCTAAATTTTGGAAATATATATTAATTACAATTTAACCAGGTCATTACCAGACATAGCTACTGAGATCTTTAAGATCCTTGAAATCTACAATTATATTTTTAGTAATTATGTTACTAATAAATAAATATTCAGAAATGTAAACGCACAATAGTTCCTTTTTGTTAATCACGTACAGTATTATTTTCATTCCGATTTATATATGTTACATTATTAGATCTAATTCCGCGATTTCCCTATCTTATTCTAAATTACGACTCTATATTCACTAATTCCTTATTCTAAATAATCTCTGTCTTTAACTGTGTTAAATTCTCTTTAATTTAATATCTAGCTTGCCTAATTTACTTAAATATTACGTTTTTTGTATTCTTAAATTAAATGTTCCATTTCTGATCTTTTTTCCTTTTAGAATGTTCTGTTTAGCTGCCATTTTTTTCCTTCCGATAATTTAATTTCCCGCACTTATTCCGGGGTTTTCCTTTTTACTATCAAATTCATCCGCTCCTCTGTCAGGCTTCTTTCCATGGCGTAATATCCTTAATTATTGATTAGTTGATAGCGCGACCTACGTCATATTTGTATTACTACGCTAAGGGAACAAAAAGGAGATGCTCGCAATGTTTCCACAGATTTTGGTCGTATTTCCACTTGTAAAAAACCATCCCCTGGTCACCGTCAGATATGTTTTCATCTTTAATCTTGTTTACCTCTAATAATTACTTAAAGCTACTTGCTTGACATTGTTTGACTACGATCGAGCGATGAATAGACTCCAAGTATTTGTGGAAGCTGCTATGCTACTAGTTATTCCAATAAAGAGTTTAACTTATTCCTGGCTTGTTTCGATTACTATGGGAAATCTACATTGGACGATTTATTAGCCGGATTACCACTCGATGACCGCCACCACTTCAAATATTCGTGCCAACTTACGCCTGCAGTTTTATTTTCAGATTACTACGGTTACGAATAATCTTGCACTATGTTCTTTCAATCTGCTTATTCAAATGCTTAAATGATTATCATAAGTAAAGGCTGCCTACATCTACTATTTCAGTTTATTCATCAAGTATCACATCGAAGCTTAACTACTACACTACTGGTAACATTAGAACCAGTTATTTCGTTCACAAGATAAACCTTCCAATATTAGAATAATTTAACATAATCTAACATATATATATATAATAAAACTTTTTGTAATTGATATACAGTATAACTTCAAAAATCCGGCATCACTGAGACCGAGGCAATGCCGGATTTTTAAAAATTCCGGATTTCTGAAGGAATATCAAAAATACTTCCGATATTTCTAATGGTGTCTTTAGTCATAATTCAATTCATAACCAAATTATTATTATGTGAGGTAATTTTTTTATTTTCTATTTTCTATGTTATAAAAAAATCTTATAAATAGTGAAGTTAGTTATTCTCGCGTAATTTCTAAAACATCAATGTCATCTTTATTTGTTACAATTTCTTTAGAGCCCTTCTTTTAGAATTTTTGTCGTGAATTTAATACAATCTAAGAATATATATTTCGGAAGTTATTAATTGTCCAATCAAATTTATATTTTTCCAGTGACATTTTTTCTTCTGTCTTTTCCCTGTACTCATCTGCTATGCTGCTAGCTGCTGCTAGCGTTATTAGCTGTTCTATTGCGGCTATATATTCGCAGTTCCGAATTTTCTCGAGCGTTCTGTTGTGTAACTAATCGGATATGACAAATGATGAAAACCTCAAGGTTCGCACACTCCTTGGAATTTCCAAGGACTCTGGCACCACTATTAATGATAAGGAAACTTACATTTAATTTTTAAAACACAGCATTCGCAACCACCCCCTTTATTCATAGATTTTGCAATATTTTTCTGTAGTGAAATACTTTGAAAATACTGTAAAAATTTAGTGGTAGAACTGTGCGAACCCTGAAACCTGCATTCGGCTTTTGTCAATTATTTGTTTTTCACACTTTCACTTTAGGACTCGAAAATTTTTAATTCCTGAACAAATATTTTTGTTTTTCCCGTAAATTGCAAATAAAAAAAATGGGGAAAGGAATAATTATTTTGATGCCAGATATTTGAAGTTATACAGTATTTACTGCATATTTATTTCAGGTCTTGAGTTTCAAAACTCGCTTTATCCAGAAAATCAAATTTTGGGAAATCGCGGAAAAACCTCTGTTTGCGTCCATTGGTTTTCATTGTAAACCAATGTTTTACAAAGTCTAAAATAGGCGATAGAACTAGTTTTTTTTTTGCAAATTATAGTGTTTTTTCGATGTAGATAACCAATAGAATATATTAATCGAAAAAACTCTAATTTTTAATTTTGAAGAACGCGAGATTTGAAACTCTCGTCTTCATTTATACATTAAATATTATTTTATTATTTTGAATTTGCTATTCAAAATATGTCATCAGTACTGTAAAAAAGAAAAAAAACTGAATATTCTGATATTAAATATAAAAACATAATTATTAAATATAATTGTAATTACAAAATATGCCTTTTTAATAAGCTTCTTACCCTTTAAAAAAAAGAGTCTACAGCATTATTATATTTCTTATTAACATATGAAAATTGGAATTGAAATAACAATTTTTTCATTAAAATTTGTCATTTATTTATTTTTTTATCGTGTTAAAAATATTTTATTCATTACTTAATTAAATATTAGAAGAGCAAAAATGAGTTTTACAGCTCTTAGAGTTTTTATTTCTAACCACATAATTTTTTTCTACATAGAATAAAACATTATCATTGTTCCAGTTTATTAAATAAACTAATTTATGTCAAGATTTATAATTTATTAAAAGTATTTGACTTTTTAGTAATAAATAGTGATATTAAGAAGTTATTTTGATATGTTTGTTTTTCTTTTATTAATTATATGCTTAATAAAAAAAAAGTCTCTGAATTTTGTTCAAAGTTTAATTTGATTAAAATATGGAATATTTTAAATGTTTATTCATTTTTTTAATAGACAATAATTATATCAAAAAGTAAGTTTTAATGAAAAGAAATAATACTAGAATAAAATTTAGATGCTTTTACTTAAATTAACTTGGTGCATACATTAAAGATAGATTTTTTCTTCCGATGTTTCACAAACATTGTTATATTTAGAGTTGTGTCATTATATATGACTCTGTGTTCTCCATGACAATTATAATATAGTCTTTCAAAAAAAAAATATTAATTAAAAGATTAATTCTAATGATATTACAAAATTTAAATGTACACATAGATATGTCACAAAGGTGTACTACACAGCGCTGACTGCACAATATGGTGTGTAGAGAAAATATCGTTCATTTACTGGGACACACAAAAGAATTTGGCTGCAGAAGAAATTGAACAATGATTAAACTATTGAAGCCTACGATCAATAATTACCCGAAGTGCATTTTCTGTTGTGGTACTCGTTTTTAAACAGATTTTTTTTAATACAATGATGGAATTGTTCCGCATCAGTTGGGCATTTGTCAGCACTAAATTTTAATAGTATTCTTTGCCTTAAAAAAATTCAAAAATTCTGTCCTAGTATAAGACGAAGAGTACTAATAAAATTTAGCGGTGTCAATTTATTACCTGGTGGTGGTCTGTTCCATCAATGTACCGGGTGTCCTAAAAAGGACCGACTGATTTTAAAATTCAATAACTTCCAAACGGTGACAGATATTTAAAAAATTCTTACAAGAGGGTTATGCATGAGGTCAGAAGTTTTCTTACAGTGATTTTCGATTTTAGTTCGAATTACAAACAATAGATGGCGCTGCGATCAATAGACGCTAAATTCAGGCTCGATTTTTGGTCCTTCCGGACCCACTCAATACATTTTATTCTCCTTTTTCGCATGGAAGAAGAGATCGGCCAAAAAATCGAGCCTCTATTTAGCTCCTATTGCTTACAGCGCCTTGTCTTGAAAGTCAAATTTCATTCGTTGCCGCTGAAGCGACGTTTTTGACGTCGAACTCAAAATTTGCATACTCCACAGTTTGAAAACCAGAAAAATTTGCATTTGTGATTCTCTTCTTCTATTTTCGGCAAAAAAAATTTCGTTTATATCTTTATTTTATATAAAACTTCAAATATCCTTTAATTGTTTTGAGCAGTGTATACATTTTCAAAATTGAGAGATTCACGAAGGTGATAACTACGGAGGTGAGGAATATGCTCTAAATATAAAGTTACATATTTATTTTTTTCAGATTTTTTTTTGTTCTTTAAAACAACATCTGTTGATATAATTACATAAACAATGTATAAGCAAATATCTTAGTGTTGATTTAGTCACCTTGAATTTTCAGTTCACGGTATGAGAATCTCCAATAACCATGGTTGCTTTTTTATAACAAAATCTAATACCTGACTATACAAACAAATTTCTGACTTATAATTTAACAACAGCAAACATACTGGCTAACGGTAGCATCATGGGAAACAAAATCTGATGATAATTTTGCCATTTTTAGGGTTCCGTACTTAAAAAGTAAAAACGGAACCATTATAAGATCACTCCTGTGTCTGTCCGTCTGTCTGTCACAGCCATTTTAATCGTAAACTATGGAACGTGGAATGTTCAAATTCGGAGAAGTAATAAAGACCATTGACCACATATTTTCAGATTAATAAACATTCATAAATATATTTAGTAAAAATATAGAGGGTCTAATTATGCAACTTGAAAAAAAATCTTTTCTTTGCATATCATGTGGGGTATCCTGTGAAAGCCTTCATAACGCTGAACTCAAAAATAAATTCCTTTTAATTTTAAGTATTATATTTTCAAAGTTATTCTCGAAAATGTAGCGCAAAAATATGTTCGCCCCCCCCCCCCCATCTAATTCAGAATCTACTGAAACTAAAATTATGAAAACATTAGCGGTAGTAAACGTTAATATAAACCTTGCCGGAAAACTATAGCGATTACCCTAGGTCATATAGCTTTTGAGAAATTAGCATTTTTCTGTTATACACAAATTTCGATTTACGGGCATTCAGAAATATTGTTGAGCATCACTGGATATACCTATCGTTGCAGAAGTATAAAAGCATTGTTGATAATGATTTTCGAAAAAAATCATCGGTAATTAGCCGTGATATTAACCCTTAAAGATACGGCCAGTTTCGACATACACAAGGACAGGGTCGGCGTACTCTATGCCTAGTTAACAAATTTTAATTATATGTATGTGTAATGTAATGTCCAGTAACAGTATAAAAACAGTAAACGTCAAATTGTTAAAAACATGCTAATTTAAGGGGTCTTGGGACTCTAAAAAGTGGAAAAAATGAAAAAAAGACCATTTTCAACATTTAATGTCTTAAAATATATATGATTTTAAAACACAATTTTAATTGGGAGGAAAGATATAAGTATGTTCTGTCATTTCATGTATTTTAAAAAATGCAAGATACACAATTGGTATTTATAGGGGGCTCGAAAGTGTTAGACATTTGTCGAACAAAAAATTGGCATAACAGTTTACGCGCAGGATTACAAAATAAATATTGCAACTAGAATGAAATTTTTGGTGTTTACCTATACTTCAGATTGTAATAATTTCCCTGAACTTAAATAAATTTGTATTTAAAGCATTTTTATATTTTTAATGCAATGTTCCATTGAACTAATAAAAAATTTTGAAAATTTCAACAATAAAATCACCTAAAATATTTTTTTGAACAATAAAACGGAAATTTTAGGTTCAGTTTATACAGACTACCATGAAATATATGTTTTGAAAATTTCATGAAAAAATATTCAGAAATTTTTGAGGTATCCTGCACGTTGTGCCCAAAAAACGCCATTTAGAAGATAATGACTTTAAAGTTTCGGAAACACCGCTTCATCTATTGAGCGGGTATAATTCTAAAAGCCATAACTTCTGTTCTAATGGGAATTCCAAGGAAACAATTATATCAAAACATTCAGAATATATAGGAATTTAACATCTAAAAAAATTATTTTTTTTTTAAATTTTGAAGCTTTAAGAGTCTTGCGACTACTTAACCCTTTCCGGCGCGGAGTAATTCTATTAATTAACTTATGAAATAATGAACTGACACCAGAATTTATAAACGAATTTATTAGAAAATTCGAATTTGCTTATTTTCACATACATGGTAAAAGGAAAATTTTAATTAAATATTCTTGGTGCCGTTTGTCTGTTTTGGAATTAAAATTAGGTGTCATTTTTTTAAGGGCCCCGCCCTCGAAAGGTTTAGTTAGAATGAATCGCATAAATACTGTTTTATTCGCGATAGTTTGTGTTGGGTATATCACTCAATACGCTTCGAGTGACTTTAAATGTTAATTAAACACCTCTCTGGAAAAACGAGGCACGGACCAAGACGGCGTTGCAACTTTGAGACTTCCTTTCGAAGCGCGCTTAGCACAATGCCAAATTTAAACTTTAAAAAAGGTTTTATTTTAGCTTCATTGTAGAAATAAAGGTTATTATTACGCTGAATTTTATTTTGTGAAATGCCAAATAAAATTTAACTATGCATTGCTTTTATTGTCAGTACCGAATTAAGTTCATCATAAACAGATTAAGATAATATTAAAAAAAGAGTTATACGAATAGCTATATTTGATATTATTTAGGTTCCACATCTCTTTGAACTTTCATTGTATACCCATTTACACTTTTCTAATATATACAGTTATACTCAACCCTACGTTGTATAGTTTTTTACAAAGTCTTAGTATTCTTTTATTAACGGTTTTTTATAATACAATTACAAATTCATATATTTATGCTACGTCACCCTCTGTGCGCGAGTAATATTCGCACTTGACCGTTTTTTTAACATGAAAATGCAACTTAATGTCTGGTTCATGGACGTGAAATTTTATTGTGTGATACTCCTTTCCGTACTCAGAAAACAAACAAAAATACAAAGAAAGTAATTAACTATGCTAAGTTACTTCCTCTTGAGATAGCAGTAGCTAGAATAATGATCATTTAACTATTTTGTTTTCAATTAAACAAGTAACCAAACATTTTCCTCGGTAACATTGGGTGTGTGACATGACACGGAGGTGAGTTCTCACATACTGTGTACAAAGTAATAAAAATATAAAGTAATTATAAAAAAAAATATATGCACACAACACGTTTAGTCTTCTTTTACTTTCAACAGTAAGCATTATTTGATTCAAAAATGTCAAAAAGCCAAATGCTGAAAAAGGCGTTGTGACTGGAATGTTACACTTTTTGGAGAATATCCCATATAAGAGGTGACCAATTGAAAAGTGGACAGCTGACGTGGCGACGTTATCAATGTTGCCGAACTGGTTTTTTATTTCATTTTGGTTAAGCGCAGGGTTAGTGGTGCATTAGACAAAGTTGCGTTGCTTAGAAAGACGTTTTATGTGTGTAACTGACTGATGGCTGAACAAGATGAAAGCGTCCAAAGTCGAACAGCAAGGCATAGTGCGTTTTTTGGTGACTGAAGGGGCAACGAACGCAAACATTTTTCGCCGGATGAAGCATGCTTTTGTTGAATGCAGTTTAGGCCATACAGATGTGAACAACTGGTGCATGAATTTCACACAAGGTAGGGATACATTCAAGGATGCCACAAGACAAGGCCCGGTCCACCCTGCGACAACACCTATGCATCAGTCTCCGCTATCGATTAGATGGTAGAAATAACAGACGAGGGACTACCTGTGAAATTTCGTGACACACTAGAGTAGGTTGAGTAAAGAGACAGTACACACAATAACTTTGGACGACGAAGTGAATGATAGGATACGACCATTCCTCCGAGATCAGCCCAAAGAATTCTACGACAGGGGTATCGACCTACTAGTGACACGATGGGACAAATGCCTCAACAAATACAGTGATTATTTTTAGAGTTGTAATAAAATGCTTACTTCTACACTGTGTGTCCATTTTTCATTTGTGCACCGCTTATATTTTTTATAATATTCCCCTCCCCATTTTTTATACACTGAAGAGCCAAAACATTATGACCACCTACCTAATAATGTGTTGGCCCACTTTTGGCCCGCAAAACAGCTGCAACCCGCCTGGCATAGATGCCACAAGTAACTGGTAGATGACCATAAATAAATTATACCAGGTGGTCAAGCTGCGGTCATTCATATCCGGGATATTCCAAAATGGTTGTTTTTGAGCTGTGGCCTGCCGCTACATGACACCAAAAATGTGCTCTATCGTATTAAGATCCGTCGAGTTAGGCAGACAGTGCTTTAACTGGAAATCGGTATTATGTTCCTGGAACCAATCGAGCACAATTCGAGTCCTGTGACATGGAGCGTTGTCTTGCTCGAAGACTCCATTTACATTTCGGAAGACTGATAAATGTAAGGGTGCAAATGGTCCGCAATGATGTTCAGATAGTCCGCGGCCTTTATGGTCTGTTCTACCACAACCACAGGTCCCAGAGACGCCCATGAGAACGTTCCCCAAAACTTAATATCGACACCACAGGTCTGTGTAGGACCCGTTGTATAAGCGGGAATAACAGTTTGCCTAGAAGACGGCTTACTTAACACGGCCATCGACATATTGAAGCATGAATCATGTTTCATCTGACGAGGCAACTCTCTCCCTATGATCCATAGTCCAGTCATGATGTTCGCGGACCTAGTGTAGGAGTATTTAGTGATGATGTTTTGTGAACAGAGACACATGAGTGGGACGTTTCCTGCATACTCTAACATTCAAAAGTGTCAGCTGAACTGTGTGCTCCGAAAGAATTCTACATGGTCCTGTATTGTATTGGGATGACAGTTGAACCATTCTCTGGTGCCGATTTCGCTTTACCAAGGGGGGAGTCTCCGACGTCCTTTTTATTTGACAACGCCTAAACGTCCAACGTGATGGCTTCTACTCATGGTTCGCTGTCATTCATCCACTTTGTATAAGTACTAACAACGAAATGTTACGAACAACCCATCAGACATACAGTTTCGAAGATACTCATTCTGTCGTCGGTCGGCTGAATTCTGCCCTCTATCAAAGTCGCTTAGATCAGCAGCCTTTACCATCACGGGCAGAAGCAAGCTCAAAAATGATTCGACAGACTCCCTAGCAGTATTTAAATACCATTCCCACCTGCTTATGTGCCCTCCACGTTACCAAGGAAAGTTCATTGCAATATGTGTTGATGGTCATAATGTTTTAGTCATTCGGTGTAGGTTTGTGGCATGCTATCCGAATCTCCCCATATAGCAATAAATTGTGGCGTACTGTAATGTTTATGGTGACTAAAACAGACAAAAAATTGTTATCTTTATAATTTATCATCAGTAATGTATTGTTATTTATTTAAATTAGTTAAATAGTGATAAATTTACGATTTACCGACTGGCAACATCAATGCCTTTATAACTAAATTTACATCTTAAATTGAAACATAATTCCTAGATTTTCTTGACATAATTTTTCAAAAGTTTGCGTAATAAAATTGTTTTAGTATTTTTCCTGCATTCAGCCTAAAAAAACATAAGACACGTCACTTATTTCATAAAACAATTTTACCTCAGTCATGTTCTATTAAATTTCAATTAAGTAATACAAAAATAATTGCTGTATTCAAAGTAATTATCAAGACAAATTCATACAACTAACTAAAGAAGTTTATACTTTACTTAAAACGAGTGAAAATATATGAAACACAATATCGAAATATTTATTATTAAATCTTTTCAAAACAGAAATGAATTAAATGTGCTCTAAGTAAAAAGACAGTAAATCAGAACTCCATTGTCCCCAAAGACATTTATTTGATTCTGTAATGTCCTAAAAAGAAAATATTTCATATACGACAATTTATTCCGGCACAGTAAATCATAAAGATCGTTATCTTTGAAGTTTCCCCATAATATAAATTGTCCAAGGACATGTAACCTCGTTGTAAAAATTTTATTATTTTAGGGAATGAGGATTTTAATATGTCTCTCTATATTCATTGAGATGGAGTTTATTCTGTTTGAAACATTTAAAATCCATAGTTAGGAATTTTTAAATTGATTAATAATTACGTACTTATGAAGATGTTTTCAAGTGCTTCTAAATTATTTGCTTGATGTTTTATCTTTTTAAAAAAAATTTAATGAAATTTTACATAAAAAAATATTTTATGAAGATTGATCAATATTTTCTAATGTTTATTATATGCGCGATAAATATATGCCAAGGGGAAGAGCGATTGTCTTTCTTAAGAAGTACTATAATGAAACTAAAGCAGGATATTCTTTTAAACTGTCTGCTCAACCCGAATCCTAATTCCCCCCCCTCCCAAAAAAAAAAAAAAAAACTCAAAACCGTTTATAAGACGAAACTTTTAAAGTCCACCCGACCCTAACTCGGCCCACACCGAGAACAAGTCCTTTACGAAAATAGTTCATAGACCTGTATAGAACTCGAATTCTTTCCAAGTTCTATAGAATAGCCTTTCTGGAGAATACTGATTCTATAGAGCTTTGAAGAGTTCTATAGAATACTTTTTCTTAAAAAAATGTTTCTTTAAAATTCGTTAGAATTTTCTTTCTATAGAACAGCTTTTCTATTGAGTACTATAAAACTTATAGAAGTTCTATAGACTAACGATTCTATATTTTTTTTAAATAAGAAACATATTTTAAGGTCTTTTTTAATTTATGTGTACTAATTTATCTATACATATATATTAAATAATAATAATAATAATTAATTTTGGAATACATCAGTTTAATATAATCGTACTCCATAGATTTAATATAATTATAATTTAATTTAAAATTTTAATATAATGTGATTCAATTGTTAATGTAATAATATATCAGTCGAACTCTACACTGATTTAAGTTATGGTTTATTAATACACTATGACGCAAAAGTTTAGACAATGAAGAAATTATTACATACTTTGAAAAATATTTATTCAATTTTCAAATCACTGCTTGAAATTAATGTGCTGTACATATAAACAATATTTATAACAAAGAAAAGTGGAATTGTGCATATTGCAATAAATTAAATGGTAACAAAAATAAACTGCTGTCTCAAAAGTTTAGACACAAATTAAATAAAATCGAAATAAACAATTTTTAAAACCTGGTTGCGCATCCATGCTTATGTATTACGTCATATACACGAGATTGCATGGAAGAAACTAAATCTTGCATAGTTTGTGGATCGATATCGTACCATGCATTCTCAATAGATGTCTTAAGTTCCTTTTCAGAAGAGTATTGTCTAGCGTTGCTATAAACTTTGCGACACATGATGCTCCAAAGGTTTTCTATAGGGTTAAGATCTGGGCTACATGCTGGCCAGTCGAGAACTCTTATATTATGGGAATTAAACCAAGATTTTGAATGTTTTGCAGTGTGAATTGAAGCATTGTCTTGCTGAAATTCCCACTGAGGACCCCCTAGAAGCTCAGCAAATGGCAGTAGGTTTTCTTCTAATGTCTGTGTATAATGCTGTGAAGTTTGACGACCACTGGTGAAGGTCAGAGATACTTGTCCATTATAGCAAAAGGCTGCCCAAACCATCACCGAGCCCCCTCCTTGTCTGCGACTAAAAAAACGTCGAGGTTCCTTCCGCAAGTCATGCCAATACGATAAACAACCATCTGGACCATCCAGATTCCACTTTTTTTCATCGCTAAATATGACTGACTGCCATTTCTCTCCATATGACATATGCTTTCGAGCCCACATAAGTCTTTGTAACTTATGATATGGTTTCAGAGCTGGTTTCTTCTGCATTTTGCTATAAACGATTGTTCCTTTTTCCAAAATTCGTCTACGAATCGTATCCTTTGATACAGAGAGTCCCGATGAGCTTTGAACTCCACGTACGCTCATTTGTTGAGTACTCGCTAGTCTTTGTATCAGGCGATCCTCTCGTACATTTGTCACACGTGGCCTCCCAGACCGACATTTTGCTTTATATTCGGAACCACTCGATAAAACTCGATAAATAGATTTTTTTGACCTATTAATAATAGCAGAAATTTCAGAAACGCTCTTCCCTTCACCTTTCAACTGCCAAATCCTTGAAACCTCATTCACTTGAATTTCTTTAGCTCTCGGCATGTCGACTATGAAGCGCAATCGTTTGCAGAACTTAAGTACTCCAAATTTGTGACATCATCTATTCTAAATTTGCATATGCCAGCGAATATTCAAAGAAATTTAGAATAGTGTCTAAACTTTTGCGACAAGCACATTTTAATTTTTATGAAAAAAATTAGTATTATAGCAAATAAAACGACTGTCTTTTGTACATAGCATTTTAAATCAGTTTTTGAATATATTTACAGGTTTTTGTAATTCTGACGTCATAATTCTACATTTTAAAGCTGAATGACGTCATTGTCTAAACTTTTGCGTCATAGTGTATGTATGTTCACGATTCATTAATTTGTCGTTTAATTTTAAAAACATTTATTAATTTGCTGTTAATTTCATAAAAACATTTATCAAATTTAATAAACTTTATTCACTAATGGTAAAGCATTTAATTTAATAAACTTTATTCACTAATGGTAATTCATCTCATTTAATAAACTTTATCCAATAATTGTAATTTTTATTCAAATATTTTAATCTGAAGTATAATAATATTTAAACAATAACGTTTAAACTTTAACAAATAATAATTTATTAGATTTTTTAATATTTTTTCAAGTCTTTATTAAAATAAGAGTTATTTTTATCACCCCGCGTCCGATGCCGTCAGATGCATGAATTTTAACAGAAATCCTGTGAAGCTCATTTGAAACTGTAAATAGCACCAACAAAATAAATAAGTAAATAAATAAATAAATAAATTCTTTATTTTAATGGATTTATTTCTCTTTATACCTTTGAGGGGCAGTGGGATAAAATATATCCCACCTAATTTAAACAAGATTCTCACCAGAGAATTTTAACTAAATTTTATATTTTTAACTTTGGAGGAAAATCGTTAAAAAATTGCTTTTCCTTATTTAAAAATAAAATTATTCGATTATTCCGGTGAGAATTCAATATTTAGAGACATTTTTGCTTGCCCCTCGAGGGGTTAAATCTGGTTTTCTAAGTTACAAATTATTTCAATTTTCCTAATTTACACAGTTGAGAATGAATCAGCGTATAAAATACTTTTGATTTCTATACAATAGGGTGACGGAGCCAGTAGTTGATCAAATAAGGTCGGTTTCTACGGGGTTTTTATTATATTATCATCCTTTTAAGTTTTAGAAGTAAACAGACCTGTAGCCAGGATTTCACTTCGGAGGGGGCTTAATCTTGGATTTTTTTCTGATCTAACAGCAGTAATTTGCGTAATTTAAAGAACGAATAAAAAAGTAAACAAGGCTTAACCTAAGGTTCATTTCTGCATAAGATACTTGATGTCCATGTCAAAATTTGTTATTTCGTATTTTTCCGATTTCTGGTAGAATTTCTGTTTTTTCACGAGCGCATCCAGTTATCAAACCGGTTCGGAAACCAGAAGTGTTTTTAGTGAAAAACTGCAACGAAAATAAAAAATCGCAAACCAACAATGTTTGAGATGAGCCTCATGCATCCTATGAGGAAACCGTTAAAAAATATTGAAATGCAAACAAGTAATTTGAATAGATTTAAAGCTCAGAAGCATGCGAGGGCCTCACATTACCAGGGCAGAATTTTAAAATGATTAACTCATAGATGAAATTAATAACACATATTATTTTTTCCAAAGAAAAAAATAATTGTTACAGATATATGTAACCATAAATTTTTTTTTATATTTCACATTCTTTCATTAGAATTGGAATAATTATAAATACAGTACTCTAGGTTCAATAAGTTTACTAGTGCTACAGAAGCAATCTTCGTGACTTCTTCTCAGCCATGAGGCTGATTATCTTAACAGGATCTACTGTAATGTCCCCAATTTATGGAAATCGTTGCAAGGCTACTCAGTCTCTCATCGGCCATAATGCTTCGAAGCAAAATTTAATTCTTTTCATTATCAAAAAAGACCTTTCAGCGTTGGCTGTTGTTACCGGTATTGTAACCAAGACTGTTCGCAAGTGCCTGATCGTATTGTAATACGCTGCATTACAGTACTCTAAAAATTTTGGGACCTCTGTGCTTGTGTCAACATTAGCCATTCTCTCGCGCCATAATTCATATGCAGCCTTCACTTGCGACATTGTCACTTTATCGTCAAAATATTGAGAGATATTCTCTAATATGCTTGCTTTTTCCGGAGAAGAAAATCCTGGAAAAAGTACTTGGAAATCTGTTAGAATGTCTTCATTCTAAATCAATTTGTCATTCAATTTTTGAATAAGACTTTCTAGACAGAGTATAAACACCTTGACCCTGTAATATTCTTCAGCTGATGGAATTTGAGGGTTTGTACGCGTTGTCTGCCTAAATGTTAGTCTTAGTATCTTTATTTCCGTTTGGAAGACGTCATCAACAGTTCCAAGACAGTTTCAGATGGCAGGGAACAGTATGCTGTTGAGGAATGCAAAGTTTTACCGGTGCTTGCACAATGGACGTATCTAATTTTTGGATACTTTTGACTAATTGTAGACTGCACACTCTAACATAATCAGCCATATTGGTCGCACTCTCATACACCTGTGCGACGCATTTACACATGTTAAGACGTAGTTCACCACAACGTTGTAATATTAGTTTTGTTAAATTTTCGGCGGACAAGTCATTTAAAGCGATGAAACCTAAATAATCTCACGAAATATGGTTTTTGTGAATCTTATAAATAGCCCACATATATAACAGAAACAGCAAGCTGTTTTGCGCTTGAAATTACCACAGTTTCATCAGCAATAAAGCTAAAACTGATCGCGTTATTTATTTTGATAATTAGTTTTTCGGTAACTATATCCGAGTATATTTGAATGATTTCATTCTGAATGTCTGGGCTGAAGTAAGTAGCATTTCTATGGCTGTTTATAATATGTCGTTTTAATTCATCATCTCCAGACTTTGCTCTAAATCTTAAAATCGCTCTCAGCTTACAGTCTTTTTTTTTCGGTTTCTTTAACGTTAAAGAACCGCTATGAGAATTATCTCTAAGTGGAATTTCTTGCTCTGCACAAAATAAGATTCATAGAATGTCAGATGTTGCCCCCTAGAAAACTCCCTAGGCAGCGTTATGAAAAGCAGGCAAAAAAAATTCGTACATCCCCATCTCTAAAGTTAATAATTCTTCAAAAGACGAAGAAAATTTCCCACACAAACAGACTATTCAATGCAAATTTTCTTTCTATTAAAGATTGATACGCAAATAATTTAAGTCAAATCTGTTCAGTGAAGAAGCTAGAAGATTCCGGCCGCCTTTGAAGGTTTCTCGATATCCAATCGTTTTCCTTCAAACCATTCCTTTTCGAAATTTCCTGTTATTAGTAATTTTTTATATAAGAAAAAGACTTTTACAGTTATAACACCACTTTCAAAGATATATTCTTTAAAATCATTAGTAATTTTCACATGATTTAACATTATAGGTGGCTATTAAAGTTTTTGGCTCCTTTTCTGCAAAACATTTTGACATTGACCACTGTAAGTGTTCATTATATGCGTGATATAATGAGGATATAGAGAATTAAGGAAGATCATAACATGCAAGCAAATGATTTATATTTGACTCCTAAAGTTAATTTATGCGCTTTTACTTACTTTTCCTTATTCAAATTAATGGTATAGAATTACCCTTATCGAATTTTACTATTCATAAAGACAGTTAAAACGGGTAGATATGAATAAAGGACAATATATACGAATGAGAGATATAGCAAGGGATTTCTACTAATTGTAATAGAAGAGATTAAAATTTTTACAACTAAAAATTACGTAGTTTTAATATAATGGAAGATAAAAACAAGAAAAACTTGTCAATTTTTATAATCGTTAGAGATAATGTTGCAAAGTCTTTTTTAACTTTCGGGAGGGCCTTCAGTCCGCTTAGCCCCCTTCCTGGCTACATGATGGAAATAAACTAACATGATTGCTACAATACTTAATGAATGTCGTATCATAGGCAAAAATGGAATCTGCTGAAATTAAATAGCAACAATATAAGCAAATAGTTTCTTTAAGTCTCATTTCCCCAGTAGTTGATCAATCAAAGATATCAGTCGAAAATTCCAAAATTAATCTTTAAAATATCATGCTTAAGCTTTTATTAACAATAATTCATATAAAACAATTCTTTGAAACAAGCAACATGGAAGTGTATTATTTTAACTTACCGTAATTGTCTCCAACTATTCAAAAACTAAATTTTTACGTTTTCTAATTTAAAAAAAAAAATCATAAAAAAATAGCAATTTATCAAATTACAACGACCATTTGGAAAACGATTTTTTTGAAGACTAAAATTTAAGACATAAAAAATCGCACGGAGTTGATCATACATTACGTAAGCCATGAATTAAACATTAATAGTGTTATTACACGTAAAAATTGCAAGAAAAAATACGCCTCCGACCCGTCAGATTTCATGAAACTTAAGTATTATCCACCTGAAACTTACGTAAATATCCAAGCATTTCATTGGCTGTTCGGGAAAAGGCTTTTCCATTGTCAGATTTCCAAAAAATCTGACGGCAAATTTAAAATGAAATTTCATTCTTAAACTTCTAAACATTCGACAATATTACTTTTTACACCGTCGGATAGAGAAAAAAAAATTACTTTTAAATGCAATTTGTTTGAAAGCTGTATCTCAATTTGTTTCTGAGTTATTATTTTTTTTTTTTGTAGTTTTTATTACTTTTCTGTCATAGTGCCAACAGAAGATATCCATCGTTGTTGAAATTAAAGGGAAATACAGATTACTGTATAGACCAATCATAAAACGAATAAAATGCGGATTAAACCAATGAAAATCTTCAGATATGCTCTTAATTTCCCATCCTGACGAGAACAATAACCATTTTTCCAAATGGTTAAAAAAATGCGGATTAAACCAATGAAAACCTTCAGACGTGCTCTTAATTTCCCATCCGGACGAGAACAATAACCATTTTTCCAAATGGTTAATAAAATGCGGATTAAACCAATGAAAACCTTCAGATATGCTCTTAATTTCCCATCCTCACGAGAACAATAACCATTTTTCCAAATGGTTAATAAAATGCGGATTAAACCAATGAAAACCTTCAGATATGCTCTTAATTTCCCATCCTGACGAGAACAATAACCATTTTTCCAAATGTTTAATAAAATGCGGATTAAACCAATGAAAACCTTCAGATATGCTCTTAATTTCCCATCCTGACGAGAACAATAAACATTTTTTCAAATGGTTAAAAATGGCTTCTGTTACAGCAGGCAGCTGACAACAAAGGCTACAACATTCAAACAAAAACATTATGTCTAGTGCTACGTGTAAAACTCACTTCCGCCTGAAATGGCGCAATATTTCAAAATTTGATCAACTACTTGGAGGGGTATCAACGACAGGCGCAGTCACCCTACAATAATTTCTATACAAGTTTAATGATTGGGAACGCAAAATACAAAAGAAGCAAACTTGAAATAGTGTAATGTGAACTTAAGAAGGATGAACGGCTGTAGAATTCGGTGACTCGAATTCGGTGTAGAATTCGTAGAATCTACGTGAACACGTAGGATCACGGAAGCCAAACAGCATCGAGCGCGGTTAGTACTTGGAAGGGGGGCCATGTGGTAACAGCTGCGTGCTGGCGCTGTTCGAATATATCGAATATTTTTATAGAATATATTTGAATATTTTACAGAAATTCTATAGACATTTCTATTGCACTTTGACAGATATTTCTATAGCTTTTGGTGAAACTATCTTATAGAAAAACGGGCCAGAATTTTATAGGATTTAATGATAATTTTTCTATAAATTTTTTTTGTAGAATTCTATAAGAAATTTTTGAAAGGGTTAGCATGCATCCGTTCGGATAAAATCGGGTAACTAGATCCGATACAGAACCCTAGTCCAAATCCAGCATTTCCCGTCTATCAGCGCTGAAACTTTTATAGATGTCGCTTTTAATAATATCCACAAAGATAACCTGTTACAAAAATTTCAAATACGCTTTATTCAGAGAAGCACTAAAAACAATTATCAATGAAGAAATCGCATACAATGGCATCCTACATACAAACTTTTACACCATATGGAAAAGTCAAAGTTTAAGTAAAAACACGCGAAAGCTGTTTAATTTAAAGTCAAATTTACAGAAGATGCTGCAGTACATTGAGGTGAAGATACTTTTTAAAAGATTCTTGTAATTATATGTATATGTGTAATTTTAATTGGAAATAATGACTAATATTTTGATTGATTTATTCATAATTTCAAATGACATTTTTGTAATTTATACTGAAAAATTACACATTTAGAGAAAAATTTAATCTGACGTACTTCTATTCAGAAAGTTTATTACAAAAGAACGATAATGAATACTTATAATATCTTTTAATTAAACATCAATAAACATAAATTATAGTAAATTATAAAGTAAATTATAGTAAATTATAGTAAATTATAGTACATTTTAGTTCTCGTTTTCCTGTAATATACAATTATAGCTGCAAAATATTAATTACAAATATGTATTAGGAAAAAATGCTTGATTAACATATACTAAAATTATAAATGCCCCATTTTACTATTATACATAAAATAAATATATTTTTTTCTCTCAATTGTTCATTCACATTTATATAATTTATGTATATATTGATTATATTAGATAATTTATGATATTATATGATGATAATTTATGATATATTAAATAATATATTTATATTATTTATGTAATAATTGTTATTGATGTATTTCAGTATAAATTGTTTATACAAGCAATTTATACTGTAATACACTGTAGTATGACGAATTTTTAGAATTCTCTCAAATCTATTTTCTCAATATATCCAGATTTCCGTGTGAAACGTAGTAAGATTATTATTAAAAATTTGTATATGTATCACAGTTATATTGCCGGTTAAGTCATATTTTTGGTAGTTACACTTTTGGTAAAGTGTATATTAAACTTTATGTCTTCTTTATCTCGATAATGCCATTTGACAATGAATACAGGAAATAACAACTGCACCTGCTGCAAAATCCATATCTATAATTATGATGATATTTAATTTATTTTATAATGTTATCAGGGGTCGCATTATATAGGGAAAATTTTATTGTTCCTACCAGAACCCTTAATGAGTTATATTTATGATCATTTTATTTAACACATTATAAAGAAAAATGTGATGAAAATATTATTTTCAAAATAGTGGTAGGAACGATAAAAGTTTCCCTATAGAATGCGGCCCCTGTGTTCAATTCAATACAGCTATTGCGATTTAAATTGAGACAAATAATTTCTATTTTTATTCTTAACCTTCCGTCTACCAGACGGGTCCATTGGACCCGACATGTACATTCAAAATATTTATTCAAACCAGAAATTTCTTCAAAACAAACTAAATGTATAAATCAGACAATAATAAGTTAAATAAACAAATTAAATAGTTTTAAGTAAAAATTCTGGTGTAGAATGTTTTTATAAAACTTGAGTAAAATTTCCGGTAGTTCTAGGGTTAAATTTATTATTATAGATAACTTTCAGAAAGAAACAAGATCAGGAAAATATTCAAATATATTCTAGTATGACTAAGAATTAGACCTTCTATTTTCGTATATTCAGATAACAGTGAGAAATGCAGCAGAGATTTTGGCGAATATATTGGATTTCAAGTTTTCTGCATCTCGAATATGCCATTTGACACACATGTTAACTTAATAGTCATATTTTTGTGAACGTAAGATGTATCTTTCAAGAAAAAAAAAAACTATCTACGCGCAAGTACTTTAGCATAAAGTACTTTCTTATTCTATATTTTTTCAGAAAGATTTCAGAAAACGAATCCAACTTTCTATTCCAGTAAAAAGATTTTTTTTCATTGAAGATACTGTGAGTTTTAATGTAAAAAATATAAAGAAAGAAAATGTACCATCTAAATATATTTTTGCACAAGTGTAAAAAATACATTTTTATATTTATACAATTTATTTTGCAACGTACATGCCTTTATTTTAAATGCAATGAATATTTACATTTTATTTAATATCCAATTACATTATTCCCAGAAAATGTGGAAATAAAACCGCTAACTTTTTAAGGACGCTATGCTTTCTCAAAGATTAAATTTATCAATTTATGCTTGCACGCTCAGTAACTATCAATTATTTCACCAATGCGCTTTAGAGTAATAATGTAGTTATACTACAGTGTTTATTGTATCACATAAATACAACAATAATCTTACTTAATTTTTTAAGGCCTAAAAATAAATAAAACATTTTTTTTTTTTTTTTTTTTTTTTTTTTTTTTTTTTTTTTTACATTTTCATCTATTTTAACTACTTGATTGCTTTGCTTTTATACGTGATTTACTTGCTAATATTTTTTTTAGTATAAGAAATATAGTACTTAACTCAACGCCTTCAAAATTTGGATGATCTTCAGATTTTATTTAAACCTGCTATTACGAGCCAGGATTGGTGGCAATTTAATATTCAATGCTAACACAATTTGTAAAAAGTTTTTTGTAAGATTTCTTTTTAAAATATCCTGTTATAAGCGTTTGACTAGATAATTTTTCCAAAAATGGTAGGGATAAATAAAAAAAAAACAGACCACGGGGAAATATATATATCTTTAAACGAAATCAGCATTAAATGTTATAGTAGGTAAAATTGATAAATACATTTTGAATTTTTTGAATTAAATTCAATATTTTCTGCTTATAGGGGAGAAAGGGGTTAGTGTGGACAACTAGAATAATTCTGCTATTTATAAAGTAAAATTTCTATGTAAATTCAGGTATTTAGTAATATCTATGTAAATTCATTATTCAGCAATTTATATTCTCTTAGAATATGATAACATGAAATTTATTTTATAACACAGTAAAAAATATTCTGGAGTAATGATAAGTTGCTATGTACACAACAATGTAAAATTTGTTGAACAAAGTTTATGTAACAGAAATAGTGTCTATGAGAAGGTGGCAGCTAGTCTATTAAGTCCACAGGCATTGCATCCCTTGAACGGAAAGCCCTGGTCTTGTCTCCGAGATAAAGATCTCCTTATCCGCGACGGCACCCTGGTGCCCTGTCGCCGCTGATTCGGGTATCATTCCCCGGTATTAGGGATCGTAAAGTCCGGCCCTTTCGGCCTTCAAAATCTTCCACTCCAAAAGTCGCTCTTCCAACTCCAGCCAAAATCTCCTCTCTCCTCCGCATCCTCTCGTATATATATCTCAATTATCTTCCTCTAAAAACAATAGTGAGTTTCTCAGCCACTAACTGTCCGTTCTTTTTAAGAACCTCCCAGGGACCTTTACTGTTGTCTCCTGAGTGGACACCTTAGGAAACTCCTCTTTTTTGCACGTGGATCCTGCGATCATATGCTCTCGTGAGAACGTATGTGAGTTCTCTTCCCACGCTCAAAGATAAAAAAAAAGTGCCGGCTGCTCCTTAGCATTAGCAAATTGTCACCGATTGTCAAATGTCCAAGAGCGATGGTGACTGAGTAGTTTCTTTCATCTTACCGCACGTCTCAGTGGACTTTACCATATTTTTACTCTGTTTTAGAAATGCATTAGTTCTTTCTATATGGCGAATCTGATATAGTTCAGATCTTTACAACAATATATTCCAAATTTGAACTTTGTTCATGGCTTAAACAGAACAAAACTAGGCCTAAAATAAAAAATCTGTGGACATTCTGGGAACTTTCTACATTAACCCCATTTAGCTTTTAATGTTGTGTTTAAATTATTTTTAATTAAGGGGTTTCAGGACTCTTAAAATTGGAAAAAAATAAAAAAGAGATCCTTTTAAACATTTAATATCTTAAAAGGTACATGATTTTAAAATACAATTTTTACTGGGGTGAAAGATATAAGTATGCTCTTACATTTTATGTATTTAAAAAATTGCAAGATGCAGAATTAGCATTTACAGGGGGCTCCAAACTGTCAGTCATTTGACGAGCAGATAATTGGTATAACAGTTTATGCGCATGATTACAAAATGCGCTTTGCAACCAGAATGAAAATTTTGGTGCCTACTTACACTTCATATTATAGTAATTACCCAGAACCTAAATAAATTTGTATTTAAAGCATTTTTATATTTTTAATAGAAAGTTGTATTTAGCTAATGCAAATTTTTGAAATTTTCAACAGCACAATCACCCCGAAAAATATTTTTTGGAACATTAAGAAGGTAATTTAGGTTCAGTTTACACAGACTAACATGAAACATTTGAAAATTTCAAGAAAAATATTCAGAAGTTTTTGAGATATCGTGCGCGTTATGCCCCTAAACGTCATTTGGAGAAAAATCACTTCAAAATTTCGGAAACGCCGCTTCAGCTGTTGAATTGATATAATTCTAAAAGCCATAACTTCTGTTCTAATAGAAATTTAAAGGAAACCATTATATCAAAATGTTCAGAAAAGATAGAAGTTTAATATCTAAAAATATTAAAATTTCGAAAATTTTGAACCTTTAAGAGTTTTGAAACCCCTTAAAATTAAATTGGCGAAATGTAAAAAAAAAAAAATAATAAGTGGCATATTTTAACATGTTACTCATTCCTTTTTAACAAAGAACATATCAGTTACTCTAATGCTATTTTATTTATCTTAAATTTTGCAAGGTGCTTAAGTTATTTTATTTCCTTATGTAAAAGGACAAATCTCAAATTTCAAGAAGTGACATTATGTTAAAACTATCACCTCCCATAATTGCTGGTAGCACTGTTCGCGCGGCATCACAGTTAATATTTAATGTTGTCAGTGTGAAGTAGAACAGTTTTCCTCCATTAAAATCATTATTTTGGTCTTTGATTAAAATTCTTTAATTAAGGTAGTGCTTGATTAAAAGTACATATAACTTTAAATACCCAAAAATTATTTTTTATCATATTTTAAACAGAATCATTAATTAAAGTTTTATCATCTTGTTTGCAGTAACCCCAATCACTATTTTACCTTGTCCACATTCACATCATCTCATGGGATTAATGTCGACGAAAACAGCTTTAAAAATATATATATTAAATTTTTATATTGACAATAATGTTGCTAATATAAACAAAAGAAAGTTAACATTCCAGTTTGTGTTTTAAAATTCATTTGCTTTCTTATAATTGCTATTTAAGGTATATTTTTTGCAGATTTATAAAAATTGCCCATACTAGCCCCTTTCCCCCTAACTTTTTATCTCAATAACTGCTAGGTCAAACCTCATTCATTTTCTCCATACAGAAATATATATGAATTTCTCTGACAGACGCATCTCATTCTTACAACTCTATACGAAAAGAAGGTTATAAAGAAATTATTAAGTTTGTTATGAATGCTTATCTCTCCATTATAACAAATATACATGGAGAATTCTCACAATCATTTGACAAGTCCCTGAATAATAATTTTTATTTTAGTACATATTCTTGTGGTTTTTTTTTTTCATATACTGGGGAACATCCTATTGCATGACAGCATAACAATATTAACGAGATAGATCAATTTTGGACGATGTTGGCAGTCCAGATATCAAGAAAACTGCTATACCGTCCCGAGATCCTGATGCTGATTTTTAAGTTCGGAGCTGTCTGTGTAAAATTATTTCAATAAAAGTAATTTGATGTAATTTTTTTCCAAAACTGAGACTGTTGTTTTATATAAATATATAGCAAAAAATTAACCTGCATACATTTTTACGGTTGTTATCATTTTTTTAACTCTGTCCCTGGGTTTTAAATTCCTTACAGTCCTTCTTCTAAAATTATACAGAAAATCATTTCAGATACAGCCAACGAATAGCCAACGAATTTTTTTCAACTTTTTTCTCATGCAGAATTATTCTAGAGAAAGAATGTCTAAAATTTTTAGACATTAAATTTACTGCAGAATTTAAATCAGTATTTAAATGTCAATTTCAAGCATCGTGTTACCATTCCAAGGTTTATGCCTGCACTTTTCGAGGTACATTAATTTTTTTATTTAAATTTTAAATTCAATCTAAATAATTGTTTCTAAAAATCAGTGAACATTGTCTATCACTGTGTCTTAACATGATTTGCCTAAAAATAGGTGGTAATTTTCATTACCGTCCCATCCTTACCGTCCCTTTTTTTTTTTTTTTTTAAATCTTACCGTCCCTTCTTTAACACCCCTTTAAGACAATGTTATACCAAAATTTTGAACTAAAAATACTACATTGTTATTATTTCTTATTTGAATGTCCTGGGGGTACTATGCAAATTCATTATAAGTAAAAATTTAGAAGAAAATAAAAAGTTTTATTGGTAAAATGGTAAGGAAAATTAAACGCGCATGTTTAACATTAACCTCAGTTAAATAAAAAAATATTTTCGCTGCTGACCATGTTTGCTTTATTTTGAATCATTAAGGCATTCGTCTATCCGATTAAAATGTTATTTTAGCAAATTTAATTTCACCAGATTTTTATTCCCGAAAGTTAAAAGATTGTGAGAATGCCCCACATCTGGTTTTTTTATGCTTCTTTCATATTGTTAATAGGGAATATTATTAATAATGCATTTCTTTCAATTGCAAATAGGAAGAGAAGATAGTAATAAAACATTTCCAAAAAACTTCCATTACATCAAAAAAGCAAGCATAGTTCAGCATAGTTCATGAAACACTTTTTAGTGTATTCAAAATACTGTAACGAATCTTCATCGTTTAGTAAGGTGAAAGATAATCCACAAAATTATATATGAAAAGCTCTTAAGGGGCCACATGACCTCTAAACTTTCAAAAAATCAGTTTTTGGATTTTGTGTTAGTCAGAATTTTTTTTAATTTCTCAACAATATGTAAAAAACCACATTCAAAAATCTGTATTATTTCTTGAGTTATAATCATGGTGTTTTCTTAGATTAGTGAATTTGGAGTTTCCGCGCACTGTTACTTTCAAACTAAATAAGCTACAGTTTTAAAAATTTAGCCAAATGTGAGTTTCTTTATAGACTTCAAGTAAAAAAAAAAAAAAAAAAAAAAAAAAAAAAAATCATAGCTGCCAACTTGAGCGGATTTTTGCTACTACTAAAATTTAATAGAATGTTTTGCCTCATTCAATCGTTGAATTGCTGTCAATGTTGATAATTTAATAAGTCAGAAATTTCAGTTAAATTTTAGTGGTCTCAAAAATCCGTACAAGTTGGCAGCTTGAAAACCTTTGAAAATTTTTTTTTGCAATTTTTTTTTTTTATATATTTTGTGCTAAAATTAAATTTTAAACAAAACCTTTTGTATATATTTCGTTTTTAACTTAGAAGTAGGTGTGTTATGATTCTAATTTGTTCAAAAATTATTTTCTATATGAGATTATTTAGAGTTTTATCATGCGCGCAGCAATTAATGATTTTAATTCACGCTTTAGTGAGATGAATTTTTAAATTTAATGTTTAAATATTAATTTTGTATGTACAACATTTATATTTTCTGGATAATATAGCTAAGAATACATACTTTTGGTAAAAATGAAAAAAAAAAAAAAAGATCTTAAGGGATCCCAGGACTCTTTAAAATTTTCAAAATTTTAATTTTTTAGCTGTTAAACTCCTATCTTTTCTGAACATTTTGATATAATTTTTTCCTTGTAATTCCCATTAGAAGAGAAGATATGGCTTTTAGAATTATACCCACGCAATAGCCGAAGCGGCATTTCCGAAACTTTCAAGTCATTTTTCTCCAATTGACATTTTTGTGCATAACGCGCACGATATTTTAAAAACGTCTAAATATTTTTTTTATGAAATTTTCAAAACATATGCTTCATGTTAGTCTGTATAAACTGAACCCTAAAATTTCCTTTTTATTGTTAAAAAAATACTTTTTTTTAGTTGATTATACTGTTGAAATTTCCTGAATTTTTCATTAGCTAAATACAACATAGTATTAAAAATATAAACATGCTTTAAATACAAATTTAATTAGATTCAGGGTAATTATTATAATCTGAAGTATAAGTAGGCACCCAAATTTTTATTCTAGTTGCAAAATTTATTTTGAAATCTGTTATGCCTATTTTCTGATTGTCAGTTTGGAGCCCCATGTAAATGCTAATTCTTCATCTTGCAATTTTTTTAATACATGAAATGAAAGAACATACTTATATCTTTCATTCTCATTTAAAATTGTGTCCTAAAATCAAAAACATTTTAAGATATTAAATGTTGAAAATGGTCTTTTTTTTTTAAGAGGCTTGAGATCTTTATTTGCATATTATTTGTATTTTGGTACGTTGAAAAAGACGATGTTTTTGATCGATTCCACAAACTCAAAGGTCCTATGCCCCCTTAACCCCTTGAGGGGCGGTAGGATATATTTTATCCCACCTAAGTTTAATTAAGATTTGCACCAGAAACTTTTAACTAAGTTTTACTTTTATAACTTTCAGGGAAAATTGTTTAAAAATTGCTTTTCGTTATTTAGAAATAAAATTTTTCGAACTTTTCGGTGGGAATTCAGCATTTCGCAAACGCAATTGCTTGCCCCTCAAGGGGTTAAAATCAATAAACTAAGTTAATACATGCTAAAAGTGATAAAAATTCACTTACAAGACAAACAAAGACCGTTATTCAGATTGACTTTTTCATCTCTCACACGGCGACATTCTCAAGATCTATAATGATACAAATATTGTTGCTAACAATTTTTTAAATTGAAACCTGGTAAACAAAAACTCCGCGAGGTCATGTATAATGAAATTAAGTGCAAAGATAATAAGAAAGAAAAATCCTGCGTTAAGCATAGATTATGAAACACTTCCCAACATATTCAGAATAATGTAACAAAACTTCATAGTTTAATAAGTTAAAATATTATGTCTAATTCGACCCTATGGAAACTCATAACACATTAAAAAACCCAATTTCAGCTGTTCCCGACTACAATCGGAAAATTACCCGAATACTTTGAGCAGCACTGTACTGTACATGATTAAAAGAGTTAAATTTAAAAACGCAAGTCAAAATTCAAAACGCACTTCAGCAATTTTTACTCAAAGACAGTATTGTAACCGATTTCTTTTGTGTGTCCCTGTAAATGAACGACAAATACTATGAATACCCTATTCTGTTGTAATCATCTGGTAGTAAAATTCAGTGATTTATATCTGTTTCAATACATTTGAAACAGCGTAATGTCATTAAAATACTCTGCAAACGATTTTTCCCCATATACCATAATGTAATGGAATTCTTTTGGGTAGAATGAAATATTAATCCCACATACCTCATATGCAATACAAAACATGGTTAGGTGACCCAAAATATGGATTATCAATTTCATGAAAATTCGAGTATATTTGCGGGTGTTAGAGGGTGGACAGTCGGACAGACGGACAAACAAACCGAATGCATAAACACTTTTCAACTTTGTTGGAAAGTGTTAAAAATGGATATTTGTGAACGTGAATTATAGTACACTACTGTTTCTTATTTTGTTAAGCATCTCTTTCCAAATTTTAGGCAACTCCATGGAGACGGAATCATTGAATATATTCTCACTGCGCGAAAATTTATATTGATTCTCGGATTATGGATGGCAAAATATTCTTGACGGATAAATTTTTAATTTAGTTTGATAATCCCTAAGTAAATAATTTCGAAAACGCAATTTCAGCAATTACCATCTATAGTAGGGAAAGTCGAATTCTTTTGCGCATTACAGTGTATGTTTTGTATATATACTTCAAGTTTTTACATATACTTTTTGTATCTATACTGCTTGAAGCATAGATTATAAAACCTATTCTAATACATCTATAAATCAGGGTTCGTACGGGTCCTTGAATTTCTAGACTAAGAAATTCTTCGTTACCGGTATTTTCTTATCGAAAATTTCTCCTTAAATAAGGCGAAATTTTGCCCGTTTAAACTAGATTTATTTTTCTTTAAAAAAATACTGATATTTGGCATTGAAAATAACGGTACCCGTACGAACCCTGTAAATCTGTGACAAAACTTTACCATTAAATAGGGTGCAAGAAGATATGTGGGTATAGTTTAGAAATCCTATAACACATATAATAAAACTAGTATGTTGTGGCCATCACAAAACTTTCTTCTATCTCATACATGTCAATACTTCAAAATTCACTATCTCAGTGCCAAATTAAATGGCAATCTGTGTTCATCATGAGAATTCTAAAAATATGAAATTCCGTGCATTAGTTCTCAAGGTATGACTGTTGCTGGAAGCGTGTAAATCCTGAAAAATGCAGCATAGCATCGCCACCTATTGGGTTATTTACACCACAACCTAATTATCACCAACTTATGTCAACGTCTAACTGAATATGAAGTTTGAGGAAAATTCGTGCATTAGTTCTTGAGATAGAGGTATTGCGCAAATCATGACAAATGCAGCATAGGAGCACCACCTGTTGAGCGATTTGCAACAACACATAATCAGCAGCAATATTAATCAAGTTATACTTAAATCTGAAGTTTGATGACAATTCGTGCATTAGTTCTTAAGATAGAGCTATTGAGGAAATAGTTCAAAGTGCAGCACAGCAACGCCACCTATTGGGCGATTTACACCAACACGTAGCCAGCATCATTTCATATGAGGGACTAACTGAATCCGAAGTTTGATGAAAATGTGTGCATTAGTTCTTGAGATAGAGCTACTGCGAAAATAGTGTAAATCGTGCAAAATGCAGCATAGCAGCGCCACCTGTTGGGCGATTTACACCAAAACGTAATCAGCATCAACTCATATCAAGGACAAACTAAATCTGAAGTTTTATCAAAATCCGTGCATTAGTTCGTGAGATAGAGCTATTCCGAAAATCGTGAAAAATGCAGCATAGCAGCGCCACCTGTTGAGCGATTTACACCAAAAACTAATCAGCATCAATTTGTATTAGGGACTAACTGAATATGAATTTTTATTAAATTCCGTGCATTAGTTCTTGAGATAGAGCGCCCACAAAATTTGTGTCACATACACACAGACAGACAGACAGACAGACTCACAGAGTCACAGACAGACATTTTGTAAAAACATGTTTTTTGGAATCTCTGACCCCTAAAACGTGTAAATCCGTCGAAATCCGGAATTCGAAAATTTTCATGAATCCAATACTTTCTTCTTGTAAAGATAGAAGAAAGTAAAAATCCAGTTTTAGCAGTTACCTTATATAATAAAAAAATTAGTGTGATTATTTTTTGTGCAGCTCTGGGTACGATATATAGAATTACCTTTACGCTAATTGCATGCTAATATTTTTTCATTCATAAAAAATTATCCTTTAGCAATTTTTTCCAGTAAATAGAAAATACTCGCAAATATTTTTGTGTATTATCTAAATATCTCGCCTGTATATTATCTAAAAACTTTTGTGAACAAAACATATAAAGCTAAAATTTAATTAAGATAAAAAACATATAACACAACTTAAATTGCACTTTCAGCAATTACGAAAAATAAACGGAAATATATCTTATCTTTTTTTGTGTAGCCCTGTGTATGAATTTATTTATATTCCACACACTTCTATTAATATGTAAATATAGTTCAGCTGGAAACTTCATGGCACCATTAAAAACTACTTCCTAAGACATGCACTTTCAAAGTCAGTACTACTTACAAATTCCTTTGTGTAGCCCTGTATATGTTCAACAGAGCACCATACTTTTCAGTAAGAAACTTCATAATGCATATAAATTTCATTATGTTTTAACCCCTTAATTCTCGCTCCCGTCAATATCGCAGGCTGAGGTGTCGTTCGTTATTTCTCGTGCCCGTCATATTTCCGGGCTGGAGATTTAATTGCTGGAAAAAAATTGTGAAATCAGAAAAATTTAATTGGCATTTCGGTATGAAGTCTTTGAATATTCGCGTTTGGTTTCGGTTTTTGGCGCAGAGTTGGAATAAAGGATTATATGAATAAAGGAAATTTTGGACAATATTATTTTGCTTATACAATTTAAAGTATTTGAGAATAGATTAACCCAAAGCGATATAAGTAAGCGTGCAAACTTAATACTGGAATCGGGCGTAAATTAACACAGTTGCGCCATCTTGTGGACGGAGTGATAATTCACATACGCTGTCTTTTAGTGTGGCGCGTATTTTCTTAAGCTTTAGTCACTCATGGAAACGAGTTTTGTTTGCCACATTTATTGCAAAATAACGACGTAGCGAGAGGGGAATCTAGATGCACTTGACACCACGAAGCTTTCTTCGCTTTATCAAAAACACTTCAGTTATTAATCAAGGTGAAAAAACTTTACAATTTTAGTGGTGTGAGTAAGAAAACAGTTAGGTATCTACCTGTAGTTCATACTCCATCCGCTACGTGGCGCATGACCGTGATTGATGTGACCTTGATTTTAATCTTGCGATTACTTCTCCCATTTAAGATAGGACGCTTACACTGTAAAAAAAATCCAAGTACTTATGTCGCTTTGGATTAACCCCTTAATTCACGCTCTCGTCACGGGCTGAGGTGTTGTTTGTTATTTCTCGTGCCCGTCATATTTCCGGGCTTGAGGTTTATTGCTGGAAAAATCTTCTGAAACCAGAAAAATTCAACTGGCGTTTCCGTGTGAAGTCTTTGAATATTAGCGTGCGAGTTTGTTTTTTGGCGCTGATTGTGATGTTGAACTTGGTATTGTATTTTTCGAAATGTATCACACTAAAAAATCTTTAATGTATATCATATTATTTCAAAAATTGTTTGTAAAAATTTGTTTGATGATGATAAATAAAGATCTAAGATGTGAAAAATAAAGGTCTTATTCTCATTAATTTGTATGGTGTAAAACAAACATTAAAATACAGCGCATGATGGCTTTTCCACAAACGTGAATTTGTTATATAGTATCTTTTTATTTCGCCTTAAAAAACTAATTGCATATTTCATATAGAAACCGTATATTTATTCAATTTCTATAATAAAAAAATAGGTAATTTTTTGATGTTTTTTTCAAATATTAAGCGACTATTAAGGGGTTAAATAGTGTAACAACACTGAAATATCCTTCTAACGATTTTCCCCCGTAGACCATTATGTAACAGAATTCATTTGTGTCACCCTCTCAATCAATAACAAAATGCTTTTCACTCCGTATTCTACATAAGGCATATTTTACCGCACTTCATAAATGCATATCAATTTCATTGTATTTAAAATTGTGTAACATTATCAAAATGCACTTGAAATGATTTTTTCCCATTGGTCAAATTGTAAAGAAAATTTTTTGACTGTAAATGAACAATAAATGCTACACATTTCGGTGTAAGTCGTGCTAGTGATCGTGTTATACTAAACATCAATAAAATATAAAAACAAAAAATTCAGGGCAATCCGATTACATTTATTCGATTTAGAGCGCGGATAGCTAGACACAGCGAACTCGTAAACGCTGTTGGAAAGTGTTAACAAGAAAGAAAAAATCATGCGTCAAGCATAGATTATGATACTTTTCAACACATTCAGAATAATTTAACAAATCTTCAACGTTTAATAAGTTGAAATACGATGTCTAATTGAACCATTTGGTAACGCAAAACATATTTGAAAACACAATTTCAGCAATTTTCATGTACAGTCGGAAAATTATCCGAATTCTTTGAACAGCCCTGTATATGATATATAGATTTGTATCTATAAACTACAAGCTTGCAAAATCTGAGTTAAGTTAGGAAACATATACCACATTTGAAAATTCAACGTTAGTAAGGAGATTGGTAAGGTAAAGAGCACATATTTCGTCCCCCTTAACTTATCCGCTTCTGCGAAAGTGGCGCAACTTATGACGTAAGGCACAGGGGCGGAAGGTTAAAGGGGTCAGTATTGAAAGTTTCGTTCGCCAAGACGCATACATAAATTAAAGAGGCCGAATTTACTATATTTAAAAGACCTGACTTCTTAGTAAGTCGTTTGTAGAACGTTATTTACTGTACTGTAAGCATTTATTTTTTTATTCATTGCATGTATTTTATGCAGGTAAGATGCTGACAGTAGCATACAGTGAGTTTTAGGACGCTCAATTCATTTTACGGGATCTGAAGCTCCGCCATATTGGGAAGTAGCCTATTCCCAATTTCGTCCCCCTTGCAATTCTTATTTTCATCCGGGGACGAAATCGGCAATACATTTTCATAACATTTTTTTACATTTTTTCCTCATGTTTGGATGGTTAATGTTTTGTTATGTTATTCTTCCACTGATAATTAGTAATTTTTTGTGCCTTAGTTTAATGTAAATTAAATTACTTACTCATATAGAAAGATATATTCATTTAGCTATAAGTTAAGCCTCTGCGTATTGGATTTTTTGGGCGGACGAAATTGGGACCATTTTTTTTCTTTTGCATTTTTTACATACTTTTGAAAAAACAATTTTTCTCATAATTAAAATTTTTGTACGATATTTGACCATGTTTCTATGTGCGTGGGTAGTTAATCTATGCAAAATCCAAATTTGGTAGGTTTTCACTGAAAATTACAATATTTAGGGCCTAAAAGTGACTGGGGGGACGACATATTGGCACTTTACCCTACGTTTTTTTTATGCAGTCCTTTATACGAGGTATTTCATTTACACACAACGAGTAACATGTAAAAAATTAGATATTCATAGCACATACCGAAATTGAAAACGCGCTTCAAGCAATTAATGCTCAAAGACAGTACTGTAATCGATTTTTTTTCTGTGTCCCTGTAAATGAACGATAAATGCTACGAATGCCCTATACTATAGTAAACATCTTGTAGTGAAATTCAGTGATTATATCAATTTCTACTTATTTGAAGAAGCGTAATGTCATTAAAATACATTGCACGCGATTTTCTTCTTTGAGCTTAATGTAACGGAATTGTTACGAGTGCCCCTGTAAATGAGCTGTTATTTCTACATACTTAACATTCAATGTAAACATAATTTACATATATCAAATGCATCTGAATCCGAGTATATTTACGCGGGTTAGAGCGTGGACGACCAGACAAACCGAATTTATAAACACTTTTCAACGATGCTGGAAAGTGTTAAAAAACATAGAAAACCAGTATGTTGTGGCCATCACAAAATTTTCTTCTATGTATATCACGTCAATTAAATCATTTAAATAGTACAAGAAATTACGTCAATTTATCACCAAATCATATCAAATTATATCTGAATTTGAAATTTGATGAAAAATCGTGCATTAGTTCTTGAGATAGAGCTATAGCGGAAATTGTGAAAAAGGTAGCATAGCAGTGCCACCTATTGAGTGATTTGCACCAAAATATAAACAGCAGTAATTGATATCAAGGTATACCTGAATCTGAAGTTTAATGAAAATTCATGCATTAGGTCTTGAGATAGAGCTATTGCGGAAATTGTAAAAAAATGCTGTATAGCAGCGCCACCTGTTGAGCGATTTACACAGGGCTTAATTTCTAACAAAAAAAAGTACCGGAGCCCTAATATTTTGCCCTAATACTAATAACCACGGCGTCCCCAACCCCTCTCCACAGTCCCTCTAAGACCAATGTTAGACGGGCGTCTTTTTTGCTAGCATTGTGAATGGATAACACTTAAGCAAAAAAGCAGCAAAACAGACGCCCGTCTGACATTGGTCTAATTCGCATATTTATATTTAATACGTTATTTACAAAATTTAAAGCATTTTTTTTTCTTTAGCAAAATAAAATTTTTAAATATTTCGGCATATACTTAGCTGTTAGTTATTCCACTTTTTAGTTATCACTCCTTCCGAATAGAAATCTTTGCCTAATTATTATGTTAATTAATCGCAGGATTCTGCGAGTAAATAAAATAAGGATTATGATTCGAAAATAGTGTTAAATCAAACTAGTAGGATGTATCAATCCCAAAACTTTCTTCCATCTCATACATGTCAATATCTCAAAATTCGTTATCACTGTGTCAAAATTAAATGGCAATCTGTAATCATCATAAGGATTCTAGAAAGATGAAATTACGGGCATTGGTTCTTGAGATATGACAATCGCTAAAATCGTGTAAATCCAGCAAAATGCAGTATAGCAGCGCCACCTATAGGATGATTTACACCAGAATCTAATAATAATCAAATTATCTGAACGTCTAACTGAATATGAAGTTTGGGGAAAATTCGTGCATTAGTTCTTGAGATAGGGCTAATGTGCAAATCATGAGAAATGCAGTACAGCAGCGCCACCTGTTGAGCGATTTTCACCAACACATAATCAGTAGTAATATTCATAAAGATATACTAGAATCTGAAGTTTGGTGAAAATTCGTGCATTAGTTGTTGAGATAGAGCTATTGGGAAAATCGTGCAAAATGCAGCACAGCAGCGCCACCTATTGGGCGATTTACATCAAAAAGTAGTCAGCATCATTTCATATCAAGGTCTAACTGAATCTGAATTTTGTGAAAATGTGTGCGTCAGTTCTTGTGAACTGTACTGGGGAAATCGTGTAAATCCTGCAAAATGTAGCATAGCAGCGCCACCTGTTGGGCGATTTACACCAAAACGTAAACAGCACCAATATATATCTAGGACTAGATCACCCTAACCTAGGCACCAACCAGAATCTGGCATAGGTGTTCAAAACCTAGGCAGGAAATTCCCTTCCATGACTCAGCCAAAGCCACAACCAGGGCAACAGACCCAGAAAACCAGCAGGTATTTACCAAAGAAAAATTAAATATAATGCATAATAAAAAAGTATGTGCCCCGACACTTACAAAGAAAAACATAATGGTATACAGAAATTTAGGACATTTACAATTTTTGACATATGTCTGCAGCTCTTAAAACAAGGCAAACAGGATTTATAGACAATTTTTTACAATATTGCAATTGTCTTTAAAATAAATTCCTAATCATATATAAAAACTAAAAATATATCCAAGCTTGAAATTAACAGATCAAATTGCTGCAACTTTGTAGTTTTTAAAATGTTCAAAAACCATAAAAGCCAGTCCACAAAGTTCATAAAGTCATATAATGTTCAGAATTTATACCTTATGAATGAAAAATTTTTATTTAAATCATTATAGATTCTACACAATGTTCTATAGTTAGATCTCGTCAGAAGAACACATCTTAAGTTCCACTCAAGTGTTCTATTGCGTATCATAGGAAAACAGTCCCTTGAAACACGACAACTCTGAAATAAGTAATGAGGCGTATCACCACGTTTTCCACATGTACATCTGTCGTTCTGACGTTTACCAATTTTATGTAAATACGCCGGAAACGCTCCGTGGCCACTGATAAAGTATACTACGATTTGAGAATCACACAAAAAATCTAGGCTAACGTCCGGCAAAACTTTGTATGTGTCTCGACCTTTGACTGAATAAGACCAACGAGTCTGCCATTCTTTCATATTTTTCGTACGAAAATGGGATTTTAATACGCAGATAGGTATCGAAAGCTTTTCTTCTGAATCAAAAGTGTTATTTAAAATAACAGACTTTGCCAGTTCGTCGGCACGTTCGTTTCCCGCAATTCCTACATGCGATTTTATCCATCCAATATGCACCATCTTATTCCTCAGAAGACGAAGACTAGTAAAAAGTTCAAATAATATATCGTTGCTGGGAAAAAGTCTGCGAATAGCAGACACTGAAGACAAACTATCTGTGTAAATATAAAGCTGACGATAAGAAACTACATTGAACCATCTAATTGCCTCGAGGATGGCGTAGAGCTCCGCTTGAAAAACGGTATTATACTCACATAATCGTATTCTCTTAGTAAAAATTTCCACATTTTGAAAATATACTACAAATGCTGCCGCCACTCCCCCAGGCATCCTAGAACCATCTGTATAGGCAATCGGAAAGTTTCTGTTAGGAACATACTTAATAACAGGTGCAATAAAGTTGATGTTATGCTTATCGTAAAAATTTGGATAGTTATATGTTGGCAGATTTTTCGAAACATCTTCGGAGTGTATCCGATTGCCATCAATTTCCAATGAAATATCACCATGAATTATGTTGTGTAAATGGCTAGAATTATTAAGCTCAATATCCATTGGCAATACTCCCGCTAAGACGCACAGCGCCTCCGTCGAGGTTGATCGATAACTTCTTATTAATGTCAATAGACAAATCCTCTGACACGACGAAAGTCTTCTTAAACCGTGAATTTTCAAATCTTTATACCATACTTCGTGGCCATAGGATATTTGTCTTTTAAGCACTGTCTCATACCAGATCTTTAGAAGCTGCACCGACACTCCGATGTCTCGAGTTCTCACCTTTCTTACATTACAAGTGAAGGAAATAAGTTTACACCTTACCATATCAAGGTGATCCAACCAATTAAATGTACTATCCAATAGAAATCCTAGATATGTAATGTTATCCTTCACTGGAATTGATGTGCCTTGACATTTAAAAATCGGTTTTCTCTTCTTCATAGTGTTTTTTCCAAAAAGCATAGACTCTGTTTTAGTCAAATTTAAATGTAAATTAAGCTCTTGGCACATATTCGAAAAAACATTGATTGAGATATTAATTTTGTTTTCTAAAGCCGCTCTGGTGTTGGCACCTTCCACTACCACGGAATCATCCGCATAGGATGATTCTAGGACTAACTGAATCTGACGTTTTATAAAAATCCGTGCATTAGTTCTTGAGATAGAGCTATTGAGGAAATCCTGCAAAACGCAGCATAGCAGCGCCACCTGTTGGGCGACTTACACCAAAAGCTAGTCAGCACCAATTTATATCAGGGACTACCTGAATATAAATTTTTATTAAATTCAGTGCTTCAGATAGAGCGCTCACAAAATTTGTGTCACATACAGACAGACAGATTCACAGACAGACATTTTATAAAAACATGTTTTTAGGAACCTCTGACCCCTAAAATGCGTAAATCCATCAAAAACCGAAAGTCGAAAATTTTACAATACTTTCTTCTTGTAAAGATAGAAGAAAGTAAAAAGGGATAGTTCGAAGCTATACATTTTTATGAAAATATGAATGAAATTTACAGAAATTAATACTGATATATGCTAAAGAATCAAACAACGGTTTTCAATTTCCTATAAAAGGTGCATATCTTAAATTATAATCTATTCCTTCGGTAGAACAATCTTTCGTGATGAGTCCCTGAAAATCAGATTAAATTGAACATTTTACACCGTGATTGGAAAGATTCGATGCTTTTATAGAAAAGGGGAAATGCTGCTCCATTGCTTAATATAAAAATAACAATACATGAAAATTATATCTACTTACAAATGACTACTACTTAGAACTTTGTAAATCTGCAGAGCAGAGCCGCATTCATGATGAAAAATAAATAGAAAAATCACTAACGTTATTTTCGTACTCGTACGCAATGGAAGACTAAAAACCTCAAATAAACAATATCCCAAACTGATACTCGTTGGCTAAAAAACGAAAATATTCTTTTACGGTTAGATATCTAAATTTTTTAAAAAATGACCCAATTAAAAAATATCCTTGTGTCAATATCCTAGGAAATTCATTGTTCGCGCTCTTGAATGGCGCCAATATACATGTCGCGAAAATCAATACCAGACATAAATCTGCGAATATCAGTAGGATAAACAAAACACGTTTTCTGTTTCTCCTGTTCTGATCAAAATATCATTACAAAGTGGAATAATTATTTTATTTTTTCTATATCTGAGTAAATGAAATTTCTAATTCACAGACAGATTGAGTTCGAGCGCTTCAGTTTTTCGGAAGCGCTATTGCACTAGGCTCCGGAGCCCTGTATTTATGGGCTCCGGTTAATTCCGACCAGTATTTAAATATTTACTAAATACAGAGAAGTGCCGGAGACGGGCTCCTGTGGGCTCCGGCGCAATTTAAGCCCTGGATTTACACCAAAATGTATAAAACGTCAATTCCTGTCATGGACTAACTGAATCTGAAGTTTGATGAAAATCCGTGCATTAGTTCTGGAGACTGAGCTATTGTGGAAATCGTGAAAAATGCTGTATAGCAGCGCCAAGTGTTGAGCAATTTACACCAAAGACCAATCAGCACCAATTTATATTAGGGACTAACTGAATATTAATTTTTATTAAATTCCGTTCATTAGTTCTTGAGATAGAGCGCCCACAAAATTTGTGTCACACACAGACAGACAGACAAACTCACAGACTCACAAACAGATTCACAGACAAACATTTTGTAAAAACATGTTTTTCGGGTTCTCTGAACCCTAAAACATGTAAATCCGTCGAAAACCGGAATTCGAAAAGTTTCATGAATCCAATACTTTCTTCTTGTTAGAAGAAAGTAAAAATAGATAAAAATTAAATTATATAAGGATTTAAGAATCGGTATTATTAGTATAATCATTAAACAATTTTTTGAAAGTAGAATACAGTTTTGAGAAAGTTAATCTTTGGAAGGATGTTTCATTTGCATACTCGTATAAAATTTCAATAAAACTAAGTAATTCGAAAACTTTCGAAATAAAATGGGACGATGTTACGTGAAGTGACTCGGAAGGAGCCATTCCCGGATAAAGAATGCCAATAAAATAGGAAACTGGGTTATTGCCGAACGGATAATCCCAGGAAAATAAAGGGGAGAAAAGCAGGGAGACAGGAAACACATATTTTTCTCCTTATTTTAAAAGAAGCGTTTTTATACTATATTCCGGAAACTTAACATATGTTAATGAGAAGGAATATTTAAAGTAAAAATCTTGCCACCGGTATTTTTTTGCGAATATTTATTTAAATAATTTTAATTGAATTTTTCCAGTTCCCCTTTAACAAAAAGTATTTTAAGAAAATAGATTTCAAACATTTTAATAAAGCTGTATTTCGTGCAACATCCTTATTATATTGTATTCCGATAACAAATAAGATCATTTAATAATTGTTATTTCTAAATACCAGGGTTCGTACGGGTGCTTGAATTTCCAGGCTAAGAAATTCCTCGGTACCAGTATTTTCTTATGGAAAATCTCTCCTGAAATAAGGCAAAATTTCAACCGTTTAAACTAGGTTTATTTTTCTATAAAAAATTCTGACATTGACCTTGAAAATAACGGTACCCGTACGAACCCTAAATACAAATAAATTAATCTAGAAATATTTAAATAATAATAATAATAATTAATAATAATTAATAACAATAATAATAATAAATAATATTAGTAACAATAACTATTAAATATATAACTAAATTTTATGTAAAAATTACCGTTAAAGTGCAACAGATTGAAATCAATATTCGTATACAATTCCTTTAAAACTGAAATGATTTCTTAAACTAATTCCAGAATAAAATTTTATATCATGCACAGAAAAGAAAATATTCTTCCTCAATAGTTCCATAAGTTGTATGTGTTTCTGTATTTTACATTTATATTACCAGGAAATTGTCAAAAAATTTTTAAGATTCTGAAATATCAATGTGAATATCATTGTTTAAAAAATACAGAAGCTCAGTACCAGCTTTATATGAAAAAGAAAAGAATGATATTTCTTTATATAGCTAAATTAATACAATAAATATTTTCGTTTTCAATTTCGAACGTGTGTGTCAAAGAAAATTTAATAAGTGAAATTTATTTTTGTAGTTTGAAATATATTTTTTCAATATCTAACGCATCATGAAAAAATGAATTAATATTTATCCTCTTGAGAAACGAAGTTAAGGTAACACTACAAATATATATTCATTGCTTTTACACAAACAAAATGACATCATAGATGACAGAAAGGTCCCCTTTTCTCAAATTGATACATTAGGGAACAGATAATTTAGCATCATAAATTCGGGGTTTTATTTATCAACCCCATTATAACATTAATATAATTTTCAGTAACCTAAATTCAGGCAATAGCAAATTTAATGGTTTTAACCCTTTCAGGGGCAAGGTACTTGTATTCGGTAAAATGTTGAAATGATTGAATGCCACCAGTATACAAGAAAATTTATTTGTAAATAATTAAAAGGATATTTTCGCGTACTCAATAAAAGTGAAATTTTCATTAAAAATTCGGATGCCAATGTGGCAATTAGTGATTAAAATTATGTGATGCCATAGCGGCATCACCGCCCTTCAAGGGGTTAAACGAGTGAATGATCTACAAATCATCAGTTTTATTACCTTCGATATGTTATTTCTTTCAGACAATAATTAAAGTGTCGTCACTGAAAAATAACGTAACACCTAGCCATAAGCCACCCGTAAAACGAAGCAGCTGTATCATTGTACGGTTAAATACTGATAATCTACTGCAGATTTTTTAACTTCTAAGCATCGCATATTATAAACTTTTACACCGTCGCGACGGTGAAATGAATTTTTTTCTATACAATTCGTCCTATAGAAAAAAAGTACATTTAAATGCAATTTGTTTGCAAACTACATCTCAATATATTTTCGAGATATTAATTTTTTTGTAGTTTTTAATGCCATTTCGGTGATGGTGTCAACTAAAGTACTCCACTTCTGTAGAAAGTAAAGTGAAAATAGCAGATTAATATATCTTTTTGTTGCCATTTTATAGCAACTGAAAAAGATATAATTAAAATCCGTGCTATGTCAAGAATATTGTCTGCTATAAAAATGTATTTTAAAGAATATTTATGTGACGTATTTTCTTCGCATTTACTTAGTACCTATGGAAAAGCTGAAAGATTGCGAAACAGTACCGAAAACTGGCGATATGAAGCAAGTAAAATAATAAAACTTTGTAAAAAATCACCATAAAATAAAAACAATACTTGGGACGCGTTTCGATCTAAAAATATAACAGCTCATCATCAGCTACAGTAAACACGTGTTCGTAAGCGGACAAGGTAAAAAATGAACTGAAAGGTAGAGAATGTTACAAAGAATGCGACAGATGGCGCTAGCTGAAAGGAACACACGCAAAAGAAAAAAGTGTTGCCAAAAAGATAGAAGAGAAATTGATAGGGAAAATGGATATTATAAAACTAAAATGTAATAAAAATCAAAATAAACTAAAAAATAGGAAGAAAGAAAAGCAATTACCTTGAACACGTGGAAAGCAGGATAACACGGTGCAGCACCCAAATAGTTAAATATAGCGAAACAGCACCGAAAACTGGCGATATGAAGCAATTAAAATAATAAAACTTTGTAAAAAATCACCATAAAATAAAAACAATACATAGGACGCGTTTCGAGCTAAAAATATAACAGCTCGTCATCAGCTACAGTAAACACGTGTCCGTAAGCGAACAAGGTAAAAAATGAACTGAAAGGTAGAGAATGTTGCAAAGAATGCGACAGATGGCGCTAGCTGAAAGGAGCACATGCAGAAGAGAAAAGTGTTGCCAAAAAGATAGAAGAGAAATTGATAGGGAAAAATGAAAATTATTAAAACTAAAGTGTAATAGAAATCAAAATAAACTAAAAAATAGGAAGAAAGAAAAGCAATTACCCTGAACACATGGAAAGCAGGATAACAATTTTATTAATCCGTGTGTCATAAAATTTTCCGAATTTTGAAATATATATTTATATGTATAAATGATTGATTTCGGATAAAACATGGAGCTATTATAAACTATATTTAATTTTCAGTATTCATATTAATGTTACAAACAAATGAAAGCATATCAATCATTAAATACCCGATTTTTTGTCGAGCTTTTTGAATTACAAACTCGCTTTTTGCTTGGTTTGTGTATTATTACGCGATAGTGACGTCCTATGCATACTTTTCTATAGATGTTGTTTAACTCTTTCAGCGTCCTGCAAAAACTGTTGTGTATGTTTAATGATTCTTAAAATAACAGCTGTGAAAGGTATATGTATGAGAATCTGTTTGTGATAACTTTATATATTTATTTATGTTATGCACTGCAAAAAAATAATATTAATATGCATTTTGTGTTAAATCAGTCCATAAATTCAAAGATTATGCGATGAAAAAACAAAGTTAGAACCTTAAAGGGTTAAGAGTGGATCGTAGATGTGGAATTCTGCTCTGCGGATGCAGATGACGTCATTTTATATAAAATAAGATCTTGTATTATAAATCTTAAAACTAAAATATGTTTTGTGATATCTAACTATCTATCTATATATTTTAATTTTTTTAAATCTATCTATCTATCTGTCTGTCTTTATATATATATATATATATATATATATATATATATATATATATATACGGTGAAATATGTTTAACGGGAAACTAATGGGATCGAAAAAAATTTTCGTGTTAAAAGAATTTCGCGTTAAAAGATTCTTAAAAGAAGAACAAAACTCACAAATATTTTTGACGTCATCAAATTTTATTTCGAAACTACTAGTAAGTTGAAATTATTAGGATAAAAAACAACTAAACAAAATATTGTTTTGGGTTGAAAAATCAGATATATTTTCTTGAAGTGTCTTTTTCAACATTCTGAGATCTAGGTTGTTTGAACTAAATAAGTTAAGATGTCTCTCAATCTTCGTGCTTGATAGTTCTCATACTTTTTCTCTCAGGCTTAAACATAATGCGCTCAAACATTAAGGTAACGGGATCCCTGATTTTTATTATTGTTGATAATGTAGAATTGCAATGCAAAACTCTTTGCAGATTTCTGTTTTCGTCCTTCCTTTTCATCAACTGCATTAAGCAGGTTCATCTTCATTTGAAGCGAAATAGCAGTTCGTTTTCGCACCTATTTCTCAGCCATTGTGCATAAACCATAAGCTAATTTACAAAAAACACGAAATTCTCTGATTTTCACCTAAAATTCAGTGGTTTTAACACAAAATCCACAATTTTCAACTTAAACTAATTAGCTCGAAAGTGAGTTTTTTTTTCGTGTTACATGACTTTTTTTTCATGTTAAAAGAACAAAAATGTATTAAATTGCATCCTATACTGTACGGACCGCTATATCATTTCGTGTTAACCGATTTTTCATGTTAAGCGTTTTCGTGTTAAACGTATTTCACTACACTTGCTCGGGGCGACAATAAATTCTAAAAAAAAAAAAAACAGAATTATTTTTTCTCGTTTTTATTCTAAAGGGGTTGAGTTAAATAATTATGAAAATTTCTTACTTTCTTAGCCACAATGTTTTGAAAGCATTTGGTAAACTCAGATGAAAATATCATTTATTTTATGAAGAATAATCAATTTACCCATTACCATAATACCATAATATCATAATACAATTTATTGGTTTTGTTTCGAAGCAGAAAATATTCAGCTGTATAGAAAATAAAAAGAAAAGAGCTCAGTTAAACTGATGCCATTGAACTCACAGGCTATTCACACTAATTGTATATTATACTTTTATTTCAAAGAATATTGCTCCTCCAAAAATAAATTAAGGGGGTTCCTCCCACCTTTCCCCTATTTATACTTAACTTATGAGCCTCTAAATCTCATCAGGGAAGAACCTTATCAGAATAAACCGGTATACGAAATTTGAGGTAAATCTGGTAATTCTGAATGAAAAACACATTTATATAAGTTAAGATGGAGGGGAATAGCCCCGTTCCTCTCTTTATACTTAACCAATGAACCGCAAAACTAATCAAAGAAGTGTCTTATCAGAATCAACCGGTATACCAAATTTAAAGTAAATCTGATAATAATGCATGAAAAACCCATTTATCTAAATTAATTGGGGCATTAGTCCCCCGTTCCCCATTTATACTTAACCAATGAACCTCCAAGTGTAATCAGGAAAGCGACATATCAGAATAAACCGGAATGCCAAATTTGAAGTAAATCTGATAATAATGCATGAAAAACCTATTTATCTAAGTAAAGAGGGGATTAGGTCCCATTCACCCCTCTATATTTAACCAATGAATCCCCAAAACTAATCAAGGAAGTGCTTTATCAGAATAAACCTAAAACAATTGAAGCAAATCGGATATTTCTATCAAGAGTTATCGCGTTAGGCACATACATACATGTGTACATAGGTACATTCAGAACCTGCGGGGACATTAGCTCTCAGGGTTTGATAGCCTGTGAGCTAAAAAGTAAAAATTTAAACAAATCAAACATCTTAGTTTTTACGAGGAAAAGAATACAGGTCCATATTTGTGTACTTGAGGTCTGAAGAAAAGAAAATTAGAAATATTAGAAGCAAAGCATTTTTGTATAACATAAAAATAATGGTAATCTGTTTAAACTTACTGGTAACGAAGGATTCTGGGTATCCAATGAGTCTCGTATAAGGAAAGCTCGTTATGAGTGGGATAAAAGTACCCGATGGTCACAATTAAAACACACTATTCTTACCTACTTATATATCGTACTACTCAGTGTAAATGTTTCAAATTTTGTGTACATACTATTCAAGACAGGGGGAAACGGATTATGCAAATATATATATATATATATATATATGTAGTCCCAGGAACATCGATAGATGGCGCTGTACAACAAAAGACATGAACAAAACAAACATAATAAGAACACCAAACACATGGGAAATAAACTTTTTCTATTTTAAGTTCTATTGCCCTCACAGGAAAAAATGTAAATAAGCTTAAACTGCCATTGTAGCTGCAATTTCACTTTGTAAGCACAAAACTTTCCCTAAACCAATTGGTTTACAGCCATGTTCTGGGTATAAAAGAGGATAAAAACTGGAGAGAATGCTATTTCTTCTGAAATATTTCAATAATGATAAAGAAACCACTCATACGTCAACTTTCAAAATAACGTTTAAAGATTCTTTTAGTAGAAAAAATCAAATATAAAGTAAAGAATGTAAATAAGGTAGATATTGGCTGGATGCAACTACCTATTAAGATTAGAGTTGTTTGAAGATTGTTTGTTTCACAGAACTGTTTGGTTTGAATTTCGATGAAAATTATATTATTACTTCAACTTTGAATGCATCAATTTCATCTGCAGTTGAGACAAACTTTTTTCATCTGCACTGAATAAAAAAATATATATAAAAGAAATTAAAACATTTTCATGTAGGATCCTTACAATGATTCGGGATTGGCTTTTAAAGTATTGATATTTCCTCGGATTAAATGTGTCAACAATTTATAAAAATATTGTAAAGTTCTTATTAAATCAAATCAAAGAGAGAAATATTGAAAAAGTTATACTGAATGTTATCACGAAACTTTATGTCAATTAAACATGCATGCATTAAAACAAGAGAATTTATAAAATATTCATAGTATTTTTCTGATTATCTAACCCTTTTATATTCGAACCCCATATCATTGTACATGTACCTCATATAATTTTGAAAAAGAATCGGGATTTCAGTTATTTTTCAGACTTTAATGTCAGACTTTAAAGACCAGGGAGCCAGTTTATAGCCGCTGGGGTACGGTAGAAAGACGGAGTCTCATTCCCCTTGCAACGTTACGTTTGCATAACAATTCGGCTCAAAATTAACACACGGTGCAACTTGTCTATCTGCGGAGCCCCATTCTTTGTTTTTTTTACCCGCCCCCCCCCCCCCCCCGTCCCCATACCAAAAAGTATCATTTTCATTTGACAAGTATGCATCAACAATTAGGCTTCAAAAATTCCAAGCTTTCCCAATTAGATCGGGCAGCTTTGGCCAAGCTGGTAGAGAATTATACTCGTAGCCGTCGGTCGCAGGACCCAGGCTAAAATTCCGGCTAACTGCCGGCTAAAATTCGTCATGTACGCTAATGGCGCCTGGTGTGTGTAAAATCCGTCGTGGGTGCGAAGTCCTCCAAGTTACCTGTGAATTATACCTCTGGAGGTGCCTTGCCAGGTGAAGGTCTCGTCATCTAATCAAGGTTCTAAATTACGAGACCAACTTGAGTAGCAATGTGCAGGTGCCAAACAACAGGATATAACGTTAAGTAATCGGCAAAACAAAGTATACACAAAACGAGCAGTGGGCACTCCAGATAGGATGACGATGGAGGCAAAGATGTGAGGTTTGTTGCCGCTTCACGGCGATAGGTGGTCACCCGCCCTGATACCAGGTACTAAATCCGTTAAGCTGGGCAACCCGGCAGGTAGGGGCCTGGTCATCCGTTAGAAAGAAAAGAGAAATACTTTAATGTTTCAACTATTATTTGTTTCTTTAGATTACTTTTTTATGTGTTTAATTGTTAAATTTGTAATATTGGTATGTGATTTATTAAGACGAAACATTCTATTCGAAAATTATTGTATAGAACTATACCCACCCTGCCCTATATACATAAATAAACAGGGTGATTCAAAATAACGTGCCCAAAATGAAAGGGCAAAGCAACCATACAGAAAGAATCAAAAATCACATAGGAACATTGGATCGCAAACGCCATCCGGGGCCGTTAGATGGGGTTGCGAATTATATGTAATACAAGAAGGATAAACATAAAACATTCTACATCATATTATTTATACTGTATTTCCACTCATGTTACACATTTATGACCAATACTACTATAGGAGATGACCAAAGTTTTTGCCAGACGTCTGGAGACACGCAGCAGGATGTGTTCGTCGTGATACATCTGATATGTTTGAGAAGTGGCGCCTCTCCATGCATTGTCGATATAATGCCTCTCTCTAGGCGTCTGTCAAAAACTTTGAACATCTCCTGTAGTAGTATTGGTCGTAAATGTGTAACATGAGTGGAAATACAGTATAAATAAAATAATGTGGAATGATTTTTATTTTTCTTCTTGTATTACATGTCATTTTCAACCCCCTCTAGCTTACCCGGATGGCTTTTGGGACCCCATGTTTCTATGTGATTTTTGATTCTTTGTGTATGCATGCTTTTTCCTTTCATTTTGGCAGCGTTACTTTGAATAACCCTGTATACATACTACAGCAAAAAACATATAACAAGTTGAAAATTTTCTACAGCAGCTGATTTGACAATCCAAAGATGTAGCGCATTTTAAATGTTATGGTATGAAATTAATAAGTAAAATGCATTCTTTTATTGTTATTCACAAAGTCATTTATCATTTCGAAAAATATAAATTAACTAGAATGATAAATTAACTTTAATTACTTTCGCTTTATAGTAAATATGTCTAGTTTTTTTCCTCAAATTTGCTGCTACTGAATCTTTGAAAAGTGGCAGATGTTTTAGACGTAAAGAAAATGCAAAATGCAAAACATTATTAAAGGATTAAATGTTTATAAATTAGGAGTTGTGATTTCTTTAGAATATTTTTAGGAATGAGCTATATTAATTTTATATAAAAAGATGCATATAGCTTATAAATATTCTTTAAGCTATTTATATTACAGCTATTATATTATTTAAATGCAGTTTATTTAAAAAATCCAAAATAAACTTTATATATTTTTAAAAATACAAGCTCCAAATAATTTTAAAGGAAAGCGATTTCTTGAACTGAAAAGGCAAAGAAGTACAATTCAGAATGTTCAATAGTAGTACAACATATAAGTTTCATTTGTTGTCATTAAAATTGGGTTTTTACAGTGTATCAAATTCCAAAATCTTACTAATCGCAAAAAGTAAAATTTGCATAATTTTATTGACAATAAAATACGTAGAGAATGCAGGTGTTATCAAATGTATGACTGTAAGTATTTGTGAAAAAAAGAGATGTAATAAAAAGAGAATTATATATATATATATATATATGTGTGTGTGTGTGTGTGTGTGTGTGTGACGTTTTGACGGCAGGTAGATGGTATTGTCGAAAATAATGGGGGTTTCCATTCATAAACAGCACAGGCGGCAGCCGAATTGTTTCAGATAATAAAGAAATGTGAAGAATTCACACAAGGCAGTCGCTTGAAACACTATTCACTTTATTTCCATACTCACGATTGAATCTACGGAAGATGATCATTCCTTCAATGGTAAAAAGAATAAAGTCTATTCTCATCACACAATTAGTTTTAAAAGCATTCCAACTCTTGACTGCGCTCTATACAGAAATCCGTAAACAACTAACATCTCCGTACCTATTACGATACCGTTTCTTCCTCATTCTACACACATATAAAACAATATTCATCCACCGTATTACTACCTCCATCGAGCAGTCACATTCTATATCCAGTCTGCCACGACTGCAATCCGCTACCCTTCTCTCTCTTTTTACACTTCTACATGACATGACATCGCGTTCACCTCTACATGCTAAAAAACTAAAAAGCTAAAAAATCAAAAAAGCTCCTCTCTGGTTCCCGCCATCCGTATTTATACTCCCCTCAAAAGTTTGTTCTAGAAAATTCTTAAATCCTGGTCCAAGATGTCTAAAGCATAAACAAATGTTAAAATCTGTAGTCGAGATTATGGAAAAATAACCCTTTTTTCCCTCTTCAGACGATAAAAGAAATGAATTTATTTCTGCGAAAGTTTTAATCTTTGAAATATTTTAATTACAGCTGGATATTTTAAATAAAAGAATAAATTGAAATAAGTAGGTTTTTTTCTTTAAGACGGAATAATATTTTAGCAGTTAAATAAAGATTTAAGGGGAATATGATATACCGGGATTTAATAGCGGAATTTAATAGGAATTTAAATAATAAAAGTTTTATTAAAGAAAGATGAATAGATTGAGCCATTTTTTAATTTAGGCAATTTGGAATAAATATTAGTATATGAATTAAGATCTTATAGGTGTTAATAGACTAGGGTTTTTAATTTAATAAGCCGGTATAATATACGGAATATTACTGAAAAAGGAAAATTTACATAAAATACTTTAAACTTGGCGCAAAAAATGTTAATTTTGTAATATATATATTATATATATATATATATATATATATATATGTGCACAAATCTCCGAAAGTGATTTCTTTTTAAAGTGTCACGTGAAGAAAAAAATACAGTCTTTAGAAAACGCATGTGATGTTTAAATTTAATTGAAGTCTGTGTTAGATAAGAAATTTCAAACTGATCCATTTCTAATTTAAATATCCGCATGCTGTTTGTTTTGTTCGATTTCAAATTGTGTAAATTTTATAAATAAATGAAACAAAAAATATTTTTTCAAAATTTAAAATTGCGTAGTCTCCAAAATAGATTTGAAGAACTAGAGAGCAGGAATTCTGCTTTTTCAGAATTTAGTGTTGCCCACGGCATTTCCGTTACTTCATTTTCTTCTGATGGACTGATTGCTTCTATTATTATGAAACAGTCATTATAAATGAAGTGTTAGGTGAAGATGAAAGAGCAGTCGTAAAAAGTTAGAACTCTGATTTTCTGGTCAGAATGGGGGAAGAAATGGCCATATTTTTTTTTAATTCAAAAAAATTAAAAAAAAAATGCCATAACATTTTTGGCCATTTTTCCTCCCATTCTAACCAGAAAATCAGAGTTCTTACATTTTACGGCTACTCTTTCATCTTCACCTAACATTTCATTTATAATGTCTGTTTCACAATAATAGAAGCCACCAGTCCATCAGAAGAAAATAACTCGATTAAGCGGGACTCTACTGCAGTACAAAACATATTTCAATTTTAAGACTTAAAGCACACGCTTTTATTTTATGTAAAATGACGTCATTCGCATCCACTTAAGAATTCCAAATTTACAATCTACTCTTAAACGTCTACAGTAAAGCATGCATAGCACATCACTATCGCGAAATAAAGCACAAATGCAGCAAAAAGAGGCCGTCATTCAAGAAAATAGACAAAAAAAGGCTATCTAATGATTCATAGATACTTAAAATTAAATATTTTTTATAATAGCTCCATTGTTTTAACAGAAATCATTCGTTTATATTTTTTTCAAAATAGCACGTATTTTAATTACATTTTCTTTCGGTTGTTATGAGAAAATGGCAACAAAAATATATAATTACTATTTTAGAACTATTTTTCCTTTACTTTCTACAGAAATGGAGTACTTCCGTTGCCAATATTAAGCAAATGACTCTAAAAAGTACAAAAAAAAAAAAAAAAAAAAAAAAATAAAATAAATTATTTATATTATTTTAAATAAATAAATAAATAAATTATATTTTAAAAATAAATGGAGATACAGTTTTCAAACAAAATGCATTTGAAAGAACTTTCTTTTCCAATACGACGATATAAAAATCGAAAATTTGCGATGCTTAGAAGTTTAAAAAATTGCTATAGAATATTTAATCGTACTGCTTTGTTTTACGGCTATCTTCTGTAAGGTAACGTTATTTTTTGGAATACATAAAATAATCTGGGAGAAAGGAATGGCATACCATACCGGGGGCTAATAAAAGTTTGAAAATTGTGTTATTTGTTATCTCGTTATTAAGGGAACAGTTTATCTTTTCAACCATTTTGTTTATTTTTTAAAATATGGCTCAAATTTTTGATCTCACTGCATATAAATATTCAACTAAAAGTGCATTTTGAAAAAAAAAAAAATTCATATTTAATTAAAATTTCTAAAAAGTTTAAAAAAATTGAATTTTCAAAAATCCCTAATACTTATTTAAATATTAATATTTTTTACCATTTTTTTAAGATTTTCAAATGTGTATTACATAAGACTGCGCATGGATATTTAGATACATATTACATTTAATATAATTTTTTTACTTATATATATATAGTGTAAAACGATGAAGTATAAGACACCTTTACAGACTTCAAAAAAATAAAAAAAATCAAGGCTAATTTCATGTGCAGATTTATGACATATATAATAAAGAACACGTGCAAAAAAAATTTAAATCTCTGACTCAAATACGAAACATCTTTAAAACATGAAGCTGAAAAAAATATGAACATCAACAAAAAGCGATTTAAGTTTTAATTTGTGAGGGTAATTTCGCTGTGTGCATAAACAGAATTTACAATACAGTGCAATATAATTGCCGTATGGGTAAAAATGAGGTGTAAAATATTCACAATTAAACAGGCTTTTATTTATACAATAATCCGTTTTTGGACCAATTTTGAGGTAAATCTAAAACGAACAAGTCGAAAATTTAAAAATCCCAGCCGACCCGGCCTACAGGCGGAGGTAAATTTCGAAGTTATGTACACTAATTTCACCAATAAAAATCAAATCATCATTAGAGATGAACCCACTTTACAGGGTTGCCACGCTTCAGGAAATTTCCCAGTCAATATATCAGTATTTTTTTATAGAAAAATATATCTATATTAACCACATGAAATTTTTCCTGCTATAAAGAGAGTTTCTCTGTAAGAAAGTATTAGTGTTGAAGAATTTCCTGGTCTGGAAATTCTCTGTAGCGTGAAACCTGCTTTAACAAATTTATCTGGTCGCTTTTGACGAGTTTTTATTTCATTTTTATAAAATAGCTGGTTTTATCAGAGTTATGTTAAGGCGGTATTAAAAAGAAAACACTTTTCCATGCTCAAAAACTCGAAATTTTCTGGCACATTTTCAGATTCATTTTTAATAGAAAAAATAAGCAACCTGTGTTTTTATTTTTCGTTCAATTAATTAAAACTTTATTTATGAACAATTATTTTTTCAGTAGGACAATATTTTTCGTTTCTAACACAATCGCTTCGGGACATTCTGTTCAAAATGCCCACTTTGACATCATTTTTTAGGTAGATTTCGTATGAAATACTGCCTATTGGGATGGTTCCTATGTTGGAATTTCTGAAAAATGTTTACAGATCTACACCGATCATGACCCCTAGAACCCAAAACCACCCTCAGTAAAAAACTTTATATATCTATCTATCTATCTATCTATCTATCTATCTATATCACTTTCTTCTGGACACGATAACTTTCGTAATTCTGCACCAATCTCTTCCAAACTGATACATAAAATCAATGGGCATAAAATCTTGGTCAACTTCGTTAATGGGCAAAATCGGACCAAGGGGACGGAAATAGGGAGGGGTTTTGTGAAAACAGAAAACCCCCCATAACTTCTTAATTTTTGTACATATCAAATCAGTTTAAAGTTTTTATTACTTCTAAAAATAAGGCCAAAAATTTATGTATCACAGATTTTTGATAAAGTTAAAAATGGGCTCAAGGGGCGCAAAAAATAGGGTTTTTGGGAGAAAAAAATTCATAACTTCGTCAATTCTCAAGATATCAATTCCAATTAATTTTATTATAAATCTCCTTAATATTATCTACAACTTTTATATTCACAAGTTTTTGATAGGACCAATTCGTAATTTAAAAAAAAAAAAAAACGAAAACAAAAAGGGGGTTTGAAGAAGTAAAATATCCATAACTCCGTCAATTCAAAAGATATAAAATCCCCATGAATTTATCATATATCTTCTTAATATTGTCTACAACATCTATATAGACAAGTTTTGGATAGGGCAATTCTTACAGCAAAAACAAATTAAAAATACATAGCGGTTGAAGAAAAAAATCATCTTAGTAAGCGTGTATTCCAATCCAAACTGCGTATTTTCTGACTCAGTTTACAATTCATTTTTGCTCTCAAGGCCTTCCAATTGGTACGTTTTCTTACTCAGAAACTATATAAAGTACCGTAATAGTCGATTTTTTTTATAGAGGCAGAATATATTTTTAAAAATGCTGTTAAAGTGGGCATTTTGAACCGAATTTCCCGAAGCGGATTGTGTTGGAAAAATCATTGCATTAAGGATGCAGTCAAATCCAAACTGCTTATTTTCTGACTCATTTTTAAATTCATTTTTGCTCTCAAACGCATTTAATTGGTAGATTCGCTTATTCAGAAACTATATAATGTACCGCAATGATCGATTTTTTGATAGAGGCAGAATATATTTCAAAAAATGTTGTCAAAGTGGGCATTTTGAACGGAATTTCCCGAAGCAATTGTGTTATCACTTTCTTCTGGACACGATAACTTCCGCAATTCTGCACAAATCTCTTCCAAACTGATACATAAAATCAAGGGACATAAAATCTCGGTCAAGTTCGTTAATGGGCAAAAGCGGACAAAGGGGATGGAAATAGGGAGGGGTTTTGTGAAAACAGAAAAACCCCCCATAACTTCTTAATTTTTGTACATATCAAATCAGTTTTAAGTTTTTATTACTTTTAAAAATATGGCCAAAAATTTATGTATCACAGATTTTTGATAAAGTTAAAAATGGGCTCAAGGGGCGCAAAAAATAGGGTTTTTGGGAGAAAAAAAAAATTCCTTACTTGGTCAATTCTCACGATATCAAATCCAATAATTTTATTATGCATCCCTTAATATTATCTACAACTTTTACATTCACAAGTTTTTGATAGGACCAATTCGTACCAAAAAAAAAATAAATAAAATAAAATAAAAACGAAAACAAAAAAGTGGGGTTGAAGAAGAAAAATTTTCATAACTCCGTCAATTCACAAGATATAAAATCTCCATGAATTTATAATATATCTTCTTAATATTGTCTTCAACATTTATATAGACAAGTTTTTGATAGGGCCAATTCTTACAGCAAAAACAAATTAAAAATACATAGCGGTCGAAGAAAAAAATCATCTTATTAAGAGTGCATTCAAATCCAAACTGTCTATTTTCTTACTCATTTTTAAATCCATTTTTGCTCTCAAACGCATCCAGTTGCTAGATTCTCTTATTCAGAAACTATATAATGTACAGTAATGATCGATTTTTTGATAGAGGCAGAATATATTTCAAAAAATGATGTCAAAGTGGGCATTTTGAACAGAATTTCCCGAAGCGATTGTGTTAGAAACGAAAAATATTGCTCTGCTGAGAAAATAATTGTTTATTAATCAAGTTTTAATTAATTGAAAGAAAAATAAAAACACAGGTCGCTTATAAATCTTTTCAAAAATCACGTCAGCATGTTTCATTTTTTTTTTTTTTTTTTTTTTTTTTAATGAATCTGAAAATGTGCCAGAAAATTTCGAGTTGTTGAGTATGGAAAAATATTTTTTTTAATATCGCCTTAATATGATTCTGATAAAACCAGCTATTTTATAAAAAGGAAATAAAAACTCGTCAAAAGCAGACAGATAAAACTGTTAAAGTGGATTTATATGTAATAATGATTTAGTTTTTGTTGGTGAAATTAGTATACTTAACTTCGAAATCTACCTCTGCCTGTAGGCCGGGCCGGCAGGGATTTTTTTTAAATATGTTCTGCCTCTATCAAAAAATCGATCATTACGGTGCATTACATAGTTTCTGAATAAGAGAATCTACCAATTGGATGCGTCTGAGAGCAAAAATGAATTAAAAAATGAGTAAGAAAATAAGCCGTTTGGATTTGAATACACCGTTAATAAGATGATTTTTTTCTTCAACCCGTATGTATTTTTAATTTGTTTTTGCTGTAAGAATTGGTCCTATCAAAAACTTGTGTATATAAATGTTGTAGACAATATTAAGAAGATGTATGATAAATTCATGAGGATTTTATACGTTGTGAATTGATGAATTGAGTTATGAATTTTTTTCTTCTTGAACACCTCTTTTTGATTTCGTTTATTTTATTTTATTTTTATTTTTTGCGGTACGAATTGGTCCTATCAAAAACTTGTGAGTATAAAAGTTGTAGATAATATTAAGGAGATTTGTAATAAAATTAATTGGATTTGATATCTGCAGAATTGACGAAGTTATGAATTTTTTTCTCCCAAAAACTCTATTTTTTGCGCCCCTTGAGCTCATTTTTAATTTTATTAAAAATCTTTGATGCATAAATTTTCTGCCCTATTTTTAGAAGTAGTAAAAAATGTAAACTGATTTAATATGTGCAAAAATTAAGAAGTTATGGGGTTTTTTCGGTTTTTACAAAACCCCTCCTTATATCCATCCTCTTGGTCCGATTTTGCCCATTAACGAACTTGACCGAGATTTTATGCCCCTTGATTTTATGTATCAGTTTGGAGGAGATTCGTGCAGAATTGTGGTAGTTAACGTGTCCAGAAGAAAGTGATATATATATATATATATATATATAGATAGATAGATAAAGTTTTTTACTGAGGGTGGTGTTGTGTTCTAGGGGTCATGATCGGTATAGATCTGCAAAAAATTTCCAGAAATTCCAAAATAGGGAAGAATGTAATAGGTAGTATTTCATACGAAATCTACCTAAAAACAGCAAACCTTTAACTTTATAGCAATAACAAAATACGACGTTCCCACCAACGATGTGAAGTCAGTGGGAAGAAATTATTCATTAAATTATTATAAAATTATATTGTATAAATTGATTATAATTTTAAAATTCAAAACTTTAAATCTCTCTCTAGCGATATAATTTAGTGAATGATATTTGTTCTTAGATAAATAAATAAATAAAAATAATTATTTTTTTACTCCAACAATAATAAATAATAATAACAATGAATAAATAATAAATATATTTAATATTGCTGTTTTCATATTGAATAAATTATATAATAAACGTTACGTTTATAAACAAAAAAGCACACAATGAATCAAGAAACATTATTGATCGCTTCTTTCGTTTAAATAAAAAGGAAAAAATTATAATATATGCAACACATGGACAATCAAGTTTTATGCAAAACTCTCATTTCTTTTCACAATTTCTTGCATGGCAACGGTCCATGAAAAACGATTGTCACTTTCTTTTAAAGTATCTGTCTTTCAGAAAGGCGGCAAAAGGAAAAAGAAACTTCTTTCATTTGCAAATAAAAACAGCAAGGCAACATTGTGCTTTTTACGTGTCAGGAATTTGGCATGTCATTTTCGAACATTTTTAATTTTCGTCTTTAGTTCCACAACTTTAGATGTATCACAATATGCCATGATAAAAAAAAAAAAAAAAAAAAAAACGTTTTAAAAGGTTTAAAATTCACTGAAAAATAAATACCAAGAAAAGTGCACTAGGGATATATATTGGAATTATTCCATACAATATCAGAATATAATTGAAAAACGTTTTGTTTTTCACATAACGAAAGTAAATAATGAATAAATAAAGTTGATAATATAATGTAAATAAACATCTGAGGAAACACATAACACAAATGCGAAACCTATTTTCAGATATTGCCTCCATAAAATGTATTGTCATTTTCTATGGAATTTTGTGTGTAATTTATAGTTTTATAATCTCCTGAGACCAAAGAAAATTTGAAACACTTTATCTTTGTCTTTACTACTTTATCTTCATGAAAAGGTTAAGATAAATATCATTTTTAAAGATTTTTAATTTTTAGGGTTCCGTTCATCTAAAGAAACCCTATTCGTCTCGCTCCTCTGTTTGTCTGTCTGTCACAGAGCCCGTTCTCAGAAACTATATATGTTGGAGACATGAAATTTTGGATTCTTATAGCTGAACACCTCCCATCAAACGACAAATCCTAAAATATTGAAAAAGTCTTATGTTTATCCCACCCCCGCCCCTGGGCTCTAACTTGTGTGTTTTAAGTTTCTTGTTCTAACTGAGCTCCTAATTTAGTTGAAGACTTGAAATTTTGGATTCTTATAACTGAACGCCTCATATAAAACGACAAATCATAAAAATTTGAAAAAGTCTTATATTTACCCTTCTGGGCTCTAACTTGTGTATTTTAAACTTTTTTTTTCTAACTGAGACCCTAATTAAGTTGAAGACTTGAAATTTTGAATACTTATAGTTGAACACCTCACATCAAACGAGAAATCATAAAATTTTGAAAAAGTCTTATTTTTACCTCTCTGGGCTGTAACTTGTGTATTTTAAGCAATTTTTCTAACTCAGCCCCTAAATAAGTTGGAGATGTGAAGTTTTGCATACTTATAACAGAACACTTGTGATCACACGCAAAATCATAAAATTTTCAAAAAGTCTTATAATATTTACGCTTCCGGGCTCTAACTTCTGTATTTTTAGCAATTTTTCTAACCTCCAACCTTTTCCCCCAGGGTGCACTTTTTAAACTTTTGCTTCTACCCCTTTGACCACTCTTTAATATTATGCAATGTATAATAGCCGTAATTGTTTTGGTTCCAATTTTTACCGCCAGGGGTTGCCTACCTATTTCGGGTGCTATGGGACCGATCTCTTCGACTAATATATCTACGGATAGTTTGTAAAATGGAGTTTCGTTCAGATAGAAGTTTGTTTAGAATAGAGTGGGCCCCCTTGTTGCTAAATGTGCGACTAGCAGATTTTGCAAAAGGTTAAAGTGTTTTGAAAGGAATATTAAACGAAACCCCCTGTGCGATCTGTGATCACACTTACCCACTTGTTTTTGTTTTGTTTTGTTTTGTTAGGTCTTAAGTATGATGAAATGTAAACACAGTCCAATTCAACTTTTCAGCTGTAAAGTGGTACTGAAAAGCACTAAATTAACAATCAACTGAAACATATGTATATATATTATTAATTTATTGAACAAAACTGAATTTTTTTACACATATTTAATCCAAATGAAAATCTTTGAAATAATTTCTTTATCTGGTAATCCTCAAAAACATATTGCAACTTGCATATCTAAATTTAGTTTTCTTTTGAATACTTATGACTATCAACGTAACTTCTAAAATAATGATGTGCTTTAAATTTTATGTGCATTTGTACTTCTTGTTCAAGATGTTGTAAAATATCAGGAGGATCTGGAATTGCTTTAGCAAAACTAAGAGGAAACACAATTAAAATCAGATTTCATGATGCTTGTGAAGGTAAAATATTCTTAATTGCATTAATTTAATTTGTTTGTTTATATTTATGAATTTTTATTAAAAGAAAAAGTTACCCGAAAAAATTATCTTAATTTACATATTATAAATGGTCATATTTACATAATTCCTAGCTTGAACTTAGTTCTAAGATCTCTTCTAATTCAAAGTGGGCTTTTAATATTTCTCTGTTTCACTTCAGTTAATTTGGCTAACTGAACTATCAGCAAAAGTAACGACTGATTCTTTAGTACCCTCATTTTCAGCTTCAGAAGAATATTCATAATTTTCATTACTGTTAAAATATTCATCACTAGAATCACTCAAACCAGGATCAGAGTCTTGCCCATTGTTATTATATACAGGGTGATTCATAAATATCGAAACAATAGGATATCTTCTTAAATATTCCCCCTAGGCACATACTTCCAATTGCAATGTTTCATAAAAAAAGGTGCAAAATTTGATGAGATAAGTTTCAACTCCATGGGGAGTCTATATGAGAAAATACCAAAAATAATTTTTATACGTCCCCCGTAGAGTAAATTTCCCAATTAGGAAATTATTCCTTATCCATTCCTGAATTAAACACAAAAAAATTCATCTCGATAACTTCAAATTTCGCAGAGATATCAAAATCCAAAATTCGTGACTTACACCATTTATCCATGCCTCTGAGTGATGAGTTTTTAATTCAATCTGAATGCAAGATAGGGATCATCCACAAATTGTACATTATTAAAAGTCGATATAAGACAGTGCCTCTCCTTTGGACATAAAATAGGCAGCGTATAGATTTTACGTTAAACCTGTTTTCAAAGTATACTGGTGGTCTGCACGGGTCGAAATATCTAGGTCCGGTCCAAACCGACCCATAGGAAAAAAAGTTCGGCCCTGCCTGGAAAAAAGTTCAAATCGTAGCCTGGCCCGGCTTGACTCAAGTTCTACATAGTTTTTTACATCGATATGGTTAAAAGTTGTTTCGTATGGAGTAGTTCTGACCAAAAATACTTATTATAGTTTTTATTTTTTCATGTTTATAATTTTTATTTTTAGCGAAGCGCCAAAAGCTGTGATTATTTGTTTTATTAATGAATCTCTATTTATATGTAAATTATTCACTTCTCCTTTAATATCGTTAATCCATATTCCATGTGTTGGAGCAATGAAAAATGCTATAAAGTAAAATGTTTTAAGATAGAATCACATGGGAAATAAAAAAAAAAGCGTTATAGACAAGTTCCCTTTTTAGGAGTTGTAAATGTAGTCTATTTTCTCTCAGGTATTATTATATTTATTTTCCATGGATCAACAATTTTTTTCCGTTTAAGAAAGGATTCCGTCATAGGCAAATTTTTTTCAGTAGTTTTAGTGTATTTTAATTTTTTTGCCTTAAAATCTACTACCCTTTAAAAGAATAATTTTAAAGTTTTATTGTAAAATAATGGCCATTTACAAATATACGCATTTGTTGTAAAAAGTTTTGGGCTTAGCCAAATTTTAGTTATTTTTGCACGGATTAGGTCAGTCAGATATAATGATTTTAATACGGGTTGTATCTAGACCGGAACTGAAAATTTCGCCCATGGGAGACCTAGGAATAAGGAAGCCAGTCTCGGTTCGTTATAACCAGTGGCTGAGAGGTTCTGCTCTCAAAGCTGGTACACGGGAGGTGCTGGGTTCGAACCGAATCGCGTTGTTCGGCCCAATCGTTCGGAGTTTTCAGTTGTTTTCTTCGAACCTTGGATATCCTTGCGTAAATACGGGTTAGGTTCCCTTAGAAAGACCTCTACGGAAGGCACTCCACCCCTCCTTGGGCCCATATCCCTCGTGTAGATAATTGGCCGTCATAAATCACACCAACACCCGGTTCGGTGTGAAAAATACGTTAGTCCCGGCCTGGCCGAGTCTTCAGAAAAAAGTCGCCAATCCCGGGTCTGGCCCGGCCCGGCCTGGCGTGGCCCCTGAATACACACTGCTTCAACGGCCTCGCCGGGACGATAAAAAGCCTGAATTTGTGAAGGCTAAAATTATGAAAAACTCTTAATCGGCATGTTAGAAAAGTATTGTTTCAAATTACACATTTAACATTTATTTATGGACATTTAAATAGTACAAAAAGGAGTTAGAAACGGCAAAAGTTAAACTGAATCGGAAGCTACAGAAAGAAGTTACTATTTCACGTGCAATTTTTTAAAAAGCTTTTAAACATTTTATTAGGAGACAATGAATGTTTAAAACTTTAAATGTGTTTTTAGGCATGATGTTTTTTTACTTTTCTATTTTTTCTTTTTACTATTTTCGTCTTTAAATTATTATAAGTCAAGAATCATAAATAAAAAAGGTGCAAACTTGAAACATGTCTTTTTTATTATTTTACATTAATTTTGTTTCGGCAAATTTGAAAAAAATTTTACTTTTGACAATATGATTTTTTAAAAAATAAGTTACCAAATTTTTTAAATAAATATTTTTAATATTTTTAAAATTAATATTTAAAAAAAATCCTGAAATAAAACTAAAATTTTACTTTCCTTTTTAATTAAATGAAAAAAAAAATTAAATCCGGTTTATAATGTTTCAAGTTATAAAGATTTTAAATTAAATCCGCTTAAAAAGTACTAATCATTTAAATTTTTTTAAAACTTTATGAGAAATATTATGATGCAATTTTGTTTGCAAATTACATGGTTAACCCTCACCAAAAAAAAAAAAAAAAAAAAAAAAAAAAAAAAAAAAATCAAAATTCTAACTCAGCAAATATATTTTTTACATGTTTCCTAGAACTCTTAAAGTAACATTGTTTCCTGGATTGCACGCATTTCAATTTGTGCCTAATCCCTTAAAACCTGATGAATTATTTAAACGGCCATAACTCTGCTAGTTTTTCAGATATGAAGATGCAATTTTTTGTGTTTAATTCAGGAATAGATAAGGAAAGTTTTCCTGATTGGAATTTTTACACTACGAGGGCCGTATAAAAATTTAATTTTCGTATTTTTCCAAATAGACAACCCATGGAGTTGCAACTTATGTCATTAAATTTTGCACCTTTTTTTAAGAAACTTTGCAATTGGAAGTATGGGTCTAGGGACAATATTTAAGGAAATAGCCTATTGTTTCGATATTTATGAATCACCCTGTATAAGGATTCTAATTTTTGTACTAAAATGAAATACAAGAATATGTGATATTTGCTGACTCTTTTTATGAAAAGTAAATAAAATATTACAGAGAGATTAAACAAACATAAAAAACTTGGAAATATGGCATATGATTAAAGCAACACTAATCCTAAAAATAACCATAACTTTACTGAAGTAATACCCAACAGCCATTTTAATGGATGATTTTTAATTGAGATAGAAATTAACATATCAAAATTACAGTTAAAAAATTGCTATGGTACTACAAAAGCTTTAAAATTAACATATACACTGTAAAATATGCTTAAAATAGGAAATGAATAAAGAAAAATTGTTGTTTCAAAATTATTTTTATTATAACTTCTATTAAGCAGTGTTTTATGCAAATAACTTTATTTAAAAGTACAGTGAATGAATGAAATACAAATGCGCCTTAAGAAGTCATTTCTTATTGTGACATAAAAATGAAGTACACTAAAATATATACATATAAGAGCGTACAATCTTTGGAATTTAGAAGATATCTGACACCAACTATTTCGAATTACACATTTTCTATTTAATATTTCAATCTCAAAATTTCTAAGGCTTCTAACTGAGAATATTTAGGAATTTAGTCTTATTTTGTAGTACATTACTGCAGTATATTTAAAAGAAATGCCTCTTTTCAAACGGACAAATGCGGAAGATTTCAAATTTTAACGGGTAAAACATCGTTTATGTAATAAAAAAGCTTATTTATCTACTAGCAATACCCTCTGTTATGCAAGGCTGCGGAGTCGGAGTCGTTAAGAAACAAGCCGACTCCGACTCCGGCTCCAATTTTTTTTTGTTAGACATTTTAAAGTGAAATTAAACTAATTATATGTAATTTTATATCGATAAAATGAATTATTATTGTTATTTATAGACTATATCAGGCTTCTCTAGTTACAGATGACCATTTTACTTCAGTGTACAAACTAGATATAAGGGTAGGTACAGAGTAAGTACAGGGTACTTACCCGTGTACAGTGTAGATGAAAACTGTTTTAATTCATAACTGTAGTAGATATTTTACATTTAGTATCTAAGTACTTCCCCTCGTATTTTGGGGGTTTGCGGATAGAATGCGAGGTACAAAGATCTGCAAGTACTCAAGGGCCTAAAAATGAAGGCAACTTTTCAAACAGGCCGTGTAAGTAGAATTAAGACAATTTATATTAATGGATCAGACAAGACTGTTTAAAAAAATTGAGTAGGCTGCCAAGCCCAATGTAACAAATTTGAAAGAATCAAACTACGCCGATGAAATAGGAACAATTTAGAATGGGCATAATTGGAGTGAGAATAAATACAACGGCACAGGCGAACTTTTTAGGGGGCGGGCCTTAAAATTTCGACTCTTATCGGAGGTAATGAGAAAATTATAAATTTGAGCTATTTCTTGGAGGCAAAAGAAGTAAGAAACCGGTATAGCGTTGTAATAGAAGCCTGTTCCCCCCTCTAATTTTTCCAGTCTGTATGACCAAAAGTAAAAATTCGGAAATAACCTTCTTTTATTAACTTATTTTTGTGTTCAGGAGTCAAAATAAGATGAAATTGTAATACTTTTAAGGGTTTCGTTCATCTGAAGAAACCCTATTCGTCTCACTCCTCTGTCTGTAACAGAGCCCATTCTCAGAAACTATGTATGCAGGAGGCTTGAAATTTTGCATACTTATAGTTGAAAACCCTACATCAAACGATAAATCATAAAAAAATTAAATAGTCTTATAAAACCTCCTTTAAAAAGTCTTATAAAAACGTCCCTCTGGGTAATTTAAACTCTAACTTGTGTATTTTAAGCATTTCTTTTCTAACTGATCCCCTAATTATGTTGGAGACTTGAAATTTTGCATACTTATAGCTGAACATCTGCGATCACACGAAAAATAATAAATTTTTCAAAAGGTCTTATATTATTTACCCGTCCGGGCTCTAACTTGTACATTTTAAGTAATTTTTCAAACCTCTCCCCTTATTTGTCGGGGCACTTTTCCAACTTTTACCGACACCCCTCACGTGATATACCATTGCACAGCCCTTTGACCATTCTTTCATATTATGCAACATAGTCTTACATATTTTAGTTCCATTTTTCACCGCCAGGGGTGTCTACCTATCTCGGGTGCTATGGGCCCGATTCCCTTGACTAATATATCTACGGGTAGGTTGTAAAACGGAGTTTCGTTCGGATACAGGTTTGTTCAGAATGTTGTGCGCCTGGTTGCGAAATGTGGAACTAACATATTTTTCAAAAGGATAAAGTTTTTGAAAGGAATATTAAACGAAACCCTCTCTGCGATCTGTGATCACACTTACGCACTTGTTTTCTGAATCGGCGATATCCTAAATAGCAATAAAATAGTGAAATTTCGTTATCTTTCACCTTTTGAACTTCGGATTTTTCAGGTTTGCAGAGCCCGAAATAAAGCTAAAAGTGTAAAATTAAATCAAAAAAATGCATTTTTTTTTTAATTTTCTCATTAGAATCATCAGAATCCGAATTATTTCCAAAATAATAAAATTATCATCTTATTTTTTCCTCCTTTCCATAGAATTTTTTTCTGTCTCGAGAACACAGCAAAATAAACAACTAAATTGTAATGATTTCGCTTTTTCTTCTCACTCCGAAAATCCAAAGTAGTAAAATTTCCATTTTGTGTTCTTAAACTTCGATAGTTGGATTTTTTGAGTTTGCAGGCACGAAATTGTAAAATTAATAGAGCGGAATATGTATATATTTATATGTAACATATAGAATCCTAATGAAATGAATTTATGAAACGACTGAATTGAAACGAATTTATGAAACGATTGATTAAACAACTGATTATGTTTCACGGCGATTTCTCCTAAAATATAGAATACTTGGCGATGAAATTAACACCAAAGATCCATATTGATCAAAACTGGTATCAGAATTTATATATTGGACTTAGTTTTCGAGATATTAATTTTTTTCTAATTTTACATACTTTTCTCTAATGATGGCAACTCAAATTTTAATCATAACAAATATTTTTTCATACTTTAGAAAAGGTTATAATTTTAAATTAATTTGGCGACCAGTTTGGCCTCACTTAAATGTGTGCTAAGAAATGTATCATGTTACTTTTATTCATAATTCAATTTACTTGAATAATCTTTGACCAAATCGAATCATTCTGATAGAGAAATCAAGAACTCAGGATTTTTATGTCGCAGGTGTTAAATCGCTAAACATTTTTCCCGTCGCATTTTTTTATTTCATTAATTTCATTAAAAATATAATACTTTTATTCATTTTAGTTAAAATACAAAACTTTTATTTAAAACTGAAACCTTTAAAATTGATGGTTTTCACTTCTTTCTTTTTTTTTTTTTTTTTTTTTTTTTTTTAACAAAACGAAAAGAAAAATATTAGGCACAGATTTCATATTCGCACCGGGGTATCTAATTAGCGCCAAAATGGCATTATTTTGATTGACATGGAAACCCGGCTATTGTTGTTTATTTAATAATAAATGTTTATTTACTTTTATTTTCTTTTTAAATATATATAAATTGTTTTGTTCTATGTTACTTAGATACTTTTACGTTTACGGACACCATACCAAAATGTATTTAAATAAATGTAATAAATGTATATTAAATAAAATGTAATAAATAAATAAATGTAAATAAATATATTTGGCACTACTTAGTTATCCCGTCGACCAATTCGCCAAATTATATAAATCGCCAAATTATACAAATAGACATAATTTTTATTTTAAATAACGAAAGAACAAATAAAGGCACAGATGTCATATACACCCCATATTGGCAAGATACTGGCATATATACAAGATATAAAGCAACATAACGACACTTTGGCGCCAGTTAAGTACCTGGTGCGTATATGACATTGGCGTCAGAAAAAAATCGCGCCAATATGACATCTGTGCCAAATATAGTTACATATTTACATTGTCGCTTGGCGACAACGGTGTCCGTATAGCAGAAAAGTACCGTTAATTATATTTTTGGTTATTTTCTTTTAAAAATAATGAAAATAATTAAAAAATACGGTACTACTTAGTTATTCCGTCGACCAATTTCGCCAAATTATATAATTCGCCAAACAACTCGCCAAATTATACAAATTGACATAATTTTTATTTTAAATAACGAAATAACAAATAAAATAGTATAACATTGATAAATATACAAATAAAACGTCGAAATAAAAATCACTTGATGACGTAAACACGTGTAACTTGCTTAAAATCAAATGAATGTGACATTTACGATCACCCATTATTGGCATTTAATCTTATAGTTTGGTGATAGATTTTTGGTCGATGGGATAACTAAGTAGTACCAAAAATGTAACTGATATTCGAAAACGAGGTTTTCGCCAAATTTTCGTACAAAAAAATCCCGCCAAACCCGGTGCGTATATGACATCTGGGCAAATATTAAATAATTCAACAAACCATGGCATTTAATTTCAACTTCAAAGCAATGTTTTAATTTACCACAAAAAAAAAGAAAAAAAAATTACTAACTGGCGAGTTGAAAAAAAGCTATTGGCGAGATTTGCACCCGGCTAGCGTAACAGTACCAAGAATTCTTTGCGACCATGGCATAGCTGCCAACCTTTACGCTTTTTTCATACCACTAAAATTTTATAGTAAATATTATCGGATTCAATCGTCGAAATATCATGATTAAACAAGGCGAAAATTTCCTTAAAATTTTAGTGGTAGCCAAAAAGCGTAAAAGTTGGCAGCTATGCCATGGCAACTTTTATGTAGTTTTACTCGGAATTTTTTTTTTTTTTAAATCAAAATGGAAAACTTTCGGCGCAGTATACGGCCCCATATTGGCGCGATTTTTTTCTGACGCCAATGTCATATACGGAACGGGTACTTAACTGGAGTCAAAGTATCCTTATTTTGCTTGATATGGTAAGCCGGATGTTGTTGTTTATGCTGTTGATGTTTTCCCAAATTGGTGTTGGAAAAAAATCGCGCAGACTTGTACAAAGTTATTTTTCATTTATAAAAATTAGTAACTTAATTTTAAATATCAATTAAATTGAAAGTACTCGAGATAACACATTTAATAAAATTTCTGTATATTTTGATATTAATATGTTTAATTTATATTTTTAGACATGAATATCACTATTTAGACATGTTCATTGAAATAGAAAATCGAGAGTGGAAAGATCTAGCGAGTGCGGTGGCCAAGCTACAGGACCAACTAGCCTAATTCATCGGTTGACAAATGTTATATCCAGATAGTTTCGCACGTCTCATACATAATGGACTGGTGCTCCATCTTCCTGGAACCACATTATACGTCGGATTTGTAGGGAAACGGCTTTCAACATTAAAGCACATAAATTAACGTCTGAATTCCATTTTTAATTATTAAAGGTACACATATATTAAGACAGACTTTAAATACAATTAAATACAACAAACCCAACTGGAGTGAAAAATTAGCCGGGGCCAGGAATCGAACCCGGGTCGACAGCATAACGTGCTGTTGCTCTACCATTAAGCTACCCTGGCCGATGTCCTAGCCTGGCAGGACATACGGTTCGAGTAGGTAGTCTCCAATTATTCCTGTCCAAACATTTATGGAAAAGAGACGCTGATGAGCATATGAATAAGTGGAATGTGTATTTACATCCGCCGATACATGTTGATTTTGGCTGTTAAACGAACATTCACGTGTGAAGATGCACTCATCTGCGAAGAGCACAGTTGCCCCAAAATCCAGATTTACCACGATCTACTGCAGAAACCAGCGAGCAAATTCCGTACGACGAGGATAATCCCTTTGAGACAGTTCATGGACTCATTAAAAATTATAAGGATGCAAACATTCATCATTCTGTTTTCATCATATAGTGGAGTGCGATAGAGGTAAGCCTAGCTAGTGCTTGTACTTGGCTGATCAGCAACCATATCCAGTATGGCTTCTTCCACAACTAACGTTCCGTCAGTCCTTGCATGACCTGCATCCGACCGGGAAGCGGAAAAGTATCCCGTCTCACACAACTGTCGGAGCAAGCGCTGAAACATTTTACGATCCTGTTGGGAAACCGCTCTCCGTACAATCATTGAGCTTCTTAACCTTTTCCATTTGCAATTCCGTAGATAAAAAGTTTAACAGCTTTTTCCCTATTAATAAAGGGCAACATCTTCCGGTACGTTACTACCGCGATTGACAGTTGCACACTCGGCAGCTTTTATGTATTAATCGAAGCAAATTTTTGCATACGCGTTCTCTTTCTTCTCCATATCACATTTGCATGCTATTAGCGTCGCTCTCCTCCAGATAACTCGCAACAGGAATGGAGCTTTAACAATTCCATGAATCAAGTTTCTAAATGTGCCAACACCTTTGCGTTTTATTTCCAACCATACATTCTTTGATAAAAGTTGTTTGTTTGAATGTCTACTACCACTTATTAATGTTTTCCCCATCTTTTATGAAATAATCTGTAGGTATTTACCCAATACATGCCAAAATGGAAAAAATAAAAATCCCCATTCAATCTCTAGCGCACTTCTAAAACTCCAAAGCAAAAAATAAACAAAAGCCCACTTGCAGAAACAATCACATGAATAATAAAATCTCTGTATGATGATCTTGTTCCAAATAATAAGTTCTCGCCGTTGAAGATGTAGGTTTTTTAGCGTATGCGCCAGGGTTCGTTGATATATATCAATGGATATATATCATGATATATATCTTGATATATATCCGATATTTATTTTTAAAATATCAAGATTTTTGATATTTTCGATATTTTCAAATTCTTGATATTTATTTTCAAAATATCCAAGATGTTTGATATTTTGTATATTTGATATTTATTTTCAAAATATCGTCGTCGAAGTTAATTTTGATATTTTCTACAGTCAAAGCAAGTGTAAATGAAATTTCCACCTGTTATTGACTGTGTCATTCTGTAGATAATGAACTTTTGCCTCTGGCAGTGATTTTTTTAGGAAAAAGAAGAAAACAAATCTTTTCCAAGCTTTATGTTAGAAACTTTTATTTTTAAATATAGAACTAATAATTATCTGGGACAGTTAATTCAGAACAGACATTGAAAGATAAAATGTAATTTAGATAATCATTTATATACAGCCTTGGTTTGTTGATATATATCTGGTATTTATTTTCAAAATATCAAGATTTTTGATATTTTTGATGTTTTTATATAGTTGATATTTATTTTTAATGTATCAAGATGTTTCATATTTTCTGCATTTGATATTTATTTTCAAAATATGAATGTGTGCAAGATATTTTTGATATTTTCAGTCGTACTTTGTAATATTTCAGTGTAAATGAAATAAATTTTCAACTGTTATTGACTATAAAGAACTTTTGTCTCTTCTAGATGCGACTTATTTAGCCAAAAAAGAAAACAAGTATATTTTTAAAGCTTTAGATTTGAAACTTTTATTTTTAAATGTTGAACTAATAATTATGTGGGGCATAATTTATTCAGAACAACCATTGAAAGATAAACTGACAAATTTAAATAAGCAGTTATATACAGCTTCATTAGAAAAGAATTTTTTTCTCAAGCTTTGGTTCAGTTGAGTTTAAACTATACAACATGTTAGGAAATACAAAATAAGACATTTTATACTTACATTTGTGTTAAAAATTTTCAATTAAAAAACTTTTTTGTATTTTCAATTTTGTTTTAAAAATGTCTGATTTTTTTCATACCTGATCTTGATACTGAATGCTAGCTTTCAGTTATGTTAGTTTATGTTAGTTTTTTTTTTTTTTAAGTGTATAAAGCAAATTGTTACTGTTTTCATTTTTTTCATATTCAATTTTGTTCTAAGTGAAAAAAAAAATGTATTTTAAGAATATTGTTTAAGTTTTCATGTTAAGTGCAATATGTATTAGTTTCTAATCTATATTATGCTCAAAAACATTTATTATTAGCGGTAAGTTGGCTGCTTTGAAAATATCGGATATATATCGAAAATATCGGATATATATCAAAATATCGGATATTTTTGATATTTTCGCAAATATCATGATATTTACGAACCCTGGTATGCGCACAAGCAAAAGCATCTCCGCGAATAAATATTATTGTGTATAGAGACATAGGTGAAAAAAAGTATGGTGATTGATTCAGGCGTTTTCAAGAAATGACTTCCAGAAATAGATTTTTTTTTAAACAGTAAATATTATTTTTTTAAAGCATCGTTATGAAGGAAAAAGTATTCTCTATAAGTGGGTATTTTTTATTTGCTCGTATTTTGTTCATGATATCAGATGCGGATATTTTAAAAATTGCATAAAAATTGCTGAAACGGTACTCGAAAATGTTTTTAAAGGGTTAATATTGATATTTTTTCAAATATATTATACTTCAGGATGCTAAAGTACAAAATTTAAATGTGTACTTTTTGTGTTATCGTATTTAGATTAGTTAAGCTGATTCGCGCTGGGGAAGATGCGAAAAACGTGTATTTTCACACTCTTGGTTCTGCATGTGGGAAACGGGGTTTCGGGGGCATTGCTATTACTTTTCATGCCATTTTGCAATATCTGTTATACTTTTATTTAATTAAAAACTAATTAAAATTATAAAATATAGCTTCGAGGTTCATAATTACAGACATAGAGGTAACTATAATTAACATCTTGTAGAACTACGCGCAGTGGTCTCTTCAAAACACAGCACACAGACAGAAATGCAGACAAAATTCTTTCCTTATTATTAATGATATTAAATTAATTTGACATTTTACCTTTATTCTAAAGGTGTTACTTTCAATAAACGAAACATTCACTATGGAAATTTTTAACAAAACAAACCGACAAGTATTGTGAATTATGAAAATTAATTCAAAATGACGTTACTTATAACTTTAAACTTAGATTTATTTTTATTCTAAGTTATCAGATATCTAAACGACATACGATTGTAAAAAATTACAATCGTATTATGTTCAACATCTATATTTAGGTTTTTAAATATATATAAACATTTTTGTCTTAACATTTGTGGAGGGCTGTTTTAGAACCTTATCAAAACCTTAAATGCATATAAATAAAATAAATTAATGAAAACCTTAAAAATATCCGATAAAACCATTATGAAAATTATCGATAAATATATTTTTAAGCACCATTTTGTTCCAAAATGCGAATAGTTTACACTCGAGGAATAAAAATGCTTCTGTTAGCTTAATTCTTAGAAATGTTTAGTCGATAGATGTTAAAACTAAAATATATGGATTTAAAATAAGACTTAAACAAAATTAGATGATTTTTTTTAAGAGGATCGTCAAAAATATATTTTTATTCTTTATTTAAAAAAAAAAAAAAAAACTTTTTTAGTTTGTTACATTTTTGTCTGCAAAAATAAAGGGAAAATATAGAGAAGAAAACAGCAGAATAAAGGGAAAATATATTCACTGTATGAGCAAAATAAAAGAGAAAAAAACTGTAGCAACATATCGAAGATTTGTTGCCTTGGAAACTAAACACTTATTGTTTACTCGAGTCGAAGAGGGTAAAATTAAATATACAAGAATAAAAATCAATATGCAGATAGAATGCAGTGATTTCTGCATAAAAATGCCAAGATCAATTTTAAATAAGTACTTGTTCTATTTTTTTTCCGAATTAAGTTTACTTAAGAACATCTTTTTATGTCAAGAGAGGGTTTCAACGAGAAAAATACATTTTTATTATTTATGTGTTGACAGATGGCGACTGATGAAAATAAAATCCATTTTCTTTTTACTAAGATATATTCAGTACAAATTAGCGAAATCAGTTTTATTTTTTTTATTTCTTTAATTGAAATTATTAGTTCTTGAGTATTAAAATAATTTAACGAAAAATTACATTTTAATTGTCATTCATAATCCGTACAATTTTCTGGTAAAGAGAAAAAAAAAACATTTCGTGAAAATTGTGATTTCAATAATTTAGATCGTTAAATGCATATCACACTTTTTATGTGTCATTTAATTATAGTAACTCAAAAATAATTTACGTTATCAAATTTAAATAAATCCATAAAGAAAATCAAGTTTTGTTAACGGAACTATTTTGTTTAACAACTTATTTTAAATATTTTATAACTAAATGCCGCCACTGTGACGGGATCGACCGCAAAGGTTTAAAGCAGTCGAAACCTGGCTTTACAGATAGAAAAAAAAATGCATGGGAAGTTCCCTTTAAAGAATCAATTAGGTTCTAAAGATCGAACATCTTTATTGACTTCTTACAAATCTTAATCAACATTAACTGATAGTCTCTATATTAAACCAAAACCTTTAAATCGTTCCATCTCTCAATATGAGTAGCAATAACGATAAAAATTCAGATATTCCATTAACAACAGAAAATCAGCGACGTAGTAATCCAATCAAAGGATCTCATAAGCAATTCATAGAAGATAATTTTAAATCCAATAATAACATATTTTCAAGAGAACGGCATGATGCACCTTCAGGATTTTCTAAGCAACCAAACTAACGAATAATCTCTATTCTGAAACCGTGCATGAAGTTTTATTGTTCGGTGCGCATGAAAATAGCATATGTTTATTTAATTTCCCACTAATGCCTTTTGATACTTGATTTAAGTAATACTGAATAACGCAGGTAAGACTAAATATCTTAAGCATTTAGAATAATTTTGTTTATTTTTTAATACGAAAGGAGGCTTTTAGGAAATATTCCGTTAAACTATTCTATTACAGGAAAACTGCAGTTTATTTTAAGACTTCTAAATTAGTCACATAGATTTTTTAAGGGGCAGGCCACCTTCAGTAGCATTGTTTGATTTTAACAATATTGAGAAATTTTTGAAGATGAAAATATTTCTTTAAATTAAACATTTTTTAAAGAGTTTTTAATTTTACGAATCTTTGTTTACGTATTCCATTTAATACGTTTAATTAAAATTAATTAAAATTTAGTTTTATTAACACATACTAATTAAAGATTTTTATTGAGGATATTTTGCCCATATATATTCTTAAAATATTGTACTTTAACTACAACCTAAAATAATAGTAAAGTTCAACGATGAAATATTTTTTCAGGAAATTAAACCATAAAATACAAAATTTATAATAAAATTTCAATAAAAATGTAAAATAAAATAAAATAATATTACAGGCACTTACTTAAAAGCAGGTCGAGATAATAAAGATATATAAATTACAATATAATACACAATTTTATGTTTCTGTGATACTTACAGGGTTCGTACCCTATTAAGCCACGCCCCATTTTGTAAGATTTCTGCCACCACTATTATTATAAAGATAATTTTTTTCACGATTCATGAGCTAGCATATAGCTTTAAGCGATTACTGGTGGTACAGTCCTTACAAAATGGGACGTGGCTTAATAGCGTGCGAACACTGACTTAGTTTTGGAACTAGTGTGCGCGAAATGTAAAAAATATATGTTTAAAAAAAAAAAAATTACCGTAATTTCCGATGTATAGCCCGCGGATCAAACAATCGTGTTTAGCCACTGAAATTTTAAAAAATAAAATGTAACATTTTAGATCACGGAAAATATTTGTCTTCAAACGCTGAATAAAATTTCTGGGTGCAAACTGAATTGTTTGACCTGCGGGCTATACACCCGAAATTACGGTACTTTAAAGTAGAAACTTACCTTGATTTGAATGGGCATCGTTACACATATTTTTATCATACGTATGGTTCTAATTGGAATATCGTCCTTTTTTTTTTTTTTTTTTTTGGTAGTATGCTATTATTTTATATTAGAATTTTTTTCCTGTTTTAAAAAATTTAATGTTATCTCGAAAATTATACTGAATTTACGTTTAATGTATAGTCTATTAAGTCAACGTCTTTATAGCGATGTAACATATGAACTACTTCGATTTCAGAAGTTTATTCTGACCTCTTTCATATATATATATATATATATATATATATATATATATATATTTGTGTAATAACAAAAGAAATAATTTTTTTAATTTTAATGGAGGACATTTCTTAAAAGAGAAAAACAGAAAATTCACAAAAAAAAATAAGTTATTATAGTATTGAGTGCATTAGCACTACTTGTAATAATATAAATAAATGTTCTCAAATATTAATGGTAATAATTGCCAAACTGTTTGTATATAAAAAAATAAATAGCAAAAAACTGTTTAAATCACATTTAACATGCTCAAATAACTCAGAAAAAATCTATTGCAATTCTTTGACTTTCCAAACATTGACTAGATGGCGCCAAAAAGATGTTAATATTTATTAAAGTTTGTAAAGAGCAACCGGATGGTCGCGTGTGGGCTTTTTCTATAAGGATTGGCCAATTATCAAAACAACACAAACGTTTATTATACACATAGGACGGGACGGTGAACACAGACTGTCACAAACAAAGGTACACATGACACTAAGTCATATCAACAAAACTTATAGTTTCATCTTGATTCTTTACGGCTGGCACTAGCCAAAACCGTTCTCAGTAGTTTTGGATCACCTTCTTAGGCGAAGCCACCCCAGATTCTGCTCTGTTTCTCCTCTTTTGTCCACAGATGGCGCTTCTATAGGTGAGAGGGGTTGTACCAACATCACACCTCCCCCATTCAAAGTTTTGATTTAGTCTTTAAAGACTAATCAAAATCTAATGGAATCTCTATAAACATTTTAGCATACACACTATTAATATAAATCAAAATTACAATACTTAACATAAAGATAACTAAAAAGAATAACTAAGATACTATGCAATATGAGATTATGATACTAGTACAAATACGTTAAAGTTCTAGAATAAATATTTTAAAGTTCAAATAATAATGTTCAATCAATTAATGTCCACAAAAGTCATATTCAGAAAAGTCTTGGAGGAAACATATAATCACAAACAAAATAAATCAAAAGTTTATCGTGAGTTTTTTTTCTGAACGGCAAAGTCTCTTTCGTTTAAGTCCAGTGTGAGGCATATAGTCTGCTTAAGGAATCTGCATTAGTGTGGAGATTTCCACGTCGATAGGCTATGTGGGCTTGAAATCGCTGCAATGCCAGAGCCCACCTCTGAAGGCGCGCACTTTGGGATGCACAATCGGTCAAGAATTTCAAAGGATTGTGGTCACTCACAACAGTCACTTGCGAGCCATATATATAATGTTCAAACTTTTTTAGAGCGAAAATAACCGCGTAGGCTTCCTACTCTATAGTAGCATAATTTTCTTGGCATTTCGATAGTTTTTTGCTAATGAAAGCAATGGGATGTTCTTGGTCATTTTCATCTTTTTGAGATAGGCAAGCACCTATCGCGTACGATGAAGCATCTGCATGTATGATGAAGGGTTTTGTAAAATTCGGTGAATAACAAATGGGCTTTTGGCTGATTGCCTGCTTCAGATCACGGAAAGCTGTTTCACACTGCTCAGTCCAGGTAATTTCATTAGGAGCACGTTTTTTTGTAAGTTCAATTAATGGTCGGGCTATTTCAGAGAATGTCGGAATATAGGACCTATAATAGGACAGAAGGCCTAATAAACTTCTGACATCTTTCTTGGATTTCGGCACTTCTAAATTTTGGATGGCTGCTACTTTCTTTGGATCAGGAGCATGTCTGCCTGATCCTACCACATGTCCTAGGAATTTTATCTGGGATCGTGCAAAGACACATTTCTGAAAATTTACTGTCAGGTTTGCTTCTTCGAGGGTTGTCAGAACAGCGTCTAGGTGCTTGAGATGGTCAGTCCAGTTATTAGAAAAAACTACCACGTCATCTATGTATGTTTCGGCATATTCTTTATGTTGGACTAAAGTGCGATTCATGGACCTTTGAAACGTGGCTGCCGCGTTACGTAGCCCGAACGGCATAACTATGAAGGAATATTGCCCTCGGTGTGTGACGAAAGACGTTAAATGTTTAGAGTCTTCACTTAATCTTATCTGCCAGTACCCTTTCAGTAAGTCCAACAGGCTGATGAATTTCGCTGGAGCGACTTTGTAGAGCAAGTCGGTAGCGTTAGGCATAGGGAATGAATCGACTTCTGTCTGGGAGTTTAAATATCGATAGTCCACACATAATCTAACTGAGGAGTCCTTTTTGGCTACTCATACGATCGGATGAGCATATTCACTCTCCGAGTGCTCGATTAGTCCTAAACTTAATAATTCTTCGATTTGTCTGTCGACTTCACTTTTGAGTGCCTCTGGGATTCTGTAGGGCTTCTGACGTTTTGGTTGGTTATCAGGTTTTAATTTAATTTTATGTTCTCCTACATTTGCAATTTTAGGGATTCCCGACTGAAGGTTGGAGTGTCTACGTAATATGCTGATCAGTTGCTCCCTCTCATCTTCTGTTAAATGGTCCAAGTGTAATTTTTGGTGGAGGTTATTTGGATCGTCTTTACTAATCTGCGGGATGTTTTCGATCTCACCGAAATCGATGTCATCATCATAGATGACGCCTATGTGTGTTGTCTGAGCTTTTAATTCTCTGATTTTATTCGCGTGTAAATGCTTTATACTATTATCTGGCAATTGTACTAAATAACTATAGGGAGACATCTTTTCAAGTATCGTAGCTGGTGCTGTCCACCTAGCGTATATTTTGTGATTACTATCCGGAATTAATACAATAACTTGATCATTCGGTTTAAATTCTTTATGTCTAGCTTTCCTGTTGTGATAATAAGCGTAAGCCTGCTGCTGATCCTTGCAAGAAATTCCGGCATGCACGGCTGCTTTTTCCAACTTTATTTTCAGGTCATTTAAGTAATTGGTAACTGAGCCTAACTGGCCAATTGGTAGAGGTGTTTCGTTGGTCCATGATGACTTTAATATGGAAAGAGGACCAGTTGGACGCCTACCATATAACATTTGGAATGGACTAACGTTCGTCGTAGCATTTGGTACCTCCCTGTATGCCCACAACAAAAAGGGTATGTGTTTATGCCAACTTCCGGCATTTTCTCTTATAACATGGTGTATCATCCCTTTAAGTACCCCATTCCATCGTTCCACCAATCCATTCGACTGTGCGTACCCCGGAACGGAAAAACGCGGGGACGTCCCTAAACGTTTCATAAATTCTTTCGTGAGGGCCGAAGTGAAGTTTTTACCCTGGTCGCTAGCTATTAATTTAGGAATTCCGGTCCGTGAAAATATCTGCAAAAGGGCATCGCATGTGGATTTTGCAAAAAGATTTCGTAAACAGACCGCTTCCGGCCAACGCGTGCACTGGTCTACCGCGGTTAGTACGTACTTGTACCCTCCACTAGCCGGTTCTATTGGGCCTATTACGTCTATATTTACAATCTGCATTGCCTCGTCAGGACGAGTAACTGGGGTTATTGGTATATCATCAAATTTATTTGCTTTCGCTCGAAGCTGACAGGACAAACATTTGTCGCAAAACTCGCTCACATCTGTCTTAATCCCAGGCCAAAAAAAGAATATTTTAATCTTTCAGTGGTCTTTCGTTTTCTTAAATGTCCACCCCAGGGGCTTGAATGAGCGAGCTCTAGCAACTGCTTTCTACGCAGCTCGGGCACGAGCAATTGATGTACCGTTTCCCCTAATATTTTGTCACGATGGTATAACAGATCGTCCTGAACAAAATAATTATTACGCTCATTTTTGGCATCTGTCCAACACTGATTTAGTGATGCATCCGTCTTTTGTTCCCATTTAAATTTTTCCGAGTCGTTCGTGAAATTTCTGGTATTTTCATTGCCATCGTTATCAATATTCTCGTTTGCATTTCCTATTTTAACCTGCTCGGCCTCCGTAGCAGCGCAAGCTAAATCTAAATCTACCGCGTTGTTTTCACTCGTACGGGGCAAATTTATAGTACTAAAATCATTTATTGTGGTGTCGGGTTCGTTACTTTCGCTTATTGTGCTTAATTCCTTATGAGCATTTAAAGATAACAGTAAATCATTAATTAAATTATCAACCATCGCGCACGTTATTACTATTTTTGGGAACACCCTGCAATGTACTTTATCTGCAGCTATGCTTAATGGAATGTTTATTAACGGTGCTCTTAACTCGTGTCCGAAAGCTGATTTAAGTATAATTGAACCGCATGGTACTTTAAAATGCTCCGGTACACAAACGCTCTTTATAATTGAAATCTGAGTACCGCTATCGACGACCCCTCGCAAAATTTTATTCTCAAATTCTAAGTCTATAAATTGGAGTGGTTCAATTATTTTTTTCTTTTCTCGCACCCGTTCTAAATCAAATACATTCCGCGACATTACTCGGGCTGTCAGCGCATTTTCATTCGTATTGTTTTCTGATTTATTACCCTTCCCAACTAAAGAATTACAAATTGACACGTGATGTAATTTAGAACACAGCCTACATTTAGTTTTTTCCGTACAATATTTAATTATGTGTTTTCGCTTCAGACAAGCGAAGCACCTACCCTCAGCTTTTAATTTATTAATCCTTTCCTGAATTGAATATCTGCCACATTTTTCAGTTAGATGATTATCTGACCTACAAAACAAACAAACATTCTCTAAAGCAAACACTTCAGCTACGCCAGATGTTTTGTTAATCTGTTTACATTCCGGTAATATTCCTGATAAGTACTTTGGCCTTGAATGGTCAGAAGATAAATTTATAATTTGAGTTTGCTTTTCCCTAGCCTCCAAATCATTTCGGATAAATGATAATAATTTATCCAAGCTGTAATTCTCTTCAGAATTTTTGACACTTGTCTATTGAACTCAAGCGATAAATTATACGGTAATGCTTTTAATATTATCGGAGTCAATAATGCATCAAAACTGTCCGCTTCCATTTCTAATGACCTTAGACTACGAATCTGCGTTTGAATAGCGTCATATAATTTACGTAATGACATGACGTCATGCGATTTTGTAACCGGTTTTAAAGTTAACAGCGTATTAATATAACTGGTAATAATTAAATCTTTCCTACCAAATTGTCTTTTAAGTAAGTCGACTGCTTCTATGTAATTTTTATCAGATAACGCAAAACCCGATATAGAATTATACGCACTCCCTCCTAAATAACTGAATAAATAATTCATTTTCTCAATATTTGAGAGGTGTTCATTGTCATGTACCGCTGTTTTAAACGAGTTCCAGAAATTCTGGAAAAGTTTAATATCTCCATAATATTTCTCAATTTTAAGTGTCGGTAGTTTGACCGTGTTAGGAAATTCTACGCACTTATTTGCGGGACATACAGGGGGTGGGGGTTCTTTTTGTTTTAATTTTTTATTCACTCTGAACTTCCAGAGCGTAATTTTTTCCTGGTACTCTGCCGACGCCTTGGCATCTTTCTCGACTTCAGATAAATCATCAATTAATGTTAGGATTTCGTTATCCTCTTGTTTCAAATCACTACCTTTCTGTTCTAACATCACCAAATTTTCTTCAAGATCGTCTAAGTTTGGCGTGTCGGACACAAAATTATCTTCGATTTTTTTAATTATTGACGTAATAGAACTTTTTGTGACTCCGCGAGCTTTTTTTAATTTTGATAACTTATCTGCCATACTTAAAGTAATGTAATAAAATCTTACCTCCGTGAAAATATAATCCGATACGGGTAATATAAATCAAAAATAATCCGCACGTCCAGGGAAAAAATAATCCAGGGATAGGGTATCCTTACTGCACATTAAATTCACTTGTTGAATTCACTTTGGCCAAATCCCACAATACTTCTGACGCCAGTGTAAAGAGCAACCGAATGGTCGCGTGTGGGCTTTTTCTATAAGGATTGGCCAATTATCAAAACAACACAAACGTTTATTATACACATAGGACGGGACGGTGAACACAGACTGTCACAAACAAAGGTACACGTGACACTAAGTCATATCAACAAAACTTATAGTTTCATCTTGATTCTTTACGGCTGGCACTAGCCAAAACCGTTCTCAGTAGTTTTGGATCACCTTCTTAGGCGAAGCCACCCCAGATTCTGCTCTGTTTCTCCTCTTTTGGCCACAGATGGCGCTTCTATAGGTGAGAGGGGTTGTACCAACATCACAAAGTTCGAAATAAAAAAGAAAAAAGCCTTTCCATTTCTGAATAATTCTTATAATTATATGTTGAAAAAAGTTGCCCATAGAAGTTTATTTTTTCAAAAATAGCCAACAGATGGTAACAACAAAAAAATTTTGATTCGAGATTGAAATTCCAGATTTTCTCTGTCTGAAAAAAAGAGATTTTAAAACCGGTGCGCAAAAAAAAATAAAAAATAAAAATAAAATAAGACTTTAAAATGACAAGAAAAAGGAACTTATTTTAATTAAATCCATCTGAAAAGAAAGTATAATAATAATAACAATCAAAGTTTTAAATTCCCCTGAGAGATTCGAATCCATAATCCAGCGTGGAAGAATAACGCTTTACCAATGTGCTATGGACACTTTACGAATTATACTGGCATTAAAATTATGTTTTGAAAGAAGTAAGAAAAATTCATGCGTCAAGCATAGATTATGAAACACTTTCCAACACATTCAGAATAATGTAACGAAACTGCATCGTTTAAAAAATTAAAATATTACGTCTAATTCAACCATATGGAAACGCGTAATACATTTCAAAACCCAATTTATGCTGGACCCATCCACAATCGTAAAATGCGAATTTTTTCAGCAGCCCTGTATATGATACACAGATTTGAATCTATTAACTACATGCATGCCAAAATTTAGTTTACTTAAGATATAGAGATACTTCAGTTGAAAATTTACCTTCGGCAATTTCCTCTAATACGGAGAATCAGCATAATGTCATTAAAATTCTCTACCAACGATTTTCCCCCATATACCATAATGTAATGGAATACTTTTGAGTGCCCCTGTCAATGAACGATTAATCCTACATACTTCATATACAATACGAAACATGCTTTGATGACCCTAAATAACCTTCATCAATTTAATGAAAATCCGAGTATATTTACGGGAGTTGGAGCATGGACAGATGGACAGACAAACCGAATGCATAAACACTTTTCAACTTTGTTGGAAAGTGTTAATAAAAGAACGAATTCATTTAATTAAAGTAATATAAGACTTTTTCAAAAATTAATGACTTTGGATAAATCAGGGGGTATTCTACAGTATGCAGAAAAAAAATAAATCACGTCTATAAGTTACATTGTTTCCGAGTGCGAGCGTTGTGACAGACAGACAACGAAGCGAGACAATAAGGATTTAGTGAGATGAACGAAACCCTTAGGCTAATGTCAGATGATTGTCTATTTGCACGCTTTTTGTTTCAACATGAAAAAGAAACCCCTGCTCACGAAGGTGTTTCTTTTTCATGTTGAAACAAAAAGTGTGCAAATAGGCATTCGTCTGACATTAACCTCGAAATATCAATAAGAGCGAAGTATATTCATCAAACTAATATATTACCGTCAACTTTGGTCCTTGAGGGGATAGTTTGTTCCATCCCGTAAAAAAAGGTTTTATTCTTTGTATTGAACAAGTGATACAAGATAACTCGGAGTTTTGCCCTTGAAAAATATTTTAGACCCTACCATAATTTATGTATTTGAATAGTTTGGGGGTAATTAAAAATTTTTTAGTGGCAACACTAGATGTTTTTGTAAACAACTGTTTTCGTGTGTAGTTTTTAACTCCCCAGACTTTCTATTGTGAGACATTCTGTATAAGAGATACAAATAAGGTAAGTGTCAAAATATTACCTTTAGTATCTTTTAACCCATGTGTGATCATAGTTTTTCCTTTAACTTTTTATTTTGACAGAAAATGTTTACGTTTTCATAAAGCTAACACGAAAACTAGTTTTTCGGGGCTACTTTGTGCCAGGCCTTCTTTTGTCCGGAAATAGCCCCTGTTACTCAGAAATGCCTTTTATACAACCAAATCTCTTTAAAAAATGTATTAAGTAACATTTTTTTCACATTTTTTTTTCAAATGTTACTTTAGCAAAGTGTTACAGTAATTATTTTTGTTCCAGTTGCTGAGAATAACATGATGAAAACTGTTTCTTGTGTCTTTAATATTAACATTTGATTTATTATGTTTAAAAAAATTGTTTATCAAGTTTGCAGTGTTAATTCATTAGCAGATCCCATTGCAATCAATTGCTAATTGGTTTCAATATTCCAACATATGAATTATATTAATTTTATATTAAAATATGTTAATGGACCAAAGAAGCCCCTAGCAGGGACTACTTTGTTCCAAAACTTTAAAAATAGTTAAAAAATAAAAAAATAAAAAATTGCCTCTTTAAAACCACACAGTTTGCTTCATTGTTTCTTGTTAATTTATTACAATTCAATTTCGACGTTGAAAAATCATATAAATTATTTTTTAATAATGGAAATATTAGTGGAACCAGTAAAAAGTGGCCGGTAGACGATAGTTCGAATATTTTCAAAATTGCAACTAAAGTACTTGTCACTATTAAAAGCCAGAAAATACTCAAACGTCAATACAGTGTTTTTTTAATTTTAATTATCACCTTTTACAGTGTACACTATAAGACTTTAATTCAGGAATTTTACTATATGCCTTAAAATTTATTTATGCAAATTGCCGCATATTATTGAATTCTCACATATACTATACACATTTACTCTGAATTAGAGAGTTTGCAAATATCGCACGCATTTCTATTGATAGTACAATCATTTACCGATCCATATTCTATTAAGACAAATTCAATGAAATCACGTGCATCTTCAAAATTTGTAATATGGCTTACAAATAAATATGTATATGAAGAGGTGCCTAAAGATTTAATTAAATTAATCTTCTCTTGAACTTTGAATGGTTTGTTTGCAATATTTATCTAGCGTCACTGTTGATCATTTGCAGCTGTTCAAAAGAGAAAATTCGAAAATAATTCTTTTATCATCAAAACTTTTATCGCATTGAGACACTTAATGATAAACTATTTTGGGCTACAATGAATATTATTATATTATGATAAAACATTTTTTTTTCTTTTTCCGCAAAAAATGCTGTACTATTTTTGAACGAATAAAACAATAAATAATTATATTTAATGAAACTATTCAGTATTAAAATATAGAAATAAAAGTTGAAATAAAATATGTTTCAAAAATTTCATATTTAAAACTACACACAATATGTAGAAAAAAAAAGGTGTTAGAAATATAAAATTTCTAAAACAAATAAATTACACTGGCCTCCAAAAGTTGAGGTACAGAGACTGGATGCTTTCGATTGCGCACGTTTTCTCGAATATCTACAAAAATTATTGGCGAATTGTTCTTGAACTTCTCGGATGAAAAGAAGATGTTTGATTTCATATTTCTCGGTGAAGATTTAGTCGGGAGGGCAATTAGGGGCCTAATAATAAATTTAATAATAAAATAATATTTGCGATCACCTATGTAACAGAAAATACTGGAAATGGTTTGTCACTGTGTTAAATGACTATTTGGGTCTTGTTCAACGTTTGTGTGCATTTGTGTAAGCATAGCTCTCATATTCGTGAAGATGTTATTGTGTCTGTGAAAAATGCAAAAGTTTTTTGGTTATAGCATACAGAGTTTTCAACCAAATTTAACACAACTTTCCGAAAACTTGCCAAAGAATAGTAGCAACAGTATACTGCAATTAAGACATGGATATATTGAATATCTCATGAGATATGGCATTTTTATGAAATAATTTTTAACTGCGCATGCGTGGAAGATTTCAAAATTTTTATTTCATAATTTGGTAGTCAGCTATTCTGGGCAACTTCTATAAATATTTCAGTAAAATATCGCGAAAATTCACAAAGATAGGGACGATATAGTGAGTTGCTTTCTAAAAATAGCTTTATTATAAGGGATTTTCCACAATTTTTCAATCAGCTCACTATATATTTCTGAGTTTTCACAATACTTGACTGGGCTTTTTATAGAAGTTACCCAGAATAGCTGACTACCAAATTATGATAGTATAAATAGTATACTGCGATCAAAACATGAATATATTGAATATTTGATGAGATATGAGCATTTTTATGAGATAATTTTTAATTGCGCATGCGCGGAAGATTTCAAAATTTTTATTTCATAATTTGGTAGTCAGTATTTTGGGGTTACTTCTATAAAAAGTCCAGTCAAATGTTGTGAAAACTTAGAAAGATATAGTGAGTTGATTGAAAAGTTGAGAAAAATCCCTTATAAAAAAGCTATTTTTAGGAAGCAACACACTATATCGACCCCATCTTGTGGTCCGCAAACATTACATATACCTCAAAGCAAGAATGTCAAAGTAGCTGCTTTCTGCAGAAAAATGTCTTTGTTAATTTATCAGTGTTTGAAATCCAAAGATAACTATTTTTTTTCTTTATATCTTCTTATATCTTTATTTCGTTTTTCTTATTTTTAATACCACAATCTATATATGTTTTATTATTAGTGACATATTCATAAGGGAAGACAAGACTGGTTGCAATCCTATGGGAAATATGCAAGCTTTAAAACCCGTTTCCTATGAAAATACCAGACCGATTTTGATAAAATTTGGAATTCATATTCACTGGATTTTGCTCAAGAATTATAGCAGACATTTTTTTTTCTGTGACTAAAGCTTTTTATTTTAAAGCACTGACATGTTTTCAGAAATTTGCAATTTTCAGAAATATTTTTTTCTGAAACTAATTAATTTTTTGTTTAACCCTCCGTCTACCAGACGGGTCCATTGGACCCGACAGGTACATACAAAATATTCATTCAAACCAGAAATTTCTTTAAAATAAACTAAGTATGTAAACCAGACAAAAATAAGGTAAATAAATAAGTTAAATAGTTTTAAATAAAAATTCTGGTGTAGAACGTTTTATTAAAACTTGAATAAAATTCCCGGTAGATCTAGGGTTAACTGTCTGCCACATATGATTTTATATATATAGTCTACCACCAGAAATTGTTTTATCGAAATCGCTCGAGTACTTTAGGAGTTAATGGAGTTTTTAGCTGAAAAGTACAATTTTTCGGAGAGCTAATCAACTTAGACACTTCTAACTTGTGTGAAATTATTGCACAGGTTTGTCAAATACACGAAGTAAAGTGTATCAGGGTTCGTACGGGTACCGTTAATTTCAAGGCCCAATATCAGAAATCTTTATAGAAAAATAAATCTAGTTTAAACGGTTGAAATTTCGCCTTATTTCAGGAGAGATTTTCCATAAGAAAATACTGGTACCGAGGAATTTCTTAGCCTGGAAATTCAAGCCCCCGTACGAACTCTGTGTATGTAAATAATTGGATAAAATTTAGTTACGTATAATAAATGAGTATAAAATGTTAGAGTAAAATTAGTGTGAGTGGGCTTGGCATTCCAGTCGTGTCTTCCCTTAACCCACTAAAGCCGAAATTATTTTCCTCTTTAAAAAATACAAAGCTTGCATTTCACACCACTTTTTCTAAAATAGCAATTTTTGTTTGATTTTATCACAAAGTTTAAATCATGAATTAAAGAAAATAATTCTGTTCAAAAATACTGGTATTAAAAAAAAAAAAAAAAAATGAAAAGAAAAAAAAAATAAAAAAAAAAATGGTCGAAACTTTAATGGTACCATATGGTACCGCTAGGCTTTAATGGGTTAACGCAGTTCAATTGGAGTCAAAAACTGTAAGCTGTCTACTGCAATACGGTTAATAGAAATAATACTGAAAAATGTACCAAACAATAAAAGACTGCTGCCTTCTTTTTTTTTCTATAGTTATATTATAATAACTGTACTAAAACGTAAATTGTCAACTATCTTTTAAAGAAAAGTCATGGGTATTTTAGACATGGTCCGATATTTACGCTTTAACATATTGAATAAATTAAATGTTTTAAAACATTTAATATAAGCTAGGATAACTGAATCCACGAAGTAATTGGGAAAAAGGCTATTTTATAAAAAACTGTTGGTGGTTTTTAAGTTTTAGCTTTTGTCAATATTACACCCCTATCTCTACTTCTTAAAAGAGCGTGTATCAAACCAGTCATGGCTCTGTCTTTGCTGTGACAGGTTACCAAAAATTCCAGCTTCTATTTCTTACAAACAACGTCGATTTGCTTGAACTTCCTCGGCTTTTTATTAAAATAAGGTAAGTACTTTTATTAAGAAATAACTTTTTTATAGATTAGGCATATAAATACATTAATATTATTACGTATCTTTACATATTTATTTTATGTTTCAAATGTAAAACCGGGGTTCCAGTTACTCCATGAATTTTTCAAGAATAGGATAACTGGATCATGTATCAGGGGTAAATGGACCATGTGGGATCCAATTACCCCAACAGTTAGAAATATTTTTTTGCAGTTTCCCTTACTACGGAAAATTAATTTCTCCATTTTTTTTTGCTTGCAGTAAAGGAAATTATATAATATATTATTAAAATTAAATAATAAATTTTTTAAAAAGCATGTCGGCAAGTATCAAACCAAATTTCTTAAGTGAGATAACCAAACCTCGAAATTCTAAGATACAGATGAAGAGAGGTACATAAGTAAAAGAGACATTATCAGAAAATTATCGAAACCAATAAAAAATAATTTTGTTCCATATAAAAACATGGTTACATTCTCCACAAATTCATCGGACTCGTCGAACTTTCATTCAGATAAATAAAAAATAGAATGAGATACTTAAGTACTTACGTATTCGTTTGTTCATGGCATGGTGGCCAGTTTGGCCTCCATTTTTTATCCTAATATGCAAATTTATACCAGGATTCCCAAAAGAAGAATTTTTACCTTATGTAATCACGAAATGTCTATAATTAAATAAAGCAAAAAATTCCCTTCTTAAATTCTTAAATTCTGGTATGAACTTGGAATTTCTAATTAAAAATGGAGGCCAAATTGGCAACCCTGGTTCATAGATTTATCTTGTTTTTTTTTTTTTTTTGTTTTGTTTTTTCTCGTAAAAAACCCATGTAACCTTTATACTTATTATCTATACTAAAGTATATATGTACATACTTAATTTTTATGTTTATTGTATAAATAGATCTAATAATTTCACATTTGGCGCTTTTTTTTCACATCTTGACAGCAAAGATTTACCCTACAACACCCTTTAATTGATATATAATTTCCATGATCTGCCTGGTTTACAAATTAAGTTTTTTACACTTTTTCAAACAGGACCTGATATCCCATATTTAAAAAAAAGCGTGTGGAGCATGGACCTGCCAGGTCCAGTTGCTCCATAAAAATGGGGCAACTGACCCATAAAAAAGGAAACAACAAGAATTTTCAGACACTTGTAATTTTGAACATTTCTATCTGCTAGAGTGAACATAACTGAACACATCTACAAAGGTTCAGGCATTAATTCAAATGAACATGCTTTAAATGATAATAAATGATAATAAATAATAATGAAAATAATTCATGCTTTTGGAAGCTGAATTGTCAGAATCTCCTGAGTCACACTGTAAAATCACGGCCCAGTTGCGTCACATAACCTTATGTATTTGTATGTATTTAGTAACTAGCAAAAGTCATGCTTTGCTTGGATTCACAAAGCATTATTTAATAAAATAAATATTTGAAAGTAACAATTTTTTTTTCATCTGTATTAAGCAAAAACGTTAGTTTATGTTATGGCGCATTTTAATTTTAGAAATGTAAATTCAACCAAATAAATAAGAATTTCCTCAGAATTTTTTATTTATGATATAAGACTGGTATAAATAAAATATTTTCGAAACGAAATTTTACAAAATATTTTTTTTTTATTTTCAACTAAAGATCTTTTAAAGATGTCTTTATATTTTCCAATAGCTTCTGGTGTTTTCTCAAATGGTTTGAAATAGATATGTTTCCTATCTTTGTAATTCACATCAAATAATCTTCGATAGCAATCTCAGAATAATATATTCGAAGAGAGATTGAAGAAAGTTATTTCTTCAAAATCCTATTTTCTGGAAAAACATTTGAAATCTGCTATCGTTGATACTAATAATAATTAACTTATTATATTATTGTTATTATTCAACCTTCGAATTCGAATAACACTTTATATTACAATTAAACTATTAATTTTATTTGTTTACAATTCTTATGTTGCCACTTTACAAAAAAAAATCATAATATAATTCTTTTAAAATGAAGTATCATTTGCGTAAATGATTTCACATAATGAGAATAAATTGTGTATTATTTGAATTCTTAATACTGAAAATTAAATTTAAAAAACAGTTATTGAGATATTTTGGCAGAATAATGGAAATATATTTTATTTATTTAATTTAATCATGATTCTATCTATAATTACTAACTTCGTGATTTATTTTTTCTTCTGAAAATATGCGTATTTAATTTTTTATTTGCAAAAATGCGTCCGTAATGGAAAAACATATAAAATAAATAAATTAAAATAATAATTCTTTTAAGGTTATTCTGTAAAAAAAAAAAAAAAATATATATATATATATATACATATATATATAATAATAATAATAATAATAATAATATTGTGCAAATCTACAGATCATAGTTTTATTTTTATGTTTAATATCAAGTCAAAATACTAATTTTTTTTTTTTTTTTTTTTTTTTTTTTTTGTAAAGTGTATGACAAAATGTAATTTTTGTAGCCTAGTAGAAGATTCACTTCGCTCATCCTAATAAATGAATTGTGTTTTTATGTGTTCACGTTGTTTATTTGATTTACTAAGGTGAATGTGACGTTTCAACTTGCTAATATATATATATATATTTAATTACTGTAACCCTTTTTAGTTTCTAAATGACAATGCTTGGTTCATGATCTTTATTATATATAAGAGCAATTGCCAAAAATTCAAGAAGCTTAAATAAAAAAAAAAGTATTGTGTAAAAATACTTTCCTCGTTAGCTCAAATATGATTGGAATTTCGCAGGAAAATGAATCTTTATCCCACGTTGTCGTTAGGATGAATAAAAAGTGATATTAATAGATAGGATATAAACACTTTTTTTTGGAGGTGGAAAAGTTACTGATATATCTTAGTTAGCAATTTTATTAGAACACCACGAGACCACCAAGTTAAAGTAGTAGTACTATTACATAGTATGTACTGCCATCAGGTGCAAACCTATAAAATACATTACATGCTCTTTTTTTAAATAAACAAGAGAGTTATGAAGGCAATGGATATTTAAAAAGTATTAAAAATTATAAATCATTTAAAGTTCTAAATTTAGCATAGTTTAGTTTAGTTGTCTCTATAGCGTTGAGGTTTTACAATTGTTCTTGAAGATTTCCGTAGAGGCACTTGAGGCAACACCGTTTGTAACTTAGCTGTTTTATTATCTATTGTATCTATTGTATCTGAATCTGTAGTTGCTGGATAAAAATCTTCTACTGATCTCACAGATTGACTTAATTCGGATTTATCAGGGCGGAAGTAAAATCTGTTTCTTCTGTAAATATTACCATCTATCCCTTTAATAATGTAGGATCGAGGTTAAGGACCAACCTGGATGACAGTTCCTTGCTTCCATGGTTCGTTCATCTTTTGGCGAAACCAAACTCTTGCCTTATCTTTTAAATTTGAGAGTTGTGCACTATTATTGTTAGCATATTTATTTTGAATCATCTGTCGCTTCTCTAAAGACTCCTTTGCTTCAGCTAACGAAAAATTTGGCCTAAGTTTTTCTGGATGACATGGCAAAAGAGACCTCAGTGGTCTGCCCATTAATAGTTCAGCTGGAGAGGGGAGATCTTGAGATGGTTGAATACGATAGTGTAATAAGACCATATATAGATCTTTTCCATCCTGTAATGCCTTAATTAGAGATTTTTTTATTGTTTGCACGGCTCTTTCAGCTTGACCGTTAGCTCTAGGAAAGTATGGTGATGTGAGATTATGTTCCACATTCCATTCTTTAAAAAAAATTTCACTTCCTCTGAATTGAATGGTGGTCCCCCATCGCTGACCAACTCCTCTGGAATTCCATGTCTTGCGAAAATAGATTTGAAGGCAATTATGACATTTGGTGCAGTATTATTCTTAACTATTTGGACTTCAGCATATTTTGAGAAATAATCAATTAATAACAGATATTGTTGGCCTTTTAGATAAAAAAAATTCACAACCAACCTTTTGCCAGGGCTTCTCTGGAACATCTTGATCAAGCAAAACTTCCTTTTGATTGTTACGCTAATGTTGCTGGCAAGTTTTACATTTCTCAATAAAAGTTTCAATGTCACAGTTCATTGATGGCCAATAAAAATATTCTCTTGCTTTCGTTTTACAAGACTTTATACCCCGATGTGTTAAATGCAACTTTTGCAATATTTCTGCTCTTGCGACCTTTGGCACAACAAGTCTTTTACCGCGACAAATTATGCCTTCATCTGTACAGTACAATTCTTCTTTGCAATGCCAATAGGGCTTAGCGAAATTTCGTGTATTAGGTAGCTTTCTTTACAAAAAAGCTACCTATTGCAGCCGTTCGGAGGAAAGCGATTTCAAAAAATTTTGGTATATTTTCATCGATCATGACCCCCAGACCCCGAAACCACCCTCCGTTCAAAATTGATATATATATATATATATATATATATATATATGACCTATGTCACACTGTAACTCCCGTAATTATGAACCGATTTCGATGTAATTCGGTGTGTACATAGTACATACCAATGTCTCGACCGAGTTCGTTGGCCAGCTTCATCCGCCGTTTTGTTTCAAAATGGCGGCCATTTAAAATTTTTAAAAAAATTTAAAACTTGAAATGTGGTACCAAAAAATTAAAAATGGGAAAATATTTTTTTCTTATGTATTTGACCTTTATACAAAGATTCCGGAGCAGTTTTTGTTTCGTCTATATCTTAAAAAATGGCTGAGTTATAGCATTTTGAATTTCTAGCGTGGCTGACATTTTGAAACGTCCTGAATTTTGTCACGCGATAAAAAGCGTATTTATGAACCGATTTGGATGTAATTCGGTGTGTACATAGTACATACCAATCCCTCGACCGAGTTCGTTGGCCAGCTTCATCCGCCATTTTGTTTCAAAATGGCGGCCATTTAAATTTTTTTTTTTATTTAAAGTTTGAAATGTGGTACCAAAAAATTGAAAATGGAAAAATATTTTTTTCTTATGTATTTGATCTTTATACAAAGATTTCGGAGCAGTTTTTGTTTCGTCTATATCTTAAAAAATGGCTGAGTTATAGCATTTTGAATTTCTAGCGTGGCTGACATTTTGAAACGTCCTGAATTTTGTCACGCGATAAAAGGCGTATTTATGAACCGATTTGGATGTAACTTCGTTTATATATAGTGCATACCAATGTCTCGACCGGGTTCGTTGGCCAGCTTCAACCGCCATCTTGTTTAAAAATGGCGGCCCTTTAAATTTTTAAGAAAAATTTAAATTTGAAATGTGGTACCAAAAATTGAAAATTGAAAAAATATTTTCTTCTTATGTGTTTGACCTTGATAAAAAGATTCGGGAGCAGTTTTTGTTTCGTCTATATCTTAAGAAATGGCTGAGTTATAGCATTTTGAATTTCTAGCGTGGCTGACATTTTGAAACGTCCTGATTTTTCTCACGTAATAACAGGCGTATTTATGAACCGACTTGGATGTACCTTGGTGTGTACATAGTACATACAAATATCTCGACCGAGTTCGTTGGCCAGCTTCATCCGCCATCTTGTTTCAAAATGGCGGCTATTTAAAAAAATTAAAAAATAAAAAAATTTAAATGAGATACCAAAAAATTGGAAAATGAAAAAGATTTGTTTTGTATGTGTTTGACCTTAATACAAAGATTCCGGAACAGTTTTTCTTTCGTCTATATCTAAAAAAAAATGGCTGAGTAATAGCATTTTGAATTTCTCTTGTGGCTGACATTTTAAAACGACCTGATTTTTGTCACGCGATAACAGACGTATTTATGAACCTATTTGGATGTAACTTGGTCTGTACATAGTACATACCAATGTCTCGACCGAGTTCGTTGGCCAGCTTGATTCGCCATCTTGTTTCAAAAGGGTTGCCATTTAAAAAAAATTAAATTTAAAATTCAAAATGAGGTATTAAAAAATTGGAAAATGAAAAAGATTTTTTTTATGTGTTTGGCCTTGATACAAAGATTCCGGAGCAGTTTTTGTTTCTGAAAATTTGTTCTTTTGTTTATATCTTAAAAAATGGTTGATTTATAGCACTTTGAATTTCTAGCATGGCTACCATTTTGAAACGATCTTGTATTTGTCACGCGATAACACACGTATTCGCCTATTTGGATATAAGAAGGCATGTGGATAGTATACATCAACACCTCGACCAAGTTCGCTGGCCAGATTCATCAGCCATCTTGTTTCAAAATGGCGGCCATTAAATTAAAAAATATATATATATTTAACGTGAGGCGCAAAAAAATTAGAAATTGAAAAAGGTTTTTTTCTTAAGTATTTGATCTTGATATAAGGATTCAGGAGCATTTTTTGTTTGTCTTTACCTTAAAAAATGGCTCAGATATAGCAGTTTTAATTTCTATTGTGGGTGACATTTTGAAAAATCGGTTTTTTTGCATGCGACAGCACTCCTATATATTAACCGATTCCGATGTGAGTGAGCATGTGCACAGCAATTACTAAGGTCTCGACCAAGTTCACCGCTTAGCCTCATCCACCATGTTGTCTTAAAATGACAGGCACTTTAAGAAATTGCCGAATTTGGCAGCCAAATATAAGTTACTTTAAAGAAAAGCAGCTTGGATAAAGCTGACTAATTTCGCGAAATTCTCATTCATTATATTGATAAAAATTAGTATTGAATCTCCTATATTCGGTTTCCACTAAATTGAGCTTCGTGTGTTTGCATGATATAAGTTGGCTTTTTTTAAATAAGGATTATGAAAGCTACCTCTTCCTCCCGGCACTGGCCGGAAGGACTTTTTTTTCTTTCAGGCCAACCATTTTGCATGTGGTATAAAACATCTTGCAATTCATTGCCATTGGTCGTAAATGTTGCATATTCTTTCCACTTGTTAGCTGATGCATGAGATAGCAGATTTATCTTAACACTTGTGTCTGATTCTTCCTCATCGGCAAAATATTCTTTGACTAACTGAGCACGAGAAAGTGTATCGGCTATCAGAAGAAGTTTTCCGGGGACATATTCAATGAAATGTTCAAGGCCAAAAACTACAGCGAGTAACTCTTTTTCGATTTGAACATACCGTTGCTGTGTTTCAGTTAATGATGCAGAACCATATGCAACTGGTTTATTATCTTGCAGTAAAACAGCTCCCAAGCCATAACGGCTGGCATCCACTGAAACGGTTACAGCTTTGTCTTTATCAAAATACTGCAAACATGGAGCTTGTACTAAAGTACCTTTTATTAGTTCAAAGTCCCGTTGAACATTTTCATCCCACAACCACTGTGTATCCTGTTTCAAAAGCTGTCTCAATGAATGTGTTAGATTTGAGAGATGAGGCGTAAACTTAGCTAAGTATGTTATCATACCAAGAAACCTTTGCAAGTCCTCTCGATTCTTTGGCGCAGGAAATTCAGTTATAGCCAATATCTTTTTAGTATCTGGTTCTATTCCTTTGTCAGATAATATGTGGCCTAAGTAATTCACAGAAGATTTTGACAACTGGGTCTTGGCAAGGTTAAATTTAAGATTTGCTTCTCTAGCACGTGTTAAAACTTTATGTAGTAACTGGCAGTGATTTTCAATAGAGGATGTTCCAAGGGGTAGATCATCAAAGTAAAGGTTTACTTCAGGCATATCTTCAAACGTGTTCTTCATAGCCATCTGAAACTCTTCTGCAGCATTACTAAGCCCAAAAGGCAGAACTAAATATCTGAACCGTCCCCAAGGTGTTCTAAATGTAGTTAAATATGAAGATTCTCTATCTAATGGAAATTGCCAAAAACCATTTTTTTTTCATCTAGGATAGTAAATATTTTACATCCTTGAAGTCGTGCAATAAGACTATCAGCTGTTGGTATAAGGTAGTGAGGTCGACGAATTACTTCATTTAGAGGCCTTGGATCTAAACAGATGCGCAATTTTTTAGGCGAGTTAATGACAACCATATTATTTACCCATTCTGTTGGTTCAACACGGTTCAAGCGACCAATTCCTGTAAATACATCAGAAAACTGCTGGACAATATCTTCTGGTGTTTGATGGAAAACATTATACATGGGCTTTATAACATTATTAAGTCTTTGGATAACTTTTAATTTCTCACTGGCTTCGAGCCCTAATATTGGACTAGCATTTAAAGAGGTTACTAAAAATTTACATTTCATATCTTTCTTTAAGGTTTTGCAATTAAGAAAACACTCACCTAGAATTGGTACAACGTTGTCACAGTAATCCAGTATAGGTTGTTTGCATTTTCTTACCATTGGCTTTTCACTCCATTTTAATATTTGACTCTTTGCAATAACATTGACTTGAGAACCTGTATCTAGCTTAAATATAACATCATTTCCATTTACTTTTAATTTTTGTAGCCATACAGAATTTGATTTTTTACTCTCAAGTTGATTTATATATTTCAGTTCACCCAAATAAACAAACTCTGTATCACTGTCATTATTCCGTTCCACTGCATTTAGTCGACGCACCTGTTGACTGTTGTTTACTTTATTCCGACATACTTTCGACCAATGGTTTTTTCCTTCACAGTTTCTGCATTTTGTACCGAAGGCTGGACATTTCTGTGGTTCGTGAGATCTGCCACAGTATTTACAAAATATTTCTCTTTTATGATATCGTGCACGGCCATCCTTCCACTTCACTGCATCGACATTCAATCTGCTGATTTTATCGCACATTTCCGCGGCCTGCACTTTACTGTACTCGGCCGTTTTACATTCAGCAACAATTTCTTGCAACGTCTTCTTCTTTCTACTAGTTTCGCGAATTAATCGCTCTTGTAGCGATTTATCAGCCAACCCTTGAATGATTTTATCACGAAGCATCCGATCCGCAAGGTTGCCGTAATTGCATTCAATAACGGCTCTACGTAAACGTGAATAATAGTCCGCAAATTTTTCTCCTCTTTCTTGCTTGATTTCTAAAAATTTAAATGAAGCATATATCTCATTCACATAGTCCTGAAAATATTTATCAAATTCGTCCAAAATTTGCTTCAATGTTATTTCACTGGCTCCTCCTTCTGGCTTCAGATCAAATGCACGAAATTGCTTTTTTAACTCATCACCGCCAACATGCCGGAAGAGCGCTGTTTTTGTTTTTTCGGATTCACCTGCATATTTCAAAGCTTCTATGTAATCTTCAAAATCTTGCCTCCAATACCGCCATGACACGGATGGATTTGATCCCGGTTCAAATGCTGCAATATTAGGTAAACTTCCTGCCATATTGCTTCAATTTCTTTTGTAATATTTAACAAAAATACATGGGTCACTATACTTCTGACACCATGATATATCTTAGTTAGCAATTTTATCAGAACACCACGAGACCACCAAGTTAAAGTAGTAGTACTATTACATTGTATGTACTGCCATTAGGTGCAAACCTATAAAATATATTACAGCTACAATTCCATATAAAATTTAATTAGCATATCTGCGATTTAAGATGTTTCCGTGCTTGCCATTGCTAAGGACATTAAATCTCGAAACAGATATAAAAAGCCTGTCTGTGACTGAAATTCGTTAATCATAATTACCTCAAAGCAGTACAAAAACTGGGAAAACGAAATTTCGATGCCAGATGATACCAAAATATTAAATATCAAATAGCCTTACTGTGCACACAGAAAAAAGCCTGCAATGAGATTGAAACATGAAACTACCTAATTTATCAATAGAAGATCCTCTAAGAAATCAGTGGACTTTGTTGCAATAAATCGTGTTGTTTTTATTTATATGTTTTCCAATGATTGAATCCCTACTATATGTGAAATAAAACGGCTTTATCTAATTTTACGATAAATATATCGTTTTATTGTTCGGAATAAAGTATTTTGAAATGAATATTAATCATTCATGTGCTGCTCTGTTTTTTGTTCAATTTTCAGTTTTCCAGAAATATTATTTGTTTTCATAATGATAAACATGTATTAAAAAGACTAAAATATTCTCTATTATCATATATATATATATATATATAGCTATATATTTTTTTAATTTAACATGCTTTAAGCAAAATGTTATATCTCGGAATATATCCCAAAAATCTCTCAGCTGCATATTTCATTTTCTCCAATCTTCAATGCTCTCAATATGTAGTACATACGATTTTTCAAATTAAAAATCCTTTAAAAAGCATATTTGTCTAAATTTATCAAGAGGGATTATTCTAAAAAAGGTAACGCTCATTAAATGCTTCATCCAGATTTTTAATAAAATTCATGCATTCAAGAAATCTTTTTCAGAAAATTTCGATTGTAATTAACTTTCATTTTTTCATCATAAAATGCAAAGAGTGAATTTCTTTCTGTTTTTTTTTTCATTTATGAAAGTCTTTTTATGCTTATTTATTCTTGATTTTTACTTTAATTGACAGTTTCAAAGTTTTAGATAATCATTATTTTTAAAAGTTGTTTCTATTATTATTTCTATTATTATGATATCTATTATTAACTGCTTTAATAACTGCTTATTTAATCAAACTAAAAGCAATTTCTAGGGTGAAATTATAGAATTCTTTTTATATTATATTTAATAGTTCATAGACGGAATTCCGAATAATTTTGAAGGTGGAAAAAGGTGGAGTGTTTAACCCCTTAACGCTCGAATTAAATTACGGTTGAATAATTCAAATTGCTTATTGGCACCACTTTAATGAAAATGAAATATTCACCTTATTTAATGACAGTAAAAACGATACCAAAATATACCCAATTTCACTATTTCGGAGACCACTGACCAGGCCCCTACCTACCGGGATTAACCGAGCTGAACGGGTTTGTAATTGCCTGGAAAGCAGGGCGATGCATTGTGAGTACATACGCCAGATCGCCGCAGGCGGCGGGCCACACCGCGGTGACCACACCAGCAAGCACCCGGGCCGACTATACTAAGCCAAGTTGATGAGTCTCGGTTGTTTATTGCACTTTGCAAAATTATGATTGTTGCCGCACACCACGTACTTGCCATGCCAGTTGGAAAACGGCTGGATTATTTTTTATGCCTAAAAGGTGGTAAACTTCTTAGCTGTGGAAGAGGGCAATTTTGAGGGAAAATTAAAATGGCCGAAAAGCTAAGATTTGCCGCTGTAGGGATAATTTTGGGCCGAATTGCAAGGTAGACGAATCGCTGCAGAGGGAGACGGGAATAAACCCGACATCATTGCCTCGATCGTCATCCTATCTGCAGTGCCTACTGCTCGTTTGTGTTTACTTTGTTTTACCGGTTCCTTAACGTTATATCCTGTTGATTGGTACCTGCACATTGCTACCCAATTTCACTATTTCATAAAACTGGTGGGAATCAAACAATTTGAGTAAAAGACACAGCCCGTGAATATGACGGGAGCGAGAATTAAGGGGTTAAAGATTTTTATTTCAGTTTAGTGGAAAAGTGTTTATATCCTCGCATTGGATCTTAATGTCTAGCCGCGATCTAAGAACATATGCTATTCTTAATGAACCTTTTTTATAAATTTTAAAGCAGCCATTGTCATCTATGTGCGATTAGTACTGTTTTGGAAACAACAAAAGCATTGATTCTGAGTGGTTGATATACGGTCATATGACCCGACCCATTCAGCAAATCAAAATTCAGAAAGAATCTCTTTTTAAGCACAGGCGTTCTCCTCCTACTTGTAGTTAAATGAATAGAATAACAAAAGAAAGGAAAATGTTATATTTCTACTTCCACTGATAAAGGCAGCGGGAGTCAGACTGAATTGTAGAAGCCTTAGTTTGATCGATGTATGAATAGCTATGCCACTGTTTCGTTTTTCGGCGACGTGACGCATTCAGAGAGTTAGAGCTAGAGTTGAGGCAAACAGTGAGCGAGATGGAATAGCCGTCCCAATGCGAATTGCGTTACAATTGACGGTGGTTGGCAAGCGTTAGCGATTAGGGGGCTGAGCTCCAAGTTTTCCATAATAGAGCATGCTGTGTGTAATATTCATTGTTTTTTTATAGAACCAAACAGAATAAAATAAGATTCATCATCGTCTATGAGCAGTGACTGCTCGAATCGCGCAGGCATGTGTATACATTCTGTTGATAATGGCGGCACACAAGAAAATTCCTCAAAATACAGGATGTCTACAAATTATCTTTACAACTCCAAATCAAAATAACTAAAGAATGGAACAAGATATCTTAGTTCTGTAGTCATCATTTAAAATACAATCTCTGAAAGTTTTGTTTGCACCATCAATGCACCTCCATGTGTGCCCTCCCCCCTCCCCTTGTTGTTCGTAGGATGGTGATAATCGATTTCCTGCCATGTCCGCTCTAGTATCTTCTCAGTAACTGTTGCGATGGCTTTACGGTTTGTGTTCGGTTGAACGTGGAATGTTCAACTGTCAGGCTGCGGTACAAACAGATTTTATTGGGGTACGCAGAAATGCTTCCCGAACACGTTCGGCATCCCCTTTACATGTTCCTGGTCATCCAGCCCCCTTCTAATGCAGGACCGTACCAGTTTCTATAAACTTTCTGTGTCATTCACGGATTGCTGTGCTTGATGGTGGTTCTCCTCTATATTTAGTCCTGAAATGCCGTTAGAGCTGTGTGTCTTATCTTGTTTATATGAATCATGAAAACACTGTGATTCATGAAACACACTGCGCCTCCTCTTGTGCATAGCTGCCGTCTCTTCCGCTTTTTTGTACCACAAAAATTGAATAGAAAATTTTACCTTATTTAATCAGCGGATTACAGCGATTTAAAGAGGTGAAATATACAATAAATGTTTTGCGGTACAAAAAAAGCGTAAGATGTTGGCAGCTATGCTTGCGGAGCAGTTATTTTGTGAAAATTTGACGTGATCTTTTCACCACTTACTCAGCGTACCTGAAAAATAAAGCAAACAAAACTTTCAGATATCCATTTTAAATGAAGAATACAGCTGAGATATCTTGTTCCATTCTTCCAATCTAAAACGATTATCAGTATTATCAGATAGAGCCAAGTTTGTTCCGAGAAGAATATCGGATGCCACCTATTCTCAAGTAAACAGCTTCACGTTAAGGGGTCTCAAGACACTTAAAGATTCAAAATTTTCGAAATTTCATTTTTTTTTTTTAGATTCTAAATTCCTATCTTTTCTGATCATTTTAATATAATTGTTTCCTTGAAATTCCCATTAGAACAGAAGTTATGACTTTTAGAATTATACCCGCCAAATAGCTGAAGCGGCGTTTCTGAAACTTTGAAGTCGTTTTTCTCCAAATGACGTTTTTGAGTATAACGCACAGGATATCTCAAAAATTTATGAATATGTTTCCATGAAATTTTCGAAATATATATTCAATATTAGACTGTATAAACCGAACCTAAAATCTCCTTTTTATTTAACGAAAAAAAGAAAAAGAAAAAAAAAAGCAATTTATCAAATTACAACGACCATTTGGAAAATTATTTTTTCGAAGACTAAAATTTAAGGCATAAAAAATCGCACGGAGTTTATCATACATTACGTACGCCATGAGAAACATTAATAGTGTTATTACACGTAAAAATTTCAAGCGACAAAAATCGCCTGCGACTCGTATTTGGTGTGAAATATTTATATGTATTCATTCCTGTCCTATTTATCTTTTTTTTTAAATTTTTAATTGGCTTATTCCATTTTTCTTTTGCGCATGAAAATCTTACAAATTAAAATTTGGCAGAAATTGTTATTCATTTTCTTTCATTTTCATTAGTTATTATCCACCTGAAACTTAATATTATCCAAGCATTTCATTGGCTGTTCGGGAAAAGTCTTTTCCATCGTCAGATTTCTTGGAAATCTGACGACTCAGCTTAAATGAAATTTAATTCTTAAACTTCTAAACATCCCACAATATTACTTTTTACACCGTCGTATAGAGAAAAAAATGTACTTTTAAATGCAATTTGTTTGAAAGCTGTATCTCAATTTGTTTCTGAGTTATTAAATTTTTTTTTTGGTAGTTTTTATTACTCTTTTGTCATAGTGGAAACAGAAGGTATCCATCTCTGTTGAAAGTAAAGGGAAATACAGATTACTATATAGACCAATCAGAAAACGAATAAAATGCGGATTAAATCAATAAAAACCTTCAGATATGCTTTTGATTTCCCATCCTGACGAGAACAATAACCATTTTTCCAAATAATTAAAAAAAAACAATGTTATAGGTGATGATATTTTCAAAATTTCGCATTAACTAAATACAACTTTGTATTAAAAATATAAACATGCTTTAAGTACAGAAATATTTAGTTTCAGGGTAATTATTACAATCTGAAGTATAAGTAGGAACCAAAATTTTCCTTTTAATTTCAAAAATTTATTTTGTAATCCTGCGCGCAAGTTGTTATACCAATTTTCTGTTCGTCAAATGTCTGACAGTATGGAACCCCCTATAAATGCTAATTCTGCATCTTGCAATTTTTTAAATACATGGAAGGAAAGAACATACCTATATCTTTCATACCAATTAAAATTGTGTTATAACCTCTTCAGTTCCGAAACTAAAATGATGATACAAATGCTTATTCATTGGTTTTTTTCCAATGACATCGTAAATGACAGAAAAATATATTTTCTGAAATTGATCCTTTAGGCGCTTATTAATTTAGGTTCAAAATTATGGATCTAAAACTACAAACCCCTTAAAAACATCAATTTAATAACAATTAATCTAAATTAACGCAATCACAAATTTAAGATCTTAAAACAAATAAATAATCTACAAATCCTCAACATTTTTTATTAAAAAAGATTTAAGTTAAATACATATGAAAATTTCTCACTTTCTTGGTCATACAATCTTTTGGACATTTTTAGGCATTTTACAAATTCAGATGAAAATTAACCTTCCGTCTACCAGACGGGTCCATTGGACCCGACATGTACATTCAAAATATTTATTCAAACCAGAAATTTCTTCAAAACAAACTAAATGTATAAATCAGACAATAATAAGTTAAATAAACAAATTAAATAGTTTTAAGTAAAAATTCTGGTGTAGAATGTTTTTATAAAACTTGAGTAAAATTTCCGGTAGTTCTAGGGTTAAATTTATTTTATGTGGGAGTCAGCTTAGATGCTGCAATTTATTCGTTTGCTTTGAACGAAAAAAAAAAAAAAAAAAAAAAAAAAAAAAAAAAAAAAAAAAACATTCAGCTATTAAGAAGTGATGTGAAAGTGTAAAAAAATCGGACATTTTAGTTTTTATAAGGAAAAAAACACAGGTCCCCGTACTGAGACACCTTAAACAAACATGTTGTAAGTATAAACATTTTAAATTAACAGGATTAACACTCACACTAAAATTAATATTATATTGTTACATTTGCATGAATAAATTCAATTACGTAGTGAAGAATGTTTAATTGTAAATTAATGGCATCTTAATTCACATGTTAAAAATCGATATTCCAAATTCTGAAAACGTATACTACACTATAAAAACTACTAGGAAAAATTTCAGAAAATCCGCCGTCTCAAAAGAAAATTTATTTTTAGAAATGAGTCTCTAAATCTCGAAATTATATTGCTTTATTGAGGTTTCTATTGATAAGGAAACCTTTTCAAAGTCATGGGAAATTCGGAAGAGATTTTTGTATAATTTCGTTTGTGGTTATATTATGTTTTCATAGATTAGGAAAGATTTGTCTATTTTTACAGTGTAAGAATCACTTTTTATTTACAGAATTTGTTTAATTCTAGGATTAAAATTATTTTAATAACTTTCTTTGCAATAATTTATAATGCTATAAACAGTTTTATAATTATAAATATGACTTTAATTCTTAATTACATGTGTTCAATTATTTTGTACTTAAAAAAAAAATGTAAAAGTGGTCCTTTTAATACTCCACAAAAAGTACAATGCTTTACTAAAAAAACTTTTATTCTAAAATACACCAATAAATGATTTTTTCTAAATTATAGACTCTCTAGAACACAAAATAAAAATAATTATTTTTTAAATTTCTTAGAAATGATTTTTTTTTTTTTTTTTTTTTTTTTTTTTTTTTTTTTTTATATAAACGTAACTTTTTTTCCCTCTCTAAGCATGTTTAGATGTATTTTTCTTCAGCGGGAGAATCTTGACACCTTCTTGTTGAGAAAAAATTCTTTGAATAAATCTGTTAATTATGTTTAGATACTTAAGAAAAAACAAGAAGTTAATAACACGAAAACTGTTTTAACAGTTGATTAAAAAAATAATAAAAACTCAAAAAAAAGATAAAATATAAAATGTACTGCTATTTTTAAAAATGTATAAGAAGTTGAATATATATATATATATATATATATATATTTTACATTCTATGTCAAGGGTTTATATAAGGGGGTATACTCTAATAAAACGAGAATTAGAAAAAATAGAAGTTGAGTTCAAAAGCTATGCATTCATTACATACTTTTTTTTTGTTGTTGTTGTTGGAAGACGAAATATAAAAAATGGCGATTTGTGCAAAATACCTTATCAACCAAGTACATTTACAGCTACTGTAACCTCGATATAGTTTTGAATTTGAACGATATTTGACTAGGGTTTTAATAATTGTTCTATATATTTGACAACACATACTTGCCAACTTTGAACTTAGCCATTTAATTGTCTTTTTTTTTTTTTTTTTTTTGACACCACAAACTAAAAACTGGGAGCCAACACCATTTTTTAAGTACAAAAATATTTGCCTTACATAATCGAGAAAGGTCTGCCATTTAACCCTTTCGAGGGCGGTGTCCTTTATTCCAGAACTAACAAACGGAGCCAAGAATATTTAATTAAAATTTTTCTATTATAATGTACGTGAAATTAAGCAAGTTCATGCTTTCTAACAAATTCGATTATAAATTCCGGTGTCAGTCTGTTATTTAATCAGTTTACAAACAGAACTACTCCGGGTCGGTAAGTGTTTTAAAGAACCGAAGATTTCAGGTAAAAATTAATGGTCTGGAAAAGCTTTTAGTAACGAAGCAAGTTAACTTTTCACGCCGAATTCCGTTCAGGAAAAACAGTTAAATGGTTAACTTTCGTGAAATGCAAGTTAAAAGATCCAGGTTAAATACATTACAAACGAGAAAATTTATTTGATGTATCATTATACACATAACATTATGTTCCTCTCGGGGATCTGGGACAATATGCTTCAGGCTTTTCGACAAACTCTAGAAAGTTTGTGTGAAATCTATATTAATTTATTTCTATTTAAATTTTCTGGTTTGAAAGGTATTTAACCTGTTTCAATTTAACTCTCATTTTGAGGAAGCTTGGTGGGAGCTTGACAACCATGCAATCAGATTAAGAAAAAAAGTATTTTATATGTTCGCGGATGTGGAGTTAAAAATTGTTTTATACTAATAACTCATTAAATATTAATTATTCTTTATTTAATTTGGAGTAAAATCTTTCTACGACACTTTGTCAAGTTTTCCGAAAGCGACATCAAATTTTCTTTAAAACCATGCATGCTTGAACAAAGAATACATGTGGATTTTTTTTATTTTAATCTCTATATTTTCAGTAATGCACGAACGTTTTATAGGGCCTCCATAAACATTTTCGGCCCCACCAGTGGCCGAGAGGTTCTGCTCTCGAAGCTGGTAGACGGGAGGTGCTGGGTTCGATCCCAATCGCGCCCGTCGGCCTAATCGTTCGGAGTTTTCGTGGTTTTCTTCAAGCCGTGGATCTTCCATGCGTTAATACGGATTAGGTTCCCTTAGAAAGACCCCCACGGAGGGCACTTCCCCCGGGCCTATATCCCTCGTGTAGATAATTCGCCGTCAAAAATCAACCCAACCCATAAACATTTTCCTAAGCGGCAGGTCATTTCTTGCATTTTATACCAGATGGTGGATCGCGTATATTATGTTTTTTGCTTATTTTATTATTTGTACCATTATTGCCCTCGTGATAAAACCTTTACTGAAAATTTTAAGCCTAAACTTGTTTTCACATTCCTAAAGTTCAACAACGATTCACAGAGTAAATTTGTTAACATTGGACAAAACGTCTAAAATTTAAAGTATCTATTAACTTTTTGCCAGATAGCATATTTATGTAAAAACTATTTTATGTCTTCTCTAATGAAAGAAAAATGTGTTAAAAAAATAAATTTGTTTTAAAGAATAATACTAGAATCATGGTTTATAAAAGTCACAAAATACAGATTTTCATATACATATATTACAATAAATAAATAAATAAATAAATAAATAAATAAATAAATAAAAGAAGAAGTCTTCTTTTTCTGAGGTTGATAATGGGTTTATTAGAAAATAATATAATTTCTAAATCAAATTTCAATACTAACTGCGTTTTATCAGACACGTTTAAAACATCGAATACATTACATATGCATAAACACTTTTTTCGAACTAAAATATTTGACAGTTAAAGTATTTAATGAAAATAGCCATACTTCTTTGGTAAATAAACCACACAACTTGTCTGAATATTGCATTATACGAGGGTGGGTCGGAAAATAAGTTTCCCCTGGCAACTATGGATAGAGGTGTGTATGAAAGACAAAAAATGTAATGAAACATTAAAGATAAGACGTAACTTCATTTTCCTACATAAGTGCCAAGTGAGTTGAGACATTTGTCATACCCTTTATAAGCTTCATAAAGTCCTCCACGGAAAAAAACAGGGCTCTGCATACAAAAGAAGCGTTGTACGGCTTGTGTGACTTCAGCATTGCTTACAAAGAAGTAGTCAAGTATTGCTTTCGTTTATAGTGGCCGTGCACTTCTCTTCAGGTCTCGGTCTATCCAACACTTGCTGATGCCACTCACTGAATTGGCGGCACCATCTCTACACCATTTGTTTCGACATCACATCTGGCCCATAGACTCCCACGTGGTGGTTATGGATTTCTGCTCCCGATACTCCACGTGCTCATTCATAGCGGACAACCGCTCTCACTTCCTCCTTTGACCACGAATTCACAACGCACTTTTTCTCTATATCTATAGGGAACAGAATGATGCAGAGCCCTGATTTTTTCAAGGACCACTTTTTGAAGCTTATAAAAGTGTATGCATATGTCTCAACTCGCTTGGCACTTATGTAGAAAAATAAAGTTACGTCTTATCTTAATGTTTCATTACATTTTTTCTCTTTCATACAAACCTCTGTCCACAGTTGCTAGGGGAAACTTATTTTCCGACTCACCCTCGTATAACTATCGGTTCGTCGTAATTTTTCACAAATTTACAATTTAAAGAAAAGATACAATTTAGCTTTAATAATTATTTTTTCTTAATGTAAAATATTGTACTTGCAAATTGTATTTTAAGAAACAAAAGTTTAAGATATCTTACCTTGATACATGTGTACAAAATTAGGTAGTAAGTAAAATCATAATTTTTTTTTTTTTTTACTTAAGTAAGGTGTCACACAAAATATGCACGGTGTCCCAGCTAAGATGTTACAATTGTCGAGGGTAGCTAGGTTACACCTAGACGGCTCGGAATCACATAGAAATGCCAGGTAGGAAACGCCTTCGTGACCCTGTAAGAGTATTGACAGTGTTAGAAGTGGGCTACTTTTAATTAAATTCAGATTTCTTGATTGGCACCACTTTTCTGAAATGGTCCCCTTCTTTTCGATGTAATTAATATGTGATTGAATAAGGTGAATTTTACTATTTCAAAAAAAACTGGTGCCAAAAAAGAAATCTCAATTTAAATCAGTAGTATACTGGCAATACTGGGCATTGAAAGGCGGGATCACACAAAACTGATCTTTGGCCCTGGCAGTTTTGCCAGTGGGTCACCCTTTTTAAAAAAAATTCCGATTTCTTGATTGGCACCACTATTTTAAAATGATAAAATACACTTATTTCATGACGCATTAATTAACTTGAAAACAAAGGGAATTTTACCATTTCAGAAAAGTGGTGAAAATCAATAAATCTGAATCAAAAAAGTAGCCCACTGGCAACACTGATTGAATGCCTTCTACCGCGTCAATAACGCGTTTCGGACCCGGCATTCCTATGTTATTCCGAGTCGTGTAAGTGTACCCTACCTCCCCTCGAAGTTTGTAACATTTTAGCTGGGACACCCTGTATATGTAAACAAATAACATCTTGACATATTTCGGTTTCAATTCAGATAAAAGCCATTATCATAAAAACTCATTATCGATCAAGACGAATAACACCGAACAATGAAATATACAGGGTGCAATATGTTATCTATCACCGACCTTTAATTTCTCAACCTTTGGTCGTAGACATATAGTTCCAATCACAAAAACGTTTCAAATGAGGTAAATATTCATGTTGTGGCATTATTTAAAGTAAAAAATCAATTTTATGAAAATTACGAAATCTAACTTTTTATACGGTCCCCCAGTCCCTATAGTTATATTTAGTAAAAGTTTACACATATCATAACACATACAACACAAAAAGTTTGACAACTGTACTACAAAAATTGACAGAGTTATTAAATTTCAAAGTTTGAGATTTTTTCGCATGATTTTGTCTTTCAATTAGGGATCAGTTAAAAGATTAATTAAAGTAATTCGAGATCAAAATCAGGGTGCAATGTCCTTTTTACGGCGAAACCACCTTTAGACTGTATCGCCAAATTATGGTATCACCAAAGAGGGTTATTTCATTAAAACAATTTAGCTGACTTTTAGGGGTCGTATACAAAGCGAAGAATGAAATATTGAAATTAAACTGAAAAATAAATATCAATTTATTATAATATCAGAAAACGGTCAACTATAAAAAATGAATATGTCAAATGACAATAGAAAGTTGAAATTTTAGTGCACAATTCACCTTGATTTATAATTAACATATATAAGACACACAAAATGTAAATATATTGCTTACAGGTGTCAAGTATGATAAAATCCTTTAAAAAACATTAAAGTCATTTAAAATTCATAACGTTTTCGACCGACACTTACTCGACACTGAGGATGACCGAGTAAGTGTCGGTCGAAAACGCTATGAATTTTAAATGACTTTAATGTTTTTTAAAGGATTTTATCATACTTGACACCTGTAAGCAATATATTTACATTTTGTGTATCTTATATATGTTAATGTCAAATGACGGAATCTACTAGAGACACTGCTCAAAGTGTTGTTTAACTCTTTTATGGGTCGAACAACCTTCAAACATCAAAGTGGGTAGAATCGACAAATGGAAAATAAAACATACTCACTAAGGACTAGATAATTGGCAGCGGAATAAAAACGACCAGCCGAGCTATAGCGAGCATGAAAATTGGGATTATGCAAATTACAATAGTACCGCAGCGCCACACTTTCGGTATAAAACACGGGCCATCTAGCAGTGAACATGCTAGCCAGCGCTGAGATCGTGATGGCAAGCTTCGCATGCATGCAATATGCCGAAATGATACTTATTTATGCTGAATGTCAAAGGAATGCCAGAGAGGCTGCAAGTGTTTATTCAGAACGTTTCCCTAAGGATCTACACCCAACGCATGAAACTATAACTAATGCATTGCACCATATTAGAGAGACCGGTTCTGTTTCACCAACTCAGAACAAGTAGACAGGCAGGGTGTAACGTTTGAGTGACACCGGAGGAGGTGCTAGGATTCGCCCTTTTAATTCCACAATTGAGCTCGGCGGAAATAAGCGAGGCATGTGGTCAGCATGTCTGGCATTTGTTACATGCACTTGATGAGCATCTATACCATATCCGACACTGGTGCAAGCATTGATGCTGAGTGACCACACACGACGTTTTTTTTATTGTAATTTCATGCTCAACACCTTAGAGGAAAATCCGTCATTCCTTTATGATATTCTGTGTGACTGATTAGTCATTGTTTATACAGGGTAGCATTATGAACGTGCAGAATGTGGATTACGGGTCTCTGGAAAACCTCCGCATCGCCCGCGCAATAAGACACGTGTGGTGCGGTATATGGGGAAACCAGATTATTGGCACCATCTTCTACGATGGGATCTTAACGGGCGATCGTCACCTGCATCTGCTACAAACACGGTACGTGATGGCTATGAAGATCTGCCTCTCCGACATGCATGCCGAGTGTGGTTTCAACATGATGGAGCCCTCTCCACACAAAACATCAAACGTCCGCGCGTATCTGGCCACCGAATTCCGTCAACATATCCTTGAATATGGTGGTCTGGTAGAGTGGCTACCGCTTTCACCGGACTTGACACCCATGGATTTTTACCTCAAGGTTTACATCAAGGGATGGGTCTATGTGACTGAGACTACTTCTCTGGTTTATCTGAAGCAGCGCATCATACTTGATTGTCGCACAGTTTACACACCTGCTGAGCTGTAACGTGTCCAGAACTCAGTACTGTCACGCATTCAATTGTGCATTGCCACCAATGGAGAACTCTATGAGCAGTATCTCTAGTAGATTCCGTCATTTGACATATTAATTTTTTATGGTAGATCGTTTTCTAATATTATAATAAACTGGTAGTTATTTTCAGTTTAATTTCAATATTTCATACTTCGCTTTGTATACGACCCCTAAATGTCAGTTAAAATTTTTTAATGCAATAACCCTCTTTGGTGATACCCCAATTTGGCGATACTGGCTAAAGGTGGTTTCGCCGTAAAAAGGACATTGCACCCTGATTTTGATCTCGAATTACTTTAATTAATCTTTTAACTGATCCTTCATTGAAAGACAAAATCATGCGAAAAAATCTCAAACTTTGAAATTTAATAAGTCTGTCAATTTTTGTGGTACTGATGTCAAACTTTTTGTGTTATATCTGTTATGATATGTGTAGACTTTTACTAAATATAACTATAGGGACGGGGGGACCGTATAAAAAGTTAGATTTTGTAATTTTCGTAAAATTGATTTTTTACTTTAAATAATGCCGCAACATGAATATTTACCTCATTTGAAACGATTTTGTAATTGGAATTATATGTCTACGACCAACGGTTGAGAAATTAAAGGTCGGCGATAGATAACATATTGCACCCTGTATATAACATACAAAATCCATACCCGTCCTTTATTTGTCAACCAGTAAAAGATGGTTTTCTAGCGTGGCACCCTCTATTCAGGTTTTCTTTAAAACTTTTATTTAGAAATTTATTATTAATTCCAATCTTAAAGTTGAAATAACAAATGAAAAGGTATCGTGACAGTCTAAATTTCTATGTATATGGATTTCTATAAATTCTCTTATAATACATTTTCGATAATAATTTGGAATAAAAATCAACATACTGTCATTAAAAAATATTCTTATTCCCTTACCTCACCGCCAAATATAACCTGTATAAAGCTGTTTTTTCACGACCAAATCGAATGTTTGACTCATGTTGACATTTTGTGATACTAAACTTTCTCCCAGCAATTCCCACATGATATTTAATGTCACACTTTTCATTAAAGTAAGGTATCTCATAAACGCCTGATAGGTCTTCTTGCTTTACTGAATGAAACTCCTTATTTAAGTAAATTGTTTAATCCTTAAATGCATAGTGATGCATATCTGTATAACTTTTTACTTAACTTTTACGTACCACTATATTTGTATAGAAATATTAATCGTTTAAAAAGTACAAACATATGCAACCAAATGACATTTAAAATCTATAACACATACTGGATTGCACCATAAAATATAATAAATAAAGACACAATATTGCTTACTGGTACACAACACACGAACTTTAATAAGCTAAATGTTAATTTCTACGTTTCGAGCTGTTTCTACAGCCGTCTTCAGGAAAATATGATGGTAAAAAGGCTCAAAGTTCAGAGACGAAAGCTTTCTGTGCAAGAAATAATTAGTCGAAACTTGACCGATGATTTGAATACAAAAATGTAGTGTTGCCATCTAGTGAAAATAAATATAAATGAACAGAGATCAATTGAATCAAAAAGGTCTATTTAAGAAACCACGAGTGCTGCCATCTGCACATGAAGTACAAAACCACGATGTAGAAGCTACATCTAATTACAATATTTCATCTTAACCTTATATTATGTTGCCAAAACTTGAATGAGAACTCAGTTGAACGTGGATTTTTACTTCATGTGCTGATGGCAGCACACGTGGTTTCTTAAATCGACCTTTTTGATTCAATTGATCTCTGTTCATTTATACTTATTATTTTCACTAGATGGCAACACTACATTTTTGTATTCAAATCATCGGTCAAGTTTCGACTAATTATTTCTTGCACAGAAAGCTTTCGTCTCAGAACTTTGAGCCTTTTTACCATCATATTGTCCTGAAGACGGCTGTAGGAACAGCTCGAAACGTAGAAATTAACATTTAGCTTATTAAAGTTCGTGTTTTGTGTACCATTAAGCAGTATTGTGTCTTTATTTATTAAAAATCTATCTTAAATTTTTTGGTATATAATATTTAATATAAGAATAAAAAGTACAATTCTAAAAGAATAATTCATGCATTTAAGCGTCAAGTTTTACAAAATAAAAAACTATATAAAATAAGGTATTTAGATTTATAGTTGATAAGTATTTTCTAATTTGCAAAATTTTAGTTTTTACTTCTATTGCCGATGTGCAACATGAGAAAAGGTTGACGTATTATACGAAAAATATATCGGTGATAGTTTTTCATTATTTTTCCTGTGTAATAAACCTTTCTGAGAATCATGTATAATTTTTCATAAATAAAATACAAAATCATTCATTCAAGGGTTAAAATGTTTTATAAGTAGTATGGCTTACTGAAACTTTGAAATTAAGTCATTATGAATTTGAAAAAGTATAAAAAAGAACTGAACATTTCTTAGTTCAAACTGATTTCACTATACTTCTTGGAATGTAATTCAATATTAAATATGTTGGATGAAAGTATTACATTGAATTATTTTTTGTTTTAAATTTATTTTCAGTAAAATATTTGGAATAGTACTATACAATCAAAAACACTAAAATTTCTATAAACATAATTAAAACACCCCATAATATTGACTATTTACAAAATGTAGTAAAAATAGAAAGCATGTTTATCTGTTGATAACATTAATAATAATTCAGTAGAAAATATATTTATCACGTAATATTTTTATATTGATTTTGGATATAAACGAAGCAACAACAAAAAAATACAAAGACTAAAGCATAACAATTATAAATATACTTTACTAAATTAGAAAATACGTTTTTGAAATTTACATTTTCGAAAATTGTTATCTTAAGTATAATTCAATTAGTTCCTTCTATTTTTTTTTTTGCTTGGAACATCTATCTAGCTATGTTAATAGCAGAAACTTTAAACTTTTATCTTAGCTAATTCTTTAAACAATGCAGAAGATTAGTTTTTTAAATTTTAAATTGTAAAATTGCTGAATTAAAGCTTTTTGTTTATTTTTTTCATGAAAAAATGTAACTTTAAAGATTTACAAAATAACTTTCAAATGATTTCGATAAACGATTAATAAAACAAAATGATAGTAAGCATTGTTCCAAAATATCTGTTTATAATGATTTTTAATTAAGTAGATAGTTTACAAAATGTTCCAGCGTTTAATAAAATCCGTGTATTTTTCTTTAATGATTTTTCAAAGGTACTATGTTACGAACTAACTAAAAGCGATGTCTAACCATTCCTCTAAACCTGTTTTTGTTAAAACCTATAACCTGGTTTTAACAAGTATTATTAAAGTTAAGCATCATACAAATTTAGCGTACATATTTTACTATAAATTTCTAACAAGTATTGAATTATTACAAAGCTTTAATAGAAAATTATATTTATTAAAGTAATTAACAAAATGTTGCGATTAATATATTGTAAACCATTCCACATACAATTTATTCTCTATGCTTTCTTACAAACATTCTTCACATTTTTACTGCCACGTCCTTTGGAAAATAATTGTCTTTGTAAAGCTTAGAAAAATTTTATATTTTATCTTTTCTCTTGTGTTTATAAATCAATTAATGTAACACTTCCAGTTTAAATAATTTATTGTTACACATATTTAAGGGACACAGTACCTTTTAAAGCACTTTTTCAATTTTGAATAATACTGTACTATTCTGTAATATCTGTAGTGACATTGTATTTAATACTATAAAGCAAATATAATTTCATATATTTTCAAAAAAAAATCTTCTATAACAACCTGTTTAACTAAAATTTAAATTTAAAAATAATATATATATATTTTAAAATCCCTATTACTTTTTTATATATGAATATTTTTGCTTCAATTTTTTTTTTCGTAATCCTAAAAACATACTACATAAAATTGTGCATGGATTTAACATTCAAGGTTATAGTTATTTTTTTTAAGAATTTCAATTATTTTTCCTTGATTTTTTACAATACAAAAGAGAAAAAGATTGATATTAAATGTAATATCCCATACATCTAAAAATCCATGCACAGTTTTATATAGTATAATCTAAGGAATATGGAAAAAAAACTTGAAGCAAAAATATTCATATTTAAAAAAGTAGTAGGGATTTTAATTTTTTTTTAATTTAAATTTTAGTTAAATAGACTGTTCTACAAGATTATTTTTTTTAAATTATATGAAATTATATTTGCTTTATAGTACCTAATATCTGTAGTGGCATTATATTTAAGTATATTAGAGTATTATTCAAAATCGAAAAAGTAGTTTAAAAGGTACTGTGTCCCCTTAAATTGCTTATCATCATATAATCATTCATCATATCATTCATTATATAATCATTGCTTTTCAATCAAATAATGTAAAACTTCGAGTTTAAGGAATTTATTGTTACACATATTTAAATTGCTTGTCATTATTTCATATTATTATAAGTTGTTTTATCACTTTACATTAAAGAATTTTGAATTATAGAAACAATGAAGTAATCGCATTACTTATTAAACAAAAACATTATTTGCCCAACAAATTAACAAAATATATGATTTATTTCCTGCATTATTCATGCCCAAGAAAAGACAGATATTAAGATATTTCATTCAGTTAGTTCTTCATTTAATGTTAAATTTTTGTAACAAATTAGTTAAACCAAGAGAACATTAAAAAATAAAAATGAAATTCAAACAATATGATACTTAAACACCCTAAAAACTTAGATTCCGTTCAAACTAAATCGAAATAAATCTTAGACTTTTTTTCCAAATTTAAGTTGAATATTAAATATTGACAAATATTACAAATATTTAAGACAAATATTTGTATTGCTGACTTTGTATTATGTTTACATTAGGTGAAAACCAATGATTAGGCACATCTAAAATACAAACTTTCCAAAAAAAGTCTAAGATTTATTTCGATTTCGTTAAAACGGAATCTAAGTTTTTATGGTGTTTCAGTATCATATTGTTTGAATTTCAATTTTATTTTTTAATGTTCACTTATTTTAACTAATTTGTTACAAAAATATAACATTAAATGTAGAACCAACTGAATGAAATATCTTAATATCTGTCTCTTCTTGGGCTTAAATAATGTAGGAAATAAATTATATATTTTTTTAATTTGCTGTAAAAATAATGTTTTTGTTTAATATTTCAAGTTTTTTAGTAACTACTGCATTCAGAGGAACTCATTTAAAAATTAACTGAGTATCATCATCAGGTTTGATCTCATCACAATGTGTGGTGTATTTACCAATATTTAATCAAAAATGTTTCATCAGTGCAGTAGTGCAAAGTTTGGACAAAAACTTCCATTATGAGCATGAAAAATCTTTAATAAAAACATTAAAAAAATTATTTAATGTTAGTTACCCCATTTTCCACTCTTGTACGCTATGAATGCAAAAATATCTTTAAATCTTGACTGCTAATATTATAACAACAGTATAACGTTACACAGCAAAGTGTAAAAGAAAAAAATGCAGTAGTAACGTTAAGCTTACCTAATGTTACTTCGTTAAGTTTACTTAATGTTAAAATCTCTGTCTTTTTAAATTTACAAATAACTAGCAGCCCTTGGCGACCAGTTTGGTCTCCGTTAAAATTTATGTTTGGGGAAGCATGCTCAACATTGTACAATCCCTTAAGCTAATATTAGTTTTCGTTGCATTAAAATATCTCAATTTGTTGATTTTCTGTAAATAAGTAAAACCTATAGATTTACAATGGAAGTCTATGGGAATTTGGCGAAATGTTAGAGATATCGCCAAGTTGGCATCACTTGTGGTGACTAATTCTGTGTCGCCAAATTTGATAGTATATCGCCAAGTTGGCCACAAACTTAGAGGCATGTGGCGGCGGAATAGGGTCCCCGCTACAGTAACCCCCCTAATAACTATGGAGATGCATTAAATGCTGTTCAATAACCAATGAGATGCGTTTCATTCGAGCGTTGTCATTAAACAATTAACAAATTATCGCGATTTCTGTGCCACATACGATATCGTATTATATATGTAGATTATCTTTCAATTCTTAATGCCACAAGAAGAAATTGCATATGAACAATATATATATTACATGCCTATATGTAACGCTGAAGTCATATTTATGAAGAAACCTGCAAAATAAATTTCGGTTATTTGCAAATTTATTACCTTCTAAGCATCCGACGATTTCAAGTTTTACACAGTGTTAAAACAATATAAATAGTTCAGTATTTCTTTCCGGCTTGTATTCCTTAATGAAATTAAAACTTCATCAACATATAACTAAAAGGAAAACATAAATAAATCACAAAGTTACCCCTTTTTAATCGAATGCGTACATTTATATGCAATCGATAGTCATGCTAAAAAATCAGTATTGGTGAAATATGTTGCAATCTTTTGACATCATAGTCACCTGCTTTCTGTATTTACTCTTATTAATACTTCCGGTATTACTAACAAATGTTTGAAAATATCAGTTTTATTTCCAATATGATGCCATAGTCATCTTCTAATTCGTAAAGAAATTATTTCAAATTTCATTTTTCACGTGGAAATAATTTAAGTGAAAATTAATTACTGTAAATAAATTATTATTACGGATTTTGAATTTTTTGCAACAATTGAAAACAAAATGTTAAATTTTATACCAAAAATGTCTGTTGATTCTCAATGAAAAAAGCGAAATTTGGAATTATTAGGAAAAATATTTGAATAATATAAATAAATCTTAGGCTATGTTACTCTCTGCATTATAATTAACCCATATGCAAAATCATTTTATCATCCGTTTTGAACTTCGCGTCAGACAAACATTTTCGTAGTTTGAATTTACAATATCATTAAAATTACAAAGAATATAAAATTTGTGGAATCAGGAACAAAAAGATGGGAAGAAAAAGTCAAAAAGTTATGATCTTCATAGGCTTTTCTATGTTAAATTAACATTGAGAAGTAACACTGGAAATAAATAAGTACTGCGCTGTCGCCCAATACTTAAATTAAACAAGCAATATATATATATATATATATATATATATATTTGACGGAGTTAATAGAGAGAAATACAACAAACTTACACATTCAATTAAAGAAATTCAGGAAAATTTTATAATCACCTATGTGGATAAAGCAAATACAAGTTATGCACTGATATGTAAGGTACTATACGGTAAACTCTTGAATGAGTGCTACAATAATAAAAATAACTATTTACCATTAAATTCGAAAGCTGCAGTAATAGAAAATAGGATTAAAGCCTTCTATAAAAAAGTTAAGCTGAAACAAATGAGTCAAAGTTTCCCTTATCTCATATTAGTGCCTAAATTCCATAAAACCCCTATCAAATTCAGGAGTGTGACTTGTGGATTTGGATCATATATTGGTGCTGCTAGCAAGGCTTTGCTGGGGGTATTATTGGGAGTGTTTGACGGAGTGATGGGGGAAAGACGACTTTTATTATCAAAAATAGCTATACACTATTAGATAATCTAAAAAAATTTAAAAATATTACTGGTTTATTCGCTTACGATTTTGCAGATCTCTATAACACAATTGATTTGACAGATTTAAAATAAAAAATAGTAGATTTTTATAATAAAAATAGTACTTTGGATGTTCATAATGATTTTTTCATAAATTTATTTCAGTTAGTAGTACAAGAAAACTACCTTTACGAAGGAAATACAATATTTAAACAGATTCGGGGTATTCCAATGGGGGGGGGAGTTGCAGTTCCATTTTGGCAAACATTTACTTACATATATATGAAAGAAATAATAATTTAAAGAGTAACACATTATCCTACAAATATATAGATGATGTTTTGATAGTCAAATTAAACAATTATATTGAAAATATTGATTTTACATATTATCCTACGTCTCTGAGTCTGGAACCCTCCTCCCAGAATTGTAAAAATATTAATTTTCTAGATGTGAACTTAAGCATAGAAAGTGAAAATTTGATATCTAAGTTATATGACAAGCGAAATGATTTCAACTTTAATACCTTAAAGCTGCTATATTTTGATTCCAACGTGCATGTTTCGATTAAAAGAAATGTACTTAGAAATGGATTAATACGAATAGAAAGACTGAGTACTAGAGTTAAAGATATGTTTAATGATATTTTAGAGTGGTGCCGCTTGGGATTCAAGCATGGTTATCCTCGCAATTTCATCAGAAGAATAACTATTGATTTTATTAAGAGTAGCAGGTACGGAACTGAATTGAACTCAGTGATGGATGAGAATGGAGGTTTTGATGAGTTGATTGATCTAATGAGTTAGAGAGATATTTTGGTGGATGTTGTAGTTCTGTTTAGTTTTTCATTTTTTCCTCTTTTCAATTTTGGTCCTGGCGAGTGAAGGGGGACGTAGCATGCGTAAAGTCGGACTTAACCCTGCAGAGTATGTCGTTAGCCATACCGCTCGCCTTCTGTTCTGTTCTGTTATGTTTTGCAATTATATATATTTTCTTTAGTTTGGTTATTCAGTTTGATTTTAAGAGTTAAAGTTTATGTTGGTTATTTTAATATTTTCGATGTGAGTTTCATTTTAGATATGGTGAGTGATGGATTTTGATATTTTGTTTGTGGTTTTAAATATATATATATATATATATATATATATATATATATATATATATATATATATATATGTAGCATTTGGCTACCGACTTTCAGATATTTAGGCGACACCAGTACACCTCGACTTAAAATGTAGTAGAGCAATCAAAACCATCATTCCGTTACATTGAAAATACCGGATTGCAGTCAGGGTGGCGAGAAAAAAAAGGCTCGAAAAACATTGGGATAATTTCCCTTACGTAATGAATATAGAGAATCATCGTCACTTTTTAAACTGGTTTTATTGACAAAAAACATAGTAAAACAGTTCCAGTAGTTATTCCATCCACCCTCAAAAGTCGATCATCGCATCATAAAACGTTAGATGTTATAAGAATAGGATCTACACACATAGAACGTTCACTCCAAGCGACGCAACTTAATTAGACAACCAGAAAAACGTAAAAATCTTCTCTCCATCGCCGATGTAACTATATTTGTACTCCGAACAACAACGCTCGGACGGTTACAGAAAGGTAACAGACAAATGCTAGAAGAGAGGTAGGGGAGGATGGGACATAGAACAAATTACGATTCGATGGGAAAGGATGACGTCGATAAAGAACTCTTTTATACGGCGTCAGAATTAAAGTGCAAATAGCGCTGACGGACACGTGGAATTGTGGGTATAGAACACGAAAGAATAAATGATATTAAAACATTCGAAAGAAAGAGAATTTAGTTTTGGAATAAAATGAAAAAGTAATTTAATGGGTTTTATAAGATTAGGCGAATGGATTAAGGTTTTTTAGAATAATAAAAGAATACGCAACTTTAAATGCATGAAATAAAAGACAAAAGATATTAAGATATTATTAAAGATAGGTAAAAAAGGAAAAATATTAAGAATTTGAAATAGTTTTACTTAGAAAAAGAGGCGAAAATTTGTATTATTACATATATATATATAAAGTTTATTTAGTTGATCTTTAGCACAGGGTGTCCATAAAAGAATGTCCCAGTTATACATTTTAACAGCATCAACTGTAAGCATTGGTTCAAGGTCGCAAATAAAGAGTAACTCAAATATTTTTAGATATGCACGAATACCGATTTGATATTGAATCGCTAGGAGTGCCACATACGCAAAATGGCGGCTCTTGAGCGTAAAGCGTTATTGCTGGGTTGAAGATTTAAAAGCCGTCACGATTTTTTCGTTTGGGGCTTTAAAAAAACCGCTACTTAATGATTTGCCAGAGTTGAGACACAGAATTGAAGAGGCTATTTATTCCATTACTCCGGACAAGTTGCAAGAAGTATGGAAAGAATTGGACTTTATGTTGGATATGTGGCGTACAACTAAATGTGCACTTCAGGAACATTTGTAAGAAAAACTAGGTTAGGTTATTTTCAATTCAATGTATGTAAATATTGTAAATTTAACTGTTATAATATACCATTGAAATTGGGACATTGTTTTATGGGCATCATGTATATTTAACAAGATATGATAATTGTAAGGTAATTCTGCATTAAAATCACAATTTAATTATAACATTTCGAATTGAGAGCTAATTTCATTAGTCTTGAAAATTATATGTTTAAATTTATTTATTTATTTATTTATTTATTTATTTATTTATTTATTATTATTTTTTTTCTCCCCATCAAAATAAAGAAAGTGTCAAAAGAAATTTGCGTATTATGCAACTTGAAATAATAATATATGGACGAGTTAAAATAAAATAGTATTATATGTTTATATTATTTTAGAAAATATGTTTAAATAATTTTTTAATAGGACAAGAAATGAGAGAAGTATATAGTAGTTGAAGGCAACATTGGTGAACGCGCATTTATAAATTATTAAAAAAAAATACACCAGAACTTTAATAATTAGATCGAATTAATGACTGCTTAGATTAAAAGTAATAATATTTAAAAAGGTAAAGCTCATTGATTGGAACGATATTCTAAAAATGTTTTAAAAAAGACAAAGTTGCAATTAATTTCCTTTAATTGCTTTAAAAAAATTCTTGTCCGGACATAGAAGTCATTAATACGAAACATAAATGCACTACTTCTTTAGGTACTTAAATAAATCCATTCAATTAATAAAACGATTAAAATTTAACAGCACTTTAATTAATGAAAAAGTAAGAAATACTCTCTGTAAAATCATTCTGATATAGAAGTATCGAATAATCCATTGGACTATCCTTGAAAAAAAAAAAAAAAATGTCTGTTAAAGATACTTTAATGACGTCAAATCGGCTCGTTAAAAGTAGTCCATTATTTTTCCGCTCAATATTATTCCAAATCGCTGCTGGGAAACTTTAGTAAGAATTAGACACCATTTGTGCCATTTACTTAAGTAGTAGAAAACGTTAGCTGAAATACTTAAAAAGAAAAATAAATAACATATGAGACTTACTACTGACATAAGTGAAAAAAATTAAGATATCCTTAAGTGCAAAATATTTCTAAAATTTCTTTTATTTAATGTATACATATACTAACGCATTTTAGGGTGGTGGTAACAAATGTGGCCACTTAAATTAAATTCCAAACTGTCAAGTGATACCCATAATATTTTATTACAATTTTGGTTTTATAAGGTACATGAAGAAGCAAGTACTTATTTCCAATAGATTAGTTTGTAAATTCTAGTGACAGACAATCATGTCATTATTTTATAAAAGGAATTAGCACCTGAGAGATTTAATAAATATACAAGATTTTGTGAAGAAAACATTTAATAATTAAGGATGAATTCCTCATTTTCACTTGGATACATATGAGTCATTCCATATAAAATGAGCAAAACAGCTGTGGCAGACATGCCACAGATTTTAAGGGGACCGAGAAAGCCCTATCTCCGCCATGTTAAATGCACCAACTTTATGTACCTTTTTCTCAGAAATGGTGAAAGATAGAGGTCTAGATTTTCTAGAGTAGTTAAAATAACATGATTTACTTATTTTAACAAACCATTTTCTTTCTAAGTGAAACTCACAATTAATTATTAGATATATATTGAAAGCCATTTTTAAATTAGCATTTTTGGTAAGATTTCACTGCCTAATATAAATAATTTTCAACAAATCATTAAATCCCTGTGGTAAAGTATACAATATAACATAATATACGTATTAAATAAAAATCTGAGTTCTTAAGTTTAATAGATATTGAAAAAAAGGAACATAAACATCAAAAAACCAAGTTCTGAGAAAAAGTCAATAAAAGATTTAAATGCCGATTAAGTTGCGAAGTACTCTTAGAAAGAATGAATAATTCCAACACTTATTTTTTATATGTATAAACATGTGTGACACATCGTTAGAAAGATAAAGGTTTAAACTATTTAATGATATAAAAAAAGTAAAAATCGATTTTTTTGGTTGAATTTTGCTTTCCCGGTCCCCTTAGTGAAAATCTGTATATAAGTAGATCATATTTACTTATGAGTAAATGTAAAATAATAATTTTCAGGATGTTTATCTAAGTATTAAAATTTACATTAAAAGTGGATGCAAAATCGAAGTTTTGTCTACTTGCTTGAAATTTCATTTTCGATTATTAGCCTTAGAAAGGAAAAGACTGTATTAAAGATTATTTTTCATAAGGAATGAAATAATAAGTAACAGACTGGCGTAAGTTAGTAGTTGTATTTTTGTTCCGTTATGAGAGAAAAATTTATTTCTGAAAATTTTTTAGGGAAAATATGCAATATTTCTATTGCTCGTTTAAACATGAAGGACTGCTCTGACAATTTTAAAATTACTCGACGGTATAGATAAAAGTATATATTTTAATTATCGAAACTTTCATTCTTGCCTTTTTATCTCTTAATGATAAAAAAAATAGTAAAAAATGTTGAGGGTAAAATGTAATATTTCTATCACTTGTTTGAAAGTGAAGGAAAGCTTTTTAAAAGTTTAAATTTTTTTTTATATTATAGATAAAAGTGTATATTTTAAAGGCAGAAACTTTTATTCTTCCTTTCAGTTTATTTTTGCCTCAAGAATATTTTTAATTAAAGTAGAAAAAAATGATTCAGTTGAACAAAAAATTATACATTAATCTTAAATACAGATACAAAAAATAGATGGCAGCACTAATTTTTTTCCTTTTGAAATCGTGCATTATTTTAAGAAACGCGCGCGAATACAAAGAAGAATAGTTCATGGAATGTAACAAATATTATCTTTTTTAATCCATTTTTGATATGTTAGGAATCAAAAGGCACTCTTGAATTTTTTTGCGCATATCATAGACTTATTGATTGTTATGTCTGTGCAATATTGTTAATGTCGGACCTTTCCTTTATTTATATTTTTGTTCCTACATAAGAGGTAAAATTATGATTTTGTAATTTTTTTTAAAGTTTGTAATTTTTTTTAAGTTGAAGGAAAGAAATCGCAACTTGCAAACTTGGGGAATTTGATGTGGCCATCACAAAACTTTCTTCTATATAAATCACGTCAATTAAATCATTTAAATAGTACAAGAAATTACATCAATTTAGCACCAATTCATATCAAAGTATATCTAAATTTGAAGTTTGATGAAAATTCGTGCATTAGTTCTTGAGACAGAGCTATAGCGAAAATTCTGAACAATTTAGCACAGCAGTGCCACCTGTTGAGCGATTTGCACCAAGACATGATTGATATCAAGGTATACCTGTATCTGAAGTTTGATGAAAATTCATGCATTAGTTATTGAGATAGAGCTATAGTGGAAATTCTGAAAAAAGCAGCATAGCAGCACCACCTGTTGGGCGATTTACACCAAAAACTAAACAGCACTAATTTATATCCAGGTATACATGAATCTGAAGTTTGTTGAAAATCCGAGCTTCTTGAAATAGAGCAATTGGGGAAATCACAAAAAAATGCAGCATAGCAGCACCACCTGTTGAGCGATTTACACCAAAATGCATAAAACGTCAACTTATGTCCAGGACTAACTGAATCTGAAGTTTAATGAAAATCCGTGCATTAGTTCTGGAGATTGAGCTATTGTGGAATTCGTGAAAAATGCTGCATAGCAGCGCCACCTGTTGAGCGATTTACACCAAAAACTAATCAGCACCAAATTATATCAGGAACTAACTGAATATAAATTTTTATTAAATTCTGAGCATTAGTTCCTGAGATAGATCGCCTACAAAATTTGTATCACATACATACAGACAGACATTTTGTAAAAATATGTTTTTCGGAATCTCTGACCCCTAAAACGTGTAAATCCGTAGAAAACCGAAAGTCGGATATTTTCACGAATCCAATACAGTACAGCCCCGATTATCCACGGAATTGGGTGGCCAGGGCACCGCGGATAACCCGAAAAAGACAGAAAATGGGGTGCAAGCTCGAAAAAAAAGAAAATTCAACATGAAAACTATGTTTTAGTGTACAAAGAACATAATAAAATGTTTAAAATACATACATATGCACAGTACAGACGAAAACTTTGCTTTACCTCTAAATCACTAAAATAAAGAACAGTAAAGAAAGATGGGAACAATGCCATACATACTGTACAAAAAGTGTTGAGTTACACCTTTTAAAAACTAGTCGGATGTACCAATCCCAAAACTTTCTTCTATCTCATACATGTTAATATATCAAAATTCGCTATCACACTGTCAGAATTAAATGGCAATCTATGCATCTCATGAGGATTGTAAAGATATGGAATTCCGTGCATTAGTTCTTGAGATATGACTATCGCTGAAATCGTGTAAATCCAGCAGAATGCTACCTAGCAGCGCCACCTATTGGGTAATTTATACCAAATCCTAATCATCAACAATTTATGTCAACGTCTGGCTGAATGTGAAGTTTGGAGAAAATCCGTGCATTAGTTTTTGAGGTATGACTATCGCTGAAGTCGTGTAAATCCAGCAAAATGCTGCCTATCAGTGCCACCTATTGGGTGATTTATACCAAATTCTAATCAGCAACAATTTATGTCAACGTCTGACTAAATCTGAAGTTTGGAGAAAATCCGTGCATTAGTTTTTGAGATAGAGCTACAGCGAAAATCGTGAAAATTCCTACATAGCAGCGCCACCTATTGGGTGATTAACACCAATACCTAATTTACATCAACTTGTGTCAACATACAACTAAATCTGAAGTTAGAGGAAAATACGTCCATTAGTTCTATAGATAGAGCTATTGAGGCAATCGTTAAAAAGGCAGCACAGAAGCGCCACCTGTTGGGCGATTTACATCAACACATAATCAGTAGCAAGTCATATCAAGGACTAACTGAATCTGAAGTTTGGAGAAAATCCGTGCATTAGTTTTTGTGATAGAGCAACAGCGTCTACAGCGAAAATCGTGAAAATTCATGCATAGCAGCGCCACCTATTGGGTGATTAACACCAAAACCTAATTAACAACAACTTGTGTCAACATACAACTAAATCTGAAGTTAGATGAAAATTCGTCCATTAGTTCTAGAGCTATTGAGGCAATCGTGAAAAACACAGCACAGAAGCGCCACCTGTTGGGCGATTTACACCAACACATAATCAGTAGCAAGTCATATCAAGGACTAACTGAATCTGAAGTTTGATGAAAATCCGTGCGTTAGTTCTTAAGACAGAGCTATTGGGGAAATCGTGTAAATCCTGCAAAATTCATCATAACAGCGCCACCTGTTGGGCGATTTACACCAAACCGTAATCAGCATCAATTCATATCAAGGACTAACTAAATCTGAAGTTTGATCAAAATCCGTGCATTTGTTCTTGAGATAGAGCTATTGCGAAAATCGTGAAAAATGCAGCATAGCAGCGCCACCTGTTGAGCGATTTACACCAAAAACTAATCAGCATCCATTTGTATTAGGGACTAACAGAATATAAATTTTTATTAAATTCCGTGCATTAGTTCGTGAGATAGAGCGCCCACAAAATTTGTGTCACATACACACAGAGAGACAGACAGACTCACAGAGTCACAGACAGACATTTTGTAAAAACATGTTTTTTGGAATCTCTGACCCCTAAAACATGTAAATCCGTCAAAAACCGGAAATCGAAAATCTTCATGAATCCAATACTTTCTTCTTGTAAAGATAGAAGAAAGTAAAAAATCAGTCATTTATTTTTGCTTCTAGCTTTAGAAACACCTTTTCTATCGCAAAAATGAAGCTATTCTTGATATGCTCCCCTGGAATTTATCATAATATTCTTAGTTAATTGTTAATTATTTTAATTGCTGTGCTTACGTTTAGTTAATAAAATTAAGAAAAGACATCAAGACTTTATAACTGATATTTTAAACATGGCAACCGAATCTAGAAATATTCTTCTATTACTTTCGAATACATGAATTTTTCTGTTTATCTGTATTAGTAGGGCTTACTGTATTTTCCTTGCTTAAATTTAAAAATGTGACTTAAAAATTTGGCTTAAATTAAAAAAAAAAAATTCTCTTCGCGGATAAACCGCACCGCGTATAATCCGCTCGCGGATAATCGGGGCTCTACTGTACTTTCTTCTTGTAAAGATAGAAAAAAGTAAAAATGCACATCTTTTTTTTTTTTTTTTTTTTTTTGACAAAATATATTTCCAAACTAAAAATAGTGCCAAAAAAGAAAAAAAAATATGACTATGTATGGTCATTCTAAAAAGAGAAAGAATTAAAAAATTTTGTTTTGCTTTTTTCTACCGATAAGGTAACACACACACAGTACATATTTTTCTGAATTCGATTTTGTAACTATTTAAATTGTTCGATTATATATAATTGTTAAATTTGTGTTTTTAATGTATTCTTTTATTTATTGATTGATTAAATTTAAATTTCTTTATGCAAAATTAGCTGGAGACAAATTCTGAACAATGTTTATATTGTTTTAAATACAAATTTGTTATTTCGTAACGGATCTTATACGCGATGGAGATAAATTTAAAACTAGTAGGTTGTGGCCACCACAAAACTTTCTTCTACATAAATCACGTCAATTAAATCATTTAAATAATGCAAGAAATTACGTCAATTTAACACCAATTCATACCAAATTATATCTGAATTTGAAGTTTGATGAAAATTCGTGCATTAGTTCTTGAGATAGAGTTATAGCGGAAATTGTGAAAAATGCACCATAGCAGCGCCACCTATTGAGCGATTTGCACCAAAATGAATAAAACACCAATTCCTGTCAAGGACTAACTGAATCTGAAGTTTGATGAAAATCCGTGTATTAGTTCTGGAGATTCAGCTATTGTGGAAATCGTGAAAAATGCTGTACAGCAGCGCCACCTGTTGAGCGATTTACAAGAAAAACTAATCAGCACCAATTTATATCAGGGACTAACTGAATATTAATTTTTATTAAATTCCGTTCATTAGTTCTTGAGACAGAGCGCCCACAAAATTTGTGTCACACACAGACAGACATTTTGTAAAAACATGTTTTTTGGATTCTCTGACCCCTAAAACGTGTAAATCCGTCGAAAACCGGAATTCCGAAAATTTTCATGAATCCAGTACTTTCTTCTTGTAAAGATAGAAGAAAGTAAAAATGAAGGTCATTTTCGGATTCAGTGCTAAACTGGTATGTTGTGGCCATCACAAAACTTTCTTCTATATAAATCACGCAATTAAATCATTTAAATAGTACAAGAGATTACATCAATTTAGCAGCAATTCACATCAAAGTATATCTGAATATGAAGTTTGAAGAAAATTCGTGCATTAGTTTTTGAGATACAGCTATACGGGAAATCCGGAAAAATGTAGCATAGCAGCGCCACTTGTTGAGTGATTTGCAGCAAAACATAAACAGTACTAATTGATATCAAGGTATACCTGAATCTGAAGTTCGTTGAATATCCAAGCTTTAGTTCTTGAAATAGAGCTATTACGGAAATCGCAAAAAAGTATAGCAGCGCCACCTGTTGAGCGATTTACACCAAAATGTATAAAATGTCAATTCATGTCAAGGACTAACAGATTCTGAACTTTGAAGAAAATTCGTGCATTAGTTCTTGAGATACAGCTATAGCGGAAATTCTGAAAAATGCAACATAGCAGCGCCACCTGTTGAGTGATTTGCATCAAAACATAAACAACACTAATTCATATAAAGGTATACCGGAATTTGAAGTTTGTTGAAAATCCAAGCATTAGTTATTGAGATAGAGCTATTGCGGAAATCGTAAAAATGCAGTATAGCAGCGCCACCTGTTGAGCGATTTACCCCAAAAGGTACAAAACTTTAATTCATGTTAAGGACTAACTGAATCTGAAATTTTAGTGAAAATCCATGCATTAGTTCTGGAGATTGAGCTATTGTGGAAATCGTAAAAAATGCTGCATAGCAGCGCCACCTGTTGAGCGATTTACACCAAAAACTAATCAGCACCAATTTATATCAGGGACTAACTGGATATAAATTTTTATTAAATTCCGTTCATTAGTTCTTGAGATAGAGCGCCCACAAAATTTGTGTCACGTACATACAGATAGACAGACAGAGTCACAGACTCACAGACAGACATTTTGTAAAAACATGTTTTTCGGAATCTCTGATCCCTAAAACGTATAAATCCGCGGAAAACTGGAATTCAAAAATTTCACGAATCCAGTACAGTCATTCAGGGTAACTTTGGACCAGGGGGTGTAACTTTGCACCACCTCCTAATTTTCAATATTTTTCACTCCAAAAGACCAAACAAGCTCCAGAACTGTGTTCTGTTGGCAAAGTTCTAAACTGGGATTTCTACTCTTTATTTTAGAAAATAAATTAGCAACATTATACGCAATTAAATGCATCATCTAACTGTTTTTGTGAAGTGCTGTTTTCAAGGTAATTTTGAATGCTGTTTTGAAGTTGTTGTAATCCGATTAAATTTTCATAGTAAGTAACAATATGCTCATTTATCAGACATATTATTGACTAAATGTTGTAAATGTGATAATATTTTGTGATTATTTATTTATTAATAGTTCATAAAATGTAAAATAAGAAGGGACTAACATTTTACCACATTTTCAGGGTAACTTTGAGCCGGCTCAAAGTCATACTGATGTTTATAATTTACTAATTTTAGGTGCTTATGTCAAAAATTTCCCATATTTGCACGTATATTTTATATAAATGCCGAAAATGAGCATTAGATATTACATGTAAATATTTTCGCAAATATGTGTAAAATACATACAATTCATTTGAAGGCGTTTTTCGGGGCGGAGCTACTCAAATTTGACATTTCATACATTCGGCATTTTTTATTCTTGTTTGAATAATACTAGTACTAGCATGTTTTACTGTAACTATGGATATTTTATTGAGATAAAACATTGAAAATTGTTTTCCACTGCATTTTTATTTTTTATATGAACAATAAACAGGTTTTTATTATTTCTAAAAGTTCATGGTTCTCTTCTTTCACTTTTCTTATGTCTATTTTTGTTGTAATATCATAAATTATACAAATCTTGTGATGTTGGGAAACGTAAATTCGGAGTCTTTACATATCTGAAAACATTTTTGGGGGTTCAAAGTTGTCATAACTATAATACTTTTTTTATAATGAATTATTTTAGATAACATTTATCAAACGGTGCAAAGTTATTCTAAATGGCTGGGTAACTTTGAACCAGGCTAAAAATTCATTTTTTATAGCTTTTTTCATTATTATTCCTTAATTTTTGATAGTCATACAATAATTTAGGATCATTTCTTCTCTTTTATGCCACTAGTCACAACAATAGTCTTAAAATAAGAGTGTGGCATATGAAAATAGAGAAAATGCGGATCGAAGTTACCCTGAATGTACTTTCTTCTTCTAAAGATAGCAGAAAGTAAAAAAAGCTATGCTTGAAAATTCTTTTAAAACCCATAATAAATCAGCCAAGTAAAATAGAGTTTTCAAACAAATTGCATTTTAAAGCAGATTTTTTTTCCCTATAGAACGGTTTAAAAAATGAAAATGTGCAATATTTAGAAATTAAAAAAAATTGCTGTAACAAAAATAGCAAAACCTAAATTTCATCGTTAAGTGTTCTTGTTTGCAAAATGTCGTCAGCGTTGCGCACAGATATGTTTTTCATTTATAATATAGTTAAATAGGAAGAAGTTTTAGAAAACGTAGAATTTCCTAACATATCATACGTTCTATTCAACCGTGAGGTGTTCTTCGAAGGGAGTACTTTTTAATGTCACTTATACTAATTTTAATGGTGATTTATAATTGTGTTTCCGAACAAAATTTTACTTTTATGAATTTGTCGATGAAAGATAAAACAAGAAAGAAAAATTATGCGTCAAGCATAGATTATTAAATAAATATTAAGATGCTACTTAATGCAGAATGATATAAATTTAAAAGCAACTGCCTGAGGAAGACACTGAGGACAATACGCTAAACGCTACCGAAACTAGTCTGCGGAATTTTTGCTTATTCTGGCGTTTTTAACGTTGCTTTTTAAATTTATATAGATTATTAAACACTTTTCAACTCATTCAGAATAATGTAATAAAACTGCACCGTTTAATAAGTTAAAATATTATGTCTAATTGAACTATATGGAAACGCATAACATATTTGAAAACCCAATTTCAGCTGTTCTCATCTACAATAGGAAAATGATCCGAATTCTTTGAGTAGCCCTGTATATGATATATAGGTTTGTATCTATTAACTACATACTAATAAATAAATATAAAAAAAACTATATTTCAAGTTGAACGACATATTCAGCTTAATAAAATAAATGAGAAATATGAATATCAAATTCACAATATATATCTTTACTTAATAGGTGCTAAAATACAAATGTTAAAACATTTAAAAAAAATTATCAAGATGTTAAAACATTGGAACATCATATGACAACATTAAAACATCATATGACTCCAATGTTTTAACATCTGGATTATTTTTTTAAAAATGTTTTAACATTTGTATTTTAGCACCTATTAAGTAAAGATATATATTGTGAATTTGATATTCATATTTCTCATTTAACTAAATACTTTCCAAAATTTAGTTCACTTAAGAAATATACATATACTTCAGTTGAAAATTCCCCTTCAGTAATTTCCTCTAATAAGGAGAATGGTACGTGAATACTTTTGTGCAGCCCTGTATATGAGATATAAAATTTATATATAACGAGCATCATGCAAAAAATTAGTTAGATTTAAAAGCTCATACCAAACTTTAAAACGTACACTCCAGCAATTATTACTCAAAGACAGTACTGTAATCGATTTCTTTTTTGTGAACCTGTAAATAACTAAAAAATGCTATAAATACCCTGTTCTAAAGTGATCGTAGTGAAATTCAGTGGTTTATATCAATTTCAATACAATTGAAGTAGGATAATCTCATTAAAATATTCTGCAAACGATGTTTCTCCATATACCGTAATGTAATAGAGTTCTTTTGAGCATCTATGTATTAATTTTAGGCCCAATATTAGTATTCAGCTTTTGAAGGATTACAATACATTAAAATATTAAATAACAAATGAAATATTTTATTGAAATTTCAGATTGCTAGTTATTCTATCAATTTAATCCACCAACTTGATCAATTTATTGAATCATCTTCTAATAGTAAATACTTGCGGTAATATGAAGAATTTACTTTCGGTAAACATCATTAAATCTTCTCATGATATGTACCATAAAAATATTTTTTTTTTTGTAGAATACATGATTTTACAAACGTAATTTTTAAACGTTTACAGCAAATTATATCCTTTATTATAAAACTCACACCGTAAAATTATAGTAGCAAAGATATTTATATAAATGAAAACATATTAATCAGAATTAAGCAAAGCACTAATTTTTCAGTTCATGAAAATCGGCTGCCCCACATGCAACCGATAATACTAATAAAAAAGAAACAAAAAATATACGTGGAGATTATAAAACACTTTCCAAAACTGACACTATTCTTTAACGAAACTTTGCTGTTCAAGAAGGAAAAAAGAAATTTATGTAAATAATTTAGAAAACACTTAACACATTCTAAAAAAAAGATTTCAGCAGTTACCGCCCATAGCCGGAAAAGTATTATTTTTTTTGTGTGTGTAGCCCTGTATTTAATCAGCAATTTGTACACATTCTATATAATATGCTAAAACTTAGTTAAATTTAAAATGTTCTTAGTAAGAACAAGAAAGAAAAATTATGCGTCAAGCATAGATTATTAAACACTTTCCAACACATTCAGAATAATGTAATAAAACTGCACCGTTTAATAAGTTAAAATAGTATGTCTAATTGAACCATGTGGAAACGCATAACACATTTGAAAACCCAATTTCAACTGTTCCCATCTACAATAGAAAATGATCCGAATTCTTTGAGCAGCCCTGTATACGATATATAGGTTTGTATCTATTAACTACATACTTTCCAAAATTTAGTTCACTTAAGAAATATACATATACTTCAGCTGAAAATTTCCTTTCAGTAATTTCCTCTTATAAGGAGAATGGTAAATGAACACTTCTGTGCAGTCCTGTATATGAGGTATAGAATTTATATACAGGGTGTTTCACTACCAGGCCGACAAACGTTGAAGGGTAATAGTAGACATGAAGACAAACATTATTAAATGAGAAACTGCGGGGCGCAAACGTCTTCTGTAGGAGCTAGGGGACATTAAAGTTTAAAGTCCAAAACTTAAAAAGATGATTAAAAAAACGGAAAAAAGGGTCCATTCGTTTGCGGTTTTTGCTAAAATCATTCTTTATGACACAATTTTCTGAAAAAAACATTTAAAGGTTACGTTCAAAAATTGTCGATAGAGGATTTTTTACACTTTAGAGTAACGAACAACTACTTTTTACCGTTATTTTTTGTATGGGGTTAAAATTATTTTAAAATTAAGACTTTAACATAAATTTTAAGCCCAAAATGGAAAACATTGGGATCGGGTAACAAGCGAAAATTGAACTGTGAACAGAGGGGGGGGGGGGGATTTTAAACGCTCATAAACATTGAATAAACTAATCGATTTTGTTACGGTTTGTGTGTAGGTCATTCCCTTGGTAATTATTTTATTCAAAATGATGTACAGCTTCGGTGTCCTCATTTTTTGATAGACGGCGCTTCCGACACATCTCCGACATTTCAATGACATTACTCCTGGGTGTTTTACTACTAGAGCAACATACTTCCAGGAAGTTCTAGGGATGGAAATATGACTCGGAATCACATAGGAATGTAACGTTGGAAATGCCTTTTTTACGAGATATGGTTAAAAGAAGCAGAGAAAAGAGCAACAGAAATAAGCAGATAAATAGCAACAGGTTAATATGACAGAAAACAGTTTATTTAAAGGTTTTACGACAAAAGGTATTCGAAATTTCGACCAGAAGTAGTGCGGCAAGCTTGACAGCAGCGTCGCATGCAATTCCTCACGCTCTGGAAGATTCTTGGCATCTCTGATAGCTTTCTGGCAGCTACAGAAATACCATCCTCAAGTAAACCGCAACGCAATCTAGAATCGCTGTCAAGCTTGCCAGTCTACTTCTGGTCACAATTTTGAATACTTTTTGTAGTAAAACCTTTAAATAAATTGTTTTAGGTGACATTAACGTGTTGCTGCTTCTCTGCTTCTTTCTGTTGCTTTTTTCAGTTCTTCTTTTAACCAAAACTCGCAAAAAAGGAATTTCCAACGTTACATTCCTATGTGATTCCGAGTCATATTTCCATCCCTAACACTTCCTGGAAGTATGTTGGTCTGGTAGTAAAACACTCAGGGGTAATGTCATTGAAATGTCGGAGATGTGTCGGAAGCGCCCTCTATCAAAAAAGTCCTTCCGGCCAGTGCCGGGAGGAAGAGGTAGCTTTCAAATTCCTTATTTTAAAAAAGCCAACTTATATTATTCAAACACACGAAGCTCAATTTAGTGGAAACCGAATATAGGAGATTCAATACTAATTTTTATCAATACTAAATTGCTATGAATGAGAATTTCGCGAAATTAGTCATCTTTATCCAAGCTGCTTTTATTTAAAGTAACTTATATTTGGCTGCCAAATTCGGCGATTTCTTAAAGTGCCTGCCATTTTAAGACAACATGGTGGATGAGGCTAACCAGTGAACTTGGTCGAGACCTTAGTAATTGCTGTGCACATGCTCACTCACATCGGAATCGGTTGATATATACGAGTGCTGTCACAGGCAAAAAATCAGATTTTCCAAAATGTCACCCACATTAGAAATTGAAACTGCTATATCTGAGCCATTTTTTAAGATAAAGACAAACAAAAAATACTCCTGAATTTTTATATCAAGGTCAAATACTTAAGAAAGAAATCTTTTTCAATTTCTAATTTTTTTGCACCTCACTTTAAATATAATTTTTTTTAATTTAATGGCCGCTTTTTTGAAACAAGATGGCGGATAAAGCTGGTCAGCGTACTTGGTCGAGATATTGATGTATACCATCCACATGCCTTCTTACATGGAAATAGGTGAATACGTGTGTTATCGCGTGAAAAATGCAAGATCGTTTCAAAATTTTAGCCATACTAGAAATTAAAAGTTCTATAATTCAACCACTTTTTTAAGATATAAACAAAACAACAAATTTTCAGAAACAAAATCTGCTCCGGAATCTTTGTATCAAGGCCAAACACATAAAAAAATCTTTTTCATTTTCCAATACCTCATTTTAAATTAAATTTCTTTTTTAAATGGCAACCCTTTCGAAACAAGATGGCGAATGAAGCTGGCCAACGAACTGGGTCGAGACATTGGTATGTACTATGTACAGACCAAGTTGTTACTTGGTCCTTGGTTTTCCAAATCGGTTCATAAATACGCCTGTTATCGCGTGACAAAAATCAGGTCTTTTTAAAAGTCAGCCACAATAGAAATTCAAAATGCTATAACTCAACCATTTTTTTAGATATAGACAAAACAAAAACTGTTCCGGAATCTTTGTATTAAGGTCAAACACATACAAAAAAAATCTTTTTCATTTTCCAATTTTTTGGTATCTGATTTAAAATTTTATTTTTTTTTTAAATGGCCGCCATTTTGAAACAAGATGGCGGATGAAGCTAGCCAACGAACTCGGTCGAGATATTTGTATGTACTATGTACACACCAAGGTACATCCAAATCGGTTCATAAATACGCCTGTTATCACGTGACAAATATCAGGACGTTTCAAAATGTCAGCCACGCTAGAAATTCAAAATGCTATAACTCAGCCATTTTTTAAGATATAGACGAAATAAAACTGCTCCAGAATCTTTGTACAACGGTCAAATACATAAGAAAAAAATATTTTTCCATTTTCAATTTTTTGGTACCACATTTCAAATTTAAAATTTTTTTAAAAATTTTAAATGGCCGTCATTTTGAAACAAAATGGCGGATGAAGCTGGCCTACGAACTCGGTCGATATATATATATATATATATATATATATATATATATATCAATTTTGAACGGAGGGTGGTTTCGGGTCTGGGGGTCATGATCGATGAAAATATACCAAAATTTTTTGAAATCGCTTTCCTCCGAACGGCTGCAATAGGTAGCTTTTTGTAATGAAAGCTACGTAAAATGAGGACACCGAAGCTTTGCGTCATTTTGAATAAAATAATTACGAAGGGAATGACCTACACACAAACCGCAACAAAAGCGATTAGTTTGTTGAATGTTTATAAGCGTTTAAAATCAACCCCTCTGTTCACAGTTCAATTTTCACTAATTAACCGATTCCAATGTTTTCGATTTTGGGCTTGACATTTAAGTTAAAGTCTAAATTTTAGAATAACTTTAATACCATACAAAAAATAACGTTAAAAAGTAATTGTTCGTTACTCTAAAGTCTAAAGCGCCCTCTATCGACAATTTTTGAACGTAACATTTAAAAATTTTTAAAAAGAAAATCGTGATATAAATAATGATTTTAACGAAACCCGCAAACGAATCGAGCCTTTTTTTACGTTTTTTTATCATCGTTTGGAGTTTTGGACCTTAAAATTTAATGGCCCGTCGCTCCTACAGAAGACGTTTGCGCCCCTCGGTTTCCTATTTAATAATGTTTGTCTTCATGTCTACTATCACCGCTCAACGTTTGTAGGTCTAGTAGTGAAACACCCTGTATAACGAGTAACATGCAAAAAATTAGTTAAATTTAAAAGCTCATACCAAATTTGAAAACGTACACTCCAGCAATTATTACTCAAAGACAGTACTGTAATAGATTTCTTTTTGTGTGTCCCTGTAAATGACTAAAAACTTCTATGAAAATACCCTGTTCTAAAGTGATCGTAGCGAAATTCAGTGATTTATATCAGTTTCAATACATTTGAAATAGCATAATCTCATTAAAATATTCTGCAAAGAACTTTTCTCCATGTACCATAATGGAATGGAATTCCTTTTGAGTGCCCCTGTAAATGAACAATTAATCCTATATACTTCATATACAATACCAAACATGCTTTGGTGCAATGCCAAACATGCCTAAGTAACCTCTATCAATTGCATGAAAATCGGAGTATATTTACGGGAGTTAGAGCGTGGACGGACTGACAGACAAACCGAATGCATAAAATAGTGATAAAAATGCAATTCTCCTATTTAAAATGAACCTTTTAAATCCTTCTTGTGTGTATTCTACATTACATAAATACCAATTAATTGTACCTGAAATAATTTTTACAAGCATATTTTGTTAATCGACGCCATCTAATATGCAAATATTATTTTGAATGTTAGTATATCACTGTAATATCTAACCATAGTCGCAATGCAAATTTGTTTAAAAACTGTACATGTACTATTTTGAAAAACTGTGAAATATTCAAATTTTATTCGATTTTTTTCAAACTGCGAAATTCTTTACAACGTTTTGATATGCGACCGACCCAATAATTAATTAGTTTATATTGTATTAACAGCTAATATTATTAATTTTTAACAGCTTTTTAATATTAAAAAAATTTTAATTTTTAATACTAATTTATAATATTATAAATATGAGCAATTTTTATAAAATAATATTTATTATTAAAAATGTTTGCCAATATATTTATTTGCTAACTGCAATTACTGAAAAAAAAAATAATAACATATACACATAAAACAAAACGATATAAAATAAAATTTGTTTTTCAACTTATTACAGTAAATGGAGCAGGCAGATAATTAGTACGCAGAAATCTGATTAGTTTTGTCTAACTTTTAAACTTTTAATTTCAGTAGCACTCAATTAAGTATCATTATACACCATTAAATGACTGTTGGTGTATCATAATTAGGTCAATATTTCAAAATTAGTTAATCACTTTGAAGTATTATGCAATATGTTCCTATAAGTTTACTTCGTTTGAGATATTTATACATCAATAATTATATCATTAATTACCATGATACTCTCCTTTACACAACGTTTACAATAATGTATCGATATTTGAGAGTATTCATTAAATCTTTAACTCACATTTTAATTATGCATAAACGCTGCAATAAGTATTTTTCATCATGCATATATTACATTAATACAGGAAATTTTCGACACTATTGTTTTACTGATTTAATTAAAGTATTTGAGAGTCGGTGAAAAGAAATACCAATTGAGCTGAGACAGTTGATTTATAATAAATTCGTTTTTTTTTTTTTTTTTTTTTTTTTTTTTTTTTTAGATTGATGTGATGACACCTATTTTCTGTTTATGACCACTTTTTATAATATATAGGCCACGTTTTATACATTTTTGACTTATTCGAGCATGGAAATTAGAAAAAAATATAATAGTGAATTTTCATATTCTAAATTTTATAATTTATTGATTAATTAATAATGTCGTTTTAATTCCATGATTTATTTTATTTTGCAATTCACATAAAATAAAATATCCATGCCCAGTACCTTTCATAGGGTAACTAACATCCAAAATAATAGCTTTTTTTTTTCGTTTTTTAGCAAATCATTGCAGAAAACTGCCTTTTTAAAAATTTGTTTTTAAACCATTTTACTCATTTGGGGCTTCAATTTGCAGCGAGCCAAAGGCCATGGCCTGGTCGGCCTGTGCAATAATGAGGCCATGATTTGTTATGATTATAAATAAAATTGGTTCTAGTAAAATGATTGCTTATACAAAGTGATTCAAAATTGAAGTTTTGATTATTATCTCTTGAACCGTTAAAGAAAAGAATATATTTCCAATTACGAAAAATAAAAAAATCAAGTTCAGCTTTTAGATGTGGCATTTCTTTTGAGAGGTGATGCTTACACATTAAAATACTAAATTTATTTATTTTTACCACTTTTGGAACCTGTAAGTTATATTTAGAAACATTTTTCCCATGATAGGACAAGTACAACAACAAAAATGTCAATCTGCAACGTCCAAAGCTCAGTTATATTGATTTAAAATTTCGGAGATTTTGGATATTCTCGGCACTGACAACAGACAGGAGATTTTTAATTACCGTATTTTAAATCTTTCTATATATATATAAAAGTTTTGATTTGGAAATGGACCAATGAAAATCTGCGTAGATATTCCCGGCAGATCGACATCCAAATTGAATGCTTAAGCATGGCATTTCTTCGTTAATATTAATAAAACTGTTGCATACAAAAATATGAAAATCGGTAGTATTGTAGAGAAATGTTTGATAAACACGCTGATGCAGACAGTTTCCAAATCGGAGAATTATGTTAAGAGATATTTAATGCCAAAGTTGGACAAAGTCGTTCCATTAAAAAAGTTTTAGAGGAGCAAAAACTACACATAGGAATTTAATCATATTTAGATAATTTTGTGCGTCAGAATTTCCCGGTGTGCAGACTGCATTTAATTTTTTTTTATTAGACTCATTTTTGAGGTTTTATTTCTATTTTAAATTCAAATTTTCAGCATTTCGAGAGATATTTTTTACATATTTTAGAAAATAGTATTAATTTAAACTGTTGCCAAATGTATAAACAGCACAAAAAATAATGTTTGCTTCAAATAAAAAATTTATTTTACACATGACTATTATAAACAGAAAATATAAAAAGCAGGAACTCATTGAAAATTACGTCATAAAAACTATATTTGCACGTGAATTTTAAAAGAGAAAGAATATTGTAAAATAATAGATTCATTAACATGCGTTAGAAGTCTTAAATAGGAGAATTCACGTCACATTACACTTATTACGTAAAATGAACAAAAAATAAAATTGCAAAACAGTTTAAATTTAAAAATTGCGCGAGACATTCCTTTGATATTTTAAGATGATCATAATATTTCATTTCTAACAAAAGTATTTTTACGTGAATATTAAAAAGAGAATGAAAAGTTTTGTGAAAATTACGTCAGATTATAACTGTCAGATTCAAATTATAATTCAATCTTTAGAAGTCTTTTTAAAGCCGATCAAATAAGCGTGCTGTTAGAGTCTGCGGTGTTTGAATGGGGATTGACGAGCGTAGCTCGTAGGGGGCAGAGCCCCCTAGAGTAAAAAAAGTTTTGATTTGGAAATGGACGAAGGAAAATCTGCGTAGATATTCCCGGCAGATCGACATCCAAATTGAATGCTTAAGCATGGCATTTCTTCGTTAATATTAATAAAACTGTTGCATACAAAAATATGAAAATCGGTAGTGTTATAGAGAAATGTTTGATAAACAAGCTGATGCAGACAGTTTTCAAATCGAAGAATTATTTTAAGAGATATTCAATGCCAAAGTTGCACAAAATCGTTCCATTAAAAAAGTTTTATAGGAGCAAAAACTATACATAAGAACTTAATCATTTTTAGATCATTTTATGCGTCAAAATTTCCCGATGTGCGGACTGCATTTTGTTTTTTAATTTGACTCAGTTTTGAGGTTTTATTTTTATTTTAAATTCAAATTTTCAGCATTTCGAGAGATATTTTTTACATCTTTTAGAAAATTGTATTAATTTAAACTGTTGCCAACTGTATAAACAGCGCAAACAATAATGTTTGCCTCAAATTAAAAATTCATTTTACACGTGACTATTATAAACAGAAAATATAAAAAGCAGGAACTCATTTTAAATTACATCATAAAAATTATATTCACACGCGAATTTTAAAAGAGAAAGAATATTGTAAAATAATAAATTCATTAACATGCGTTAGAAGTCTTAAATAGGAGAATTTACGTCACATTACACTTATCACGTAAAATGAGCAAAAAATAATATTGCAAAACAGTTTAAATTTAAAATTTCGCGAGACATTTATTTGATATTTTAAGATGATCATATAATATTTCATTTCTAACAAAAGTATTTTTACATGAATATTAAAAAGAGAAATAAAAGTTTGGTGAAAATTACGTCAGATTCAAATTATAGTTCAATCTTCCGAAATCTTTTAAAGCCAATGAAATTAGCGTGCTGTTAGAGTCTGCGGTGTCTGAACGGGGGTTGACGAGCGTAGCTCGTAGGGGGCAGAGCCCCCTAGTAATGTATAAAAAATCAGTAGAGATTTTACAGAATTTATTTTATGTTAAATATCTCCTTACTTTAATCGTTCGTAACATACGGACTAGACTGAGTTGTAAAGAACATAATGGATGTGTTTTCTCCATGTTCATTAAGAAATATCTAAGAAGAATAAATTTAAAAAAATGTACATTTTGCCATTTTCCAAAATCCATGTTTAAAGCGATGAAAAATTTCTATTTCTGTTTATTTTTTATTTTATTAATGCATGGGGCATATAATGATCCGAAGGGTTTGTTAAAGACTGCAGTTTATTGAAAAATGTTTTAAAGAAAACAACACGATTAAAATTATACATCTATACTTTAAGGCGTTTTCACGAATCAAACACATGTTACTGTTCTTAAAACCATTGTTAGTGTTGTAGATAGTATTTTGGAAGTAATGTGTACTTCCATACTATTTTACTAATCAGACGCGAAGCAGAAGTATATTTTCAAATAAATAGACAATATAAGTAAAAATAATTTTATATTGACAAAAATCGTACTTGACAAATGTATAAGAAGAAATGAAAGATAAATGATTTTTTTGTTGTTGTTGTTGTTGTTAAAATCAAGACAAGAAATTTATATAATTCAGCAGTTAAAAACATAAGCATCGTTTGCACAAAGCCGAAATAAGAATTAACTTTTGCGATT